>BJKM01000262.1:0-627500 GCA_015082035.1 Chaenogobius annularis
TTTCCATGGTTGTTGACTCTATGATCTGTGCATTGTGACGAGTGGGACAGCGAGAATAAATGGCCTTCCCTGCCTTGTCCTTTTACAGAGAAGTCACATTGAGCATGAAATGATTCTTTGAACAGTCACAGTGAGGCAAGCTGCATTGCACAGCTGCACTTTTGTTGATGGCTGCAGGTTTGAAAAACAGAAGAGGTTATAACCGTTACATTTTAATAAACCGTAACTTTAGGTTTTTAAATGTCCTGCTTTTACCCAACGCCAGATAAAAATCCTTCCCTAACCAAATACAAATTTATATGACTTATTTTATACATCGTCACTGACTCTCACAACAACTACGGGCCTTAGACACATTTTTTTTAAACACATTTTGAGCCATTATAAATATCTGACTTGTATGGTATTTTACAACCTCTATTAATGTTAAAATATGTTTTTATTCTCAAATACTGCTGAAAAGTATCCTTCCAAACCGCAGTTAGTAAGACTCTAAACACTGCTATATTCCGACACGTCATTTGTCGTCTCCTGTCATTACATCTGTGCTTTATCTCCTCCAGTTGCCCCCTCTGGTCTCCATATGACAGCGAGAGGACTGATGTGGTATGTGATCACGCTCAGCTAATTTGAAACCATTAGAAGATAATCAGTGAAAAATACTAGCAGCTCTTTAGCTTTTAGTGCTTGGAAGCTTTACAGCCAATTACTTTTCTGCTTTCTATAAAACAAGGTCAACCCAAAGCCTGCCCTGAAAGACTGAAAGAGAGAGAAAAAGTGACCGATGAAACGAGACAATGGGCCATTAGGGCCATTAGGGCCATGTCTGCATTGAGTAAAACAAGGTAGTTATGGCAAAACGAACAAAATCCACTTGACTGAAAGAATTTGCTGTTGAGTTTTATTTAATTGTCTGCAAACATTTAAGGTTGTATGTTGTATAGTCAACGTTTTGAGTGTATAGTTATAATCGTCGTCAAAAACATGTCGTGTTTAAGATTCACTCCCACATGCTCAAATAATCTTGCTTATGTAGACCATTTCCCTTTTCCAGAGCTGAAAACGCTTGGAAACACTGTGCATGTTTTTCTGAAAGGTAGCATTTAACCTACCTCCAAGTCAGTGCAGCCCATTACATGCAAATTAAAAAGCTTTTAGGTACTAGTTGATCTACAACCAGGGGCTGTTCAAAGAAGTCCATTGGAGTCGTTTTGAGTTCATCCAAAAAGTCCATTAGTAAATTGGAACCTCATCGTAAAATTTCAGGACGTGTTTGCAATATCCAATATTTACTGAACATTTTCTTTGGGAAGATATTTACCACGAGAGAATACATCGTCCAAAATGTGTTGGAGCAAACCAGGCCAGTCCATATATAAACTTTATGAACATCTTTCTTGCTTTAAAGATGGGTCAAAATAAGTCCACTGTGCGCCATCTGCCTTTAATTATAACATGATTTTATCTGTCACAAACCAGGAAGTAGCTGGTAGTGGCTAGTTGTTGTAAGCTTTGTGTGAGGCCCAAAAAGTTCAAACATATTTACTTACTTATTATGAGTATGCTGAAAAGTTTTTGAAGGAGGAGGTTGGGGATGCTGAAGGGGAAACTGAATGTATCGCTGTGTTTATCTCTGCAATGTGCTTGTGTTGATAAAGAATCCCTCTTTAGATTAGGACTAAGCGCTGTAGCTGAATCGTTGGTTGCATTCAAAGTGCTAAATCATGCACAATCCAGGATAACGGAGGCTTTTATTCTCTGCTCAATACATTATGGAAGGTGAAATCCACGCTTGATCTGTCAATTGTGCTGTTTGACAGTTCTTTTATGAGGACTTATGTGTTTGTTTTTTTTCTCAAACAAATAACAATCCAAATATGTACAGTATTTGGATTTTCTTCAGGTAAAAACAATATAGATGTTTCTCAGCCATTTTGATCATCATAAATATTAGTAATACTTTTCACAATTTGGTTAATTTACTTAAATAAGATACATAAATAAAGTCTTGATAATCACAATGTGCTGCAAGCCTGAAAGACCAACACATTTAGTCATTGAGTCAGAAACACTCATACATGAATATATTTTTAATACTATTACTTTACATTTTTGCAGCAAAGGTGGATTATTGCCCCAAAAGCTAGAGCTAGATGACTACGTTAGCTTTGTGTGAAAATAAGACCCACTTACAATCTAATTCTTTTTCCAAAAAGCTGCAGAAAGCAATGACTGATGGGTTTTAATGGTCAGTGGAGTTTGAGTCTTCTTTTTTTCCTCCATTGAGGGTCAGTGCATTGGGCATTGGGCATCAATCACCTGCACATTTAATTGGCAATGCACGTGTGGTGAAAATGGCAGAAGTGTAATGTTGAAAGGTTTTGCTAACAAGCACTGTAGCCATCTGCCACTTATTTTATTTATTTATTTGATAGGGCCATAGCAATTACTTTTGGACGAACCTGATGCTTTGTTTCATGTGTTGAAGTGAAAAGGCAAATTGTTGGAACACCTGTCCATTGGAGGCTTTAAAGGTTGCTCAAAATCGGCTCAACAGTTTGAAAAGAGCTAGAATAAGTGCGCCATCACCTACATTTCATGCTGCATTGTGATGTGGGCCACTCAGCACTGATTCTAGCCTGGATTCAGACAACTGCCAAAGATGTTCAAGTCAGTTTGCAGTGTTGGGTCGGTGGGAAGAGAGTTCCACAATCTGGGTCCATTGGGGGAAAAACTGGACTGTCCAAAACATGTTTTAAACTTTGGAACAGTCTCAATAGACAGAGGCCAAAAAAGGAAAAGGTTTTGTAGATACTGTCTCACAGCCTGTAGCATTAGGAAAATATCCTATACTCTATATGCGTAGTACTTTATTATCTTGGCCCAACGGATTCATCCCACAGCAAATCCTCCATGGCAACAACATCCTTTTACTCTGAGCTTGACATACAGAAAAGTATGAGGAGCATGCCAATAAGGTGAAGTATATTTTGCATTCAAGCCATCGGATGATTTAGAGGCTTATGGTATCATATGCTCCATGATAATGAGAAAAACAAAGATGGCCAGACAAGCTAAATCCAAGGTTATAGATTCAGGGAGTGCCACATCTCACCACATCGTCCCTCGCTTTCAGTTGTTTAATACCACTTGCTGCTCTTTGCACTTCCATTTCCAAATACCATTCCTCATTATGTCACTTTGTCTAGACAAGGTTATTTGAGATCATAAGCATCTCGCCGTTACGAACACTTCAGATGCTTTTTATGCCTGACCATTTCCCATTTCTGCCCCATGTGAAATCACCTTCGTTCTTATGCCAAACCTATTTGGTTCAGGACTGCTGCTTCAGCAAAATTACAGTTCAAGGAAAGAGCAGAAAGCAGTGGAAACTTTAGAATATGCTTACAAAAGATACTTGTTAGGTTCTCGGCCAGCCTGTGGTGTCACGTTGTACCACCAATGGATTCATGATGTTCAAATAGAGAGATGATGCCACTGATATGAAGGTAGAAATCTGTGTGTGGCTGTAGCTGACGGTGAATGCTTTGATCGTATAAAAAGCACTGAATATTTTTTGGTTACTTACAGTAGAAGTCCAATCGTTTTAAAGAGATTTGTAAGAGAATTTACTCATTCTCATTGCAGGTCTTGAGAATTCCCCTAAGAATCCAAGGCAAATTAAAGATCCCAGATCCCAGTGCTAACCAGTGATATTAAAGAGCTCGACGAAAGGTGGGTGTACAAGCTTTTAAGTGCATCTATGTGCAAGCATGGTGAACATTAACCATTAGAAAAATGGGATTTGCAGCCATTAACTTCTAACTCAAGATGAAAGACTGTCCTTCTCTGGAAATTTAGTCGATTGTGACTACACTACAATAATGACAAGGACAAACAGTGGTCAATGATGTGAGGGATGTCAAACTAATTATAACCATGAAAGAAATCAAATAGTGCAAGTATTATGTGTCGTTGATTAGTCCACAGACAGCTGCTCAATAGAGAGTTTGATCTGATGATGAAGATAATGAAAAAAGTCCCTGTGATGTTTTGTGGCCACAGAGATGCATAGATCCAAGTCAATGCACTATGAACAACATGTCAACACATAAAGTCAGGTATGTGCTCTCTCTTTTGGGCAGTTTAAGGCATTTGGTGTGTACATGACAAAATATCATCATCACGTCACACTTGAGGCAAAGGGGAAACGATGGGAACAGCATTGTGATTACCGGTATGTTCAGCATTTTGAGTTTTGGGCTTACTCTTCGTTTTCTAAAATCATTTAGAAACTGTTACACTCTTAATAAGTAATACAAGTATTGATAATTTACTTTTGATGTGTAATATCTTTGAGTTTGTAGATGCATCTGTAGGAAATTTCCTTTAGCAATCATCACATTTGGGCTTCCAGTATGGAGTCGTTCTAGTGAAAACCACAGCTACTGTCACCTTCAATTGTAAGGCTGTGGTTCTGAATTTGACCTATGAGTCAGAGTTGCGTTTAGAATAGTAAATCATTTTAAAATTTATATCCGTGATAGAAATGTATTGTTTTCTGAAAAGGAGCAGCTGGAGTTTTTTTTTTATTCTATTTTTTCAATATAGAAAAGCAAGGATCAGACACAGAACAGAGCAAACTTTGCAGAAGACAAGGCAGAAACAGGTAGTGACATGAACAATGTCAACAAATCTGTCTTAGAAAACAGAAAGGAGGTTTTGTTCGGGTTTTTTTTTTTTTTTGCTGAAGCTCCATCGTGAGTTGTTTTGTGTAGAGCGCGCAGACGGCATGCTGCTGTTGCATTATGACACTGCTGCGCCCCTGATGTGCGCTTGCCTCGGCAGTTCTTTGGGTGTGGAGCCAAGAACAGCCGGTGGAGAGAAGGAGCACCTGACACACCAGTAGGAGAGCATCCCACCAAGCACCTCCCCCACACCGAGCTCCAGCTGCTCCTGTGCTACTGCTGTAGACATGACGTATACAGGGTGTGCTGTCAGACTCAACCCCCCCCCACCACTTTATATCCAGAGACCAAACCTTTTCGCAGAGGTATTGACACACTATTCAGAAACGCAAATATATTCTGACAATATCAAATGTCTACTTCATTCTCAATCAGATGAGGCTTGTGTCAGGAAGTGTTTGTCTATGCAAAGTCGACACACATTAATGGCAATAAAAATAATAGGGATGCAAGTCTGGAAGTCGATTAGTCGGTTGATGATGTCTTTTTATTAGTGGATGATTTATTTGACTGGAACTGTAAGCATTCAGAAGCACATTGTGAGTTTTGTATGGGCCTCATGCCACAAGATCTTATTAGATAAAACTGCTTCAAGATTGTGGATGATTGTGGAAAATGATCTAGTGAGATTTCTTTTTTTTCTCCATGTGTTAACAGCCAGCATCAAAAACATTAAACGGCATCTATTTAATATAAATGATGTCAAATTCCTCTTTTGTCTCTTTCTCGTGTCTCCCCTCGTTTTGTGGAAATTGTATCTCGTTCCACCACGTATGAATATCTAGTTTTCTTTGGTATTTTATGGTCAAATGGTTACTTTTACATTAAATCCAGTGATCTTGTGAGCTTACTTTGGGTCAGATATTTGGTGAGATCATTGAGATACATAATAGTTCAGAGAGCTTTTGCAGCTGCCCCCATTTAGTCAACTGATACATGCACAGGCCATGTCCAAGAATGTCTGTAGCTGACAAAAAGCCAGAGAAAATAGGGAATGATGTAAAGAACTGAAAATGCATGAAATCGCTGGAGATTACAATATTGTATAAACGACAAAGAATTTCCTTTTTTGCATTTCTATTCTGCAATACATACAGTACCCTCTTACGTGATGTCCTGATCTAGACTTGGTTTGGACATGTCCCAGTCCTGGTTTGCTCCTAGTCAAGTCGGGGTTTAGATCACAGTTTAGTCCCAGTCCCAATTTGGATGTGGCGTGAGAGCAAGTTCTCTTTGTCACGTCCTTTCTCTTTCTGTCTCACTCAGTCACTCCCGTCCTTCTTTGTGCCAGGCCTTGAACTGAAGTCTAATGAGGAAGTTTGCAGGGTTTGGAAGCCAGTTCTTCAGCTCGGAGTGTAGATAACAAGCCCATATGTTATTTACTGCAGTGGTGGCTGCAGTAGACACAGCCATAGACGGTTCTCAAAGACCCTCCATGGAGCAAACAAACACATCAGGTTTTTTTTTTCGAGGCTGGATGAACATGCTGGAGACACACATTTGACAGCAGACCATGCCCTATAGAGCTATACAATGTAATGAAGAGTCATAAATATTCTGTTCTGCGCTAAGCAATAACTCGTTTTTCTGTGTGAGAAGTATTTCAGAATTCCCTTTGGATTATATTGTTTTATTACTATCCATATCTGAACCATAAAAAAAGACAACACCGGCAGTTAAAATTGATTATATATAATTTTATCAGCAGGGTAATTCTGTTTAATCAACACCTTATATTAGTGTGCCCGCCATTTCTTTTTGTCTATTCTTTGTTAGATCATTGCAAAACATCTTATCAGACACACAACTACACGCAACTACAACTTTAATCAACTTTTATATGTTTTTAACCATGCCATTCCCTCATTAGTTTACTCAACGTTGTATTTCAACTCATGCATGTTTGAGCAATCCAGTATTTTAATGTATTCCAGGCTTGTGTGCTTTTCATCTCCGCCCTATCTCGCCTACTTCTCTATACCTACTTGCGATTATTAAAAATTTAAATCCGACTCAAACACGTAGGGTTAAGTAAGTAATCTGCTAATTGAGTATTATTAAGCAGTTTTAAAATCAATATAGCGATTTACAAAAAACAAAATGTAAAATAATGACCTACGTATGTTATAGTTTAATGCTGAATATCCGATACCTTTCAATGGGCATTTAATTGCAAAGGGCACAGAGGGTAAATATGATAGGACTATGCTTGTTCTCTTTATGCGTCATGTTTCTCGGTTCTAGAAAAAAAAAAAAAATAAAGAAGGATAACGGAAAGGCTTGTGTTTTAAGAATATACTTTAAAACCTGAGTCTATCTTTGTCCTAATTTTTGAAAATAAAGAGCCCTGAATATTTGTTATAATTGTTATCTTTTTTGGGGTTTAGCACTCAAGCCTTGAGGACGCGATACTCCAAAATCTATTTGCTACAGCCTCATCTCACTAACAGCTGTTCATTAATTCAAACAACTTAAAAGGGAGAGTGTGAAGTATTTTTTATAAAAAAATTTATATCAGTCCTGTGTCCCCAGATACAAGGTTAAACCTCTCTGTGCCTCTCTCTGGTCACTCTACCTAAAGCCCAGCACCTGCACCAATCATGATTCAGTAAACTGAGAGGGAGAAACTCTTGTATGTGTCCTCTGTCTGCAGGTTAAGGACACTGGCAACAGGTTCAGTTGTGTAGGTTCCTTTTCTTTCTTGAACCAGTAACAGCGCAGGTCATATTGGTTTTCTTCATTTATTTATATATTATTTTTTTTTTTTCAAATTCTAAATCACTCAAAGTTGTCCCTTACCCTACATTTTGAGCAGCACAATTCCCACCAAAAGAAACACATGCTCTATTTAAAAGAGATAGTGGCGCACCGATATGGACATTTTTGGACTGATACCGATGTTATGAGGAAAGCTTTGGCCGATAACCAATATTTTCTAAATGGTTATTACACTTGTTGTTTTTGTTAAGGATCAGATCTGTTTTAAAATGTGTAGAACAAGTTAAAACACACAATACCCTTCTTTGGGGAAAAAAGAGTTTGATAGGGCATTTTAGATCATATTAGAGAATGGCTATAGTATTATTTTGGCTTAATTTTATTCTGTTATTAAGACATTTTCAAACAATGTGTCTCTGAACATCTCCAGTCCGTGTGTCTGATCTTGCTCCACCTCGTGTAACAGCAGTGACAGTCTCTCCTCCTCAAGCTGTGTATCAGACACTCTTCTCCTTCTTTAAACCTCTCACTAACGTTATTTGCATTGCCTTTTATCACAGGTCTCGAGTGAATCGTGCTTATACTTAATGATAAGTCTTGTCTAAAACTTTTCTAGAGCTTTTAAAAGTCTGTAATGTTGTAATTTCGGGGACTGCGTTAGCGTTTACTGTAACGACTGGTGTTTTCTTCAGGTTGTTTTTCTTGTCAGGGACGGCCGGGTGTAACGCTTTCGATTACCAAGTCGGTTTTGAACATGTTATTTGATATCGGTTTTAACCTATTACTCAGAACGTGAATATCGGCCGATGGCACTATGGTTTGGCCGAAATGGGTGACTAATAAAAAAGAAACGAAACGCTCCTTCTTAATCAAATTTCCCACATCAAATGACATGGCTTTGCAAAAACATCAGTAAAAAAAAACCATATGGTGAACCAGCGCAAGCCATGGTGAACCCCAGCAACGCGGGTGGAACAAAGTCAGAGTGAGACGCCAAGGAGTATCACGGCCAACACTAAAGATGTGCGCAGGCTTGTAATCTTATAAAAAAAAAAAAAAAACGCCCGAATGTCACTGACTGAAATTGAAGTCGGCTTCCAACACCTGTGACTTTAAACCATTTTCCTTTAGTTGAACACATAAAAAAAAGAGACATTATGGAGGATGCACTTTGCTTTGGCAGTACAGAGTGAAAGAGAGAGAACAGAGAGTGTTTGCGGAGGTGCCAAAGCAAAGCTCTTGGAATCAGATATGTCCCAGCATGCATTTGTGGAGAGGAGGTTATTCCAAATATAGTGCAAACAAAAACCAAGAACCGAGATTAAAATACATATCGTAGATGGCAAAAACCTTTCATATGGCTTTTCTTTTACTTTGAATTGAGACTAAATATTGGATTTGAATGTCTGACAGATACGGCCAGTAGGTTATTGACTTGCCAAATTTCATAATACACAATATCCTTGCTCTCAATGTGTCAGTTTATAACCACACAGCCCTACAAAGCACTAGTGAACACTCATAACAAGAGTAAATACTCGTGGAGCATGTGGAATACAGAGCAGGGAACAAGATAAGTTTTATCTAATAGAATATTTTATCCTTTGAACTGCCATGTTTGGTGCTTTGCTCTGTTCAGACCAAAGCTGTAAAAGTGGGATCAAGGCCCAGCAGTCGGACTGACCTGAACAGAGCAGGTGAGAGGAGAGGCTGCAGACACTTAGCAGGTGAGCGCTCGTGACACTAATGTTAAAGTAGTGTAGTCTAGAATATACTGGCTCTAATAGACTTCAGTAATCTTAAAGTGGACATCCTTATGAAGCTATACAAACTGGCTCAAATATATTATACAAAGAATTATAAATTAAACAGTGAACATGTTAACAATTTATATGACTGTCTCGAAGCGCTACTCTGTTGTTGCTTCACTCCACACTCTGGGTTAGATGAGATGTTAGCAAGGCTACCATTCTGTGCCGATGTGCCCTCCAAACATCACCAATCATCACCGATGAATCACGCACTCACCGCTTTCAGACCAATCAATGTTGGTGAAATGTTTTGCCTAAGGACACTTCGACGGAACTTGGTCCGGGCGTAAAAATCACCTCCAACCAGATTGGTGGACGAACTGCACTTTGCACACTATTGTGACTTGGCATAACTTTTAGCTCTCTTTCTAGATACCAGTGTTTGGAACTACCATCCAAAATGGTATATTGTGAATAATACAGTTTCTAGTACTGTACCTTGGAATCCTGCAGTTTCCAAGTGAAAAGGAGAAGTTCACAAAATGGCACCAAGTGGCGGACACTATATTTCCTGTAAACGGGAAGATGAAACTCTTGTTTTATCCATATTCAGAAATGTAAAGTGGCATTTAGGCTTTGAAGAAGGTACACATTGGTCACAGGGCTGTCACGGAAATTTAACACAGCTCAAGATGCATTTACTTCCAAATCCCAACTAACTTAAACTTCTGATAAATGTTTTTTACACAAGCTGCATTTTTAGCCAAGGCAAGGCAAGTTTATTTGTAGAGCACAATTTGTACACAAGGCAATTCAAAGTGCTTCACACAACAGGAAAAAAATGCATTCAAATCACAAAGACATGGCAGAAATCACAAAACCTTCATTTCTATTCATTCAATTTAACAATTTTGCTGACATGAATCATACCTTTTGCCCGTGCTTAGTGATGCAATACCAAATTTATTGGACCACACTGGTAGACACTCCAGACACTCTTTCCCATATTTATTTGACATTGCCAGATGTCTCCGGGATGGGCACATAGATTTTAGATTGATTCATTCCCATGTTTGACCGTCCCTGGACGTCAGCGTGCTGTCTGCCTCTGCACACGTCTGTACAGAGCGTATGTATCTTTTACGGTGACTATCTCGTCGACGCCTCCACCTTATGTGGGGCGCTTTTGTATCTTCAACGACGAACCCGGTCTCGTCTGCCCCCTCCCTAGATTTAGCTTTCGCTAAACTAATTGTCCCAGACAAATCTCGACCGAAGCTTTTAGTGTTAAAACTCGCTCTTGATCAGTGGGGAGGTACGCCAGGCTCTTCCTGGACTTTACAATGGCCTTAGGTCTGACTGACAATCTAACCAGCGTTTGTTCTAGCCCTCTCCTCAGGCACCTGCTGTGCGGATGCGCTTGGACACCGGCACAATGGGCTATTGTGTAGAGTGGAATTATTTACATGTTCAAAGGTAATTGTGTCTAAATAGTGCTTTTAGAATTGTAAAGAATTTCTCTAAAGAAAGACCTTTTAATTTAAATAAATGTATACGTTGCTATTTTCAGGCTATCCGTCAAATAGTTTAAGACATAAAAGAGAAGAGTGCAAAGAAAATCCTTTCAGTCATATGCACAGCCAAACAAAACAGTTTTTAACTTAGATTTGAACATTGCCAGAGTAGCGGCCTGTCTCACATCCTCAGGAAGACTGTTCCAGATTTTAGCTGCATAAACTGAAACGCAGTCTTTTACATTTAACAACATATTAGATTCCACTGACACTTCCGCCTCATCAATCCTTAAACCTGACCTCATCTTTCTCCCTATAGGCAAAGCTGGGTGTGCTTTAACTGTGCCACTCCATCTCACTTGCCTGATGCAGTGTTAGCAGCCTCCATGCCAAGACACTGTCCATCTCAATGACAGGCGCAGGTCAGTCCCAAGATGGAAAACAGTGACTCTTATACAGTACATCTACACAGAGAGCAATAGGGAAAGATATAGCGGCGGTGGGTTTCAGAGATTAGATGCTTGCCAGAACCGATGGCCACTGGCCTGCCTTGTTACACTGTGAGTTATGGTTTAGGCTGGCGAACCTGCAGCCGTCAATGCACCCACTGTCACCTTTGTCTGTGGATGGGCCCATTTAAATGCATGAAAGACCCTCATGCAGCCGCTGTAAAGAAGATAAAGGGACTATATTCTGTTTTATTTCAGCTTTTTTTCTTCAAGAGAATCACATCAAGTCAACAGAATCTGAGCCTTGTCTCTGTAGAAACACAGAATGTTAATAGTGCTGGGAAATGCATTTAAACGTGCACTATGGAACCTTTTTGAAGTGAGGCTGCTTGTCTCTAAATTGTCTGTGCCTAAATTCTCCTTTGTATGGCATTACACTTTTCAATCTTACATTTATTCAATTACAATTCTAGAATAAATCTGCAAATTGGCATGGTGGCATCACCTGCTTGTCTCCGTGGAGATGGAAAGGTTTCCATACTGTGGAAAAGTCCACACAAAGCAATAACATCTTCACTGAGACAAGCAGGTGGCAGAGCCTCATCCAGAAAAAGTTACATAATGTAACATTAAGGTATCAAA
The DNA here is from genome assembly GCA_015082035.1 of Chaenogobius annularis. Lineage (NCBI taxonomy): Eukaryota > Metazoa > Chordata > Actinopteri > Gobiiformes > Gobiidae > Chaenogobius > Chaenogobius annularis. The sequence continues at coordinate 11,823 of BJKM01000262.1, forward strand.
TTGCTGCAGCAAGAACAGTCTGACCGATTCACTAGTCCTGTCCCCTATTTCCTAGATGGCCCCATTTAAATGCATGAAAGCCCTTCTAACCAGCATAAAGAAGATTAACGAAGACAGCATTTTATTTTATTTTTGGGTGCAAATCAAACCGTAAATAAGCGCGACAGCATTGCTCGGAAAAGGGAATGGTAAATTGTTGCTTTCATTAAAAACGTTTTATGATGAGTTGTTCAAAGGGAACAAGAAATGCCCGTAGCCATGTATTTTTTACTTTTGCCAGGAGGGTAGCAACAGGGAATAATAGGCAAAGTGACAACTCCATGTAATCTTGTCCCCGGGGGGGGGGGGGGGGGGAGAGGTCGGGGGGGCAAGTGTGGCTCCAGACGCTGGTCACCTGTCATGCTCACAGTCAGTATAATAGACAGATATGGCTTACTGCTGCTCCACACTCAATCCCTACAAGAGTTAGAGTGGTTTACTCTGGACAATACTTGAGAGTTTCAACAAGTATGCTGAAGATTTGGGGCTTGAATGAAAGGGTTTTTTTTTTGTTGGAAAACATATGGGTTTGTCTTTTTTCCACATAGCGAGTTGTGTTTTAATTGCTTAATTTATGTTTGCCTAATCTTGTATTGTCCTGCATTTTGTTTTAAAACAATTCAGACTCCAGGTTAGGCAAGTACATGAAAACTTTGCCGCTTGTTACAATGAAATGCCGCTATAAAAAGGCAGTTTTGCAGTTTGTCAATTTTTCTATTATTGAGCCATTTTAGATCAATATTGCAGAACACAATGTAAAATAATGATCTAAACATGTTATAGTTTAATATACTATATACTAAAAAAGCATAATGTGTCTTCTTTGGGTAACATTTTTGAGTTTTCTTGGGGTTATTCTTGAAAACATCCATTATAAACTAAGTAACAGGATACTGGCTGAAGATCTCGAGAAGCGTCCCTTGGCTCTCCTTCTGACATGTTGCCTATAGCAGAATTTAATGGATGGGTCTAACGCAGAGAGATAAAATCCCTATGAGGACCTCAAACTCCTCTGGCTTCACACATCATCAAAAATCGAAATAGAAAGCCAAGTCACAAACAGTAGAGAACAGGACAAACTAGGTACATTATCATTGCTTTTTCTTCTTAAGATTATAGTTTCAAATGTCACTACGGGTTTGAAAATATACCACACCATAATAGTAAAGTTGCGAAATGTCACACAGAACTGAAGGTCTTAAGCACAAAGTCATATGATACAAAGAAGATTTGAGAGCAGACTTTGGACTCTAATTTTATCATGCACCTTATTACTTGACACTCCATTTTAACAAAGAACAAGTGGATATCCCAAGGTTATAGCCGAACTTAACACAAGCAGATGTAGTAAATTAAACTCTTAACGTCACCTGCATGTTCCAAACTAATTAAAATAATATTTTTCACAAAAGTTGTCCATGTGGAGTAAACACTTGATTTTGGGTTTGGCCTTGTTCCGTTTCCTTCTTGGCAAACACTGGGCCCTTGAAACAGGAGCATTGCCTTCAGCAGTTGGATGAAATTTGTCTTTTGTCAAAAAGTTTTTGACATTATTTTGCTGCCCACGGTGAGATGAAAATTGCATTGATTCTTCTCACATTTCGGGTGTTTCTGGTTTCTGGTGTGTTTTTTTTTAAAGTAGAGTCTGCCAACAAGAAGAGAATGTATGCTGATATCTGAAAAGGCTGGCAGGGAAACAAACTGTATACCTAAATATGATGGTGATGATTTTGTGGGCCTAAGAGACCAATTTACAGAGCAATTATTACTCAATGCAGCTTGATAATGACAAGACAATCCATACTGTAAATCCCTACAGATAAACTACAATGTAACATGCCAAAGTACTGCAAAGCATTATCTGCCAAGAACTCTGATCATGAAAAGGGTGAGCAACATCAAAAACATACCTGGCAAAACATTTAACTCTGTATTTGTTGGAAAGGAGTGAGGAAAATGAAGCTGATTGGTTTTCATCCACTGTAGAGCTGTGTTAGCGTCTTCAATGGTTACAGCAGGAAAATAGCTTATTTTGTAGCTCTATAAAGGCCCATAGTTTGAACCACGAGTAAAGGAGCGGTAGAAAAGGTTCCAAAGATAGTCACCTGGACACTGTTTTTGAGACGTTTCAGTCTCGTTTCAGTCCTTTTTACTGGTCTGAGGAGCTCGAGTTGATACTGCCCAGAGCTAAATCAGTCTGATGTAAGTGGGCAGAGAATAGCTTCTGTCTTTGTTTACTTGCTAAGGCTTGTTATGGGTCTTTTACCCTGTTGTTCTCTGTTATTCTCACCCTCGCAGCTGGAAGAGGGTGTCAAATGTCAAAATGTTTCGAAAAATAAAACAATAAAACAGTGTCCAGATCACTATTTTTAACCTTTTGGATGAATGAGGGATTTCACTGACTCATGAGTGAAGAAGAACATATTACATTTTGAATTGTTAAACCCCCATCAACTTAAGCCCACGTCTATTTCTGATATGCACAACTACAGAAAAACAAATGTCTGGGATAGTTTCTCCAACAATATCTTTGATTGGACAAAAAAAAAAAAAGGGTCACTGCATTAGTCTAATTTATATTCATAAATAAGCTACTTTTTACAATACTGATGTTGTAATATTGACCAAAATGTATCTCTTCATATTGTTTGGAGTACGAAAACAATAGTCAGATGACGTTATGCCAAACAGAAATTGCTTGAATAATGTCTTTAAACATATTAGCTGAGTTTACATTTTCAGACAAATGTGGAATGTCTGTACACAGAAGTGCAGAGCCTTATACCCTCACTGAAGGTTTACAACATAATGTTTAGTGTTTTAATCAGCTCTTTCTGTAGCATTTTGTATTGTAAACGATATACTCAATATTCAAATCTTGCCCATCTTCAAAACAATATTCACAATATTATCTACATTTCAATATATTGCCCACCTCAATAATAAAGTGGGTTTTCCTGAAGATAAAGTCAGATATGCTGTAAGGTCTAGAAGTTTTTTAACCGTGAAGCACATTCAAAAATGGATTGAAAACACAGGTATCACCTAAGTCTCAAAGTGTGTGGAGGTCAGAGGCGGTGGTGTAAAAAGGTGCAGAGTGGAACAATGATAGATGTTCTCCCAGACTCCAGTGAAAGGTTCAGATGGCCCCATGATACTCCGTAAAGGTCAAGGCTGCCCAGGCACTTCACGCCAGAGTGAGCCTTTGGGAGCCTCCTCATGATCTGGTCAAATATCACTGCATGCCAAACATGCCATGTGGTCTAATAAGAAATATGAAGATATAATTACACATGAAGAGATTGATCATATTGTGTGGAATCATCTATGACAACATGAACTGTCGGAGATTGTAAAGACATCATTGATCTTCATTATTATTTTAGTAATCGACTAGTCAATGATTTATTTTATTTTTTTGAGTAATTAAATTCTTATTTATATTGCATATTGAGATTTTTCAATTACACTTTAAGCAAATAAAGATGTAAAACCAACGACTGACAATTTCTAAATAGAGAATAATTACCCAAAAAGTACATCATTGAATAAAATTTGACATGTTGATTAAACTATGCGGCAGCCTTACAGAAACGTTAGCCTCAAGTGGCTTATTCTCCTGATTAGCCAAAACATACAAACCCAAATATTAAATACAGACATCAGGAAAACCATTCAACACTATAAAAAGAATACATAACAGTACATAAGGATATATTTATTTTCCTATATAACATTGTGCTAGTAAATCGTTATTGTCATACTTGTGAAACTGCTTCTAATAACACCTACATTTCAACATTTGTCTTTTATAAGGTCCAAACTGTCACTTAACCAGGCCTGTCTGCAGATGAGACATGTGAGTAAAAGTCAAATGTCTGGTGTTGTGTAAATGGCTTCTCCTGGTCCGATCTGTCAGTGCTGCATGCTTCAGCGGAGTGCATTAACATGTGTCACTTCTCTGTGGACACAACAAGTTCGCAGAGGGTCAGAGCAGCCTGGAAACATCTGCTTTCAACACTTCTAAGCGGCCCTCTCTCTGCCACCCTGACATTTATGACTGGATAATGCCACCAGTCGTGAGAGGAAAATCTGTACACTAGGTAGAACTTTAGGTGACAGGTTATAAATTTAAGCGCTGAGACACATGGGGAAGACAGATTGGAAACTGCATAAAAACCATAAGGTACATGGAGTGACTTATGTGATCGCTGAGGCTCGCTGAAGTCTGTGGAAACTAGTTCACCGTTACTCCGATAATGAAATAAACAGTTACTAGAAATATTGGCCTTGAGTACTTTTGAATCGTATACTTTTTTATATAAATCAGCATAAAATAATAATGTGATTGAGAAAAAACAAGCTGAAAGAAATATACGTACAATCAGAACTAGAGATTTAGTCATTCAGAGAATTATGCAGCAAACATGTTTCCGTTAGTGCTTGTCGGTGGCGTAGTGGTTTAACTTGTTGCAATTATGTGGCTGCTGTCACCATGATGTCGTGTGTTTGGTTCCCGGTGTCCGAAAGTCACTACTCTCTATCTCACAGTCCTGTCCAATAAAGCCTTTGAGAAAATGTAAAAATAACAGTATTAATGTAAATATGATTACCCCACAGATTCTTTTTTTTTTAACTGTAAGTAAGCGCCTGTATTTTTTGTATCCAATATTGGGGAAATTCAGAATGTTTTTGACGCTCGGAGGGTTTTTCTAACCAAGATTCATCAAACTAGCGTGAAGAAAGCTAAATGTAACTCTGGGTATGTTTTTGAGGAGGGAACACTGTTACATGGTTAAAAGCTCAAAAAGGTCAATGTTGCATATGTGTCCTTTAATCCAAATTCCACTTTCACTAAATGACAATGTGGATCGTATATTTGCATTGCATTTCATTTCTTAGTCTTTTTTTCACTATATGGAGACTGACAGAAGATGAATACATATGGCAGTGTGAGCGATACACTGGCAAACCACCAACACTGTAATTCTCATAATGGAGTGTGAGAAATTAGAGCAGGGCTGAAGGCAGGGCTGTGGTTTTAACGGCGCTTTAGACCCATGAAGGAACTGCAGATTAACATACTGCATGTAGCTCTAGCGATTAGCCTTGTGATTTCAAACACTGCACCGTGAAAGTGGAATTACTTGGCAACCACTTTCTCTTTTATCTTCCGAGAACTGTCACATTAATTGAACGCAGTCTGCCTTACTGTGAGGGGTCCGATAAGCCACAGTATTTTATTTTTCCAGGGTCAGCGATACACAAGTGGAGTTAGTGGGCTAAATGAGCTAAAACCGCCTCTCCGATGGGACGGGGAAAAAGCTCATAAGAGGAATGAATGGCTCCCCAGTTTCTGCGTTTTATGAAATACATTTGCATAGCATCTCAGAATGTGCTGAACAGGCTCAAATATTAGTGCAGTTTATATAAAGGACCAAGCGTAACATTGTACTGGGACTAAGCATATTTCCCATTGGTCAAACTTAATCTCAAGTCATGATACTGAATAAGGAAAAGTACTTGTTTCTAAAAATAATATCTGTGTAATGCAAAGGCCTTTCTATAAAGTAAATCCAACCAGTATAGTGTTATAAAGTCGTCTTCTTTGGTGTTTTATGGTGGTTGGTATCCATAAAGTGTTACATTACCGCCACCTACTGTAGTTGTACGTCTTCAAAGTATGTGTTTTACGCTATGTCGTAAAAAAACAGAGAGAGAGAGAGAGAGAGAGAGAGAGAGACACCTTCATGGCTCGGCTCAATGTTCCACGAAATCGTATTTAACTTATCTTTTTGCATTACTCAGTATTTCTACATTATAGAACCTGCATTCTTACCGTGAGTGAGATCTGACCAGTAACTAGGCCTGGTGACGCCATCTGCTTGAGAGCAATACATTCAGTGCCATGCTGCGGAACAATCTCGGAAAAGCATTTACATCTCAATGGAGACAAGGAGGAGGTGGACCGTCAGAAAAGTGCACACATCAATCAAATCACAAATAATCAAATGCTACAAGATTTTGTTTGTCATAGAATAAGTCAAAACATTTCGATTTTCCGTCTTTAATCTGGGCTTCGGTTGCATACTGGCTTAGTTTAAAGGCCACACATTTGTATTGTTATTGATCTTTAAAACATGCCTTTCAGTACTTCTGCTTTGGCTGCTCATGTTTTATAATAAACATAATGTATCTACTTAAAGCAAGCATTACATTTTACCTATGAGGCGTTCCCGCATCAGGAATTGCACATGCACTCATCTGGCAGCAGAGGGGCGCTAAACAAAAGCTTCCCCCTAACATGCTAATGCAGGCACGCAGTTCTAATGGAGGAGATTTGACAACAGAACTGTTAAGAACGAGTCTGGGGTCTATTTATTGACTTAAAATCAGCAAATATCTCGGACTCTACCTGTGACGTCACAAAACATTCGGGACCAAGTGTTTTCTGAGGCTCAGAGGGCGTGGACTTACTGAACAGGATTAATCAAAAATGCAAGGATGAAGCTGAATACAACTCTAGGTATGTTTTTGATGAGGGAACAATCCATCCAATTATGTAAGCAGCTTCTTTTTAATCATCCCATCTTTTCTTTCTGGATTACTTACCACAGAATCCATCTTCCTAACTCTGACTATATTCAATATCATATAATAGCCTATCCTAACCATATACGTCATTTTTATCAAACAACTTTATCTAAGTCACGAATTATGAATGAGAGGAAGAGCAATAATCATGATTTTCTGTGCTATTGTATGAGATTTGGTCACCACATAACATTTGTCCTATGCAAATGTCCCTAATTAATGCTTTATAGTGGTGTCTGTGTGATTAGAAAATGCATTTAAACAGTTGGAAATGGAGAAAAGGCCCTGCATTTGGCCATCTGCGCTTTAGGAGCAGTACAGTATCCATATAAACGACTGCTTATGTTGGAGCAGAACGCAAATGAATATATAAGCACAAACCACAAAGGCCTGGATAGTAGCGCCATCAAAGTTCGTATCCACAAAGTCAACTTCTTCATCTTTGATCAAATGGGGAAATATATAACCTGAACTTCATGCAAACTCCAAAAACCCCAACTTTGCAGTGCGGATATCATTTTAATGGGGGTGATTTTTAGTTCAAATACAAAGTGTGCCTGTTATGTCTTTGTCCATATACCATTCGAGAAGCAACTGGGAATTGCAACGATTCACTCATTAAAATATAGCACAGAAAAAGGTGAATGTTTGTTTCCAGAGCTCCAAACTTTTGGAAGGCAAATGATGCAGTCCCTGTTTTCATGGCATTATCAGTGTTTGTCCGTTTGTAAGTCATTTGTTGTTCATATTCCTGAAACAATTCCACATTTGAAGGTTGATACTTTTGGCCATTATCTGTCTCACATATAATAGTGCCAACTATATAACAGTATCCATCTATGAAGGATCATGAACGCTAATTTTTGAATGTGTGAAAGGAATGTGACAGAAGACTCTAAAAAATCGAATTGGTTCTTCTCAACTTGGTCATATGATTGGGATTCCTGTCACTGACCCTGGCGTTCAGCAGCTCTCGCCTCAGCCCTGCGACAATAACCTCCTGCGATCGTCTTCACCAGCGAGTTCACTCCTGTCTGATCATTTGTTTTCCAATTACGCGTATGGCCCCTCGAGCATAAAATTGTCAGCTTTGGTTATGTGAGCCTGATCATGACACTGTAACCAGGGGCAGTGTCTGCAGCGCCAAATATTTTCAGAGCCATTAAAAGAAGAAGGCATGGCGAGTGATTATTCCAGCCCTGAGTTGATTGGGTTTTCAGAGGTGGGTCTAAGTTGAGGAGTCATGAGAAAAACAGCATATATATTAAGTGTTCTTGCGCGGCTTATAGATTGTGGGGCTTATACAGCTCATCTTTTTCTCTGTTTGTTCTGAATCCTCATTAGTTATCACAACAGCAATAACTATTTTCGATCGTGCCGCGTTCAGGTGGTCCTCGGGTTGCTGAGGTTTCTGAGATGACAAGTTGGGATTCAGACCTGTTCGCATTCATGCTCCGTTTATCTTGGAAAGTCAGGATTTTGAGATCACTGATAATGAAATTGCGGAGTCTGCTCTTTAACAATCTTTAATAGAGCAACCATGTTTATTATGAAAAACGTAATTTTTTCTTCAGTAGTGTCTGGTCTTTCTAGCGCAAATCTGCTGCTCTTATGGATGACTGAAGTAAACCCCTAAATGCTCAAACAATTAACAGAAATTGACAAATGAGCTGATTTTCATCCATCTTCACAAAGCAGGCCCCATCAAGTGATCATAGAATTCTCAGTTTGTCTAATGTTAAACTAAAGGAGACTTTAAAGATGTTAACTACTTCAGTTGACGTGCAGAACTCTAATGATGTCACAAGAAGCAACTAGCCTCCTCCACCATCTCCCTGACCTGTGTTCTGTTCTGTGGGACGTCCTGCTGCTCCGTGCTCAGGGGGGGACAGGGTCTGAGGAGGAGTAACTGCGACGATTCAATATGCCCACTTTGTATATTTTTGATTTGTTTGCTGTTCATACTGCATTAAAAAAAAACAGAAATCAAACTTGTTGGTCCGTGCTGGTTTTTCAACATATTCTTTGCAGGTTTTCTGCCCAAAAAGTACATACCAAATGAAAAAAATTCCACCATATATTTTCATGATATTAAGTCTGACTGATATTTTATAAGTCTCCATCTGATGCATCTAAGCATGTCTGTGGAGGATAGTTCCACAGTTACCATGGTTACATGGATACAATGCACACAAACACAGCCAGATACGTTTTTAGATTGTCTGAAATAAATACAAAGAGGCTTTAAGGCGAGACACTGCAGGTGAAAAGGAATAAGTCTTAAGTTTGGAGACAACAATTTGAAAACTCTCCTGCAGTTTATTCAAATAAATGTAATATTTTCAAGTACCGTATTTTCCGGACTATAAGTCGCACCTTTTTTTATAGTTTGGCCAGGGTGCGACATATATTCCGGAGCGACCCAATGTGTGATATTATTAACATATTATTATATCATTTTGTTTGTTATTTTCACACTGACAACCGCATTTCACATGATGATTGGGGTAATACTGATGCTTTGGTAAATTCTTGTTAGCATGTTCTGTATGCTATATGTTACGTTAACATACCAGACACTTACGACGTTGTGCGTCATGTAGCTGAATGTTAGCATATGTACATCTATTCACCATGTTCTCTAATCTGTTATTATTTTAAATGTTCTTGGATTTTATCAAATACATTTTCCCCCAAAAATACAACTTATACTCCAGTGTGACTTATATATGTTTTTTTCTTCTCTATAATGCATTTTTTGGCTGGAGCGCCTTATACTCCGGAGAGACTTATAGTCCTGAAAATACGGTAAATTGATGCACAGAGCCAGGTTTAAATTTCGTGCTTCATTGTGTTGACATATTAGATTCTGGTTATCTTATTTAGTATTTGAGTAAACTAGAGCTTACTGAAAGTTGGTGTAAAAATTCAAATTATGACTCACTTTTTGGAGTAAAACATCAACACATTTAGTTTGTTGTTTACTTCAAGGGCTGATCGTCATGTCTTTGTGGATGGAAAAGGCATTTTTACAATTTTACAATATCCTATATAAATCTATGGTGCAAGTTCAAGAAAGTAATAACAAAACAACTCATTTGTTGAAAAAGAAAACTGCCCCTAAAAAACCTTTACCTGTAATGTCTCCCCTTAAATACCCTATTTTCAGGCACCTGTGATCAGTACGAGAGCTCCTGGTAGTGTGACTACCGCTGCAGAAACTGTGGAGTTTAAATCCTTTTTGCTATGTTTTTCTTGAGTTTTATACGTATCAGGCTGTATTTCCTAATTTGTCCATTATGTCACCAAGATAACTGTGAAACTATACTCCACAGACACATGCTGCGTTCATGTGGTCCTCGTGTTTCGAAGAGGAGAAGTCATGTTCCCGACTTGTTTGCATTCATGTGCTTTCATCTCAGAAACCCACTAGCTAAAATGCATGCATATTTTGACCATACAAATGCATTGTAATTTCCAGACTCTTTAGCATTGTGCCTCAATAAAAGAAGCTGAAGTGAATCCACACAAGCAGATTTACACCCACACAGAAGAAAAAACGCACAGCAGCTGAGAACAACAATGGCAACAAAAATGAATGGGACTTTGAAAGACAAGACGGAAGGCAACGAAGAAAGCCACAGAATCAATGTTTTGCTATAACTGCCGCATTAGTCATGATAAACGACCACGGCCAACACAAACCGGGGAACTCTGAGTGGGATTTCCCATAGATCGAGCACTGAATAATCAAACACAATGCATTCTGGGAAGAGCAGGCAATTTGCTGCCGAGGATCCCAGAAACGAAGAATCATTTCATATGTTGACCTTTTAAAATGCTATTAATAATGTGATATCTTTTGTACATAGGCAGATGTGAACTTTAGTAGCTCATTATGTACAGTGAAACTACACAGCGGTGAAACATACTGGACTGAAAAGTAAAAGTATTTTTCCTTATAGTTTTAGACCTGTATAATGGTCGAACAAACACAACTTCGGCTAATAAAGAACCAGGGGAAATGTATTTTGATAAACAATAATCAGGACCATTTTTATTCTTTAATACTTTTACTAAAGCAGATTTCTTTTATGTGATACTTTAACTTGAGTATGTTTTTGCTCCTGTGTCTATACTTATACTTAAATAACAGAATGGAGTACTTCTTCTAAATCGTTAAAGTTATTTAGGTTACAACTTCACAAATCACAAATGCAGCCCACAATTAAATAATATATATGATGATTTTTTTTTAACATAACTTTTTCAATTATGAATGGCTCATATAGTTGGCATACTGCATATTAATATCATTGTCACTTTCAGAGTGACAGGGATCATACTCAGAGGTAAATTTTCATATTCACAATAAAAATCTATTTTGAGGCAAGACATTAACAACAGAGAAAACAGATAAAAATAAAAACACGCTTATAATTCATGTCGAGTACACATTAAACAGGTGCTCTTTCACGAAACCTTTTCTCATTATGGTCGATGATGGATGACAGATGAAGAATTCCGAGCTGAAAATGTTACTTCCTCAAAGAGAAACAAACAAACAAAGCGCTGAGCTCCTCCAGCTGTAGGTAGTGCACACTTGTCTATCACGCAGTCTGTTCTTGGCAGGTTAAAAGCCATATCTGTCAACTAAGTGTGGCTTCGGAAAACAACATTACCCAGGCCCGCAATGGCATTTTGATGGATAATGAACTCAGCCTTGATGCCAGCTCAGTGATTTTGTGAACGTTTATTCTCTCGCTCCCAAAAGGTAAGCAGCAATTGAGGCACGTTTGTGAGGTTTAAAAGGGTACAATACACTGACAGTTCAAAAGCACCTGCAGAGGATATGAGACTATGAAGTTGAAAAATAGGACTGGAAGCTATATGCCGCTTTTATGGATATTACAGGGGCACTTTCTGCAATGCAATGTAACAGGAAAACCAATTAACAGATCACAAAATGTTAGAGTAAACTCTGTGCAAGAATGGTTCATTAGAATGTGTAGAAATTTAAAGGTGAAGGTGTCATCTGCTTGTCGCCATAGGGATGCATTTGTTTTCCCTTGAATGCAGTATAAACATATCTATCTAGCATTTATTTATTTGTGGGGTTTTATTGCTTAAAAATCCTTTGAATAACAACAGCTTTTTTTTCTGTGAGCTGGGTCGCCTCACCACAGATCTGACTTGATCTTGGTCTGGTGGCGCCACTTGCTCGTCTCCATGGAGATAGATAAGTTCAATAGTTTTTCGCTGGTACCTGCATTGAAATGAATGGACAATACATTTTTCATTCAAGCATGAAGTAGCTCATGTTATGGTATTCTTTGTGTCTGGCCAGGGACCGTATTACTTTGGCAATAATAACACATCCAAAACAAAATTTGTGTAACGGCGCCTGAGCCAAATCCTACTGTGCCAAAAGAAATATGATAATCAAATTTTATCTTTATTGACCTGACATTTTGATGGGTAACAAATTCAATAAGAACAGATATAAATGTCGCCTGCTCTTTGCACGAGGAAGAATGAAACACCTTCCATCAAGCCTTCTATCCTCAGAAACAATAACTTCTTGCGTTTAATCCCTCAGCTCCTCCGCACATGCTTTTTGGGACTTATTATCTTAGCTCTAAACTCCATTCATGAGAAATCACATCCTATTCTTTGAAATGTAAAACTAGTGCTCATGTCTTGTCAAGTGCACTTAAGATTCCTTTGAGACCATGATGTTATTGCTGCATATTCTTTATACAGACCTTTTCTATAAGTGCACACAGTGTTGTCGGGGTGAAAGTTAAGGAGAGACTCTTACCTTGTACGATGAGGTAGACATGTGAGGTCTTGGGCTTCTGCTTCGTCTGTATGGAGCATGTATATGAGCCTTCGTCATAAACATCCACCTACACACAAGAAACAATCAATTTAGACCAGAGGTGTCCAAACTTTTTTCACAGAGGGCCACATTTTGAAACTTATACGGAGCAGAGGGCCACAGACAACCCGACAATGAAGTGAATCATTTGACATTGTTTTGATGAGCTTCCACACCTTTAATAAGACTTGGAACATTAATATTAGGTTAGTATAACATCAAAATGCTTGAATTTTTCCAATTCCACATTAAAAAACACTACTTTCTGTTGTTTGGAGCAACTTAGCAGGAAGCTGGAGGGCCAACAAAAATTGGTCTGAGGGCCGCATTTGGCCCCTGGGCCGTAGTTTGGACATGCCTGATTTAGACTTTCTTATCTACTATACTATAGTTATTGTAAATGTGTTTGGCTGTATTTAATTATTGATTTGTTGTCACTCACCTAAAACATCTTGAATATTTATGATTTCAATCTCTTTATGCTATTGTCCAAGGCCCATGAGAAGAAATGCATTAGGCTGGATAGAATTGTAGATGGTGGTGAAGGTTCTCGATTTAGCCCTCTCTGCCACTGAATTCATTTTGTATCTATAATAATAGTTTTTCACACTGAGTAAATACAAATGGGACATAATGAATGCCACTTTTGATTTATGTAATCAGCATAATTAGTGCCACCTACTGTAGATGCCACTGGGATGACTCACTGACATTTTACATTTGCCGTGAATTTAATACATGTGAAGCCAGAGCATGTTTAAGTACTGACTTGTATACATTTAATATAGTATTTGGAGTAAAAAAAATATAATAATAATAATAAATACTATATATTATTTATCTATTTATCTATTTATTTATTTATATATATATATATATATAAATATATATATATATATATATTATGTATATATATATGTATATATACATACACATACATACATATACATATATACTACATACTACATACCATACATACATACATAATATATATTATACACACACACATATATATATATATACACACACATATATATATATATATATATATATATATATATATATATATATTATATTTTTAGATGTTCAATACTGCAAACCCATTCTACCCGTGGATATAAAAATAACCTGAAACGGAATACTGAATACTAAGTCCAAGTGCTTTGTGTAATATACAGTGCATTTATGTGGTCCTCAAATGATCAACGTATTTGCATTCACGTGCTTTTATCTCTGACAGTCTGGATTGTGAGTGCTGCATGTGCATTTTCCCCGAGTTCCCGTGGACCACATGAAAGCGGCATTACTAGGGGGACTTACCTTCTGTATGCGCAGGCTGTACTCGAGCTGCCCTTTAGTGACCAGGTCTACTCTGGGGTCCAGAGACCACTTGTCTTGTCCCGCGAAGATGATGTTGGATCGATTGAGCCAGGCAACTCTGGACACTTTGTCGTCAACATAACACCTGTCAGGAGCAAGAAAACACAACGTCAGGAGAAAGAACACACACCGTCAGGAGAAAGAACACACACTGTCAGGAGCAAGAACACGCAACGTCAACCACAGATTACAAAAAGTGAGCTTCAACTCGTCATAAGTAACTCTCAAACCTTCATGGATTTGTTTTTAACTATATTATTTCTCAACCAACTTGTCCACAATGCAACTTTTCTAGATGAGAGTACGCCACCTGCTTGTCCTGTAATTGCTTGCTGGAATGTTCATCAATATTGTACACTGCTTGCCCCCAAAAAATAAAGAGGCACACGCTCTAATATTCCGTAGAACTACCTTTAGCTATGATTAATGATGATGTGAGGGAGTGACCACTGCACAAAGCCTTCTCCAGCTCGTCCCAAACACTCTCACTGGGGTTCAGATCTGTAGTAGATTGGTTTCTGCTTCTCCTTAGATGTTTTATCTGCTTGATGCCAATGATTTGACCCTTCTCAAACATACTGAGAGACTTTTCCATGACCACGGGATTTGTCTTTCCACATGGTTGCTCCAGAAATGAGAAGCCACTCGCTGCATCTGTTTGGTTTAAAGATCATCACCTGCAGCAGCTGTCCAGTAGGAGGCTCGGACCTACTATCCTATTCATCAAATTAGGGATGTTTTTATTGAAAAAACAAAATAGAATTCTTTGAAAAACATGTATTCTTAGTGGGGTCATCTCTCCACAGATCTGACTTGTAACTTGGCCTGATGGAGCTAGACATGTTTAATACTGTGGCACATTCTACGCAAATGAATCACATCTGGAGACAAGCAGGTGGCAGAAGGCAATATTTAACACAATAGATTTACGAGTTCTTGGCTTTACTTTGTATATAATGTACCAAACCTAAGTTCCAGCATCTTTCAGTTTCCTGTGTCAAATGTTTGCACTTTGACATAAATAAATAATACATTTATTTAAATTATTTATAATTTATTTATCCTAATAAAACCCACAAAAACAAATAAGAATAGAATGCAATAACTATTCTTCACTTTATTATTTCACAATGCAATATCTCCACACTTCGGCTTTGCTTTGGCCGTTATATTAACATTCCAATGAGCAGAGTGTATTCTAAAGTTAGATTCACCTAATCACACAACTCAGTCGGTGGCGTCTCACAAACTGTCAGTTCTCAAACATTTTCCCTGCTCCCATCCCAAATCCTCCTCACTTTCTTCCTTTGTCCCAACACCTTCTTCTACTTTCGAGGCTCACGTTTGCCATAGAATGCCTTCCCCCTGCTGATAAACACATCTCCGTTAACAGCAAGCCTTTTCGCAGGGGATGAGAGCGGACACCGGTATCCTCTTGTTTACTTCTTGTCAGGGCATTACGCAGTTACGACCGCGGCTGAGAGACCTTACATACACGGGAGAGATGGAGAGAGACGAGCCCCGGCGTTCACCCTAATGAATAAATGTAAATGCAACAAGGCGCAGGAATCAATGGGAATGGGCATCATGTGTAATACATGCCGACAGTGAATGCAGATAACATGCAAATCACCTGGCTGGGTACAGGGAGCATGTTATATCACTCAGGCTGGGGAGTTGGCCGTGGTGGGTGACCCAGGGTGAGGTGTAAAAATGGTGGTTTGGTCTCCTCAGACTGGTGCACAGTGGGGAGCGGATGTCAGATTTGTAGAGGGCTTGAACGCACAGCTTGAAATCTGGCCGACTATTTCTCTAAAAAAGTAAAACATACTGGCTTGGCAGCTATTTTGGGATACAGTTTTATCTTGTTCTGAGATTAATTATGATAGGATTTTCAGCAGAAAGAAACTGTAGTTAATTGGAGAGTTTCATAATCAGATACACAATGTGACAGATGTAAAAAAGTTTTAGGATTTCCAACTAATGAAAAAAAGGAAGTTTTTGTGTGTTAAATGAATTTGAAACCACATTTGACTAAGTATGCTCGATTTTTAAATGCTGTACCATAAAATGCAAGTCAATGCAACATAACGTAATCAAAAATAGATTAAAATGTCCCCCTTTCAGCCCTGTCCAGCTCAAATAATGACTGTGCAGTCCGAGATGTATTCATTCAATTCAGAGCCGCAATGACATCATGCTGAACTCTTCTGAAATGCGCATTTGCAACCACGATATCAAAGTGAGATTCAAGTCAGCCACAATCATACACGCACTTATTTGCCAATCGGGATATCCTGCATTGCTGTCTACCTCATTTGCACCTAACAATGATTTTAGTTAGACAGGGCCTGTTCGACTAAAATAACTGTTACTTAATAGTGTAGAAAATTGTAAGACAGAATGTAACTTCACCAAAGAATACTTCACACTGATTGCATTCACTTGTAACGTGGACTATAGGACTAAAACAGGACTTGAACAAGACTAGGACTCAAGTCTAAACTGGGCTCAGACCAGGACAACTCTGAACTTCCCTCTACTGGCTTGTAGAGTAATCACGATACAAACATTTCAAAGTTGATACTAAGACAAAGCACAAAACAAGACCATTCTAAAACTAAAAGCAAGCCTAGTTTTAGTTTTTAGGCACAGATTTTTTGGACAATCCTATTGGCTTGATTGCTCAAAACAAATTAAACAGCACATCGGTTTAGGCTTGGATAATTCCCTCTGAACCCTTGACAATTCAACAAAACCTCTAACATTTTATTCTGCATTCAGTATCGTTAGGGGATAGCCTAGATACCATCCACTCTAATGATCCAGTAGGCTCAGGTGTTGTTGTCTTTGCAGCCACTAAAGCGCTCTGATGGACTGTTAACCGACGAGTCCTTATCTAAATGATAATGCCGTGTAAGTGAAGCGCAGAGACAAGGTGAGGTGTTCTCTGTGAGCCAATAAACTGCCCTGTCTCCATGGCTGCATCCAGTTTAGATTTCACTGCTTGCTTCCTTTCATTCCTTATTACCGATCGTCTCCTACCAGCAAGGAAAGCAGACAGAAAAAAGTCACTGAGACAATGTAGATATGTGAAAGTTTTGGTTTTTTACTGTTTTTGGATGTACAGCTTTTTAAAGTTCACAATTTGCTATGTATTTTGCAATTACAATCCAGTGGAATGCTGATGGAGACCCAGAGATGCACCAAGTTGCTTGTGAATAGGAGATAAGTTTTAAGTGGGGTTTTGTAATTGAAAAGAACAGCTTTTGGAAGAGAAGGAACTGATAAGGTTTTTCCACATAATCTCCTAAATTGATAATGTTTCTGCTGCATTTTAAGGATGGTAGTGGAGATTTGTTTTTTATTTTATAGAAAGGTTATTCAAATTCAATTGCCATGTTTAACCATTTCAGCTTGTCTGAGTTGATTCACTACAAAAGTTGAATCATGCAGTATGGTTTTGATATATCTTTCTCTACATAATAACGTTTAGAATTAATGTTCTTTATTGCAATTGCTAAGTACAAGCACATACACAGCAAGCAAAATAAAATTTTCTATTTAAAAAGAAATCTATTCATATATGCATAAAAAATATAATAACATTTTCAGCATCCCCACCCATTGGCATACTACTGAAGTTTATGTAATCAAAAAGCACAGAGAAAACGCAAATCTAAACAAAACTATTTATCAAACAATATCAAAGCATCAATCTCAGCTACAGTCTTCAAAATGCTTTCAGATATGGAAATGTTTAAATTACTTCAATTCAATTACATTTATTGAATTACAACATCACTTGACCTCGAAAGGTAACAGTGAAAAACAGAAACCTCTGGGAGCTCCTACTCCAGGCTTAGGCTGATGCGTCTCAATTTGCTGATAGACTGTGGAGCCAGATCCACTCTGGAGGCGAGAGGGTGGCTCATCTAACTAAGCAAGACAATTCATCCAGGCAGATAAAAAGAAATGTCCGTTTGAGTTAGCTCTGACCATATGCTCCTTCATAGAGTTGAAAACGACAAAATTAAAAGCAGAAATACCACATGTACTTTCCCCCACACATCCAACACGTCTCAACCTTCTTGTAAGATTTTTGCATATTTTCCTTTTATCCGTTCGCACCTCTGCCTCCTCACTCCATCTGCCTCTGAAGCACTTGTGCTACTTTTTCAGGATGCTGCACGCCGCTCTCATCTCACCGGAGAGCAGTAAGTCATTATGCCCCAGTCTATGAGGAGGAGGAGGAGGCTACAGATGTTTTTGTGCAACTATAAAAAACAAGAGGCATGATCTCATAAACATTCAAAACTATGAAAGAAAATGTGTTGAATTTATAATCAAAGATATGGTGTTAAAACTAAAATTAAACTAAAAAAGATGGCAGTGCAAGTTGTGTCAGGTGTGACGTTGAAAAGGGTGTTCCGAAGTGAATGTTGTGAAAAGTTACAGTTAAAATATTTGAGAGGAATTAATCTTAGCAAAAGTTTAGAAAATATAAATGAAGTTTGAACAACAGTTAAAGCTTTAAAGAAGTTTAGGCAAAGAGTAAATAGGATTAAAAGAATATTTAATGAAAAGTGTAAATACTCCATCTGCTCTTTTTTGTATACTGCAGAACCCTATAAAGCAGAAGTCCATAACTGCCGGACCGACACCAAAGACATTTTCAGTATTTGACTCAATTTTAAATCTAGTCTGGATAATTTAGTGTAACAATTATTTAAATGAGATGTGAGTTACGCTGTCACACAGGCAGTGAATCAATGACAAACGCGTCAGTTCAAAGAGCCGCGCTCATTTCAGCGAACCGCGTGCGTCTCCCCTTTCTCTCTCAGCACAGATCGAATTTGAAAACAAGCCAGAGGAGCCGTCTGCTTATTTCAATGTTTTGAACATGAAAAAGCAGGATAAAATCTTGCTGCCAAAACATTGCGACAAAGGAGGCTGTTACTTTTTTCATTTTGGGCAGATTGGTCCAGTAATCGTGTAGCAACAAGCGCTCAAAGTAGTATACACGATGGTGACGTTAAAAAAACAATTAAATGCACATGCGGGTATATTGTTGTATTTGACTTGAAAACAGAAGTGAAGCAAATTCTCCTCAAATCCACTGTGACTGTCCAGAAGGAGAGCAGGGAGCACAAGGAGCAGACAGAGCAGAAAACACATGAGAAGACAGAGCAGAGAGGAGCAGGAGCTGGGATGCAGGGACTGAAATATTGAATTATTATTAAAATCATTGCAGTGGCAGATGCACTCACAAATGCATGGATAAGTCATTACTGTGGCTAAATTGTGAAACCTATTCAATTGCTAAGAAAAAGCTTTTCTTAACAGACTTAAGTGCATTAAAAACAAATTAATGACTATTAAATGTACAGTATAATAATAGCATGCTCTCATGGTGTGTGGGCGAGGTGGAATGTTAAGTTTGTGGAACTCGCGCAAATTTAGTTGGGGAACCTTAGGATAATTTGCACTGAATTGTATTTTAATTAATGGTTAAATGAAAAATAATAGCACCCATGGCATAATCATTTTAAACAAGAAAGAAATTGAACCGTCATTTTCCCTCGAAGGATGGGAATCCGAATGCATCGCTTAAGCGACTACATGCCAAACTGTTCTCCTGAAACGCTGCTCTTTAGTCAGAGCAGGACTGTGGAACTAAGCTCTCTTTGTTTGTCGACACTGGTAACTGCAACAACACAGACAGGACCTACATGACACACGGGATCTGCTCTTTCTTCCCTCTCTGTCCCCGCGCCACAGTGAGCGTGTTTCACTCAAATGTGTGTGTGTGCAGTGGAGACGTTATAAAACAAATGCACACTCTCAAGCTCTGTCTAACGTCTCTCACTCGCTCCTCTCTCTCCCTCTCTCTCTCCCTCTCTCTCTCCCTCTCTCTCAGCGTCGACCTGTCAGTAATCTCTGTCACAATATGGCCTTGATTGTGGCAAATGTGCGCAAATCAGGCTGTACAATGCCCTATCATAATTCCCTGTACGCAAATCCATAAAAAATAAAATAATGTAACAGTAAACCGCCAGATTGAGTGCAGACAGTGAAAGAAAAGAGAGACACATGGATCTCGAGAGCCCCGTGCGTCAGGTAAGTGTGCGGGGGAGAGTGGGGGAGAGGCTCAAAGAAGGGAGAGCATGAAGCATCTGTGACACTGAGGGAGGAGCGATGATGAAAAGCTTTAAAATACGTGACTGGTCTGCGTGCATGGAGCGCGTGTGGGTTGGTGCACTTGCAGGGTCTGTCACCCATTTGACTGAGCGTATACTCTCACAAAGAATCCTCCAGGCGCTCCTGGTGAGGTGAATGTACAAGAGCAGCATGCGACTGTGCAGCTCAGTGTCTTGGTTTTACAGACAGATCCGTGCCTGGTGCGCTGTTATGCTAACAACACAGACTTACAAACACTGGCATTCAGAGACTCCTTTGCAACTGCATCTCCGTAGAACTACTGGACAAAGCTCTCAAATCTGAAAGCAAATTATTCATGCAGGATTGGATTGAACAATTTGCTAAACAATTATGCAGCATATTAAACTACTGGAATTGGCAATTTGACAATACATTCTACCTTTTTGCCTCTGCCCACACCTGAACCAATGCAATGTCCACTCTTGGTTTCTGAACGCCCTTCTACCATGATAAATTCATTCATTTTAAAACCTCACTGTCACTGTCACTAAATTGGCTGAGGAAGGATTTGTTGGGATTTCTTATTATTAACACCCACAGACGACTTCTGCCCTGACAACTTGTGCAGGACAAATAAAGCTGGATAGAAAGTGGATTTTGAGCTTGACACCAGAGTTTTGTAACGGCGCAGAGCAAAAAAATGCTACACATTGATCTTTGAAGTCACGGTTTAAGGTTGCACTTTTTGTCTATTTTTATTGGTAAAGCTCAGTCTCTCAAGGCACATGTGCAGGTGCAGAACACGGCTGTGGCCACTTCCTATTCTCGCTAATGAGTGACTAGAAGCAGAACACAAGCGTCTATCACAGATGTCAGTTGTCTCCCCGGCTCTCCCCCCTTTCCACTCTAGATGTCGAGGTGCGTCGTCTATATAGGCCTCACTTGGCTGTGCCCTGTCTAAATCACATCAGAAATAAAGGTTGGTCTGTCAGTGGCTCGGCCTGATCTGTGCGCAGCCTTCCACAAGTCCCTCGTTGGGAGCAGAGTTTGATTGGAATAGCACGCCACGCTCCACTGATTTGTAATAAAACTTCATCTTGTTAACACACTGCAGCCTCCCGATGACACAGGGCATTAACTGTGTTATTTAGGCCTGTATAACTTTATTTATTGGAATACTGGGGGGAAACTGAGCAAAGAACTCGTTTAAATCTCCGCGTTATATTTACTTGAGCAAATGTGAAGAAAGAAACTTAGAACTGACATTTTGGATATGATTCTGATTCTGGTTGCGATTCATTTAAAATATAAATAGTAAATAGTCATGGTAAACATAAATTAATCAGGGGCATTTAGAACTTTGATAAACTTCTAGTAAATATTCAACCAAACCATATTACCTCTACAATTATACATGTCAGTGTCATACTTAATCTTCTCATAATAAAATGTTTCGACAATAGAACAAGCCTGTAAATGCTACTAAATATCTGCTGATGCTAGTAGAACAAAAGTCTTGTTAGATTAAATGCACTTTTTCATTTAGCTGGACCGTACCGTGTTGCAGCCCCTTGGAGACGTGGGTTTGTGCGGGGTTCTCTGGTGATGGATGCTTTGGTTGCTGTCCCACACTGTTTTACCCTCAGCCTTTGTTGATGGATGCTATATTACACTCTTTCTCTGCCCGCTGTGCCGTGCCAATACGGACCGGCCAATAGGCTATAGCTGACAGGGGACTGTGTGGGCTGACAGATGCTTGGGCAAGAGCTGCTGAGCTGGGCTTGTGTTGACAGGAGGGCTGGGCTGGATGGATCTCTGCTCTAGGGCTAGCCGTGGGGGAGGACCAGAGACTGAGCCTGAGCCAGGAACCACACAGTAATGAGGGAGCCGCGATGGGCCCCGGCAGCCGCACCACCCGCGATCACGTCAATACTGCAGCACACTAACTATTGTCATGTTTTATTGGATTTCTTTTTCGTATTTGTTTTTTATTTAATTTGCAGTTTTTTTCAAAATATAAGAAATAAAAGTTGTGTGCAGTGCGCATCTTGTAATGGCAGCAAGTTCATTAAAACAGTTTTTGTTTTTTAAGTCATTGTGCTGTGCTGGAGTCGCTCCTCACTGCTCCGTGGTCCAACAAGACTTACACAGAGAGAAATTCATTTTCCAAGGAGAGTTTTAGAGTCACAGAAGTTTAAAAGAAAAGTTTGAATTTTCAGACAGGTGTGGGTGCCAGGGGCGATTCTAGCCTTACAAGTTCAGGGGTGCTCAGCACACAAGGGCAATACACCCAAAATACCATGTTTGTTTAATGCATTCTTTCTCTGTGGTTCCCAAACTGTGGTATGAGGTATAGTGCACTTCTTATGCGGTTTCTATGGTGTTTAAGTCAAGTCCTGCTTTGTAGCCTAGGAACATGTCCTCTATGGTTTAGTCCTCCTCAGTCCATAGTTAAAGATATCAACAATGTCGGTATGTTAAAACATATTTTATTCCGTTTCACCAATACCTGGGATGTGAAATAATGTTTTGACAAGTAAAACACTAGAACATATTTTGAAACATATTGTGTAAATATTACAAATATTTGCTTTTGGTTTGTCTTTTTTTTTTTGCGGGTTGGGCCTTCTCTGGTCATCCACGATCAGGGGCAAAACACTGAGTTTGATATAGGGAGGGACGGCAACAGGTCTGTGTGTTCATTGGTCTTTTATTCCCTAAAACTTCCACAGTACGATTCATAATTTTTATTTATCTATTTGATAGGGACAGTGCATATTAATGACCACATGCAAATTACAAAGTATGCCAAGCTATAGTAAAAATACATATTTCCATCTGTAGTCCCTCGGCAGGTTACACAGAGGATAAATATAAAACATTACAAAATGAAGACGACACAGGACAATAAAATAAAAAAGCTCCTTGTGCAGCCTTCAGCCTCTGGTCCACAGACAGAACAAACACTCACTGTAAACTTTAGAGGAGAGACAGAGGCAGAGAGCACTAGTGATGCGGGTCCCGGGTGTTGTCCGCTAGGTCAAACAAAATCTAATTTCATCGCGAGTATAACTTTTCAATGTGTTTTATGCATGGTAAGCATTTTACTATTTTTTTAAATTTCATTAAAAAGCATACCTGTCATTAAAGGAGAAAGGCATTGCATTTGATTCCAACAAGCAATAAATTATAGTTTTGTGGATTTAATCGATTGATTTCCCCCCTAAAATAAGGTGATCTAACTGTACAAAAACTAAAACTGTTACCTATACTGTTCTGGGATGGTATTCAGAGTCAAGTTTGAGAATCATTGCTCAAGACTCTTCCTCTCTCTTGTACTTAGTTGAACTAAAATAAATTGGTGTTATTGTCATCTGCCTGGTGTTTTCATGAGCCCATCAGTGTCTTATCTGGATTTTCTCACTTTGCCATTGCCATTTTGTTTGGCTGTTTCCTTTCCCCTGCTGCGATAGTAAGTTTAATACCAAATCCAAATCAAAGTATAAGGTAGGCTATTTCACTTGGCTTTCACCAATACAATGTTTGATAGTCTATGTAGCCTATATTTCTGTGACAGGCACAAACAAATAACAGAGCAATTTATTGGTCTCAACTTCATGTTATAGGTGACATTTTGAGGAGGTTTCACAATTAAAATATATATATCATATTGTTTTAAATTGTATAATAACGCTATGGTAACGGCCCTAATTTGACATTATTCTGAAATTCATAGATAATTGTTGATGGTGGATCATTTTAACTCAGTGTCCTGTATTTCCAAGTGACTTTGGGGTTAAAAAATAGATTTTAACCATTCAACTGGGTAATAAAATCAACAGAATGTTTCCTGTTGGTAGGCGCAAACATTTTTTGCTAAATTGATCGGTCAGATTCGCACAGTGCTATTGGCTGACTGTGCGCACTGGTGGGGGAGGGGGAGAGACGTGTCAAAGAGAGAGAGAGAAAGGGCAGTTTGACCTCCTCCCAGAATCAGAAAATGGTCAGTTAAATCGAAATCAAAATACTTCTTATTTTAGGGGTGCTGGAAACATTGTAAAGTGGGCAAGAATCCTCCTACTGATCGGCGCTATCACAGAACATTGCCGTAGCCTGATCAAACGGTTCTGCTTTCCAAATGCATGCCTCTAGAATACCTGCAATCGCGGACATCGGTCCTGTCATAGTTCCTTTAGTGAATGATTCAACAACTTGTTTCCACATTTGATGGAGATAAAAGGCAAAAGCTGTTCTGACAAGAATATGGCTTCACGCCTGCTGAGCCATAAGCCACTGAAGTTACACGACAGCTACATCTTTGTTGTCTCCAGCCAGGCGTGAGCGAGGGTTCATCCAAACAGCCAGGGAAAGGAGACCAAAAGAAAAAAAAAAAAGAATGGCACAGAAAATAAATGTGTTTGAATTTAACTGCAACTTTAACCTGATAAACTATATTGAAATGTAAAGAACGAATACAAGAGCTTGGAATTGAATATTTCAAAAAAAACTCTCTGTTACTGGCCAGACGTAATCACTGGCAAATGCATTCATCACACTATAGACCCAGAATACTTTTGAAGGAAGTTTAGTGTTCAGCATCTTAAAATGAAGTGTAAAGAAAGATGTTATATTGCCAAAGGTCCGTCATTGGAATAAAAGCACCGCCCTCTCCAGTTCAATTCAATCAACAAATACCGACGTATTTCTTTGCTGCTGTGTTTGTCATAAAAACTTCCCTTTCTGCTTCAATAAAACTGCCGCTGCACTAACTAAATATTTTTTTCTATTAATTTACAATATGGCATTGGTTGCAAAGTAACTACTACCAGAACTACTTTGACCACCACCACCACCACTGCCAACTTCTTCGGACTGCCCTAAACTTCTCTTACTTCTACAAAAACAACAACAACTAAAACTGTTACCATTACTGCCACTGGATCATGAGGCCAGAAGCCACAAAAATTGAACATGACCAGGTGAGTCAGAGGGTTCAGCCAAACGTGCACTGAAAGGATGAAAAGAAAAAAGCGGCTACAGACGAAAAAGTACAGGAAAATAGAGTGAGATGAAGCCTAGCCAGCTCTTGCAAAACCAAATTAAACTCACTTCTATTCACAAAGCGCCCTCAGAGCAATAGCTTGCTCCAGATACTCTTAGTGCAGCAGGTTAAATAAAAATGTATTTCAGCTTTAAAAAAAAAAAAAAAAAAAAAAAAAAAAAATTTAAAAAAAAAAAAAAAAAAAAAAAAAGCCTTAGCACTGGGCTCAAGCGGAACAAAGCATGTTTCAAAATAACTTTCGTATAGCCACTGCAGCATGATTTTATATAAAGCCAATCCATTGTTTTAAACGTAGACATTTGAGAGGAAATGGGTGTGTACAAATGTTCACTTCACTCCAGTCCCTAACCTCTCACTCACTACAAAGTCCTCTACTATTTAGCAGATTATACAATGCACTTCTTCACAGAGCGATTTAGACACTCAACTCATTGCGTGCTCCTCACTGCGGGTCACGTGGCTCTGCTGTCTGCGTGAAATAATTTACCCAAAACTCCAATAAAAATGGATTTTTGTAATAATATATATATAGTCAACAGTCCGTTTTAAAATCTCTTAAAGTCTGCTTTCATTCAGTTGTGTTGTGTCCAGTTAAAGACCTGTCACTGCACACTGTTGTTGAGCATACTTCTTTTTCTTTACATTTAAATGTTTTTGTTTTTTAAACACATTAAAAAATTGTAATAATAATAAAAAAGAGGAAACTAGACAAGAGAGAGATCAGATATAAATAAAAAAGTAGACATCCAAGAAATAATAAAAAGAAAAAGAAGAAAAAAAGAAGAAAAAAAAAATGGCATAGGAAACACAAAGAAAAAGTCTCATTTTGTCCAATGTCTGTCAAATGTACACATTTACATGCCAAGTCCAAATGTCCATTATAATATTAGTCCAGTCCTAGGTGAGCATACTTCTTTTTCATCCGTGGGACAATCGGACACCACTAAAAATAGTGTGAGTGAGCCCTAAATGTGCCCAATGTAGGGAATAGTGCAGACTTTCGGATGCAGCCAATGAGTCAAAAACTGTGGCTTTGAGTGGGTCATCTAAAATAAATCAGAAATAACAGAATGATGTGAGGCAGTATAATCCACAACTGTTGCTTTCTTGTGGTGTCCAAAGGAATATAAAATGGGGTGGCATTAGCTGCAATATACTAATGGGAGATTATATCATAAAAGTTAGTTTTGTAGACCCAAACCCAACCTTCAGAGCTCATATACAACATGGCTAATGATATTAATAATTGTGTTGCACCTTCATGCCGAGACAAGTTCCTATGTCTGTGAAGTTTGTTCATTGACAATGGCAATAAACCCCTTTCTGATTCTGATTCTGATTCTGATAAACCGAAAGCTAAAGAAATGTAAGGCAAAAATGTTAAACATGTTAAATGACATCGGATTGAATCTGTAACCAATGGTTAGATGGTTTATTTGGCGGTTAACCACTCAGATCCATTTGACCATTGTTGTATATTACAGTTGTAGGAGTAGGAGATCAAACAACCTGTCTAATAGCATTGAACCATCGTAGGCCTAAAATACTGTAATTTATATGTCAGTTCTTCAGTTTCATTTTTGGTTGTGATCTAAAACATTGGTGTTCAAGATATACACACAAAAAGATCCTCTGCAGTTGAGAAATCAAATCCTTCTTGCTGTGAAAATGCAAACCAATTTTCTGATGTTGGTTGCACATACTGATTTATTGAAAATTTGCTTGCATTGTAAAGTTTTGTATTTGGAAACTTTTAATGAATGCCCCTATGGAACATTTCACGTCAAAACTAAAAGTGAGAATGTGTTTTGAATAGCAGCACTTAATCAAGTGTCTGCAAATGAGTGTTGACACTGGTGTTAAAGAGTCTGCAATAATTATTGTGATTTCAAATCCAGGTGCCACAGCTTAGACTTGTGTTTGTGTGATTTCCACTGCAGCTTTTCTCAAGCGCTTCCTAAGAAGAATGACATGATATGTGGAGGGTGATAAACTGTCATCTTTTATTAGAAGTGATTTCAAAGAAGGCAATGGAAGACTTTCCCGCGGGGCCCTGCAGGTTCAGCTTTAAGAAAGGTAAAAAATGAGCCACGAAATATGAAAGGCTTGTCATTTGTCTCTATTGTTTCTGTATAAACCAGAAAGAGTGACAAACAATAAAACGCAGCAGCCATTTTGGCCCAGCGCTGCCATCAGTCGCCAAAGTGAGTGAGTTTTGATGGATTTCCAATGACAAACGTGGCAAAGATGTCCCCAGTGACATAATTACATCAAAATAAGCTGAAGGCATTTTAACAAAGACTGGAGGTAATTTGGCCTGTCAGTGCGCTGCTCTGTGCCTGTCTTCAACTCAGCTGGAAAACTGAGAAACAAATGGACATTTTCTGAAATGTGCTAGACATGCTCAATATATTTGCAGATATAATTCATGACACTGCTAGAAAGGTTTTACAGTTATAACACATTGTACAACATAGGAAATTACAAATAAGAAAATAAAAATGTAAACCAAATAAAAATATTACGGAAACGAAATCATGATGAGTGTTATATACTTGCTTGTTTGAATGTGTGAAAAAAAAGTTCAAGAGTATAAAAAGCACAGGTAACATACACATGAATCATATGCTTGATAAATGATAAACAGTGACTAATATTCTCATGAAATACTAAATGTCATGTACCACCTCATTCTGATGGCTGTGAATCATGACATTATTATTATTATTATTATTATTATTATTATTATTATTATTATTATTATTATTATTATTATTATTATTATTATTATTATTATTATTATTATTATTATTATTATTATTATTATTATAGGACATTATTCTAGTAGCAGGACACATGGCAAATTGTTGTTGGTCTTATTTAAAGGTAATACATAACACATCTAGACAACATTTAATCTCACTTGGAAACGGGCTCCTTATGTTAAAGCACATAAAGCATCATAACTCAAGATTAAGCTTTTTTTCTCTTTACTGTATGCCAAAAGAGACCACCACCACCACCACCACTCTACAGAGCACTCCCAAAGTGTTAAACACTATTGTGACATTTAGAGAGAAATCATATTTAAAAAGAGGTAAAAATTTAGGAAAATCCCACCCTTCTCCCCCAAAGAGTCTTTTTACTTCTTTCAAATGCCCCTGACAGTCACAAATCGACATATAATTCTCCCATTATGAAGCCCCTCCATCTTGGTGGCCATGCATCAGCGCATACCGCATGCCATTAATCAGTGCAAAGGATGATTGTTTTGAGACTGGACCAGCAGTCCTTGGGGCAGAAATTATTAATCAAAATGGTTACAAACAGCTCGCACAATTTGAGCTTGGGTTCATTCAAATTTCTTCCTGGCTCAGGTGTGATTGGATTCTCACCTCCTAGGGTTTAAACTTGGGGAACAGTTGAGCTTTTCAAGAAGGTTAAATGCCAAATATAAGCAATAATGTGGTCTGCAACCACACGCCATCACAACATCCACAAGGCCTGGTCTGCAATAGTTTAGCTTGTACTTCATTTGTATGACAGTAACCCTTTTCTATAAACTTGATACTAACATTTGCTGACTACTGTATATTCTTGTTGTGTACAGTTTTTGTCATTTCATTTATAAGCTGCACAAATGTTTGCCTTTCAAGCATTATACATTTATTAAAAAATGTGTACTTTGTAACACCTATTCTTTCAGCCCTTCTTCCACCTGTTCATGGTTTTTTTAAGTCCCAGGCTCAGCCTGCATCTCCAGTGCTAGTATTGGGGTGTGTTCACATTATGTCCGAACGCTTGTGCACTCCCTGCTAAGTGCGCTTTATTGCACTTCCAGCCTCACAGCTTTCCTGGAGCGCACCTGAGCACACAGAGACCAAACTAAAGACTTATGTGGGAAATACCATACATATGCATACACAAGCCCCTAACAAGAGCATGTGAGGGAAATTAGACTCAAGACTAATGGACAGTTCAATCATTTTCCAATGTTCTTCTTTGTATTCAGACAATGTCGCTGCTCAAATCACACTTCAGATTTAATGACATATTTATTAAAAAGCTGTAATTTCTCATCACACCTACAGGGCACTAGCTTCTTCTGGTGACACGTGGAACTGTGCCCTCAGTCAGAGCAGTTAATTTGACAAAAGTCAAATGTGAACACAAACCAGGCCGATAACATCATGAGCTCTGGTGCGAATTTTCTTCTGAAGTGCACCAAGTCCTCCGGACCAATAAGTGTGCACACGCCCTTAGCTGCTGTGGGGGCAGCTGCAGTAACCAGGTCATGACAGATGGCTAATCATTGAGGCAGAGGCAGCTCGATCTGTGGCGAGGCCTGAATGCTGGGGATGTTTTGTGCTGTACTTCCTGCTTCTATGTCTGTGCACTGCACTGGCCTTCCGTCACTACTGTTCAGCTGGCCTCCTCTCTAAACTGATGAGGAGGACTCTAGGCCTCCTCATCATGTACATTGTCTTCATACTATTGCAAAATACCTCTGAAGCTATCAGAGTCTAACTAACTATTTGAAATAATTAAATGCTGTGGAACAAGATTTTTAATGTAATTTATCTTTACAATAACGTAATGGGCTTAATTTTTAGCGTGAAATGGGGATGAGAGAAGGGAGAACATACAGCATATTGTCAAGGCGGGGATTTTAATAAACGGGATTTGAACTACTCTGTGGCCAGATGCCTTAACCACTCGACTACTGGGCAACTCTTGGGCCAGCATTACTTGGGTTGAATCGGACGCTGATTTAGCATCACCAGATAAAAAGTTGTGTCGAGGGCTAAAGGAAGCTCTCCTAGCTGTAAAAACACTCCCTTCTTTCTAACCGGAGAACTGGAAAATTGAATGCAACGTTATAAATTCCCTCCAAAATGAAACTGGCTTATTTGAATTTAGTGCCCCAGAACACGATTTCGTTTCTTTGAGAACGCTTTTGGGAAATGTTCCAGCAAAGTGCTACCACTTCAACATAGGCATCTAGGAAAAATCACAAGAATAAGAGCATAGACACAGTGTTTCTCAAAGGTAGCACTTAAAACTGAAGATATGTCCTAAATAATTATAGGTTGAAGCCCTGCTTATAAAAATGTCCTATGTGAAGTGTCTTGCTACCTCCCTCATCTAGATTTCAGCACACGGGTCTTGCTTAAGTACGATGTGAAGGATGCAAGTTGACACTACACATGCAGTGCACACAATGTATTATTGTCGACAGGATCTTCAAATGTTAAGCAGCTGTGAGGTGGTAGTTGGTATTTCAAATACAGAAACAGACGTGTGTCACATCAAATGAGACCAAATGAGGTTGGAGATGGATCTATGGTGATTTAAATAGAAGATGTGCACATGTTAGGAAGGAGAAGATGAAGGAACACTGACAGCTGTAGTTAGTCTGAAAACCACTTGGGGAATGTCTCAAAGATATACTGCGTTATTGGTTAAACTCTATTGGTCATAGTGTTTAGAATATAAAATAAAACAAACATTTTGCTGTATATATATTGGCTTGGACTAAATAATGTT
This sequence comes from Chaenogobius annularis, assembly GCA_015082035.1. NCBI lineage: Eukaryota > Metazoa > Chordata > Actinopteri > Gobiiformes > Gobiidae > Chaenogobius > Chaenogobius annularis. Next base: position 42,488 of record BJKM01000262.1, read on the forward strand.
GGATAAAAAATATTGATATTTATATTACTTTGTAGAAAAACGAAACGTTTCGACTCTCATCCAAAAGAGTGGATGAGAGTCGAAACGTTTCGTTTTTTCTAAAACAGAGTCCAGATGACTACAACTGAATCTTTTTCTACAATGGAACACTCCTGGACGAATGAGGGATTACATCGACATATTGATATTACTTCATTCAGAAATAGTATGTCTCATATTTATGACAATGCCATTGACAGTGGGCAATCTACAATGAAAACTATCTTAAATTCATAAACGGGTAGAGAGTGAATGCATTGAAGGGACTTTTTAAAAATAAAAATAAACAGAGTAATTCCAGTCTTATTTATTATTCATATAAAGTATGCAAGCCTGCAGGTATGGCCAATATTCAAATAAACTCCATATGCCCTGCAACTTATGTTCTGTTGAATAGATTCCAAAGAACAATAAGTAAAAGTGCATACATAAAAGCCACAAAATGCAGTGTTTAGCCACAGCAGGACCAGCACGGACCACTACATTTGGGACTGACTAATATTGTATAATCTTCCTTGTAGAAAACTGCCTATTGTCTGTGAGTTATAAGAAACCACTGTGTAAAACACTACATAAAAGCAATTCAGAGGGAGATTTCTCTGCCAACATACAGTAACAAAAGCATAATGAGTCTTGCATGCAGACAAATAGGCTATTCGTATATGCAAATCCCTTATGCAGCGGCATCCTTCAAGACAATAATGGTTCTAATGCACAGCCATGGTGACCACAAACACTTCAGTTTCAAGATATAATCATAATTTTAACAGCAGCATTGTAGAGCAGGCTACGTGTACTCAGCATGTATCCCACAGCGGCTGCAGAGGTCTTTCATTGTACTTAGTGCCAAGGAAAAGTCTTTGCTTCAAGTGTTCCCCAGAGCCGTGTCCAAGGCAAGTTATGTTAACAATTATGGCACGCTCCGCTGTGGAGAGCAAAGGGTTCTATATGCTGGTTAATTACTCAACAGTATTTTGAGCTGGCAGATGATCCAGAGGGGAAAATCACTTGCCAACATACAGAGGGTCTATGGACTCTCAATATACTGTATTTTATATTTTTATCACAAGTGGCAGCCACACTTCTACCTCAGGACAGTTGAACAAAATGAATTGATAAAAAATAATCGCAGCTTTTAACCATGTTATAACATTGTTGCCTCATCAAAAACATACCTGGAGATGTATTTAGCTTTGTTCATGATTGTTTCAATAATCCTGTTTGCGAGGTCCTCTCCCTCTTCTCCAGATTATGCTTTTGCTCCAGAGATGCTTTTAAGTGCTTAAATCTTCTCTGGAATCGTTCTGAAAATTTCTGCCATCAAATCCTGTTCATTACAAATGCATGCTTACACTCGCATGTTGGGGGCAAGCTACCTTTTGTTTTCCCCCCCATGGTATTTGAAGACACTAATCTTGATGAGGGAACACCTGACTGGTATACAGAAGTGCATGTTTAAGCGACTGAGCATCTTGGAAAACACTATAATATTAATGCAATATTATTTATCAAAGTGATTGCATTTGGCTAACCTGCTCATGGATGGATAGCAGTATTCTTAGTGTTTGGATTTTAAAATGATCTTTAAAAACTATATTTAAAGCGGTTAAATGATCAAAGAAATAAAAATATGATGTTAATACACAAAGGCATGTACTGAAAAGACCCAGTTTCTTGCAAAAGCTTCTGGAGATTATACTTTTTCAGCTCACAATCCAAGATGATAATGAGGTGTAAAGCCATTGGTTTATTCATCAAATCACTCATGCAGTAATGCACAGTCCCGATAGCACCATTAAAACTTTGCAGATAAAGAGCATCGTTGCAAAATAATAACATTTGAATAAAACCCTTTATGGCTCTACAGGGGGCATATAAATTAATGCAAATAAGTGTTGAAAGTGTTATCTTATCGTCAGCCTAAATAACAATTACCAAAGGCTCAAGATAAAAACAAGAAGATTAACCAATTTGCCTCTCACTGCAAACTAAACACAACTGGGAACAAATACATTTATGATTGACAGGTTTTATCATATACAGACCAAAACAGGCACATCAGACTAATCCTAAATTTACTCCTGTCTTAATCTGAAGAAGTTTCCCATGAATGTGTCATGTGACGATCATTCATATAAAGACAATACATGTCAATTAAGTATAGTCTGAAATACTGCATGTCTTAACTCTTCTTAAAGTAACAGGATTTCATTTTCTGGAAAGAACCCTGCATTATTATATGGAAATATGGAGTTAAAAAACATACAATGGAACATTCTCAATGGAGCAAGATCAATTTTGGGCCATAGTGTAGAATATTATAGAAAATATAAATATTTGCTATTATATATATATATATATATATATATAGCAAACGGACAACGTTTTCTTCGAAACAAGCAGAAGTACAAGCCAAGTTTGTGGAGATGCAAGCCCACTCACAGTAAGCAACAATACATATTTTGCAGCAAGCTAAAATGTCACTATCCGAATCTGCACGTCCCATGGGACAGGGGGTAAAAACAGATACAACAGTGTAAACCAACAGTATAAAACACACACAGGTTAAGACATGACAACATAGTAAAACAGATAAAGCAGACATAATCAGACAAGACCTGATAAAATACACAGGAGATCGCATAAAGGTACATGAATCTAATACTAAAGTGCATTTAGTTAAAGAGCCTATGACTGTGCTCACTACTACAACTTTCAAACATACATACACATACATACACATACATACATTGTCCCTTAAATGCATGCCCTTTTGTTTGACTGAATATATGTTGTTTTATTATTGCTCAGTGTTTTGTGTTGCACCTTCATGCCGAGACAAGTTCCTATGTCTGTGAAGTTTGTTCATCATTGACAATGGCAATAAACCCCTTTCTGATTCTGATTCTGATTCTGATAAGCCATTCCTTAAGTTGTTTCTTAAATGAAACAAAGTGGCGCTGTCCCATTGGCAGAATGTTCCAGTTTGTGCAGCCCTTCACAGAGAGAACATTCTGGGCAAAATGCACATTCTAGGCAAAGGTGCACTTCCTAAACTGCACTTCACAGTCGCCCTTCATTGTGGATCTAGAGCTGGTCTCAGGTTCTTTTGTTGATGAATTCCCCTAGAGGTGGTAGGGCAGACCATTTAGTGCACGATACACAAGATTTTAAAAATTTAAAATATATATGTTTCTCTAGAAGAGCACATATGTGATATGACTGGACTGAATCTTGGCATGTTTTAAACACATGTGGATCTCTGCACATAAATGGGGCCGTGTGAAAAGACTGTTCTGCCTAATGATCCAAACGTGTGTTATTAAGCTTCTTCTCACAGACTGTACAAACAGAGCTCAGCACATTCACTTTTAATTGCTGTCTCAAGTGTGCATAAAGCGAGAGAGAGAGAGAGAGAGAGAGAGAGAGAGAGAGAGAAGAGAGAGAGAGAGAGAGAGAGAGAGATGAGAGACGGAGGTGGGGAGAATATTGAGGGCGGGTGGCGGGTCTGAGATATACGTCCGGGAGTCAGCGAGGGGGCGAGGGAGATGGAGGGGCAGCAAGGGGGAAAGGGAAGAGAGAGAGAGAGAGAGAGAGAGAGAGAGAGAGAGAGGCGCTATGGAGGAAATTAATGGAGAGGTGGAGTAAGCCTTGTTCCTGTTCTTGGGCTGATAATGCCAACTCACTGTGACAGGACAGAGACAAGGAGAGAGAAAAGACAAAGAATAAGCCGCACTTTCACTCAACGACAAAACACAGTTGGAAATGAATAAAGAAATTGCCCTGTGCTTAAATTAATAAACCAAAAGACGTTGATGCGTAACATGTTGTGCTGGCGAAAGCTCAATGATCAGACCCTGTATTTGAAGAATATTTGTTTGTAAATGAGTAGATCAAACTCTCAATTTACTCCATAACTCACTCCATACCTTCTCCTTTCGGCTGTGTTCCATGCCAATAAAATAATTAGACAACTAATAAAAAGGTTAGTCGACAAAGATTCCATCAACCAATGAATCGACTAAACGACAAAAGGCTTATAGCTCTAATGAATATTAATATAAAGTTATACAGAAAGTTTAAAAAAATCATAAAAGTATTTCTTCATGGTGGAAGCTCACATCAGACTCAATTAGAAGAAAACTGCAACCTTGAATAAAAATATAGAACTATTGAAAAAAATTATAATTCAGCTGTATAAAAACAATGTTGGTATTTTAAAAGTTTATCAGGGGTGAATTTGCCTTGGGCACAAACAAGCGGTAGAAATATTTATTTATGAGCATTAAAACCAAATGTCACACAGTTGGTCTTAGCACAAAATATAAATTGTCAATGAACAATGAGTAGTTGCCTCTGATGCTGAATTGCCGAAGGCAAGTTTAAACAAACCTGTGAACAAGGACTGTTATTGGCACGGCTGATTCAAATCTCTGTCATTTATTCAATCAACAAATTCAGATTTTCTCAGATTTGTTTCAAAGACAAGTGTAGTTGTACTTCAAGAACTGTGGTAGCTCTTTCCTCTGAAGATTTAATAACACACACCATTTAGCTGCTGTTATGGAGTTCTATGATGCTCTCTTATGGAGTGGTACAGACTGCAAGGATCATTGAGCAGTGCATTTCCAGTTGAGAGGGAACGACACAGCATCAGCTAAAGACCACATGTCACCAGAAAACACGAGCAAGGATGTATTATGAATGTTTTTGAAAAAGAAGTGTTTAATCTATCTTTATATGTGTGTAAAGAGTCCAGAGAGAACAAAAAGAGCAACACATTTCGTCTGTTACTTATAGAGTTATACACATGTTTTTAAAAATAGCATGTATTTCGTTGATTCTTGAGTTATTCAGTGTTTCATACCTTTCTGCATGGTCATTTTGTTTTAAATTAAATCAAGCCACACATTAAATTATTATAATAAGGCCAAACTGAAGCCATAAATTAAGCAATAATAAAGCAAAACACTTCCAATAGATGATATGGTTAAGACCTGATCCAGCCACACTAACTACACTGCCAAACACGCTCTCTGAGTGCACTCCTAGAGGAAGTGAAGGGTTATCAAAGCAGTGAGGAGATAATGAGCTTATCTTGCCTCTCTGTAACACGGGCCGCACAGTTGATAACATCGCCTCTCCTGCAGCGTACCAGCAGACCAACATTACTGTTACTGAGGCACTCTCAACTCTACACTCACACCAATACTCTGGCCCACCAACACACTTGCTTTGGTGCTCTCTCGCCTTCAACTGGAAAACCCATTTTGCAAGGCTCCGGCTTGGCCAATTCCTATCTGTCACAGGTAGTGCGGAATTGACTGTGCGACATGTAGCATATCACTTTAAAGTGACAGTAAAACGGAAAATCACTTTGTGCCAGCCACATGCTCCTGTCGCCTCCCATAAGAAATTTGTTCAGTCAGAAGGAAAACTCCTTAAATCTAAACGTTTTGTGGAGGGAGATAGTGAATAAGTGCCAAGTCTGCTCTGCATACTGTAAATCCACCTACCACACACTAGGCTCACTGTGTAAAGTGTACTCCTATTTAAGTGTGATTTCACATGGCTCATAAAGTAATAGCACTAAGCATCAATTACTTTGTCTGGACAGGATTAGTTTTGTCACATCAGAAAATAGAGAGTGAAGGAGAGGGGCAATCAATGTGCCTACTAGTATGGTACTCAAATGTATCGCCCACTCCGGATTCCCCCATCAACCCGAAACATGTAATAGATAAAATCCTCCAGCTTCAGTAATCCTGCCCACGTTTGGCTCAAGATTTAAAGATGGGTCCCACGCTGACAGGTTGTCCCGTCGGCAGTAGTAAAGGATGGGTCAAATGCAGAGGACAACTTGGCCTAAAGGGCAATAAAGTGTACCTTAATCTTAATATTTACTTGTCTATGACCATACACAATCATGAGTAAATTCCAAGACCTAATGGAAATAGTCCAAACTATCCATAAAGGCAAATTATACTGAATTAAATTTCTCTTCTTCATTGCTCAATCTTGTAGTGCTCCACTGTGGGAAATGACGACATCTCACTTGGTATAATAAATGGTCCATAAAGGTAGATGTTGAAAAATTGCTCAGAGGTCGGCTCACTTCAGAGCATCGTCTTTTTATGTATTCACAGCCATTTTTCCGATGTCCCCTTTAAACGACTGTGTCAACTTTATCGAATCAAGCATCAGCGGCTGACACCAATATGCGCGAGAAAAATGAGAGCGGAGCAGGAGGAGACGGACTACAGTGGGCCATGATAAGTGTTTGTTCAGTAGATTTGCATGGAGAGCCTTCCTGGTATGTGCGTACTTATTACTATGGGCCCACGCGGCGATAACCTTGCAGTGCGGGAGCCAGAGCAATTTGAGGTTGTTCTCTTTCGCACTAACTTCAAATGTCTGTGATGCGCGAGGGAGGGCGAAGTGGCTGGGGTGCTACTGTATATCACAAGGCAGACGTGAGCGAGCGGAAAGTCGTTAATCACTTCGAATTCGGTTCAAAAGCTGTCAGTGGAGAGCAAGGACTTCTAAACTACAAAAATGCAGTGTTATTTTTGCCAGTCGAAGCTGTCGACCGCATGAAATTTGCATAGAGAGCTGTTGTAAGATGTGCACAATCAACTTTTTGGGTGCTTTGTTTGAAAGAGGGGGAACTGCGGCGTGATGAAGTGGACGTGTCGCAGATGTGAATAGACCTGAACTTTCTCCAAAAGCTGATTTATGAGCGTTTTCCTTGAGCCAGTTTGTAGATATTTAAGATCAGGGTTCAGACAGAGCTGCAGGCAGACTAAAGTTATGTTGAAGCCTGAGAGTCCCGTGGCCTAAGATACCTGAAACTGGAAACGGAAAGCCAAAACATCTCAGTAAAAATAAATCAATACTGAAGAAGAAAGTGTTGTAATAAACCCCAAATTTGAAAGAAAGAACTTACAAAGAGAACTTTCAACTAAAGTTTCAACCAACGTGTTTTTACTGACTATACTGTAAAGAAAAAAGGGACTATTCGTAAAAGAGGGAGATTTCTTACTGATGCAAAACATATAGTATATATAATCGACTAAACATGTGTCCAATAAAACATTTCATTTCCCTGTCCTACTCTTAAATCCACCCAAAGACCTCAAGTCTCAATTGTTTCATACAATCCTTCATGTTCAAGTTAAATCTCTAACTATAAAAGTGCACTAAGCAACATGTCTTGTAGGGGGCCAACACTTGCTTGTCTCCAAGGAAATGTGAATTGCTTTGTCTGGAATGATCCACATATGGCATTAAAGTATCTGTCTAGCATTTATTCAAATATAGAAGCTTTATTGCTCAAATGACCCTTGAATACATACATTCTTATTATGAGCAGGCTTGTGTCTCCACATATTTGTCCTGTTTCTTGGCCTGGGGAGCAGGCAGATTGGTTCCATGGAGATGGATACATTTAATGCCAAACAGAGGAACATTCCAGGCAAAGCAATACATAACTGTACTGCAGGCACATCGATGACCTGTGGATCCAGATGCTCCTCAACTGCCTGGAGAAACGGTCTCTACTCCATATGACCGGTTCTTCATCAGCCTCGAAGAATTGGTTCTCCTCCTGAGTGGGTCCAGCTCCAATGTCTATCTGCAAATTGAGGCGCATCCGCCAGTCCGTCGGAGAGAGTCGGGTCTCTCCTTCACTGTGGATCTTCTCCAGGTTTCTACTTTTTCCCAAAGAGGTTTTATAGTTTTTCCTGGCAGAGAAGGAGGGTCTAAGGACAGGGGAGCTTGGGACATCTGTCTAAAGACACGGGATGCTGGGACATTACCAAGTCCCTATGAACACTGTTTATTCTGTTTTTATTCTGTTTTTCACTGTCGCCCCTCGAGGCAACCACTGTTGTGATTCTGGGGCGTTACAAAAATAAATTGTATAGAAATAAAATTTCCTTGAAGACAAACAGGCGGACTTTCGACCATAAAAGTTACATAGCGTTCCTTTAATGCATAGCTTATAGAGACCCCCTACTTGTCTCTATGGAGATTGAACAGTTCAATGCCATACTATGGAACATCCCAGGTAAAGCAATAACATTACCTTAGTGATAAGCAGAACATTTCCTTGGAACGTAAACAAATATCTGTTCCACACAATAAATTCTTATTATTTAACATCCGTTGCATTCACTAGTTTGTTCTTGCAGTAGAAAAATGTCTGCGATATTGTCCACAAGTATTCACCTGACACTCTGAAAACAGCAAATATAAGTGTCTTTTTCGTGCCACAAACAAAAGAGCCTTGTGCTGTACAAAGAGCTTGTTACGCCACAGTATAGCCTTTTGACACTGCTCTGTACAATGCATCCTGCTGTCTTGTTAGCTCACTGCTCAAAAGATGCCATCGCGGAGACACAGGGCTAGCCAAGCATCAATTTGTTTGTCTGGCAATGCTTCGAAGCTCATGGACTCAATAAACAGTTTGCGCTGGATCGCGTTGACTGGAGAAGTCCATGAAAAATAAATTCAAAGGGGATTCATTGTTTTTTGGCAGACGGTTAATGGTCGGATCACTGGAGTCAGAAATGCGTCCAGGGTTTGTGGGGTGAGATTCAGAGCCAGTAGCAGCAGAGGGCACATTACTGAACTTCTCTGGCAGCCGAGTAAGCCAGGCCTGTATAAACCCAATGGAGGTACAGGCAAATGAGAGGAGCAGTGGAGTGACAGAAAAGTCCGCATCAAGAAATATAACGGCAGCGCAAGGATTTTTAAAATGCAAAATGTATGTCATGGCTAAGGAAGCAAGAATGACGGAAGGGGATATTTGTTATGTTACTATATAGATTACAATTAGCAATAAAGTTGGTGATAAAACAATTGAATGAAATCGACAACTGGGATCTCTGACCCGTTGGATGATTTGTCTCAAGTGCAAATAAATGTGGAGGGTTATGTTGCATCAGTAGGGAAGAAGGTAGGGCAGTTGTGATAAGATAGCTAGGTAAGTAAAGGTAAGAACAACCTGGAGAAATGTTTCCTACGTATTTGACCCGTCTTCCAATCCCGCTTTCAATGCAAAATGTGTGGATGCGCAGAAACTCTTGTCCTGATCATGAACCAGGACAATCTATCTTGATGATGCAGCCTTTTTGTGCAATTTTAAGAATAGCCAAAGGGAAATTAAGGAGACTTATTCAAATACGAGCCTTAGTCCCTCAGCAGAGAACAGCATACTGTATTTTAACTAAATTAAAACACTCCCTATTCAGTGAACTAAGAAATTAAAATGTTATGGGTAGAAAATCACATGGAATTGCAAAATAATTCAATTCATAGATGGTAAAATATGTATCATTATCAGGAGAACGTGGATTTTGATTTTGCTCTGATTCATGCAGAAAAAACAACACAATTATGGCATGTAAAAGACCAAGTCAGGGCAGGACAATCTCAACACAGTAGCTGGAGATCAGACACGGGTTGAATTGAAGAAAGCCACACACCATCGTTTGTCATCGTCGTCTTCATTACACTTGAGAGCAGCAGCCTCTGTAACATCTGTCTGAGCCTGCAGCAGTTGGCCCTCTCTCCCCGTCCACTCAGCAACAAACAGAATCCTTAACTCAAATGCGCGTTTTTGCTTTCTTACAACAAAGAAACAGATGAAAGACTGATTTTGTACACCTCTCCATGGCAGTTCAGAGACAAAAAGCCTTAGAAGAGGCACTGAATCAGGCTAGAAGAACGTTTATTGCACATTCTTCCAGTTGGGCAGTTTTTAGTATGGTGCTACAGAATAGATCATAAAATGCATTTATTTGGACAATCCATGGGAAAGTTTTGATTAAAACCAAATAAATAACTGCTATAAAGAGCAGCCATGCTAGGAAAGGTGAACAAAGATCACACATGATTATATCATTACTATTATGTGTTACAATCATTGTGAGAAGAAACGATTAGTGACACATAAAACAAAAGTGAAATCTTTAATTCTGTTTCAATCTTACTGTTCCAATAGTGTGTGTGACCAGATTTCTGAAATCTTTCTAAAAGCAAACGTGAAGTCATTGTGATAAATAATCACATAAAAAACACCTTTCTGGAAAAATGTAAATAGTTTTTAGTTCGTACAATTATATTGCAACCTCAGTAATCCCAATTAGTGATTAATCGAATAGCCTTGACATCCCTCGTTATAAGCAAACATTTCTTCCCCCTCATAGCATATGTTTTTTAGAGCAATGAAATGTCATCTGCCTCTGCTCTTTGATGAGAGGAGGACAGGAAGCGTTTGATCCCCAACAGTGATGAAACCCAAGGACTTTAAGCTCAAAGTGAATGTTAAAGCCTTGGGGAAATCTACCTGAAAAACATGGAGCAGAGAGATAAATCAGTGACTTAAAGAAGTGTCGTTAGAGCATCAACTTCATGAAATGATGCTGAATAATGCCTTTATAATATCACTTTTAATTTGACTCCGAAGTGCAGATCTTCACTTACTGTTCAGTCAATTCTCTCTGGGGAATTAGCCGAGTCCCGCTAAAATAGTTTAATATTTAATTAACACAAAACGGACCGCAAATTCATATAAAAAGTGGTGTTCCTGTGTCTACGCTAATGCTAACCTAAATCAAATTAAATCAATAATGTTAAAATAAAGCCACAAACTGAACTACAGTCATTTTCGGGCTATAGAGCGCTCCTCAATAAAAACTGCACCAACTAAATCTACAAAGAAAAAATTAATTGTACATATTCGGGTTGCACCTGTCAATAAGCCACAGATGCTCACGTTGTAACGTGAGATATTTGCACATATTGATGGTCCACGGTAGTGAATTCACATTTCATTGCAGGGGGGGCTTCAAAATGCAGACCGCTGTATCATATGTCCGCACTCCACCTGTGTCTTTGCGTTCACGTCTTCTTCTACAGTGTGCGCTTCTTGCTAGAGTGCCCCCCAGTGGCCGTTAGCCAGTAAAAATCTATAAATTAGAGCCACAGGGTTCAAAGCGTGGGAAAAAAGTAGCGGCTTATAGTCTGAAAATTACCTGAAAAGTAACCTGTTTACAAAAACAATTGACGTTGCATGCAATCTACTTTTGTTAAATTGTCTGCTTAATATTTAAAGGGGTTGTACATGATTTTAAAACATGTAATGAAGTAAAAATGTTCTACCCTAGTACTGCTGTATTGCTAAAGGATCTATTTGGGACAAAATGAGACCACAGCGCTTTCTCTGCATTTAATTATAGAGCGTTTTATTCTCCATGAAGCAGGAAATGCGGCGTTAGCATGCTAATGTTTGTTAGCTTTACCGTAACAGCAAAACTCACTCTGGGCTCAGAAGGTTGTGAAAAGAGCTTAAACTCATCATGGTGAACTGACTGCTGAAAACTGTTTGATATTATCAAGTTTACTTATGATATCCTTTGAGGCTTGGAGAGAAAACCCCTACTTTTATACCTAAATGGGTTTCCCTTGTATTAACCATAAACTGCAAAGGTTTTAACATGCTTCCAGTGATTATCCATCTGTAACTCGCTGTCTGCTGTGTGTGTATCATTAATGCATACAAGACTTGGCTAATTCCCTCAAGAGTATGAATGGAACTGTAAGTGAAGATCAGCTGCTGCAGTATAGTGAAAAGGGCCAACAGCTTGGCTCAAAGCGCTGTAATGAGTCCAACAGAGCAATTATCTTGACTTTCTATGCAATTTCCAACAAACATTTGCGCCTCGGCCACTTTTATTTCTGATCCACACTTCTGTTCTTTTAGCATTTCTAGTTAAGTGGGAATTCCTGAGAGTATTGCAACTAAATCATTATATAAAGTAGGTTAGTTTGTGCCAAATGTTTGTTAATTTGTGCAAATGTTCAATGTTCAAGTGCACCTTTTCGCTGGGTGTCTTGAAAATGGCTGTGTAGATTTTTAAGAGAAAAGTTTACAAAAACTAGTACAAATACTATACATGGCCAACTTCAGATACATCAGAGGCTCTCTAACGTTTGAGGCTTCAAATGCGTATCTGTGGCTGTCCATTAGTGGAATATGTTACCACCTGAGCTGATCACATGAACAAAGTATCAGTAGTTGAGCCTGTCAAAAAAAGAGCTTATTGGAAACCAAACTTGCTCCCATAATGTGGACTTATGTGTGTGTGAGAATGGTTGGTTGGTTGTGAACAATTTTATGCTCCAAAGGACTGGATGTGAATGATGTCATAGAACTTTTGTAACTGTTATAGTACCATTTCCTGGAATGTTTTTTGTGGAAATGTGGAAATTAGCACTTGAGCTAATACCAAGTACAATGCATCTCTCCTGTTAAGGTTACTGTATATTGTGCACTGTCCCTTTCTTATTAAATCAAAAAATATATATAAAAAAAATATGCAGACTATATGCACAACCGGAGAGGTACAATTAATGGCGGCGCCCATGGCAACTTCCTGAATAAGGTGGACAGAAGTGGAAAAATTGTAAATGACATGCAAAAAATCAGCAGCTACTCTCACCTCCACACACAAATGCAAACATGAGTGATGTGCTTAAAGAGAAACCTCAGAGTAAGCACTGCAGACACATTTGTGACTGAAGCAGCATTTGTCAGCTTAGGCATCCAACAAAAGAGGGAGAGCGAGAAAGAAATACACAAGCAGCAAAAGGCACTGGGAGCCATGGATTTGGGCTAATGGAATGGCCACTGTAAACAAACAGAGGGAATGTTTAGACTTCTACAAACATGTAGAGGTCTAAACATTCTCCGGAAAAACTCTTTAGCCCACCTAGTGGCTCCCTGGGGCTTTTTCAAAAATGTATAAAAATAGATGGGGGGATATATTTGTTGCTTTAATATGGTTTCTGTAGGAGGACAAACATGACGCAAACATTCATAACGTTTACCAATGCTGTAATTTTTTTTTATAATAACTATTAAATTCCAACATTGCTGTCAACAAAGATTTACATCATAGACCTGCGACACGTGTTTCAGCGCGACGCACATGGGCGGCGCATTGTCGGGCAGGTGACTGTTTGTAAACAAACCGGAATGAAAGTCGCTGATGAGAACAAGGATCCAAGGATTGTGCGATTTCAGCACTTCTGGAGAAATTAGAGGTGCGCAAAGATAGATTTAAGAACTGGATTGCATCTCTAAACTCCACCACTGCTGCTAGATTTGTTGCAACCCGGGAGATAATAAAGCGTGGAAAACAATTCACTGATCATCAGCACATGAAGGATTCTCTGCAAAGACAGTGAAGGAAAGGTCCACGAAAATGGCAGGCAACGTCATCAATCGGCAAATCAAGGACATTAATTCAGCTCCAGCACACTCAAGTGCCTGTGATGAGTCTGTGACGGGAGCGATATCGAACAGGAACGCTGTTATGCAGGTATATAAAGTCTGAAGAAATAATTTAATTTATAATTGCAGGCTGTGTTTAATTCCACTATTGCCCAAATAAGGGAGGAAAGAGAAGAGGATTGCATTGTTATTGAGGTTTGAAGAGGACTGCGTTTTTGTTTTTTTTGTTGTCACGTGGTGCGTCATTTCTCCAGGGGGCGCTGCAGGGAAAATACACATTTAATCAGGAATGCTCGTTATGTATTTGTAGCCTAGTCATTTTGATAGTAGGCTAATATAGCTAATATACACTTACAGCCTGTGTTTCCTTCATGTAAGGCTTATATAAGGCTTTTAATTTTTTGCGGCTCCAGACAGATTTGTTTTTGGGTTTTTGTTCCGAAATGGCTCTTTGGACATTAAAGGTTGCTGACCCATAATCTACAACAACCAACATTAATCTGAAAACAATACACAAGCTCTAACAAAGAGCAGTGCCACAAACATTGGCTCTTTACTCTTATGCTAATTCATTTTAGAAACAGGCATACTGTGGTTTAATTTTCTTGTGTCTTTTTGCTCTGTTAACAAACTGCAGAGGCAAATCCTACAGCTAGTTTTTCATGACCATCTTTCAGTACAAGAGCTGTCTAAACTTGAACTCATTTATTGTGTGGCCAAGCATAATCTGCCAAAAACGAACGTGTCTTTACTAGAGCTGCTCCCAACAGCTCTTAAGAAATGTGTTTTAAGAACAATCATGGTTTGAGATTTCCTTTGAGATGAAGCAGTAACGTGTTGGAGGAGCTTTGACTGGGGCTTCTTGCCAGGACGTCGCAGGGGCCCGAGCAACAAATGCAGCGTATATTCAGAAACTGCCGCTGATGTGGGTGATCTCGCCTTGAGCACAGCGTCAGATGGGCTTTTCATTACAGGGAAATGCACTCAGTTCAGCTCTGGACATGTTCTCCCATGCCTTAAAAAGTTTAGAACAAAAGGATGAGAATGAACACAAAAGCAGGGTTTGGTCATGATAAATTGAGCTTGTTGACATAATTTACACGATGGAAACTGAATCAGAAATATAGTATGAACTGCATTCAAAATACCAGGCTACAAACATCAAGAAAATACATGTTAGTGTGGCTTTTTGCCATAGAAAATACAATTTGCATCAGACTTTGCAAGGTGCATACAAACTTGCACTTTACACCTGATGCCCTTCTTCCAATCTTTAATTTAAAAGGGGGGAATGGGACAAGCATATATGCCACATAACATATGCTATCCTGTGTGTAACAGAATGTGCACTTGACTTTCAATTTAGCTACAGAAATAAATTCACTCCTATTCTAATTTGTTGTTGTAGTGCTGGGACAAGCTTTTCTGCGAGACATGGATCCAAATTAGAAGTGTTTAATATCCAGCTCAGCTAAACTGTACCATGCTGCAATTAATAAAGAGGCAATAAAGCTTGGGTCAGCACCTCATCAAAAAGCACAACTACATGTAGTATTTAATTAATAACATTAAATTGACGTGCCAAAAATGCCAGCAAGCAAGAAGTGAGTGATGACAAGCCAATACTCAAATTATGTAGAATAAATTAGAAAATGGTTTTGCAGAAAAAGGTAGAAGAAAAAGCTACAAACCAGGTGTGTAATCTGTACCTAAATACAATGGTATTTTAATTTGCATAATATTTATACTGCGTGGGTATTTTTAGTCTTAGAAATGGACATGTGAATGGCACCTGGATGCCACCGTGTTTCTACAAATCAGTATAAAGTCATTTAGGTTATACGCTGTGGCCATTCATTTTGTGGGAAAATACAGCAAAATAACCTACTAATTGGATTACATTTTACTGTTATAAATAACCAAACACTGGGTCCATTTGAATAGAAGGTGAATGAGATGAAATGGGATGGTTTGGGCATTCACAGAGGAGGGAAGCAGAGCAGAAATGTTGAGGTTAACAGTCAGAAATCTCCCAGGGACAAGAGAACGACAAAATATGCGTTTGAAAGAATATGTGGAAGATTGTTGGATTTGAAAGTGAAAGGAGAAATGGTCTGACGGATAAAGTGACAGTTGATGCAAAGCGACATACCAAACATATTCTACAAGTTTATATTTTGTCTTCATGGTCTTTGTAGGCCATCTTAATTCATTAGAACTGAGATAACCTTAAGTCGTGGTTTTGTATCTCAGACCATTTCCGAAAAAGTCTGATAAGTTGTTGGTTTATTTCACAGAATCCGTGAAGGAAATCAAATAGGCAATGAGTCAAGGGCCAGGAGATCGCACCCATCTCTCTGGTTAAACTGTCTCGCCGAAGTAATTACAAAGAACAATGAGCTCGGGCCTGCAGTGGGAGAGAAGTGGGCTACTGTGAGTTGTGACGCCACTGTCAGCTCTGCGCCGCCAGCTTTCTCCATTCACAAACAGAGGTACATTCTGGGAGCGGCGGTATGATTGTGAGTGTGTGTGTGCTAGCTTTGTGTGTGGCATCGTCTTTGGAGCGCTTTTGTGCAGAGCTTATTACCCAGAGTGCACTGCGGTCGACATTTCTGGCATTTAGGTCCCTGGCTAATGAAGTGCCTTGTCAAGGTGGAAGTGTGTCCCAGGTACTGCGCCTGCCGAGTCGTATTGCGGGATTACAAAGTCTGTACAATCTGTTTCTATCCACAGATTTATACTTTTTATATAAATGTTATTTTGGGTCATATACTTCACATTTTTAATCCCTGTGGCAGTAAAATGTCATATACAGTATCATCTAAGCTTCAATGATCACATCACTTAGAACTCTCTAAGTCCACATCCTCCTCCTGACTTACATCCTACCACAAAGACGCTATAGTACCTTATCATCCAAACAGAGCACTTCGCTCTCAAAATGCTAGACTTCTGGTGGTCCCAAGAGTCTCTAAAAGCACAGTAGGAGGTAGAGCGTTTAACTACCAAGCTCCTGTGTTGTGGAATCAGCTTCCTGTCCGTGTTAAAGAAGTATGTCGCTCTTCATTTAAGACCAGGCTTAAAACGTTCCTCTTTGAAATCGCTTATGGTCAGGCCAGTCAGGAACAAAAGTAAAAACCTATAGTTCCCAGCTATGCTGCCCCAGGAGCCACTATGGGAGAAGTATGGCAGCTTGAGCACTATCCTCTGCTTCTTACTACCTTTCCATCAAACAATATTAAATATTTAATTTCAATTTCAATTTGTTCATCGTTTTTCCTTCTTCTCCCACTTCCCCGACAGGAGTGGAGCAGGCACATCGATGACCTGTGGCTCCAGATGCTCCTCAACTGCCTGGAGAAACGGTCTCTACTCCATATCAACGCCTCGAAGAATTGGGGGAATCAGATCTCTCCTTCACTGTGGAACTCCTACAGGTTTCTACTTTTTCTCAAAGAGGTTTGGTAGTTTTTCCTGGCCGAGAAGGAGGGTCTAAGGACAGGGGCGCTTGGGACATCTGTCTAAGGACACAGGATACTTGGACATTACCAAGTCCCTATGAACACTGTTTATTCTGCTTTTATTCTGTTTTTCACTGTTGCCCCTCGAGGCAACCGCTGTTGTGATTTTGGGCTTTACAAAAATAAATTGAATTCAATTCAATTCAATTTTTCCTCCCATATTTCCTGCTGTAGCTGCAGCCAAAGATCCTCAGAATCCACAACACTTTATGTTTATGACAGAAGTTAGCCCTTCTGTCCCGCTAATGTGCACCACTCGTAATTCTACTGTACTACATTGGTTAAACACCACAGGTGAACAGGAACATTGTTTTAGAGTTTTAAATTTAGAGATAATACATTTAAAACATCTCTTGTAGTTTTTTCATATAAATGTAAGAAAACAATGTATTTCTTTGTGTGATGTTTTCATATCAATTTCAGGACATTTTTGTGTTAAAATAGCACATATCTGCACAAATCTGACACATTGATTCATTTTTGTTGCCATATTAGATACAAATTTGTTTTTGAATATCTTATTAAGTATTTGAGGAAACTAGATTTGACTGGAAATTGGTTCTTTTCACTCTCTGGTCTTTCGGTTTTCTGTTTGTTCCTTATGTTTTGTTTATATTAAAACATGAAATAAAAATAAACATTAAAAAAAATATATATAGTCAAAATTTGCCTTTTGGAGTTACGATTTTAATAAATCAGGCTTAACATGAAAGATGAATAAATCCTTCATAGCATCTGTACACATCTTGTGAAGTAACAATTTGTGCAAATTGTACACTTTTAACTTAATAAAGTGACAGCACAATTATGAATGATTGCATTGCCATTATATCATAGACATTCCATCAACCCAATTTATTCCTATGTCAAACCCACACATGACATCTTATTTACGGTTGCCAAGGGAAACCTGTCAGCGCTACAGGTGTTGACAGCACTGCTCCTGGCCAAGAAATGGAAAATTGCATTGAAATAAAAAGACAGAAAAGGCAGAAAAATGGGAGTGATATACATGGAGTGTGAGAAGCGTGATGTTTACATCTGCTGGCTCATGGGAGTGAAGTTAAGCGGCAGTGGTCTACAAAATGAATGAATCGCCCAAGGCTTGCTTCTGGAGAGTGGTGGTCCCGAGTTCCGTGCACTATGCTGATGTACCTATGTGCCACTATGTGTGTGTGTGCGTGTCTGTCTTATGATGTGCTTTAATGCTTCGGGGCGTGTTATTTTGTTAGTGCAGACAGGAAACTCGGAAATGTCAAAATGTCTCCCTAACGTACAACAAATACATGCTTGCAATATCACAGGAGGAAATCATTCAACGGGAAAAGCTGATGGGGAGGAGATGTGCCCCATTGGCGTGACTGGAGGGGGCCACGGTTCCTCAGGTGGGAGAAGCGATTTGAACAAATAGCCAGAGGTGGAATAAAACTTCAACTCTTCAACAGAAAAATGCAACTCAGAAATAAAAGTTGTCAACTAAAATATGATTTGGGGAGTTGATGTAACCGAGACCACACAGTTTGCCATATCATTAATCAGATACTTCTTACGTGAAAAAAACATCTCAAGCAGTGCTAAGTGATGTGCTTCTCTTACACAGATCTGACTTGAGCAGAGGTCTGGGCGGGGAAAGAGACGTGTGGCTTTGGGAAACATGTGAAAGAGGAGATACTGCACTAAAAGCAGCGCTAATGTGGAGCTAACAAGAAAACTTCTGTGATGACAGCTCTGTGAGGAAAACCTCCAAACCAATGCAAACCGGGACAGGTCAGGAGCCACTAGTAAAAACACAGGTCAGAGTGTAATAAAGTATGAACATGACAGAGTGAAGCTGCTGTGAGCTCTGACTGTGTCCACACTAATGTGACTGAAGAGTGACACTGTCTGAATGCAAACACAATATGATTCACACATGAAGAGTTTATTCTCACTAAGCTTAAACTACAAACGATTGTGAGCTCACATTGAGTTTGAGCAGCAACAGCCAACAGGTCTGTGATATCATAATATATATCATATTGTTCCTGTTCCTGCTGCTGATGCATGAGTCTTTCGCCTGCTGCAGTTTTGTGCAACGATGTCCAAAGATAACTATAACCTGGCTATATAAACGTATTTGATTTTTAAAATAAATTGTAAGTTATGTTCAGCCTGCGACCCACCCTGAGCATCAAAATTTGGCCCGCGGCCCAAAATGAGTTTGACACCCCTGGTACTATAAGAGGTTGTATTAAAAGTGTGCAGAACTATGCCCCCCCTCTGACTATAAACACTCCAGGCAAAAGGCATTATTTGGGAAGCAGTGCAAAAAACAACGACGCACCATTTACTGATAACGCTTGTATCTGAACCATTTAAGCGCTCAACAGTCTCGCCGCCTCTAGATTTTTGGAAGTAAAATCCCTCTTATTTTTCTCCAAAGACGTTTCAAAAAATCTAAATAAATAAATAAAGCAATAATAATAATAGTTTGGAAGCTCATTAGAAGCAATATGGTAACATGGAAACGTTATAAACCGAAACATGCTCTTAATGAATCATGAAAGGTTTAACAATGATACAAGGTGAACAATGACAGCAAGGTACAAACGTTACGGACACAATGAGCATCTCTTCAGTCTTTTGGATGTACCTGTGACCAGCATAAGTAAACAAAAAAAACATTTAGCCAAATTATGCGTCATGGACATTCATTATAGCATATCATTCTCGTATTAGAATTCCTTTGAATAATCTAAGAACCACAGAAGGCTTTGACTGTTTATCTCCCTTGAAACTGAGTAAACTGAAATGAAGTCATAAATGAAGAAAAGTTTACTTGCTACAGTCAGCTGGACGTAGATGGAGAAGGCAGATGGAGAAAGCAGATGGAGAACATGTGGACAGTTTGCTTATAGAATGACGTCTGTACGGTGGAGATACTGTGTTTTGTGTCATGTTCGTACCACCTGAGCTTGTGGCAGATTGTGAATGTGAGTCTCCTCAACTGTACGACGGCGTTCACATCTGGGGAACGTGAAGCACATCTGC
The DNA here is from genome assembly GCA_015082035.1 of Chaenogobius annularis. NCBI lineage: Eukaryota > Metazoa > Chordata > Actinopteri > Gobiiformes > Gobiidae > Chaenogobius > Chaenogobius annularis. The sequence continues at coordinate 62,378 of BJKM01000262.1, forward strand.
TCTGTCTCCTCATCTCGGACTGAAAGACGTTTCAGCTGTAGCGTTTGTCCATCACGTTTTGCATATAATCCTCCCTTATTAAGTGAAATAATACTTTTTCACACATTTGTCAAGTGTGCTGTCGTCTGCACATTGCAAGTGGTTATTTGACATAAACTTCAGACTAACTAAAAAACATCCATTTTATGCTAAATTGACTTTTAAAAATGATGTCTTCCTTTTAGAGTGATTCGTGCATGTTTGAGTCATCTTTTTTCTTCTGCATTGAAGACGCCAGTGCTCTGAAAAGTCTCGCTTTTCCCCAATTTGTTTTCTTAAATGTTGATACACGTAGAATCCAACAGCGTCAAAAAGCCAATGTGTCAAAAATGAATACAAATATAATACAATCCACTTGGGAATTTGAATCTTTAAATTCTCAGCGATCCGATTCGAGTCGGATTTTTGGGGTCTCAATCCGATTCAAAAACAATTCTCAGTTATATTTTGAATTGATACAGAACATTTAAAACATAGAATCGTGCAAGAATGTATTTTTTCAACAGCCCTAGAATCCACTCCTCTCTATGAACTGTAGCTGTCCATAGTTTGGTTTGGTAGAGCGGCTCGTTGTTTTGAAGACATGACAGCAATGTACCGTAAAAGGCAGGCAGAAATCAGGGCCGCAGTTTTCAACTGAATGCCAGAGGACTTGTTTCTTTTATTAAGTAATTTAGATCAGCGTTGCAATCTAAAATGTATAAATAATGAGACAAAGACAAAACCTCAATGGAGAAAATCTATAGTAATCAAAAATACCAAATCCTTGTGTGGAAAATGTTGAAATTCCGCACTCATAAGTCAAATATTCGTTAATACTGTAGAAATTGAAGCAATGTTTGAACTGCTGTCAAAATAATCCGTTCATTAAATATTTTTTCACTTTTATGTTTAATAAAGAAAGCAGGTTTAAGATGGAAAACAAAAGAGCAAATGGAGTTGCTGAGTTCAATGTATATTATGTCGAGTCCATTTCAAACCCAATTCATTCCAAAATAAGCCTGCAGTTTAAAGAGAAAATTGTGCTATACCCTGCAAACTTAGAATTCTCATTAAAGAAGCATTGCCAGGACAAACAGCTCTAGTTTTTAACCCAAAGTAACTCTCAAAAGACAAAAACTGCAAACTGTGGAGCTGCTTCATTCCCGTTTCGAATTACCTGCAGCGTACAGCCAAGACCAATCTTAATACAAATGTCACGAAAAAGAAAAAAACAAACAAGTCTCCGCTTTGTGTATCCGTGAGTCTGGACTAACTGTGAGCGGACAAACAGTGGGACACACTCTGAAGAGGAGCGGGATTCAGAAGGAAAATGTGATGCAGAATCTGATGCTAAAGTTTTCTGTCTGTTAGTGGTTAATAGAGACCATAACGCTGACTGGTTTATGATGTAGAGTTATTTTAATCTAACAGACAAAACATTAACACACGTATGTGATTTATATTTACTAAAGATTGACCTGGCAGGAGAAAACATTACTTGCTACTCCTGAAAATAAATAAAAAGTTCACATAAAAGTTTGAATTATTAATAGGCCTATACAAAAACTAACATTTAAATAAAAGGAGACACTAAGAGTAAAACAACCGCAGAGCTCGAGGTATAAAAGACACAAAGAACAGGCATCATAAATAAAAAAAATAAAAATTATTCACCCTGGAGAGACTCAGACAAAAACAGAACCGTTTAGCAAGCTTTATTACATGGGTTATTTGGCGCTCAGACTCCGGCAGAAGACAATGCGATTATGGGCGCTCCATAATAGAATTGTATCAAATGTCTCCCCCCAGGGTCTGGAGACTGGTGGTGGTAGATATGAGGAAGAGGGTAAAGAGGATGATGAGGATGATGTAAGGGATGCAGAAGAGGAGAAGGGGAGGTGGTGGGTCACAGCACAGACTGAAGAGGCCGAGCCGACTGCATGAGGGTTTAAATGGGGCAGGCTGGGAGCTGGGATTGGGAGCAGAGGAGGCGCGCCGTGCCAACGGGGAGGAGTAACTTGGCACCGTTGATTGAGGCTGGAATGCAGGTGGCCTTGGTGTAGCAGTGGACGTAGATTGGGTTGAGTTAGGTCTTCCAGGTTTAAAACTATTATAACTGTACCATATTTGAAGGAAGGTGCAAACCAATATTGCATTTCATATTGAATAAGCTTTCGAGATACTGTTACTTCATTAAAAGTTTTATTCAGGAAAAACTATGACAAGATGAAACTATGCTTTGAGGTACGCATTTCTTCATCTCATCTTAATGACTACTATTAACAATGCAAAAATGCTAAATCCTTCCTTATCTGGCCCTCACTGTGTTGGTGGCGTTGTGCTTGGACCAGACAAAGCTAGCTGGTCTTTTTGGGGGTGGTAATGTTATCTTTATATTTATCTTATTATGTTTTTAAGAGTGCTTGACAATCAGCAGTTGATTTCACACATAACTGAATAAAGTAAAGCGCCATGTCTTCACAGAACTCATCTTAAATTGACATCACTTAGCCTTTGCGTATCAAGATCTCTATTAGAGTGAACTAGCTGCGTTAGATCTGATTGTGGAGCTGTTTGCCGCACTCTTCATCATGAAACAATCACCTTATAATGAGGTAGACGAGACTTTTAATTTTCCAAAAGGCGTATATTATCAAACGGAGATATAATGGTCGTTTAAATTTGTTGTAAAATTATAATCGAAACCGTAAATCTGCTGTGCGTATTCCTCCCATAATCATAATGAGAATATATCCGTACTGCACCTGTTTTCCATTAATTGTCAATAAAAGTGCGTGTGTGATTTGACTGGCAGCAATTAAAGATGTTTTTTTTTTTCCCTAAAATGAGCCAACTGTGAATAGCTCTCTTTTAACAATACAGAGGCTCCTGACAGCCTGTTAGCTCCTCCGTCGCTCCCCGTCAGTGTCTCTCTCATGACTTTCTGAGCATGTGCAGCTTCAACTCTTAATAATCCCATAAGTCTCATTCAAGTCCTTTCATTTCTGTTTGCTGTTTTAATCATCTGGATTCTTTGGCAAACCTCCCTCGACAAAACATTCTCTCTTTTGCCGTATAAAATACAGACTTGACATGCGTTTCATTAACTTTTGTTGTTATGGATGCAATTTGTGGGATTTAAAGGGATTCAAAAGATGGAATATTTTGGTTCAAATTGTTAATTGATTGATTTGGCAAAGGACCTAATTATACATCACTGGAAAAATAATGCATAGATGGTTAAAACATTCATTTTTATGTGTCAAATAACTGACCTTGCTAATAATGAAAATGAATTCTCAAGATTTTTGTGAGTTCAAAAACTCTCTTAGGGCTTGAAAAAATTGAACATTTTAAAAAGAAGTCTCCAAACTTGCAATTCATAAATATGAATTTCTAAACCGTTTCATTGGCCTGTGGCTGGTGGACCTTTTGACCTTCAATGCCACTGTACGTTTGTGAGTTTTGGAACTAGTTTTTTTAATTTAAGCTTTGGGGAAATGTTGCATCTCTTTGCAGCTGTAACATGTTAAACCTTTGCCATGTCATAGCATCAAAAAGAGAAATATTCCTGCTTTTTAAAATACAATAATGCTAATAATATGTAATTTCACGCTACTCTGGTATTTTCACATGACGTTTTGTTCTGAACATAAAAGAAGCATTTTTCAAAAGAAAATAAACAAATAAACTGCATGGATAATGTTTAGCTAAAGGAGGTTTGCTCAGCATGACATTGTGTAGCAGTGGCTGAGTGGTTAGTACTCTCATCTCCAGCAAGAAGGTACGGCTGACCACCTTTATCGCATGAAGTAATCCTTACATGTTGGGTCGATTCTGTACAGGCTGAACCGTCACGCCGTATCACCACAGAATTGTGAAAAAAAGACATTATTTGTGTCACTTTATGTATTTCAGGCACCTGTTCATGATTACCCGCAAAGACAGCGCTCTTGGGTTGCAGGATTTGATTACAAATCCTTTTATCTATTCGTCAATTTATTGAATGTTTTATTTATAGTTTTATTGACATTTATCTTGATATTCTGTTACTTGTTTCATGTGTGTTTTGTGAACACAGGGTGCCCATGAAAAAAGAGCTTCTCTCATTGTTGTTTTTCCCCTGAATCAATAATAAATAAATAAAAACAGTCATGATAATGTGTGGTTTATATTTTCAGTAGCTTCGTCAGTATTATGACTTTTTTTACATTATGACTTCCAGATTGCTTGCTAAGATTCAAGTAATGCAATTTCTGTCAGAAATATTTGCATGATGCTATGCTAAATAAACTAGAACTGAAATGAATTAAATGTATTATTAATTGTATTGATCTTCCTTCATCAAGCAGTTCCCTCTCACATCTTTTCATTCCAGTTTGATGTCTCAGTCCTCTGTATCTCCTTTCCTCCTTGTTCTGATCATTGGAATAAACACATTTGTCTGTCTAGCCACGGGCCATTCGCTTATCCCCATTAGACGGGACTTGGGGGAAAGATGGCGCCAATAACAAATGTTCCAGCCGCCCACAGTCACCAAAGCGGACATATCCACACAAACATTTACCACCAATGATACTAAACTTCTTATAATCTCGCCGCAGGATAAAGAAAATATGTGTTGTTTTAAATCCGCAGCGCCTTTGAGACACTCCTGGCGTTTCAAAAGCTGGTTTGTTTGTTTAGCTTTATATAACGAATTGGGAACATTAATGAGGCGGCTGACTTCGTTAGCATTTCACATTCTTGTGCATTTAATGAGGCAAATTCATACAAAAATAAACAGAGATTTTAATGGCTGGTTTGGATTAGTATAACATTTCACAGACTGTGAATTCAACTTGCTGTGCTCAAAGCAGCAAAGAGAGAAAAGTACAAATATATTTCAACAAACTAGAAGTGCAGCAACATTAAGTACTATATCTACTACTGTCATTGTATAACACACGCATTTTTTAGCTTTTGTGAAGTTATCCAAAATCTTGTCTTTATGAAGAGAGAACACTTTACTTTGTGAGTTGTAATGTGGTTAGATGTAATTTACACTTACACAGGTAAATCGTAACCTTATATTGAAAGTTAGTACTATATCTTAAATGATCAGGATATTAGAAAAAAGAAAAAAAAGTATTGCATTTTTTTTTGCTTCAGTGACCAAGACTACACATACAACATTAACATCGAGCAAAAGAATCTCTAGTTATGGTGTACCCAATGTGTAACACCCTTCCTTTTGTCTGTAACGGAGCACTTTGAAGTCGTGCTTGTCTGCTTAGTATTTTTGGCTGTGCATTAGACTGCTCTTGGCACAGCGAGTCTTAAACAAACAGAGTAGGAGGAGAGCCTGTGTGGGACGATGCTCTTTTTGGATGGGGAGGATCTGGGATAAATCTGGCTGCCTCGAGTCGCGCTCAGACAAACAAGCTCGTGCACCACAGGGAGACAGATTAAAGAATTAGGATTTGATGTCTGTGCGTAATGCTCTCATTTGTCTTCAAAATGCTCACAATAATCAAGACAAGGGCTGGTAATATTTTCCTTAGAGCACCACAGCTCCAGCCTGACTAACCACACTTTTTTGAAATATTTACATAAATAAATAATGAAGCTCATTTTCATACTCCAATGTATTGATGTGGGAAAACAAAATGTGCAGATAGACGCACATTCTGATTAAAAAGTGTGGCATAATTTGAATTGAACATCTCATACCATAAACAATTGGATACAATTTTCCAAAGCCAAGGCCTGCCACGAGCAGTGTGGTCTACTTTGCCGTGCCTAAAGCAGCACACCTTAATCTGCAGAACAAGCACAGGTTCTTCTTATGAAGAATGACTTTAATTTGAAAGCAGCGCAGAAACTGCATTTGTACTCTGTAATAAGAGCATTATTCTGTGACCTGCTGACTCATTCCTGTAAACCTGGGTCAATCAGAGACGTATGAAAGTACAAAAGGAGAACTGCGTGTTAGGTGTAAAAAGTTTGAATTGTTGTTATGCTGCTTAAAGGAGCACTATGAAACTTTCGAGTGAGGGTTCCAGTACTGGCTTGTCTCCATAGAGATGTTATTGATTTGAGATGTAAATGAAATATAAGTTAATGCTCCACAGTATGACATTAACTTCTCTATCTTGCATTTATTCAACAATTAATGTTTTATGGCCCAAAAAATTAAAAAGGAAGAAGTTAGTTGTCTTTCAATATCAATATCAAGGTTTATTTATAAAGCACGCTTACAACTTTGAAAGCCCAAATTGCTGTACAGCAAAGAGCAATAATACATATATACAAACAATTAAAACATAATAAAAATAATCATGTTTAAAAGGCCAGAGAGAAAAGGTAGGTTTTTAACAAGGATTTAAATTGCTTTAGTGTCTCAGCAGCTCTAACATGCAGAGGCTGTTCCAGAGCCGGGGCCCCGCCACAGAGAACACTCGGGCCCCTCTGCTTTTCAGCTTTGACCTGGGCACATCCAGGAGGAGCTGAGAGGAAGACTGCATGGTAGCAGGAACATGGTGGGACAATAATTCCCACAAATAACAGGGAGCCAGACCATTTAGACTTTAAAACCATGAGCAACATCTTAAATTGTATTCTCTGGATAACTGGAAGCCAGTGCAGTGATGCCAGGACTTGAGTAATGTGTTGGTGACGCCTTGTACCCGTGTGCAGCCGGGTCGCCGGCACATAAACTGCAAGCTTTATTGACCTTTACAATGTGAAAAACACACATTAACAATTCATGAATCATCATCACCATGTTGTATAGAGGCCTGATGAGGATATAATTACAAAATAACCACAATTTTTGTATCATACACAAGGCAATTCAACGTGCTTCACACAACAGGAAGAACTGCATTAATTAATTGCATTAAAATCACAAAACAGATAAAGACATACAAGAGTGCAAATAAAATTACTTTCAGTCATATGCACAGCTAAACCAAATCGGTTTTAGCCAAGATTTGAACATTGTCAGAGTCGTGGCCTGTCTCACATCCTCAGGAAGACTGTTCCAGATTTTAGCTGCATGAAACTGAAATGCAGATTCCCCATGTTTAGTCCTGACTCTGGGCACCAGCAGGAGGCTGGTCCATGTTTAGTCCTGACTCTGGCACCAGCAGGAGGCTGGTCCATGTTTAGTCCTGACTCTGGGCACCAGCAGGAGGCCGGTCCATGTTTAGTCCTGACTCTGGGCACCAGCAGGAGGCCGCGTCCCTGAGGTTCTCACAGTCCGAGATGGTTCATATGGCACTAACATGTCCAGGATGTACTTTGGTGCTAGGCCATGGAGAGACTTGTATGCAGTCTATTGACTTTTGGCACCATCTACTACAGGAATTACGTAGGTGAGATAAACAAATGCTAGCTAATCACTGATATCTCACTATGACATCAAGGATCGATCAGAGGACTTTCTAAACAGGATTCAGCAAACTAGCGTGAATGAAAATAAATGCAATTTCAGGTATGTTTTTGACGAGGGAACAATGTTGCATAATGTGTCTGTCCGTTAAATGTTCGAACAATAAATATTGTACTAAAAAGCACTATAAAATCTGGCTTTGATAATCCAATTGTCCACTGTGTTTATTAGAATGTGGTCCCCATCCAAATTGCTCAACACCATATGCACAATTTTGCACTTGGGTTGTTTTTTTGTCTTGGCTTTTCAGGCAATGGTGTGAAAGCATTGTTTACTGTGCCCAAAATCCATCCACCAAAATTGCTCAACGTACCAGAGAATCACAGGAGTGATTAGTTGGTCAATATTATGTTACAAATTATATATTATACAGAGATACAATTGGAAAACTGTCAACTACATTTAACAGTGAAGTGTTTATAACAGCAAAGACCCACCTTAAGTGCCTTCTCCTAAGTGTAGAGAAAGAGCTACAAGCAAAATGGCATCATTTCCCCAGATATACTAAACACAGTTGATGCTGTGAATAGAATGTGATTCAATATGATTACCGTGAAATTGTAGTGTTTCCCTAAACCCTATAAGAGAGACTATTTCCTGGATAAACGCATTACTTGCTCACCATTTACAACATTATGTTTTGTTTTCAAACAGATGGACAGTGTGCACAGTCAATCCCCACGGGCTACGTGTGCAAGGCAGTGAAAATTTTGTTAGCAGGTAAAATGATCAAACATAAAGTAATTATTGTCTATGTTGCAGGATGTGAAAGAAGAGTCAGGTTTGCTGTGCCCAGAGCTGAGAAAGTGGTAAAATTCTGTGACTTGTTTTCTTCCTGCTATTGTTACAATGACCAGCACATGCCCAGATGACCAAAGATCAGCTCCCTGTCCCAGCTCCTTCTGCTACCCATCTGCCATATCAAATATCTCTACCCAAAATACACATACTGGACAATGAGCCTGGTTCAACGACACACAATAGGCAAAGAAATTGGTAATGCAATGTAAAAAAGTAGAGAAAGAGAACTAGAAAATGACTCGAAGGTAACTCGAAAGTTACTAGAAAGTTACTTCAAGTTTGTTCTTTCATGTTGGAAAGACAACCTTTGCAAATTGAGTCTTGGATTTAAAAATGCAAAAAACATTCTAACAAATGTTTTTGCTTTTTTTATGGTTTCTTGTAATTATACGTTGGTTGGTTGGTTGGTTAGTTAGTTTAGTTATTATCATTTTGGTAAACCTATTTTCCAGCAACCAAAACATTCACTCTCATTTTTATTAATACAATAGATTCTTCCATCTGCTCCTCCAGGACACATGAAGTACTTCAATTTCCAATACCTTCAAAGAACTGATCAACTCAGATCTATAGCCAAATATTCAACATTGTTTCTGGTATTTTGGATTTCTCATTGTAACTTCTTTGACAAAGCAGCAGTGTCCCAGTCTGCTGCTGTTCAGTTGCATGTACTGACTGACTATGGCACAAAGGTCCACCATTAGTGCACGATCACTTGTCTTGAGTTAGGCGTGAAATGAACACAAACCATATGGCTCCGATGGATTCTGGAGGTTGTCTTTGCTTTGTGTAGCTTCCCATGTTAAAATAAATGATAAACAAGTTGTCTATAGAGGAAAAGAGAGGGAGATGGCAATCCAGTCTCGATAAGTGACTTGTGCTATTGTATAAAGTCCACTTATGCCAAAAGAGTCCATTTGGAATGTGGCAAGTTAAAAGCTATAGACCGTTTCCCATCACTCTGTGAGTTAATGCATAATAGATATACTGTTGTTCCTAGCATTGACTTTGTGAAATCGCATTTTTCTGCCTCGCGTTTCCGCTCTCTGCGTTCATAGCCCCGATCCAGGTTCAAGGCGTTTCTCAAAGGTGACGACTTCAAAGAGAAACTGCCTTTGACATATTTGCCGCGCCACTAAATGCCACAGTAAACAGGCTTTTTCTGAGCGCGAAAGGCAACAGAAAGGTGAGGTCTAACTTTTTAAATATGATATTATGAATCTGAAACAATCTGAGAGAAGGCCAAAAAAATTGTAGATGTAAGGGCTTTAAAACTTGGGAAACATAAACTCCTACTTCAGTGTGTCTTTTAACCTTATACCAAATACATAAGCAGCAGAAACAAACTGTCTGACAGTCTAAATATAGACAGTGCAAACTTTTGTTATGAAACTCTTATTTGCTGATATGCAGGTCATGGTTATATTGTCCTGAATAATACATTTTATGAACTAGACCCGTCCATCAAGCTAGGAGTGAACACAGGTGGCACGTACTCAATTACATTTTGTTTAAGACACTTTTTGAAAAATGTGTGCTCCTCAGGAATAGTTTTCAGACAGCATGCTTTTATTCCTACTCAAGTAATATCAGTAAAAGTACTCTTTTGGTTGGGGTGGCAAAAGCTGACCTTCAGATATAATGTTATTTTTCTCATTTGGGTGGTTCTTTGAAAACACCAGATTTTGTGGCTTGTTTTTAAATATTTTTCTGCTTCAAATTCTTAATCAGATGTTACATGTGTAGTCACTCTCAATTTTTAAAGTATTGACTTTTTATTTTATTACTTGGTTAAAATGTTTGGCTACTCTACCCATTTCTTTTGGGAGTGGACAATACGACAACATCAAATCGAATTGTGATCCAATCCTTTGACAACATTTAAAAAGCAGCGAAACAGTCTAAATACAGACAGTTTTTGGAAGTATTCATTTTAACGCCCTGAAATAATGCATTTTATGAACTAGACCCATCCGCTATTCGATGAGTGAAAGAAAAATAAAAAATCTCAAGATTTGCATGACAAAAAAAAAAGAGGCTGGGGTTTACTTTATTTCAGCTCAAATCAGAGCGTTTGCTGTTCTGGTGTGACCCAGAATATGAGGCTCAAGGGGAGAATACTGTGCCAGAAGTCCCTGTACAGGCTTTACTGGCAGATGACAAACGGCTGTCATTTAGAGGAAATTGAAAATCAAAGATCTAATCAAAACATACAAACTAAACAAACATGTTCAAATCTTCTGACCAAGGTTTAGATAACAAAAGTTATACAGATTTTCGACCAGATCTTAAAGGAAAAATCACATGAAAAGCTTTGATATGTTGAAGAAGAATCTTTGGCTTTTATAGGTATTTCTAAATAAAGAGTTTATTATGATGACAATACATTGTAAACAGCCTCAGACTTCAGATTTGTATTAAGGCTTATAAAATCAGAACTTTCAAGGGGAATAAATATCGCAAATTATTATATCAAGCATTAATAACCTGGAATGCTAACTGTTGGAGAAACTGTGGTTGCCAGGAAGCCCACCATTATCATGTGTTTTGGGATGCTGAAATATTGCGGCAGAGATCAAGAAGCGCTACAGGCCAGTTTTGACACTGCCGGATCCCACCGCCGATTTCAAAATTATGCACTCAGCCTCAAAAATCTTGTCATGATCACTACTGTATAAATGTATATCTTTGGAGTATACTTTTGGCGGGAAGAAGGAAGAAGGCTAACACAAAAAGCCAATGACACAAACTGCACCGACGCTCAAGGACTGGACTGACATATTTGAAATTCAAAAAATCACATTCAGACTTAAATGAATATGTTTTGGAACACTTTGGACTAAATGGGACATTCAATTTGGACAACATAATTCAACTCTGAATTTAATCTTGCTACCCTTTTTTATACGTTTATCTTTCTTTTATATATCCTGCTCGCTCTGGTCTCTTTTTGGCATTGTTCTGTTCTTAGGTTATGTATTCAAGAAGACCATCCATCAAGCTAGATTTGGAACTATGACAACATAAAAATCTGAAAATGTGATCCCAATCCTATGAACAGAAGGACAATTTGGAAAACACAATCATATTATTCAGCAACTGAACATTTTCTGTTATATCTCCAAATAGTGATGGTGATAAATATTGATACAGGAAAATTTCGATTTTTACACATAGTTTTTACTCCACAAAGACTGGCACTACATTCGAAGAACTTTTACTATTAGGGTAGTCAGAAATATTGAAAATCAGATACTAATTGATAGCATTATTTCTTCATCATTGTGGTACTACAAAATTGGTATCAAGACATTTTCGTGGCATCCCTGTTATAGTATCAAAATGAAATGTGAAAGTTTAGTATTGTGCATCTCTTTGCATCAGCTACATTTACAAAAGCATTTGGTTTGTCAATATAATGGAAATGCTGAAGACCTGGTCCGACATGATCAAAATTAAAGTCTTATTCAACAAAACTCCACTCAACAAACTGCTGGATGTTTGCGCCCACCCCAACATCACATTTTGCTCTTGTATCTGTCCAGTATCTCTCCACTTACTGACTATTCTCCCACCGCCGCCTCTTAGGGCCTTTAAGTCCACAGCTGGCGACACACAATCTCCCTCCTCGAACAAAAATACAACTTGTTCCGACCTGGACCGCTAGGCTGAGTCAACATTTCAATTATTTATTGCAACTCTCCGACAACACAAGGAGGGAGAAGTGGGTCCAGAGAAAGGGATTGAGCAAGATGTCCCCGCAATAAAAACAGCCATGAGTTCTTGTTATTCGCCTCAGCGTTTCTACACTAATACGATAAATAGCAGCACCCATAACCGAGGGGCTCAAAGGCATTACTTGTCATCATTCAGCTGAGCTCCTTAAGGCCCTTTTCACTGTCTCTCACAAATAAATGTGCCGTGAAAGACCTTGTCAGGAGCTTCACTAATCTTATTGTGATAAGCAGGCAGTAAATCAAGCTTAAATAAAATGGTGTAAGGATTCGTACAGAGAGACGGCAAGTCCTTGTAAAGACAATTTCACCTACTGCAAAACAGATTACAAAAAAGGTATTTTGTTTGAATGCGTCAAACTCATATCTTTAGCAAGATCGTGGAAAACTAGAAACCTATGTGCCAAGCAGTACGAATACATATATTTATAGTTTTCTTTTTAACTTCTGATATGAATACCGTTAAGTCAAATTTTCAAATTTGGAAAAAGAAAAAACACAATACGGTACTTGGCCAGACAAGCTATTCAGACAAGAATTCATTTTATCCAAGGACATCTGTAAAACTGAAATTACCCGACGACGTCTATGTTTCTTTGAGCATTGGCATGGGATAAGAAATGTCAGTGATTTACTTGTCTTAATCAGGAAATGGTAAACACACATTGAAATATGACATGAACCTTTAAAATGCACTCATATTGCTTCCACTTTAGGGTGTTTTCAGCATGAAACGTTGTGATTTTGTGATTTGCCACGTTGTTGCAATCAGAAGGACATCTGCGTGATCATACTTGTATTTGTTATGAAACAGTCCAAACAAAGACTCTCATGCTGCTCGGCCTCGGTTGCCAAGACAAAGGAGTTGGAGTTCTAGGTCACGTCTTTTCCACGTTTTTTTTTTTTTTTACTTTTTAATCGTGGAAAAAAAACAATGATTAGATTAGAGAATGGTGAATAATATTCTTAATTTGACTAAAATTTTGACCTAAAATGGACTGTAAGGATGTTTTGAACCATATCAATAATGACAGACAGCACTTCACCTATATCCATGTGAACATAAAATCAATGAATAAACTCAACCAAAATATAATTGTTCATGGGGCAATTTAATACTCAACCAAAATATATCACATGTCATCACATAGTCACAGTGATAAAATTGAATCTACCTGTACTGAGTTCACCGTGGATTCTTTCAATCAGTATGCTATAAGTGTAAGTTACCTCAACAAGACGCCTTTCCCCTCACCTGCCTTGTCGTGTGTTGATGGAAATGACTTCTATCGGCAACACAATACGTGAATATATAAATCTTCACAGCGCAGTGAAATCTAAGCTCCAGCTAAAATGTCTCAATCAAAACTGGATTTTACAAAGCCTTTACCTCCGAGCTAGTCAGCCACCTCAAGAACAGGAGAGATCAGAAAATGGGAAAGCGATACACGGCTGTACTGAGACAGAGAAAGTGCCAAGAATCTCATTGAAATCGTTTGAGTTTAGGAGGGGGAAAAGAGTGTTTTCTCTGATAGCAATAGCCCCAGATTCATGTTCAATTTCCAGCTCGCCTTGAGAAAGATGAAAGACCGCCATGCTCTGATTGAAAGAGATGAGATGCCTGGCTGAGGCTCAACACATCCACTAAATGTGCCTCCATTCAGAGTTTGGCGGAAAAAATCTCATTAAGCTTTACACTTCAACTACAGTAACTTCTCATTGATTGGGTTTGGACATAAACTGGCATCAGCTCTGCCTATTAACAACCATTAACCGGGAAGAAATGACTTCCATTTATATACGAAAATTACTTTGTCACAACCTGTAATCTGTATACGCTGTCAGGCTTTTTCCTTTTTTAAAGTTAGGCCCAAAGGTGCACTTTGTAACTTTTCTGGTGGAAGGTATTCACTTGCTTGTTTTCACAGAGATATTATTGCTCTGCTTTGACTAGAATACGGCAATAAACGTATCCATCTCCATTAGTGAGGGCAAGTTACAAGCGGCGAGTGCAGAAGATAGTAGAGACATCGACAATGTACGGTGTCACGTCTTTGACAAAACCATTTAGTAAAACTGCAGCTTCAAGGAGCACATTTTGTCAGCCAAATAATGCAGACACACAGAAACACTCTTTAGCAGCATAATAGTGCAAACAGTAAGAGTTGTTGTTGTTAGTCTCGTAAGCTAAAAACATCCTAGAATTTGGACTCTAGCTATAGCTAACGTAACATCGGTAATTAATTAAGCAATATAATGCCTGGTCTTTCTTGCTAAAAAAACTTTTGCTTTTATGATATAAATCCTAAATGTAAAAATGTTTATAAAAATGTTTTGGGAATTAATGGGAGTAAAGAGTGAATAAACATTTCTGGAGGTTTTCGCTGAGTGAAGTACAGAATACAGAACAACCCGAGGGGGGGGGGGGTCATATCATCAAAAACATGTTTAAATGTTGAAATAAGTAAGAAATGGCGCTAAAAGACCAGTGAGCGACATTCAGCAAAATATCTGCAAAAAATATGATGACCTTTCTTTTGACCTTTTTTTAACTTTTGAAAATCCCCCAAATTCTGAAGCTCAAATCTCCCATTCCCCCCTCTTGCAACCCTATTAGTAAGTATCCTGACTAAAGTTGCATATTTTGGATTGGAGCAGAGAGCTTTGACAGTGCTGACCCGCTTGTCCAGCTTCTTGGTTCTCAAAATATTCACACCAAGTATCAGTATTCAGTTAATTTACTGGATTTACCAAGTCAAAATTAGAGCAAAATGTGTGTAAAATATTCTAAATCAGGAAAAACCCAAAGGTGGACGAACATGACACACAATCATTTTTAAATCGAGGCATTTCGACTTCTATCCAGAGGTCATTTTCAATCTGAAGGTACTGGTCTGAAGAGATCGTCCTGCCCTAAGGAAACAGCTCATCTAGCTCAGGACAATATAAACACTAACTCTAGCCACTTGCCCTTTTCCCCCTGCCAATAAAATCAATATTGATAAATGTTTCCTCACTGCCTGCCACACAGACATTGATGAGGAGAAAAGGATGTCGAGGATTTGCTCTGTGCGATAGAGAAGACTGATAGCGTTAGTTACCCGTAATTGTGCATGACGATAGCAAGGTTGCCAAACAAAAAATACAAATCATTAGCCAAATATGAATCAATACTCAAAAGAAAGAGACATAAATAGGACACAATTTGAACTTTTGTGAATTGCTTTAGAATGGTGTTAATCTGTCCAGTACAACCCATGGTATTACAGCATTATTTTGTGTTGACTTTTTTTTTTAATCAGAATTGTGATATACAAAATTAGGGATGAAATCTCGAGTAATTCGAGTAATTCGATAACAAAAAGGCTTTGATTATCATTTTATTGCCTCGATGATTCATTTAATTGACATATTTGTTTCACACGGAGCTTGTTTCGGAATGAGAACAGAGGACTGAGATGATGAAACAAAAAATCTACGCCGAGGGGCAAAGACACAGGCTAAAGCGAACGGCACACGGAGCTCATGCTGCAAAATGACTTGACCTCAGCAGAGAATCAGCAGAGTTACAGCTCAAAACCACACAAGGCAAAGCAACACTGGCCTCACTTAACAAAGTTTCACAAACACTTGTAGTTGTTTATTATCTTAAGTGATGTGACATAAAACACAAATTAATTCATAACTACTGTTAATGTTTGGATTTAATCTGATGTGTTTACAAACAGTCTGGTGACAAGTTAATTAGACATGTGAGCCCAACAGAAAACGTTCATGCAATGTTGTTTTTTTCTTTCTTTTCTGGCTGTTTCTGTGGAAGACCTTTTTCATGGCTTCAACGTTCGTTTCAGAAATGAAAAAGAAAATGATCTTAAAGAGACCTAAATATGGCAGATGCACTCATCATGTTTGGAGAAATACTTATGTGAAATGAAGAATATTATTCTATATAACAGTATCAACAGTGAGTTTGTGACACTAGAAGTGTGGTCACATCTCGTGTTAATTTACATCGACACCGTGTTCTACCAAGAATTCAGTTCCGGTTGTTTCCTTCAGAGGGGAAAAAAAATTATATTTGTGACAGTGCCTTTACATCAGCCGACTTATCTCTCAGTGGAGTGTCTGGTATTGAGTTTGCGGTGGCCGTTTCCATTTGACTTATTCACTTTCATCTTTGAGTTTTAAGGATGTTGCCGAATGTGTCTGGGAACGCACTGCCGACATGAAAGTGGCTTTGTACCAAAACAAAGGAAAGCTTAGTGCGTTTCATTTTAAAGGTACTTCAAACACCAGTTTTCAAAGTTTTCTTATAAAGCGTGACCCTTCGCATTTCAGGACATCACACATAACAAAAATGCATCATGTTTATACAGCTAAATGTTACGATTTGGGAAATAACTTTCAAATGCCAATATGACTCATCGGAGCAAAACTTGAACTGATTTCGTAAAAAGAAAGATGTCGACGTTGTGTTTAGTTTAAATGCGCCTTTCTTTCTTATTAAATCAATAATTTCACTTTTCAGTAAATCTCAAGCCAACCAAGACCGAGAAAATAACTTTCCTGGGGATGGAAATAAAGTCAAATGTCGCCAAGCTTTAACGTAGTATCTATTGGGCTCCAGATTAAAGGGGAGGGCTTCAATAATTGAGTACGAAGACACATATGAATGTAAATGATGTGACACAGAGGACACAGGAACATCAAAGTGAAGCACATCAAAGAAGAGTGGCTCCAGAGCTGGAGGCATGTTGCAGCCAACTCAAAGACAAGGATACAATAATGCAGATGAAATGTGGTGCGGCCGGAAATTCATCTTTATAAACACATCAGCCACAAAAAAAAAATTCTTCTTTATTCACTGTGTTACTTTGCACACATTCGGTATAGTTCGGGGTTTTTTTTTTTCTGTTTGAGCAGGTTACCATGGATTGAGCACCTCGGTTGCCACACGCAGCATCATTTTCACATTTTTTGATTACGTAAAATAAACATAAAAGAGCATATTTCATTCAATACAGGCATACAAAAACGAACGCTGTCACTTCTTTCATCATTTCATTTCAGGAAAAAAGGAGCAATTACAAGTACTATATAATAAAGAGTTGGCCAACTGCAAGTGAAAACTGGAGCCGGGAGTATTTAACCAAAAGCTTTAGATTTGCGTTTTGTCTAATGCAGTGCTAATGTTAGTCTGGCCCATTATCTGTGGAGCTCTTGACTCGCAGCTCTCAAAATGACAGAGAACATGGCCGGCCCAGCTGTGAGGGCTGTTCATGTCTTAATGGGGGGGCATATGGAAATTATGGCTCAGCGCTCAGAGAGGATGAAACTCCACAGCTGTCGGCGGCCAGTGTCACCCTCCCACGGCTGACCACCATCATTAAAACAACCACATGGATGAAGGGGCGGAGCTCGTCACCCCAGGGTGCTTTCCATAATGTGTGTGGCCTGGCCTATGCATCATAAGCCTGTCCTCCATAGTGATGAAATGCACACAGAAAGTAGGTTAATTAAAGGAAGAAATATTACTCATAGTTTTGCAGTCCACATGTATTCCTCACTTATTGAATGCATTCCCAGCATCCTAATTATTATTTAAAAGTGTGCTTTTCACAACTTTCTGAGGCCAGAGCGAGTTTTGCCGTTACCAGCATTAGCATGATGACATTCCTAAAACGTTCTATAATTAGATGTAGACAGCGCTCTGAAACCTGTTTTTCACCCAACTACTGTAGATTAAATGTACAGGGGCACTTTTATGTATTTAGCTATCATTAAATATGGTACAACCTCTATAAATAAAATAAATAAAATTAATAAAATTAATAAAATTAATAAAATTAATAAAATTAATAAAATTAATAAAATTAATAAAATTAATAAAATTAATAAAATTAATAAAATTAATAAAATTAATAAACATTAAAATAAATAACATTAAAATAAATAACATTAAAATAAATAACATAAAAATAAATACAATTAAAATAAATACAATTAAAATAAATTGAATAAAAATACATAAAATAAATAAAAAGTGACTCTAAATTGCACCTATAGTGAGTGAAGGTGAGATTTTTGTTATACTGTGTTACTCTTGTGTTTAGCTGAGCCTAATTAATAGGAATAATGTCAATACAAACACATTTTATACAATCGCTAATACATATAATCAATACAAATGACACCTATAGTTGAGTACAGGTTACTTAAAAACATCTTAGTGATGACTAAAACATTTTATCCCAGTACCTCTTTACGCCCACAAGTGTGGCTATTATAATTTCGTACCGTTCTCACGCTAGTTGATCTTTTAAACCTTCTTAGCGACAAACACTACAATCTAAATCCTAACACATTAGCTTTTGTATTATTGTGTCCAACCTAAAAAATCTCAACTACATCAACTTTTCCTGATATGATTTGCTGTCACCCAGAACTAACAATGATGATTAAAATGAATATCTGTATAAACATTGAAGCCATTTATATAAAACTGCCATGCGCTACCTTCCATTTCCCATGCGATTGTTTGTTCAATGTTTTCACTTGCAAAATGAGATAATTAAGTGCAGTTTGAATGTTTTCCAACAATAGCAGCAATATTAATACAGATAGAGTCTGAGTCAGAGACAGACACACAAAGGTTGGGAGAGTGGGTGGAATGCATTCAAATATTATCTCATCCATAATTAATTTTGAACAATAATCTTCCAACTCAGCCCCGGACACATATGCAAAACCAATCTACTCAAGTTTTTGAAGGATATCATTCTTATTTGGTGAGACTGTACACAATCATTTTGATTAAATCCAATGTTAAACCCTCAATAAAAAGAGCAAATTCATAATATTTTTTATAAAAGGAAGCCGTTTGTAGCAATAATGAGAAATAAAAAAGGAGAAATGCCCCATTAGGAAGAGCAGGTGGGTTATAATTTATGCCAAACAAATCATTTTTGGCCTAGATTAAAATTCAAATATAATGTCAGTGAAATTGTGTGCTTCTATACCGCAATATAAGTTGCTATTTTTTGAAATTGCAGTTGGTATGTTTTTTATTGCTATCAATTTGTGGTGTTGAAATGTAGTTTATATTGGTTCTTCATGCTAGAGCACATGCACATTTACAAACTGCATGGTACAGTAATAAATTGTAATGTGATGTAATGTAATGTAATGACATGTTGAGGCCATATGCATAGATCTTACACATGTCAGCGGTGTGATGTGAGAATGATTCACAAGTTTCCATCATCTTCCGACCGCAGTGACTCACTAAATATAAAAATGAACCCGAAATATCTCAGACGGGGAGCTGAGTATTTGGATTTTGATAAGCTACATCCAAAAACATGCACATTTCCTTACGTAAAGGAAACAGGTTTTCTCAACTGTCATTACTATTTTAAATGAATGTCTCTGAAAAACATGCAACCCTTGATCAACAAATAAAAAATTGAAAAAATCAAGATCTATGACTTGATGAAAAGTCAATGTCAGTCTGTATGGTACAATGTCTATAATATAATATTTTGATTTAGCAAAAATATGACGTTTAAATGGTTTAAATTAATACATTTGTAGGTTAGTGTTCGAGGTAGTATAAGTTGTTTCAGCAGCCATAGTAATATGAATAATAGTGTTACAATAGTAAGATTTCACACGATTCCATACTAAGGAATAGGCTCAATAATTTATACTGATTCTGATACCACAATAAAAACAAAAATCATTAATTTTCAGCACAAAACACAGCACTAAACAGAAGGACTAATTTTCTTTACTACTAATACTTATTCATTTGAGTGTAGATACTAGTTTTAGTAACTGTTCGTATCTGATTTTCAATATTTTAACAACCTTAATGAGTAATGGCATCAGGAAACAGACTTGTGGACCCAGCTTATGGTCATATTTGCAGCTAATACATACATGATCTCAAATAAAAATACATTATACAAATTTGTAGACTTTTACTTAATTACTAGGATTATTATTGGAACAAACAGAGGAGTGATCCTTCCTTTGCCATTGCTGCTCCTAAACTGTACAACAGTCTGGCCCTCTCTGTCTGCCTGTTGTCTCTGACCTGTCCATGTTTAACCCCTCTTATCATCCAAGCTGATTTTCCCTGAAAGCAGCACTAACATTTCTCCCTGAACCCTTATATAAGTATAAACAATTGGCTGGACTCATTGTGTAAGCTGAGACTCTTTAGTTTGGAATTCTGTTGTCTGATTTACCAAGCTCTGCACAAAAAAAAATCTGAATTCAAATCCCACCTAGATTTTCTTTGGTGACTTACAGACAGTAATGAGCATTTGTTGGGTTTTGACAATTTCCTTTTCAAGGCTGAAGCTAATTTGACTTAAAATTAGATTTAAGAACTTCAAACTGTTCAGGCGGAATGCCTGTATAAGGCCTATTATTTATTTATTGTTATTTCATTTTCAGGTATTTTTTTGTTTTGTTTGTGGGTTTGGAGTACAGACTGACCTTGATTCTTCCTATAATGGTTCATTTGACAAAAAATAAGCGGTTTATACTGTAGCTTTCTTTTTGTATCTTACCTTCCCAGGAGCTTGATAGTTATTTGTTATTTGTAATCACTCACTGCACTGTTCACTACATCTGTAAATTTACCTGAACATTTTGTGTACACAGTAAACCTATTTTAATTTTAATCCAATAGTTTTTACATTTAAATTGTTTTCTTTAATGCATGCCCTTTTTGATTTCATATATATTGTTTTTATTACTTGTTCGATGTTGTATTTTGTTTTCACCGAATCACCAAAGCAAGTTCCAATGTTTGTGAATTTTGTTCTTTGACAATGGCAATAAACCTTTTCTGATTCTGATTAAGATTTTTATCAGACGGTGACAAAATGGAATAAATGCGGAAAATGTCAAAAGAAGCTTGAATTTCTAAGAGTTAAATCCAGGTCATAGACTCTCCTGTTCAGACTGGCTTTTAGCTCATAGCACTGAGCCACTTTTTTAATGATTTCCAAAGTTGCATTCCATCAGTGCATTATGTATGTGCTTGCTGTGTTTTTCGATGTTCCTACGTCCTGTACAGCACTTTGGTCTCCTCTGTGTTGTTGTAAAGTGCTCTATAAATAAATGTTGAATGCTTGATTAAGTATGTAACAATACATTTTAAAGTGATTTATAAAGGGTCGGCATGGTTACTGTTTTTACTACACAGCATGAAGGTCTCAGCTTCTATTCCCAGTGGGGCCTACCTGTAACAACGTAAAAACATATAGATAACCAAACCCAGCTGTGTGACCAAAGATTACAACTTATTCTTATACTGCTTATTCTTGCCAGTGTCGTTTCATGACTTTTTAAAAATCTCCATACATCCCTAGCTCCCATTCTTACTCGAGCCTGACAATTGGTAAAAACCTGCCCTGCCCCAGTCCATTTACATCAATTTATCACAGTGACAGAAAATTTAAACAGGGTCAGCCATCTTCCCTGGGCTTCCATCATCTCTAAAACACCACAGGTAGTCACGGGCGAGCGTGGCAGGCTAATGCATTAGGCAATGAGATTATTTGCTTGAACAGGATACACAATTTCCCTCGCAGTCTTAATATGCAGATGGAACTGCGCAGCACAGAACACACCGGCGCACACTCATTCGCATAAACAGCAGCAAAGCATCCATCCAAATCATTCCAATCAACGGAGTCCCTTCGCGAACACACAGACAGGCCGCTCTGTTGTTTCTTCTCTCTCATTAATTCAGCCTCTTATTACTTTTGTCAGCCTCAGTGTGAAGCCGAATGTGATTGTGTTTGGGTTCGGTTGAGGCATCAATTTTAAAAAGAGATCAAGAGATAGACAAAAAGTGAGACCAGGGTCATTCCATTCACTCAACTTGGTAGGATAGCCAACGGCGTGATATTCTGAACTGGAGTCAGACTTTGGCGCTGACAGGCCTAACTCTAATCAAATTATCTCTCAAATTCAAAAAACGATGTATCACTGAAAATATCTCGCACTCACCAATCATAATGAGTTGCTTTTCACCTGGCATCACAACATTATTGAATTAAACATTCACACATCAGTGGTGGAATTTACTATTTAAGTAAATTTACTTGTTGACCTGCTTAATGGTCAATACCTCTGTAATTGCTGGGTTTATCCACATAAAACAAAAACATTATGATTTCATCCCAGTTCTTTAGTCACTCTGTCTTCCAGGTAGGTTCCATATCAAAAGACTGAAAACTGTCAACTAGACAAAGGTTTTAGGAGTGAAGAGGTTTTGCATGTGACAAGGAACTGGTGAGTTATGTCTCTCTATATCTCTGTATTTGTTGTTAGTTAAATCTATTACTTATTTTAAGATGGGAATTTTGTAACTAACAGCAGATACTTCTTGTAATCTGTAATCAACTAGCTTGGGTTAGTTTCAGTGTATTTACAGTATCTCCTCCCTTTAGACAGGTAGTGACTCTTCTGTTCTCTAACCGATGAACTGAAGAAGCTACTGGATGAGTAGTGAAATGTCTTCACTCACCCTCAGTTGACAGAATTCAATCTTCTTTTGCTATTTACTTATTACAAAGACTGACTAATTATATGTAATAGGTCCTACTTTTTTAAGATGTTATCCTTTTTTAAGATGTTATACTTTCTTAAGCTGTAAATGCCACATACATTATTCCAAATGCTGCACTTCTTCTAAACAATTAGCACAAACATAAAAAAAAAAGAAAAGCTGTGCATATTCTCCCAGTAACTTTAGAATTTACTACTCATTTACTACTTCAATACGCATTACATTCAGAGTTGCTAAGTCCAAGGCAAGATTATTTTTGCCCTTTTTTCGTGTTTGTTTCACAATAACAGACCAATATTGACTGAAATACAAGCTGTTAAGGTTTTAAAGTCGTTATTGATGTATAATGTTATTAAAAATACATGCATCTCTTTAGGACTCGTTCAGCGGCAGCACATAACGTTTAAATAGTTGTTTATGTTGTGTGGATGGGGTCGCTTATTGGGGGCTTTTTGCCAAAGGCTTGGTCGCTCGTTGCTCTCTGAGAATCTGGCAATCCGGATTACATTCGAGGCGATGTGGTAAACTGAGATGATTCATAATGTATGTGATTACAGGGCGGCAAAGTGCTAATCGTTTCTGATCTCATCTCGCGCTGCTTTTCAATCATTAAATACAATGTGTAATTTACATTTTGCAATCCACCCTTGTACGAGTTCACCTGTTGAATCACCAGCTTTGTTTTATTGCTGCTCCATTTTGGAATCACCGGCGAAACATTAAATCAATCTTGTTCTTTCGCAGCGAGACCAGGGGGAAGTGATGACCCAGCGTTGCATCAGTCCGATTTACAGAACTGATTGTTTGAATGGCATGCTGTCTTTTGTGATTGACTGAGTGGCCGCGCGCCTGACCGGGGGCTCGTTTGACCATTAGATGCACTGAATGATGCCGTCGCTGAGTCGGATGACACGGAGCTGATTGGCACATGTCACTTTGGTCCGTGGGAGGCTG
Organism: Chaenogobius annularis; assembly: GCA_015082035.1. NCBI lineage: Eukaryota > Metazoa > Chordata > Actinopteri > Gobiiformes > Gobiidae > Chaenogobius > Chaenogobius annularis. Next base: position 85,914 of record BJKM01000262.1, read on the forward strand.
CTGCGTGGGGAAATGTCAGCGCTAAGACAGGCTAACACAGGAAGAATGAACGGAGGAGGACGAGATGAGCACACGAAAAAGGAGAGACAACAAGTACCACAAATGCTCCAAACGGTAATGAGTCGATAACAAAAAGAGAAATGTTTAGAGATTACAGACAATGTGATAGTTGAAGAAAAAGTAAGTTCTTCTCAGGAAAGACACAAGGTCATATTTATTGATTTCTCAGAGCGAAAAGTGGAAAGGTTGAACAAAAACAAAGACAAGTTGTTGGAGTATTTGTTCACTGTTCATAAAGTTTTTAGTGAATTATTTTATCTCCTGGATTGCCACAGAAAACCAATCATTTCCGCTCGAACCCATCCTACTGCAACTAACAAATTGAAGCTGGGTACCTTTCTTTTTATACCATGAAAGGAGGACGTGGGTATTTAAACTGCTAACCACGACGTCTCCCTAGCTCTCAGCAAGCTATTTGCCATCAAATTCACCCATCTGAACTCAGGGAGATTAAAACGGTGACCAGACTGATATCGATTTGTATTAAAAGAAAATATCACTGTACATTTTCCGGGCAACAACCAATCCACTGTCATTCATGCCAAACTATAACATAAAGTGTCTTTTTGGGGGTTGGAATTGATAAACGGCATTAGAATTACATGCAGACGGAAATATATGTATTATTCATAAAGGGAAAACAGCATTTACTCTACATTCTTGGTTTAAGAAAACTAGGAATGTAATGTATTTCCTCCAGTAAAGTATATATTCTAAAATGCTGTGATAAAAACTGTACGTTTATTAATATTGCATAGGGATTTAGATGATTATTTCTAGCCAACCTCTGCCTGTCAGACTGGCACAGCGGCCAGCAGAGGGAGGAGCAGCCAACCCAAAAGGCGGAGTGCTTAGACATGGATGTCTGGTTTCCTTGAGCTTTTGTCGCCCTGGTTTGTAACTTTTCCACAGAGAAAACCTCCCTGAACAGTCTCATCTGAACACCCACTGCCACAGTCTTCAACAATGGCTGCTACAGCTTCATTGTGTGGCCAGATCCACAGATATATAAATGGGACACCAGAATACTGTGCTCGACAAGCCCAAACTGGCATCCTGATGGCCCTGCCCTCCCCCTACAAAGAAATTGCACAAAGTCGGCATGTGTGAAAATATTGTCTTTTCTTTTGCTCTGATACCTGTGGCAGCTTGTGTCCAGCCAGCTAAATCGAAGCCTGCTCACAGCCAGTCTTATGGGGATTCTGTTCTTTACAGGCTTGGCAGCGGTGGGACGAGGTGTCAAAGAATCACACCTCCAAAACAGTGCATGTCAGACTATTTTAACCCAGCGCCTGCATTGACTGTGACATAGAAGAGCATTTTTATACTGTTCATCTCTAGGCCGGTGGACAGTGACAAAGATTTACCTACATTTTTTGGGGGTTCGGAAGAAAATAAGTAAGAATTGTTTCCAAAATGTTGTCTAAGAAAGTAGGTCTGAAGCATACAATTTGCTTTCAGAACAGAAGATTCAGCAAATGAATGTGAATTATCCAGGGTCGCTTGTGACCTACTAAGGTGTTTCCTCTTGAGTTTACATGAGTAATCCTGTATTGTCCTGAGGCTCATTTAGAAAATTCCTGTTTTCACCTACCCCCATCCCCGCCCACATCCTTGCTCTCAGGAGTGATTATTTGAAAAAAGACTCAAGAGTTGTACATATGTTCTAAAATGTCACTTTCCAACAATGAAACCATGTAAATAAGAAATTACTGCTTTTTAATTCAATGGATCCATTTGGATTATTAAAGCTGGGGTGCCTGATTCTCAATCCGCAAAAGAGTAGTAGGTTTTTAAATCTGTTTTACTAGTCCCTAGCTCTCACAAACCCTTTGGCACATCCATGCATTGTTTCCTAATGCATGCCCTTTTGATTTCATATATGTTGTTTTCATTATTGATCAGTGTTTTATGTTGCACCTTCATGCCGATGCAAGTTCCTATGTTTGTGAATTTTGTTCTTTGACAATGGCAATAAACCTTTTCTGAATCTGATTAATATCCAAGTGCATTCATTTTAGATGAAAGCACAAAGCTCAGCCAATCAGAGAGCACTGATTATTACATGCAGACAGCAAAATGTAGAACAAAATGTACCACTTTACAAAATAAAAAGTCAGGTACCACAGCTTTAAGCCATTTTAGTTCAATATTGCGGTTTTCAGTTGACACAATGTAAAATTATGATCTACTTCTGTTATAGTTTGATACTAACAACTAACTACTAACTACTAACTACTAACTACTAAACTAACTGTCTTTAAAATATAAGTGCACATAAAAGTACAAGCTTATCAAATACTGTATCGTCTTCGTTCAGTAATTGATATTTTTGACAAAATATTTTATTTTGAGAATATTTTCTTTGCATTATAGGGCATCATTACACATTATTTGTTGACCTGTTGAGTAAAATAAGTTATTCTATGCCTTATTATAGATACTAACTAACCACTGAAGCATCTCATTGTTTTTTTAATTTGCAGCGGCTCGTGTTATATTAATTGTGCATTTAGAAAGGGGTTTACAGGGATTATCCTGCTTCAGGGTTATTGTGTCAGTGGCATGAAGCAGTTTCAATATCATTTTTCAACGGGATATCTTTCTGTTGCAATATATCGCACTTCAAAAGTTGATAGCGTGACAAGCCTTAATGCTAAAAAATGTAACCACAATGCTGAAGGAGTACAGTCTCATGCAGTCTGATGTCAACAAATAATATATGACATACTCTTTCAGAACAATTCTCTTGAAAAAAACAGACTACATATAGAGCTTTGGTAAATCAGGCTTTTGTGTTTTCCATTGTTCCTTTAAAAGCTAATATTTTGAGAACAGAAGCAGCCATTTTCTTTAGAAGAATATACAGCTTTCACTTTACTTTTGTTATATATCCATTCAGTAAGATCAACTTGCAAAATTGGCCACAATTTGTTGCCATTCTGTTTTACTGTGAAAACTTAATGAAAGCCATCCATCTCCCTTGAAGCTTTTGCAGAGTATGCGTTGATCCCTCTGGCAGCTAATTTCAGAAGTCCCCTGCAAAAAATAGTGATAATGTCCAACAAGCGGCCGCGGATTAGACAGAACAATATTTTATCTGACGATGGTTGCAAATGAGAGCAGCGGTTGTGCAAGACACGTCGGTAAAAGCTAAAGTTGTTTATGAAGTGAATGTTTCTGAGGCGATGAAGACTTTGCTTTAGGCGTCTTCCATATGGTACTGGTGTGACTTTCACGATTCATATGTCTTACTCCATCTTCGGTAATGGCTCTCCGGGAGCAGAGCTGTGCCGATGATAATCTAACCAGATGGCACAAGTGCTAAAACAGTAGCGTGCGGCGTCTGTCTTTCATTTAAATATCACTTTCTCGATGGGGAATGCAGATATAAGATAGGGATGTTTAAAGTGGGCGATAACCTTGCACTGGGTTCACTTGGAGTTGTGCATGTTCAGCTGTTCAGTTCAACCAAGGCTGTGTAATGAAGTTAAATGGTTCTGTAAGATTTTATTTTTTCACCACTAAAAAACTGACCCTGCATTTGTGTTGGAGTATTAGTAGAATTGCGAGTCTAATACATAAAACCAAACAAAATATATTTTCAAATCTGTCTGAAAACAAATAAATGCCACAGCCAGGGGGACAACACGGGTGCTGTCAATCGAGCCCAAACATATTTTCAGATTAATCATCATTAATCAGATGAATCAGATTAATTGCCCTTTTTAAAATAACTAATCATGAATAATCACACAGCAATTTTACATGACTTAAAAAAAAAAATGTATATACAACCGTATAAAGAATTTTTTCACAAATTGAAATAAATTTGTGGTTTTAAAAGCACTATTGGCTATAATTTAAGTCTATTTAATAATAAATAAGTGCGGTCACATGTTTCAAGTAAATACACATAACCAAACAACAGGTTTAGTGTAGTTCAAGGCCCTTCATTGCCGCTTACAGGTGCAACTGGCTCTTATGGCAAAAGATGCAGACTGTTCAGGTTGGCATGACATTTATGGTGTTCTGTTGTAGTTTGGTGGAATTATTGTCCCATATTCATTTTAGTGCTCACATGCAACCTTTGTTTTTGTTGCAATACTGATCAGAAAAATCAAATTTTTTCCCAAAACCGTGAGGCGGAATTCACTTCACTTCACAAAAATTCCACGCAGCCTATTCAAAAAGTTGTTTGTATTTTAAATTTAACCAACCATGATTTGGCTGTTAACGCTAAAACTTATTTAACCTTTTTTTTTTTCTTCTTGGCATTACTCTAAATCATTTTTCATCTGTGTGTCACCTTTGGACATATGTCTGGCAGAGCAAAGAGGTCATGTCCGGAATCTTCAACAAACAATGCACAACTAATGTTTTGAGTCTCAAGGATAAAAATCTGTGTACGAACAAATGATGCATGAAGCCTCATCTTCATCAAATTCACATTATAATAGTTACATCCATTAAAGCGCGGCCTCAGCAGTGAAAAATGTGCACAGCATTTTCCAATAAATAAGAAAGCGCAATTTTCTCCCCGTTTCTCGTATTTTTAACTTGTTTTACGACAACAAATGAAATTATTATTTTTTCAAATTGTCTGGTTGAAATGGTATAATTTGCATAAAAATATTTTCATGAAAATATCAGGAGATCAGATGCTAACAACAAGCAAGCGCTAAATAAGTCCGGAAAATGAATTGTGGAAACTTGGCCGGTTGCCATTGGAAACTCAAATGACAATCAGGCTTTTCTACCGCAGTCTTTCACAATATGGTTCCTTAAAGGGCAAGCTATTGTTCAGCAGATAAAGGCAAGAACATTAAAATTCAACTGTATCCAGTTAGGATGAGAACTTTTTCTACATAAGCAAGGCAAGGGAAAGTTTTGACAAATTCAGTCCTTCAGTCCGTCCCTAGAGAAATCTCTTCTATAAAACCAAAAACATGTCGCTTATTTTTGACTCCACAATTCTGCAACTCTGAGCTTTACTCTTATCTGTAGCTGAATTCAGTTACTAAACTTTCCAACAAAAATGTCATTAGAAAAGAGAGGCAGGTTTCCATCTGGCATAATGAGCCTGGACTAGAGAGGAATCTAAACCAATAGAAAAAAAAAGAGTGAGAATTTCAAAGTTGTGGTGTCCCAGGGGAAATACAGTGCCTACACTCAAATTAAGATGGTGTTTCTGGCATACCTAAACCTTCTGTGCATTCTGATTCTTTTTGTGAATGATTTTGTGAGCATGCAGTTTTACAACTTTCCTACTCATTACAATTTGACAGAAGGCTCCTCATTTTATTGCAAACATGACAAGAAATAATATTCACTGACCTCTGGGTTTACGAGCAATAAAAAGGTCCACCATTTCATTTACGCTATAGAACATGTTATGTACAGCTTCCTTAATTGGTTCAGAAAGCATTGAAAGTGTGCAAATTATAGTCTGAAAAAACAGAGAACTTCACCAATAGCAATGTATTCAGTATGTTTTCCCAAAGGGAGTCAAATATATTCAGTTGAGAACAAAATATGCAACTTGAGCAAAGGTCAGTAAAGCCAGGAATCTGAATGTATGAATGTCTATGTGACATTTTTTGTCAATCCAAAAAGCATGTTGTTTATGTGCATATTTTAACCTGCTGGTGGCATAAGATAACTGCCCCCACAGCCAAAGCAGTTCACTGTCCTCGCACCGCATGTCAAAGTTTTAGGGCAATGCAGCCGCTTGGTGTGTAATAAAAAAACAAATTAAGAGGAAAAACAGCAAAGGCGTAAACAGCATGTTAAAAAAAAAAGTACATCATTTCGCAAAAATAGTGCTGGGAAATTTCTAAGTTTACGGTATAAAAGCCATGGTTAATGTTATTGTTGTCAGAGTACATTTTGAGATAGAAAAAAGACACAGACACTTCTTTTCACTATTTGTGAGATTTGTGACACATTTAAACAAGTGTATACTGTGAACTATAGTATTTTAATGTGAGATAGTCATATGAATCATGTGCAATACTATTACATCATGTTATCATCACCGGTACAATTCACTGAAGTCACTTTGCCTGCTTATTCTTGGCCATAAGCTGCACTGTCCCATACACCTATTGTACATAATAGTTTTGGAGCCTCACAGTATATTTCGACTCTACTTGCGCAGTTTTGTATCTTTATGCCTTTTTGTATATTAACTCTATTCAAAGTATTTCTGACATGGTTAGATTTAATTCAATTTGTATCGAATTTGTATTTACATTTTTGTTTGCATAGGTCTATTCTCCTGCTGTTCTTGTAAGCCTGTCATGATAAAGATTTCTTTTAAATGCAATAGGTACCAATAAATAATAATACTGAAACTAGTTTATGCTATTGAAATAATAATAATAATCTTAAAGCAGGATAATCCCCATTTAAAAAAAGAAAAAAAGTAAAATATTGTTAAAACATGAAAGTAAATGGCAGAATCTAATAGTAGTATATATTGCTCAATTTACATTTACCGTTTTGCTCACAAGGGCAAATGTCCCCAAGATAAATATTGAGCCCCAAAAATATTTCATAATGTTCCATTTGTAATTTATTAAACGATAGGTTGATACACATATTTATTGTAAGTGGCCTATTTTAGACCTTTGGCTAAAATAAAGGCTTATTTTATTGGATCTTTTGGCGTACAGATCTACAAAAAAGGAGTACTTTTTTCTCAGGGTTGTAAATGCTGAACATTCTAAATCTCCCTTCTTTTGTGGATGTTTATTTCTCTTTTCACACTGATCCACATTTCGATACGCACCTGCAGTATTTTCCACACTTGATCTTTAATCACTCAGCAGTGACAAGCAGATAGTGTTTTCTTCATCAAATCTCAGGGTAGACGTGCTCACTAAGCAAAGGGAATAAACCCATGAATGAAATGAGTTTAAAAATCAATCAGGCTGTCACCTCGGAAGCCCCATCTCCGCTGTGGTCTCCGGCTCCGCTTCGTTTTTACGCTCAGCCCCAAATGATGTGGTCAGTGAGGCGAGCAGCGTTACAGTGGGACTGAAATGCAGGATCACATTTTCAGCTCTTTGTGTTTGAATGAGCAGAAGACTGGAGTGACACAGGTGGGTGGTGGTAGATTCTCTGCATGCATTTGAAAGGAAATGTGTGAAATACAGTGAAGTGAGAGGCAGCTGTGGACCAAAGGCGAGACATTAAATACTAGTTTCTTTGGGTAAATTAACTACATTGTTTAATCAATGACAGATTGAATGATAATCTGTATTGTTGTGGGTATGAAAGAAATTAAGGCCCACATGTTTTGGAACATTGTACTTTGTCCTGTGAGTCCCAATAGTTTAAGGTTTAAAAAACAGTTGTAGTAGTAAGATTATAAAGGAGACATAGCAAAATGTTCAATCATCATCAATGTTACTCATTGTATTTTGATGAACTTATTTTTGAATCATTTTGTACTGTGTGTTCTGTTGTTTAAATGTTTGTGTCTTGGGTGTTTGGAAAGGCGCTGATAAAATGTATTATAAGCACGTATGAGGCTTGAGTGCTCAGAAAATGTTGTTTTCCCAACCCCCCAATCGTCGCCCTCCATGTACTTACTGGTGTTGGGATTATTTGAAAAATAAGATCCCAAATCACATTTGGTTCATAAATGTTCAGACATTATTCAAAAATAAAAACATGTAAATAAAAGTCCATTGGTTGCTACAGTAGACTATGGAAATACGCTTCTCACCTCAACAGTTTTGTCCTAAACCTTATAATTAATATAATATAATATGTTTAATGTTATAACTGTTTAAACTTTGCTGCTTTTTGGCTAGGACTCCCTTGGGAAAGAGGTTTTTAATCTCAATGGGACTCTCCTGGTTAAATAAAGGTTAAATGACAAAATGTTTTATAATTGCTGGGTTTCAGACCACATCACAACATTCTATATATTCTATTCAATATAAATGAGCAGCTAAAATTAATACAGTAAAAATTAAGATTTTCTTGAAATATAGTGAGTTAAAACATTTGTGAAATTACCTTTTGGATATTTATTTCATAGCAAAATACACTGCCTGTCCAAAAAAAAAAAGTAGCTACAGAAAAAAAGAGGCACACGCTCTAATATTTTGTAGGACCGCCTTCAGCTTTGATTGCAGCACACATTCGCTGTGGCATAGTTTCAATAAGCTTCTGCAATATTAAAAGATTTATTCCCATCCAGCGCTGCATTATTTTTCACCAACTGATCTTGTATTGATGGTGTGAGAGAGTTCTTCAGATCATCCAGCTTTTTGGGACAGGCAGCGTATTTGACGGGAAAATCTGACTCCCATCTAATCTGTAAACAACCAATAGTGTCTTTTCCTCGTCATATCCTGTGTTGTGAGCAAAGACAGCAGTTACATGTTTTTGTCATCACTTTATTTTATATGTATTTATACTATTGACCAAGTGTGTTGAGAACAATGGTATAAGCAGTGAGTGGAGGACTAGCTTGATATTTGTCTTTGGCTGGTTGACACGGAAACGCACTCAGAATCTATGAGCAGGTGTATGCAAAGTGCACTCACACACGGCTGGCTTTGCTGTGCTGACCAGACTGTATTTCATCTGTTAAACTCCACTCACTCAAGAAATGTGCGGCTCAGCAACTATAGACTGTATTATTTAGTGCTGTGGTGGTCAGACACGCGTCGTAATAGAGAGAGAAATATGGGTTAAAATATGGGCTCAGGGGGACACTTTTATCTATACAGAATCATCCTCCTGTATTGATCCAGAGCTCCAAGGTGTTGTCCTTGGCCCCTGCCCTGCGCCAATCTGCCGACATCCAAACTCTACTGGCCACATGCTGTATAACCCCTTCGCTTGGTCGGAATGCATTTGCAGTAGTTCAATTTTCTCCACAACAAAATACACAGGATCAAAATAAGCATCAAATGTATTTTTTCCGTCAGTGGGGAAAATGTAGTATTCATCAACTTAATGGATATTCAGAATTTTGGGTGAATTCTGGAAAGGCAGAAATTATTCTTGATTTACAGTAGATTTTGAACAAAAAGCAAGAACAAAGCCTGGATCAAAAGTAGAAAAAGCTGGGAAAACATACCGTCTTTATACAATAACTTACACATTTTATTTAGCTCACATGAAATTGCTCCAAAAATGGCTACGAACATAACATTTTAGTTTAGAAATGTGGTAAGCACACCCTTAAATAAGACATGCTAACTGCAACTGCAATTTAAGCCTGATTTAACACGGTTAAATTATGTCTCACGAGTATGTAATGTTTCAATCCTCTACACCAGTGGTTCTCAACCTTTTTTAGTCACGACCCCCAAAATAACCGCTGGCATTTGCCACCCCCAAACAAAAAAAGTAGGCTATACCCAAAGTAGCCTGGTGACTAATGTTTAAACATATATATTTGAAGGGTGTCAAGCCTTGTTTAGGACTGTTGTATCTGTATGTATATGATTTGGGGATCCTCTGAGATCAACCCAAGATTGAGAATCACGGCTCTACATGACATGCTGTTACAACATTTTTAAAATACCGTTAATTTTTCATACATTGAACAATAAGTTGACACACTAATTATTGTGAAAGGCCCATGTAGATTAAAGCCATTGGCATAGGACCTGCTCCTTTCTAACGCTGTAGCCGTGGTTAAAGCAGTAGTGATTTCAGTGTTTTCAGCTGCCTGCTGGGACATGTGACCCCCACAGAGCATCAACATCACTGTGGCATTGTGAACAGAGAAAACTGTCTGTAAGGAGCACACAGAGCGATGGTACCGAGAACTGCACTGTTTCCATTTCACTTTAAATGAAATCAGCTCAGAGAAAGCCTTCAGTAGTTCGCAAATGCCATTCCAGACATTCATAAATCGAACGAAGGGACAGGGACATAAACTACACACCAGCACAATATAATCACATGTAAAGGGTTATGGCCCCATGAGGGAAACTCACTTTGCACATGTTAAAACACAAATCAGCCTCGTATACAGCGGCGTAGCATGTCCATAAATATAACAGGCATATCAGGTGCACAGTCAAGGCAGTTTCACACCACAGAGCAGTAGGAAAAGTCTCCTTTCAGTGCTCTATCTGTGCTTACTCTGGACTTTAAAACCGTTTAATCTTCTTAGTGTCAATGCAGCACTTTCATGTGTGTTTTGCTACAGGGCACAAAGAAGAACACAGCATTTGGCTTTACCGGCCTCTTGTATTCAAACTTCTGGAATGTGCTTAGGCAAAAGATGCAGCACTTTGAATTGCATTTTGGGTCTTTGTAGAAATAAAGGGTGCTCTAAATGCTATAGTTTTAGAGTAAGACATGCAATTTATATGGCACGTACATCATTATTTATGTATCTAAAGATGGTCATCAACAACAGGTGGAATTATAATATGCTGTTTTTAAGGCTTGATGTAACACATATTATGCCAAAGTGACTTGAGATGACTGAGACTCTAGTTATGTTCTAACTTTGTTCCCTGATCAAAAACATACCTGGAGTTGTATTTAGCTTCATTAACGCTAGCTTGACGAATCCTGTTTAGAAAGGTCCTCTCCCCTCAGAGCATCAAAAACACTCCATTTGGAATTTTCCCGATCTGTGATGTCATAGGTTGAGCTCCGAGATCTTCTGTGCTGTTTTTAAGTCCATACATAATCATCAGACTTGTTGAACAGCAACATCTGTCATCAAATCATAATATTAGCATGTCAGAGGAAAGCTAGCATTTGTTTATCTCACAAATGTAATTCCCTGTGCAGCCAGTAGATGAGGCCAATAATACATTCTTTGCGTAGGAAATGTAATTTATTTATCTTTTTGGTTCTAAAACATGATATGCCAAAGTAAAGGTGCTCAAAGGGCAATAACGATACAAATAATGCATAATATTAGTCCTTTAATAGAAACATAATATAAAAGTAATGGTAAGTAAATATGTAAGTCGTTTAGGGCAAGTTATTTTAAGAAGCTTCTTTTAAATTTCACCACTAATAATCTCATATCTGTTTTAGGGAATTTTCTGTGTTATCACATTTTATTCTTAAAAAAGTTATTAAGAAAAAAATTAATAAAATAAAATACACAAATGTTGTCTATTCCAGTGAAGCTATTCAGACACATTGCTGCCAACTAGAAGTACAACTTTTATGACTGAATTTTACAGACATATTTTTTGGTTGAAGTGAGTCCAGTTTGTCAAAGTAATAGTGACTTAAAAGATCATCAATCGACTCCGATCAACTCTGTCACCACAGAGCCCTTGAGTCTGCAGTGCCCTGTGAAGTATAGCCTCTAAAAAACAGCTTCAACATCCTCTCAGCTGCCCAGCTCAAGGTGTGCAGAATTCATAAAACATATACAAAGAATGGTAAAAAAAATCTTGTTTGAAAGTTCAGCCCATGAATAGGACGAACATTGGTACTGAATGTGAGGAGATCAGGTTGAATGTAAAAATGACCTTTAACAGCGGTAAAAGTGATGCTGGAGATGAGAGGCACGAGGATGACCTTATTCAATCATTCCTCTGACAAAAAAAACAAAAAAAGAGCACAAGAATGAAACGAAGACTGAATTTTAAACATATGAGAACTTGTGGTTGGTCTAAATTGTTTACTTTTCGTACTTTTTGGGCTAAAGAGCGCTCCTGAATAAAAGCCGCGCACACAATATTTACGAAGAAAATAGAACTCGTCTATATACGGGCCGCACCTGACAATAAACCGCAGGTGCCCACGTTGTAACATGAAATATTTAAACATAAATAAACAAGGTAGTGATGCGTCTTTTGAACCGGCTTTTGAACACCCGCGGCCCGCTGCGCTGCGTTACTGATTAGACTAATTTGAAGTGAACATGAGTTGGATTGTAATAAAACACACAGCATTTTGAAGTTTAACAAACAGAAAACACATCACAGTTGTCCCTACTGTCCCCTCTGTCCTTGATTACTCCGTTTGAGCTGATTTACCTGTGTCTTCACATCTGGTTCAATCTGGTTCGAGTTTGTGCTTAGCCAGTGAGTGTTTCGTTGTAACATGGGATCTTTACACAGAAATATGGTCCATGGTAGTGATGCACATGTCTTTTGAACCGTGAGTCAGGTCTTGCCAAGAAAGTTTCATTTCTATGCGGCAGACCGCCGTATGTTCGCATGTCCGTGCTCCGTGTGTCTTTGCATTTCGCCGCGTCTGGATTCTCTTCCTCATTAAACTAATTCCTCAAATGAAAATGAGTCTGATTGTACTAAAACACACAGCGTTTTGAAGCATAAACTTTAGAAAAGACAATGTGTCCCCCTTTGGACAGTGCTTTCTCTGACGTCTTCTGCTACAGTGTGTAAACGCTTGTGCTTCCTGCTAGATGGCCCCCTGGTGGCCGTTAGCCAGTAAAACTCTATAAATTAGACACTCTGATATAATGACCACAGGGTTCAAAGCATGAGAAAAAAGTAGCGGCTTGTCGTCCGAAAAGTACAGTAATGAACAGGGGCAAATTCCCATTGTAAAAATCCCAACTGTAGCTAAACGACAAAACATATATATTCTTAATTTACTGTTTTATTAAAATGAATGGGATTGAATGTTTATATCAGTACCAGGTTGTGTGCATAACTGTTCTTATTCACAACACATCACTCCTGGAAGGGTCTATACTTGATCAATGATAACAATTGTATACTGCAGACTTAAAGCACATCAAGAGACTGATCAAGTACATTAGAGCCCCCCAAACACGTTTCCTGGGAATATGCAAAGCCATAAACACATTTCTGTATCCTCACAACATTATAAAGGGTTTGTTAACTTCAGAGAAACCCTCCCTGCTCTCCACCTCTCTGTGATAACTCTCCTCCTCCTCCTCCTCTTCCTTCTTTTCCTCTCCTCATCCATAAAACATAGCATAACCTCGCTCGGCTGAGACCACACAAATGTAAAATTCACGGCTTGTAGCTCAAAGGGAATAGGTAGCGCCTGTCCTTTCCCATCATGTGAATATGGTTTCGTCTCCATTAGTGAGGCATTCACAGCCTCATCCTGGGGTGCATGTACAAGTGTGTGTGTGTGTGTGTGTGTGTGCGTGATTGTGTGTGTGTGTGTGTGTGTGTGTGTGTGTGTGCGTGTGTGTGCAAGATCACGCACAATAATGATCAGAGGAGCAAAGAATGCATTCCACTATCATTCTTTCATTTATAGAATTTTAGATTTTTTAGACTTTTCAAGCTCAGAGACAAAATTATCTAAATGTGGAAACACTTATACAGACAATAGCATTTAATATGAGTAAAATCTGGGGGATGTATCGTATTACTACTTGTGCCGCACAATATACTGTATTGTAATCTAAACTAAATCACAATTTGATAATAAAATGTCCTCTGCAAAGAAGAAACTATCCTGTCTTTTTATAGAAAAAATCAGTACCTGATTAGACTTCAACTAAATGTACTGAAATGTATGGGAATCGTTAATCACTTCATATTTCATTCTTCTCTCGACTGTTGTTTACAATGTGTACAGCAGAACCCTACTGTTTAAACATGTATTGCAAATGTAATTGCAATTCTTATTACTTTTTATAATTGTGCATTTTGTTGAACACTTTTCAAATTTACTTTTTAAGTTTTTTGAGTACTTTTGCATAATAGTACTCAACGTTAGGAACAGTTGATGCATTATGGATGAAGGTTCTATGGTATAATTTATTGATCTCAATGGGGTAATTTGTCTCATTTGTCCATACTTACAATGCCACTGTCATTAGGAAAACCCGCCAGCCAATCAGCCACTGTACCACCAATTACATCACGTTCATACCAAGTCGAGTAATATTCATTTGACTTAATTACTCTGACTTTGAGAATCAGATTCACTCACACTAGCATAAGGCAAAATGAATTTCAGCAACATCCAGAGCCACAGAAGACATGTGACCAGAAGGCTGCAACATGACATATTAAAAATGAATTAAATGGTTAACTGTACACAATTACCAAAATAATGAAACACAAAAAAACACAACGGAAAGGGCAAGTTCCCCATTAGTGACTACAGCCATTGCCTCTTCTATAAGAACACAAAAGCAACACATTAATGTCAAAATTAATCGCCTGTGCAAACTTCCATGTTGCTTCATCAGTCAGAGGACAGGAAATAATGAAATCCATCTGTCGCACTCCACAGTGGTTTACACATTTGATATTGGGTGTACGGGAGCGCGCGGAGGCCCAGGAGAGAGGCAACCTCCTCCAGCCCGGATCCACATGGATGCCTTTAATTAAGAGGGCTGTGGAGGGGCCGCGGAGGGGCCGTGGAGGGGCTGCGGGGGCGGTGCTTGTGCTAACTGATTTCCCTGTTTAATCAGTGCTAATATCCATTTTCACAGCACAATGCCAGCTCATTCATACAGTCAAATTAATGAGTGAACTATATAGTGCAGGGTGCAGCTGCTCTCTGGCTCCACATGATGCCAAACTCCAGTCCTCTTACAGGATATAAGTAATCATGTCCTTCATTAGAGGGAGGAAAACAAATCAATCTTGTGCTGCCTTGAAACATAACCTTTTAGTATTACTTTATTTGTTAATTTGGCCTCATTATTTTTTTTATGGAAAAAAAAAAAAAAGAAGAGATTATTATTGCAATTAAGGGTTGAGGATTATTTCTTCAAAAGTGAAAAGTAACTTTGTGAACTGTACTACAGTTTTAACATAAATGTGTGGTCCTCACTATGGATGCTAAAATCTTATCAGTATCGGCAAATGTTTTGTAACACAACAGCACGACAAAAATCTGCTTAAAGAATCCCCATCAGACCATTGGTAATTACAATTGCCAATAAATAAATGCATAAAATACTCGGGGACACAAAACATTGAGATTCTTCTTTAATTAAAGCCGATTAGGAGGCATAAGATGTTGGAAACCTATAACGCTGCGGTTGTGCATCGACAATATTTTACACCGCAAAATGGGCAATCTTATCTGTAGCGTGTCTCTCACATGAAGAAGGCTTCTCTGTTTCAGTTCACTGTTATTTTTGTTTTCCCCATTTAGCTGACATGTATCTTTTGACATGTCAGACCATGTGTTTCTTTGATTGGTTAATGTCAAGCACGACCATCTGAAATCTTGGCGACAGGACATGGTTGCAGAGTTGTACATTTTATGAAAGTTATATCAGCTCAAAAGGCAAATGGAAGTCATAATTATAAATGTTGTAGAAATACTTAATATAATGCTGAAGATTACAATGTTAATCTTCCAAAGAAACTGTTCAAAGAAGCCAAATCATCAGGTTTTATGTGATGGATAGAATTACTCCATAAAAAAGTTGCTTTCATCGCAGAAGTCAAAGTGATTTGATGAAGCTTTAAAGAAAAACTGTGCCAATCCCTTGTGACCAAAATTTAAATCGAATTGGCAGAAAATGGGTGTGAGATATAAGATTGCAATATCAGTAAGATTTAGACTTCATAGGCATCTAGATTCTCCTTAAGTTCCCAATATTTCTGCAGCAATTCTGTGCAAATCCTGTGTGGGTGTAAAACAGGAGTAAAGTGTGTGGCCTAAGGTGTTAAAACAGATAAAAGAAGAATAAAACTATTGTAGTGGGAGAATGGAGGATAGGAAGACAACAGGAAAAGTTACTGAAATCTGCTCTCAAAGGGGGCGCAATCTGGATGTAGAAGTGAAAGAGAGAAAACACAGAAGGAAAGAAATAGGAGACGAGGAAGTGGCCATCTGTGGGATTATTAAATGGTGCAGTGCCAGGTTAAATGAGGCAACACTGACATTTAGTGAGAGAAACGTGCATATGAAGCGTTGTCCATGCATACAATCATCTCACATGTTTCATATTTCTTGGAGTGTGACCTTTACACTAAACAGTAGTAGTTAAACATTGATTATTACATTAGAATGGTCATATATGTACATTATGGCCCTGTCATTAGCTGTACAATAATCTAAAATGCCAGAGTAACAGTAATGGTAATTGTAGTTTGTGATAAAGCCGTGGAAGGTCACAAGTCCAGACCAATGGAGGCGCTTGTGGTTGCTGGATTGAAAATTTTTGGATTGTATTTTCTACAAAGTTTGTGTTTGTATCGCTATACTGAGACGGAATATGAACGTGCGAGTCCAGTTAAGTAAAGTAACAACGTATTTTTCTTTTTAGGATTAAATGTCAAGATTGAATCAACAAGGCCAACGTTACCAGTGCGATTACCCGTCTTCAATAGAAATTATGTATTCCTTAGCCAAGCAGAATAATGAGTTACTTTACAAAGGTGCAGCAAAAGAGCCACAGTGGTAAGAAGGTAAAAAAGGTTACAATGAATGGGTCAAATATAAGTGACAAAGGTTGAAGGACTAACTGTGCAATTTGGCATTTACAAATAAAGACTATAACAATAAAAAAAAAATTCAAGTGTTGTCAATAAATCTGAATTATTTACTTGTAACAAATGATTCTGTGATGAAGTAATATCAAGTAATTGGAAAAGAAGGTGGAGGAAGTGGGTTAAATGGAGTTAACAGAAGCATTGTCATAAAAGAAAAGAACAGCATATTGTATACTGTATATGGTATTAAGTCTTGTCTGTATATTTTAACACGCTGTGGCCATAATTATTCTGTTTGCAGCTGGAGACATCCTGTAAAAATCAGGTTAGTGAAGGTCAGCCGTTCTTTCAAATCCCTTTGGCATTCCTCACAACACACGGCACTCCCAGACACACGCCTCAACAATGTGTCGACACCAAATCCTCCAGCACAACAGCCCCTAATCCTTCCACCTGTGACGTTACAAACACGATTAGCCATAGTTTCCCCAACAAAGTCCCTCTAACGCTCGGAAAAGCGGCGCTGAGTGGAGGATCTCTGTTCTTATCTCAATAAACAGCCGCGCTCTGGAACTTTGAAGCTCTTGTAAAACAGCCACTATGTTGAGAAAAAGGCTTAAAACACGCATGACTAGAGAGAGTCCAGTGATGAATGTCCTACGAAAATGGTTAGTGTTTAACTTGAACCAGGAAACGATCATAGCAGCAGTGAATGTTTGATACTGAAGTGGTGCGCAGAAGAGAAGAACAATTCAAAAATGTGATTTCATGTGATTTACTGGTCACAGGGAATTATATGTTAAAACAAAACCCAAACTCGTTGAAAAGCTCTGCATAGTAAGACATGACATATGTATATGTATCTTGGGACCATGTTGGTGTTGTCTCAATCAAAACTAAGCTAAAAGTTCAAAACTCGTTATGGATACACATTTTAATTTTTCAACCCAAAATAATAGCAGTATTGTTCATACTACCACAAGATCTATTGCTAGCATCTCCAGCTCAACAGTCCCACCCACTCCGAAGTTTGCTGTTGTTCCGGAAATACATTTCTCATTCATTTTTGCAATAAGGCTTTCCAAACGTTCAAATATTAAGAGTTCAAAAGTACAATTGAGGCTAACCAGCTTCTGTATGGGTAAACTAACGTCCATATTGTGGTTCTTTTCAGTCCAAAAAAACATATGTAATGCGTAAAATTCTGTGATATGTTTTAATAATTTAAAGTTCAGAAACAGGATGTGAGCGGTCACTGTTGAGCTCTGTGGGAAAATAGTACATTCAGTACAAACCATGGTGAATTCCGTCTGGTGGATTCTCGTCCTGACGTCACCATCCCACCGCAACGTACTAGTACCTCATTCTGTTGTCTGTTCTCCAGATTTCATATTAAAAAAATATATTCTTGCAAATGCGCGTTTTGATGTGAGCAGAGTGGAATGTGTATTTCCCAGGGACACCAAATTGTGAGCATCAAACAGAATTTTAACCTCTTAACTTGGATTAAAGAATTTCTCATAGTGTATTAATAATTCATGCACAGTGTTGAGAAGACAACTTTGAACACGTATTATAGTTATAGAATATGGAACACCTGAATTAAACGGTATTATTAACATATTCCTTTACTGCTGTCGTCTGAGTTGCATTGTATTATAGTGTAAAAAAAAACATAATTAAAAATTAAGACAGGTTTATTCTTGCACAATTTGTTATGCATTCATTCATCACTGATTAAACTGCACATTCATTCCGAATACGCACTTTTGGTACATGTATTTAGTTAAGTCCCAGCACTGCTTATGCATTTTGCTATAAGCCTATATTGACCGGCCACAATGGACTCGCAGGTTATCTTTGGATTTTGAATTCTGCAACCGTCTCTTGAGCTTTTGCATTGCAGCCGAGTCCTTCAGTGTTCAAATGAGTGCGTATTAGCTATTGTATTCTGAAACATTGTAAATAAGTATTGCATTCGTAGCAACTGCAGCATGAGTAAACAAAGTGCTCTCTATTTACCTATTCACTCGTGCATTGATGAAAAATGTATGATCAATAATACATAGCAAGTTTCAAGATTTCTAAAGCTCATCATTCAGCCGTATGTGAATACGTGCTTTGTTATAAAATAGGACTAGAGCCGCTTTCTCCGACTGTGCGATTATATACATTGACAGCCTTATAAAAATGAAAAAGAGTGATTCATAAAGGCCACAACTATAATACAATCTAATAAATTCCCACAGGATTTGACTCCAATAATGCTGTCAGTTATATTTAGTATAGCATATTACAGATAATGTCATTTTATTATTCAGCAATGGCCAAGAAATTTGCAAACAAATTCTTCACGGATTTGCAAAGGAGAAAAACCTATTCATGCCAATGTGCCTCTGTGACACATAGTTCTAATCAGCACCAGTAGGGGGCATGCACAGCAGTGGTCTGACGTGTGTGTTGTAACTGTGAGTCAGACAAAACGATCAATACAGGCCTCTGAAGCTCCAGCTCAGCAAAAGGAAGAGCCAGACCACAGCACTGTGAGCAAGAGCAGCTTAACAGCAATAGTTAGCAACGGTCTCCACGTGGTTCTTAAATCACATTGAGGTTTCCCAAGCTACAGCACATCAAGATGGATGAAATGCTAGACACAATACTAGAAACTCTTATTGCTTCTTTTTTTTTTAGATTTTCAATTTCATTCATGACTAGTGCACCAGAGCACAGCACAACAAACCGCACAGTGTGTAATGGTGTAGAGTGCAGAATAAGTCAATAAAGAAGAGTCTAAAAACACTACCCAATTCAAAAGCTTTTGAAAAGAAAAGTTGTATCACTATCATTATAGTGGCTGATGCTCCTATGCATGTCCTGTCGCATCTGTCATCAAATTCACTTCCATTGTTGTGAATTTTGTTTGTTTGATTATTATTATCATCTTTAAAAGTATTCGTTTTATATAATAGAGAAAAAAAACATTTAGACCAGTCTTTTGTACAAACCTGATTAAATAAAGAGTTTGAAGGGAAAAAATCGCTTTTAACAGCATCTCTATATTCTTTGAGCTCTGGCAATCAGACGCGCATGCAGCGACGTTTGTGAGTTTGTAGTTTAGAAGGGGCGCAGGACAGACGTGACACTGCTGACATGCCACAGGACGATTGGACTTGAGCGCACTACTTATTACAATGGATTACCTAAAAAATCGACTCAATTACAGTATTTGTAATAGGCCGCTACTTTCCACCCTTGCCTTTAATTACTTTTCATTTGAGCATTTGCGTCATCAGTCATGTCTAGCACGTGCCATCCATCGCCAGCTTCTTTGACCTTTAAATACTTTGACTCTCACTGCGCCCATTCATTTTGCTCCATTATGTTTTATCTTTGTCTTATTCACAGACGTTTCATTGTTTGACAGCAATAGAACAAAAGTAAACTGTGTAACTGCAACGCGTCTGTCCGTGAGTCCAAAGGTCATCTCCACTTCCTCCCATGAAAGGCCAAGGAAATTACAAGAGCAAAAGGTGACAGACATCTCCTAATCTCTCCCCGTGTTTCCCAACTTTTGTACTTGTACTATTGGTTTTGTGGAGATAAGGACTTTTTGGTGTCTTTTTAAAGAGTCCACAGTTCCTCCTGAAAGAGCGGACTGGGAATGCGGCGTGACACTAAAGGCTTTATTAGGTTTAGGTTTTTGGTCAAAAGAGATTTAAGAGAATCTGAAGTGGTACTTGGAACAAAGATAAAACACCCTCACTAGGTTTTTCTGCAAACTGCCCATAATAAGTGCAATCCTTATAATATGAGATGGTGCACGATATGTGTGCTCGAGGCAACACGAGGGACCACTAATAATTTGTTTGCTCCATTCGTAACAGACAGCAATGCCAATCTAGTTTAAATGATAGTTTAAAAAGATAGAAGTTTGTATTTGGTCGTTTCTCTTAAAATATATGCCTTTTGTCCAGCAAGTATAACAAGTATAAGTTCTGCTGCAGACAATGTCAGACATAGTGCTAAATACAGTTCATATTTTGTTCTAGTATTTTCTACTTCATCAAAACTGCAATCTGAATTCTTGTGATGTAAAGCCGTTCATATTTCCATCGTCTCTCAAACGCAGAAATATGAACTGCAGTGTCTAAAATGTGAACTTTGACCTGAATGAACTGAAATGAAGTAACAAAAAAATGTAAATGCTTCTCAGAAAAATTGCAGATAGATGTTTTTTACAGAATCGTTCAGCTCAAGTTCAATATTATAAAGCCATTTTCTTCAACACAAAATCTGAACTGTTCCATGTGGTGCATCATAGCGCATTCTAGTTAAATTTCCAATAACATTACAGTAATCCTATAAAATACTGCCCTGTAACTTCAAACAACCAAATGACTAGATAAGCTTTGTTCTTTTTTAATTACATCCATCACCAGTAATACACGCTTATATCTAACACGATCTGTTAGACCTGTTCAGACCTTGAGCCTGACAAGTGTTAGGACCTCATCTCTACTGGCCCTCTTTAATGCAATGTAATTATAACAATGTCATCGAGCGTATCTATCAGAGTGTGTTCACCTGTTCACACCACACATTAACAAGTTCTGGTGTGACCTTAGCAAGCAGCAAAGTGTTATGCAGCATTAAGCAAGGTTCATAGTGGACAGGACTTGGCTGTAGGATTTTCAGAAATAACATCAAATTGAATTCATAAAATAAAAATGAATTCCCCCCCGGTGAGTACCACATATCAAGTTTGACTAATTGATGGCCTGGCCTCTGGCTACAACCCAGGCCGAGATATGCTACAATCCAGGTCGGAAACCAAGACTAACCCAGAATCAAACCAGGTCTATCCCAGGTCCAAAACAGGTCTAAAGCAGAATTAAATAAGGACTAAGCCAGAAAAAACAGAAAACCAGGTTTAAACTTGCACAAACCAGGATTAAACCAGAAAACAAGAAAAAAATCTACAATAATAATATTTGGAAGATGGGTCACGGGCCGGATCAGATTGTTTGGCGGGCCTGATATGGTCCCCGGGCCTTAAGTTGAATAGCCCTGGTATAAGGTATAAAGATGTTTCTGCACATGGTACCTCAGAAAGGCCACATTGGCATGGCGTATATAAAAATGAAACAACCAAAGTACATTTTGCACAGGAACACAACATGAAACACTATAGGACCAAGACTCTCTTACCTGTTGTAGGGGTGTAGTTTAGTGCGAAAGGATTCACCAGGCGTAGAGCATAATGATGTTCCCCAGATACACAAAGAGAGAAGAGAAAGAGCAGGAAACCCATTGTTAGAAAATACAATTTGAGTAGAAAAGTACTCTTCAATAGGTTCTAAATGGCTCAAGACTCAAACCATATCCCACAAATGAAGATTACAGCCGAAAAACACACATTAGAAAGGTGGAACAATGCATGCAAACTGAATAGTGCAAATTGTAAAAAACACATGATTCGCATCATCATCTTTACTGCACCAGAACTAGCACATGACGTTTTCAGCAAATCTTAATAATTGACCATGCAGCTTCAAGTTCAGAGTCATAATCAGCCGCCAGTATAATAATTGAAGCTTAAGTAAATGTGATCAAGCGGCAGAACATGAAAAGGCTGTATGATATCTGTGCATATGGTCAAGTTGAAGACATGAATAGGTTTTGAACTAAGGACATTTGAGTCAGGGATTATTCATCAAAACAGACAATGTACGGCTGCGATAAAAAAGGCATGAATAAAATTATAATATTGTTATAATTATATCTACATAAATAATCAATAATATATTGTTCTTTATTGAACCAATGAAACAATTTAACTTTTCGAGAATTTCAAAATGTCCTTAATTTGCGAACACGTACTTTTCTTTTACAAGCATGTATCTCCCAGCAACACGTGCACTGTGGTTTCTTAGTGACTGTTCTGTGTCCTCCACAGCCAGACTTCTTCATTGTGGAAGGAGACTGGATTCACTTGTCACTTGTGGCGTCAACAATAAACCGCTGACTCATTCACTCACAGTAAGGCACTGCTCCTCATAATTTTGAGTTAAAACAACCCTAGAATAGTTAGAAGAAGTTTCAACCTGAACTCATTCATGCTGTCGCGCTCTCTTTTTGATGAACAACGCAGAAGACGAAGGCGCTTTAATTTCCTGCTGAGTCTGAACCCCTAAAATCTGAGTCCTGTGTGATCTCTCGACGTGCGTAACCTTTCAACTTCCCACAGCACTCACCGCAGGTCCCTGTGGGGTTTGGGAGGGGCGGTTATAAATGGCACAATGTCTCCGCACTGCCGCTTCCTCTGCAGGCAGTGATTTCAATGGGGAAGGGTCGTGACAGATCAGTGCCGTTTCAGGGACAGGTGTTGAGTTGTGGAGTGAGTTGGTGCCATCGAGGTAAAATGGCAAAGTATTGATCGAGAAGACTAAAAGGCTATAGGAGGGAGCAGAAATGTCCTTGAGCTAGGTCGAGCACGCATAGATTCACCATTATGACCAGAGACGTCATAAGTTTTACAAATGAAGACCTGTATACAGGCAATTCACACACAACTGCTGCATTTCATGGGATTACCCAAGGCCTTTCCTCAATAATAAGCATCATTTTCAATAATAAACCTCAAAAGTGTCAAGATGAAATTGTATGGAGACATAATCAGTTCCATTCCCTCGAGTTAAAAGCATTATGGAAAATAGAGCGAACTACGGCAGGAAAATTGATTGTTGATTTGATCTCGGGGCACCTCGGGTTGACAATTAGATATAAAGAAACTCAATCTTAGAGAAGCTCCTTAGGCACCCTTTCTACAATAACGTACATGTTCAAAATGTGTCATTATATGTTTTACTCAATATTTAGATTTGGAGAGATTGGAGACTTGGGATGAAAACGGTGCATTTTTTAACTACATTCATATCTACCCTAGGATATAAATGTGCTCCTATGGTCTTTGCAAAATTGGCTTTGCAGAGTTTCCAATGAATAGAATCTGCCAGTTTCTTTGCTAACAATGAATAGCAGCCATAATTAAATCACCACTTAGGATTTTGCAAGTAAAATCAATCCAAAATGCTTTTTAGGGGCTATGTTAGGAGAGCACTTTCTCATTCTGACAAGCCTTAACCAGAGTTAACAGGCCAGCATGTTTTAATAAAGCAGGTTTTGCCACAGGCGAAGACACAAATAATGAACTAGTTCCAAATTAGGCTGAAATAGAACTACACATATACGTATCAGTTTTATGGAAATTACAGAATAGCTCCGGCTCACGATTCTGTCGGAAAAGCTTCATAAAACAGGGTCTGTGAGTGAGTTTTGAAAAGGTTACCTCCTCTGACGTATCAGAAGAGTAGGTTAATGAGCAGGCCAGAGAGATACTGCGGCGTACCAGCTGCATTTAATTAAGCCTGCATGTATATTGAGAGCTTATAGATATGTACTACTTTGCTTGATAACTAGACCCCCCCCTCCCACTGTCATACGCTCAAAAGGGCTTTGCAGAAAATTATAAGTCTATTCCCATGGTCAAGAAACAACTGATTGGATCCCAGAATGATAGATTTAATAACTTTAACAGAAGATCAACGTACGTTTTCAATACTAATTTCACTGTTAAATGTGTCAAATGTATTAGGTTGTAAGTTTTGGGACATGTTGTACTAAAATATGCAAGTGGGCTGGTGTGTTTGTACAGCATTTTTAATTGGCCTGGGTGAACTCTGAAGGATGACACTACCAGACTCTTGGGTCATGACTAATCATGAGTCTGCAAACTAATTATAATTCATACAATTTTAAAGTCTTGCCAGGCATGCTTTAACAGATTGATGATATCGGAACTCCATGTGCTTTTGGATATTGTCAAATGTTACACAGACATGTTGGAATTAACAACAAAAGGTTTATTAGATGTAGTCTAAAAAATTACTACAATGTTTATTTAGTGAGAGAAACAATACATGATCAAATATGACATAGCACTTTATATTTTATTTATATTAATTTCAACACTCCCAAATACTCAAATCTATTTACACAAGGACAATTATCAAAAGATTTGTATTCACTTCTGTGCATATGAGATTGTCTATTCTATTCTATTGTTTCATTATTCTGTATCCTTCCAGAAATAGTTGAGATAGTCCTCAGATAACTACAGCCCCTGAAATGTTTAAGTAAAAGAGAACACTGAATAATACAACAAAGCTTTGCTTCCACACTCGCAGCATCAGAGTTTGACAAAAGTTCTCGTCATCTTATTGGTGATAACCTGTAAAAGCTAGAACTGCCCCGAGAGGCAAAAGAAGCCTTTCCATTTAAAACGACTTTATGAGATCTGTGTCGACCAGTTAAGTCGTCTGGTGAACCACCTGGCTAACCTTCATTTCACAATCATAGCGTTTCAATTTTGTGGCGGGGATTGAAAGGACTTTCTCATCTGCTCCAGTCCTCCCTGTTGCCCCGAAGACAGAGCAAAAGTGAATGAGGGTCTTGGCCAAAATGAGTCCAGAATGAGACAGAACAGACCCTGTAGTTGCTTGAACCAGGGGAGACAGATATTAAGGTTAGGGATTTGGGAAAGGCAAAACTTGCTCCAGATCAAATACAAATCTCATGAAGACGGCTGCCTGGTGATAAGAAGGGTTCAACGGAAGAATATGCATGTTAAAAGCTGTAACTTTATTCACCCTCAAGGGAAAATACATGCATGTGGGGATTTAACATAGACATGTGGACATTTACTACAGTCATAAGTGGGGACATTTACATACTATATTTGATTGCTTTTCAATATTTAGTTTGAAGTAACAATACTCTAACAATACTAATCTTTTGAACCCTTGTTGTGTTTCTTGCTGATTTTAAAATACCAGATTTGATGTGTTATTTCATATGTTATCCTTCAAATGACATCCATTTCAAATTACCCTGAATCTGAAATTATGAATAAAATCTTACATCTAGACAGTTACAATTTCTCTTACTTGTGAAGTAAGTAAGTTCTGTCTTAAGTTTCTCTACACACCTCTGACTACAGTGGGCATTAAAGACCCTTAATGAATTGGAGTGACGAGTGGTTGGCTTTGCCCACTTCTCATACAAATGTTGAAGCATGACAGAGAACCAATTATCTGGGATAGTTATAACAATGAGATGATTGGACAACAATTAATGTCCCTTATGTGTATAGACGATATCTTTTATGCTCAATATTTTCACATATTACAAAACCCTGCATGACGTAAAGGAACTAGAACAAATGTCAGGTACAAGCCCTTTGATCAAACATTATATTTAATGTATGAGCTGTCCATTGTGTCCAGCTTTGAGGACTGTATTTGACACGAGCGGCTCAAACTGACAGCTGTTATTCGTTATTCTTCAGAAGGATTTGTGTTTGATTGAGCCTTCGATTGTTGCTGGTGTTTTGTCCATGGGTCCTAAGAAACGAAATGTGGTCAAATTGCACATTTTTCTTGACAAAGAACACGGCTGCCGCATGTAATTCCCAATGACTTGTATTTCAAAGCGCATGAACAACACACAAGTACAAACAACGCACAGTGCCGATCAATGTGTCTGACAACGTCTACTGGGCATTATTGGACAGAAAAGAAAATGAAAAACAATCAATAAACTAGTGACCACCCTGGAATAGCAACTCAACACGTCATCTGCACACAGGGACTGCTGTTTCGGTCTAAGAAGAGATGAAGGCCAGGCTGGTAATGAATGAAAATATAGCGTTTGAAATGGGAAAAGGCCTATTTATTAGACTGTCATGAGAAATGATTTTCTGAGGGGACTTTGTAAAATGTGCAATTACGACGGTGTTAACGTGATGGGAATATGGCCATGCTCTCACTGCTGAGAGGAGCGCACAAACTGCACTAATGTAATGGAAAGTGATTACTATTGCTAAAGTTTTAATAGACTGCTTTCAAAAATGTATAGGAACACTGAGACCAACGTAATATGAAGTGATTTGAAAGTCATCTGAAAAGGGACTTGGTTCTAAATTACCTATTTAATATCAGTATTTTTCACAATTCAGCTAGTAAAATATCTTATTCAACTATGACAATATATAAAAAACACCTTTCTGTAGGCTTATATAACCCCAAATTCAAAATATTATAAATACAAGCCTGAAGAGGGAACAGTGCCCTTTCTGAATAATTGCACTGAAAATTAAATAAATCTAACTAAGATTTATTCACTTAAATCTAGACCAAAAATAAATAAATTGGACTTATCTTGTTTTAAGACATTTCTACTAAATACAAGCTAAATAAGTAAGATTATTCATCTTATTTCAAGAATTCTTTATAGGTAAAATGCACTTACTGCACTGGCAGATAACTTCACTTATTTCAGCATGTTTTTGCCTAAAACAAGCGTAATTTTCTAGTTTCAAGAAGGTATGATTCTGCACTGTAACTTATTTTGTATTAAACAGATCTGTATTTCCCAGTTTAAAATGTTCTGGTGGCTGGTCCATCACCTGTTTCTGTTTACCTCATGAAAATGTAAACGCTTTTGTCTAGAATTTTCAAAAGTGGTATAAACATATTTATCTTTCGTTTTGTTAAATTACAGTTGTTTTATTTGACGGAGATTCCTGGAGAAAAATTTTTTCGGACCCTCCACCTAAGTACATAAAATACATAATGCCCCTTTTGTCATTACAAAAGATAAAATGCCACACCACCTTCACAACCATCTGACAATTTGTGTGGGGCATGTTAATGATGCTTGGGTGGAAGAAATGTTTGCTGAATTTCCAGAGTTGGTGGGATTTGCACAAACCAGACAAGGACAAGTCGTTCTGTGAGACGTAAAAAGCCTCCAGTCCCAACGTTTACATCCAAAGTGAACCCCAAGTTCGCTAAACAACCAAACTTAATTTGTCTTTGCCCCGAGACCACTCTGTATTTACATGAACCAATTAGGTGCAAGCGGCGGCTGAGGGACATTCAGGGTCGTCTAGTAATTTAGCATTAGCACCAAAACATTGTAGCTATAATTGCTAATAAAACTGCTATCATCATACATACCACACTTTTGGCAAACAAAGATAAGCAACATCTCATTTACGTGAGCTGAAGCCAAGGAAGTTTTTACATTCACTTTAACGAAGCAGACCAAAACAACACAGGCTCGTCTGTGGTGGATGGATCCTAGTTTGTCATCTCTGCTGATCTAAAATAAATAATACACGTTCAAACACATTCCTAGCTGTTTCTTAGCTCGTGCAGTTGAATGCCTCTCCTAGTCTGCTCTTGTCTTTAGCGGACTGCACAGCTGCATCGATAAGACTACACACAAACATCTACAGTTGTGTTATTGGAATGTTTGAGATTTGAATCAAGACGCCTCAATCGTACTTCCAGGGTTTACACACATTTTGAAGAATTGGTTTGAACTGGACCACTTATCTGGTTTTCCTGATGTGCATGCAAACATAGCAAGTGGGACACAACCAGAGCCAAGAAATGCGGACAAAAACGTAAAGATTTGTGGGAAGATTGCTCTGTTGGTTTGCTCCATTACCCAGTGAATAAGACAATCCCGATGCAGAGACAAAGCAATACAAGGAGACAGCTGGAGTGGTCACGTGTCGAGGCTGGACAAGCATGACAAGCGGCCAGTGTCTCAAAGGTCAGACCGCCACCTGTTGATTGGTTCTCCCACATGCCTCCTCCTCACCTACGGGTGCTTATCTCCTGCACTGTGAGTGAGAGAGAACCTCTTCAGACAGCCCCTGCGCACACTCCTGCTGACCTTCTCAAGTCCAGAGTGGAATAAAATGGGAAAAAAAAGGGCATATGGGGAAGCGCAGAAGGAATGGAGTTTGGATTGGAAGATGTGGAATAAACAAGCACACAGGCCTCTTAGTAAATTGTGTGACAAAACGAAGGACTTCCTCTAGGTGGTACCGCTCCAGACTTTGCAACAGTCTGTTTGGTCTCCATGTCTTTTTCCTTATTCCTTAGCCATAGACAAGTGAATAAAAATTGTACGCTCCTATTACAGATTATTATTATTGGGTACAAAAAAGGATAAACACTTCTTTCAAGACATTGTTTACATAATAGCAAACACACCAACAGGCTTTAAATAAAAAATAATACATGTTTCCTCTACCATTTATTGTATTGCATGTCAGTTTCACATTAAAAGCAAGCGCACACTGGAGAAACACAAAATCACATGCTGGGAGGGATTTCTGATGGAAAATATGTAATTTGAAATGTAAAAAACATTACCATTTTATTAAAAAGAACGAATGGTGCAGAAAGGTACAGCATCATGCATTACACCTGTATCAGACAATGATTCATCCAATGTTCTTTTCAAGTCAATTGTACATCACACAGTGTTCAATGGGCCTCTTCTGATTCCTTATTCCACACACCAAGAAGCTTCACTCCAACCTTGAGTCATCTTATATAACACACTGTTTAAGAGCACGCCTGTCTCTCTGGGGAGCGCGACGTACGGAGGAGACAGTGAGGAGACTGTTCAAGGCTGTTCAAGATGGTGCTGATTGGAGAGGGGCAAGAAGAGAAGATGAAGGCCACACACAATCACTGGGGATTTGAAGATCGGGTCCAAACCCTCGGGAACCAGGACTAGCCCAGAAAGAAAGAGAGACAAAGGAACGGGCCTGACTTATCAGCCTCCCCCTGAGATCCAGACGAGGGAGACCACAGTAGATCATGAGGCTGTGATCAGGAGATTGGATGGTAGATGATACTGAAGCACTTGCATTAAAAGAGAGAAAAGCTGTAGTGCATATAAGGAGCAGGAAGGCGAAGTGTGAGTTTGAAAAGGGAAAGAGGAAGAGGAAAGTGTCTTGAAGAGTCAGAAGAAAGCTTAAATACGATGTGAACATTTAAAAGGATTAAAGTGGATTGATGGGGCTTGGAAAGGACATAAAAACTGTCATAAAAGAGGCTTGATGCTCGAGGGTGGAGGCTTGATTGAAGTGGTAAAATGAATAGGTTTCTGCTGCGAAGAGGAGCAGACTAAACTCTATGGCAATCATTGCTCGATTCATTCGAAGTTAAAATACATATTCACAAACTTTACTCCAGATATAGAAACACCTTGTTAAAACTCATTGCAATTAATGCAACCTTACCAGTGAGTAATATGGAAACGTTAAGTGCATGTACAGTATAAATCTAAAAAGCTACTGATGCTACAACTCCCTGTACAGCTGTTGTACTTTGCATATTGTCATTGGCCAGCAACAAGGAATGGGAAATGGATGAAATGTTGCAGAAAATAGTAAAGCAAATGGGCCAGGGACACACAAGACTAACAAATGATGACTATTAAACTAAAAATCAAAACACATTTAAAAAATGTGAAGTCTGAAGTCTTACACATTTCAGAACACACTTGTAGTAGAAGGTTAAAATCTCTTCACACGTGTTCCATAAATTATAGAAACTTAATTCATGATTCATTTTCAGATATTGTATAGACTTTACTGTTCAAATTACAAATTACATATTATTTCATCCTTTGGTTCTAAATGTGGACTTCATGAGGTGACTCTAGCACATTATTTTGTAAATTGTCATACAATTATGTTACTGGTATTTAGAGTTCTATCTAAAATACTTAAGTTCACTGGAGCTAGATCCACTTTTTTTTTTTTTATTCCAAATTGAATTGAATCAACAACAACAACAACAACAACAACTAATAACATACGATTTAATTGCAGCAATAAAGAAGAGAATAATGTGGACATTTTGGAAAAAGGAAGAATTGCCATCTTTAAAATTATGGATTCAAGAAAAAAGAAAATGTTTGACCAAATCTGACTTCCCATTGTAAACTACCTTGATGTAAGTGGCTCTGAGCTGGGTCATGATGAGAACAAACCGGCTGGATAGGGTAAGGGAGATGCTTTCTTAGTTACATGCATTTACTTTCAAAACAGATACCCTCGAGTCTCCGCCTTTAACAAACAGTAAAGGTCATTATTCTGTGTGATCATCCTGCCTCGCAGGTGTTCAATAAAACATTGACCATTGACAATCTGTACTCAGCTCAAGTACAGATGTGGTGGAGGCATGCAGACATACATATTTATATTCTCCTCCATCATCAGCCCTGGTTCCCGCGAGGAATCTGTGAAATGTGTCATCAATCCACATCTTCTGCTGTTTCATTTTTCACTCACAGCACTTTGTCTTTCATTATGGGAAATCGATTACTTCATTTAAGTTCACGTCAGCCGTACATGTCACAGCCAACACATTATTCCAGTAAAAATGATGGTCAATAAAGAAAATAAGCTACCTTATGTGGTGATTTACTGAAAGTAGAAAAACAGCATAATAATTGTGTAACCTTTGCACACAATGGATCAATTCACAGTCACGCTAGTTAAAATTAAAGTCAACCCTCTCATATGCAGCGATTTGACTATTTGTTGGAAATGTACTATTTAAATATCCAATTGTTATTGTGTTATTGCAACGTTCTAATTTTTGCAAGAAATTATATTTTTATTTGAACATCCCTGCCTTTATTTCTCTCCATTCTTTCAAAAATGGAAAATGTGTACAAAATTAACCAAGAAGTTAAAATGAAATAATATCAAAGGAGATTCATTGCCCAAGCAAGCATAAAAAAACATCTCACTGATCTCTGCTTCAACAGCCCAACTTGCTGTTTGAACTACATCACATCACACATAAACTATTCTTAATATTTGTTTATGTTGTAGTGTACTTTATTCAGTTAATTTACAGCTTAGCAAGGATGTACACAACAACCAGAGTCCTGACCGAAAGGGTTCAGGCTGAAGCAAAATATTACATATATTGCCTAACCCTTAACCAAGAAAACACAAGAATTCCAAGCAAAGCAACATATCAGCAGCAAACATACATATTTGGAAGCACAAAAAACATACTAACAAAATCTTTCCAGAGCTCTACAGTTTTCAAAAATGTTTTATAGCTTCTCTTAAAGGCTTCTATTGCATGGACGTGTATATATATATATATATATATATATATATATACACATTCATACACACATACATACATACACACACACACACACACACACACACACACACATACATGCGCGCACACACACACACACACACACACATATATATTTGAATTGTCAAAATTATTTTGCTCTCACATTTCATTTCTTGTCCAACTTCATTGACATTCCTCAATATCCGAGCCGCCGAGTTAATAAGACATCCTTGTACTTGTGTTAGGTAGCTGTAATTAAAACATTGCACACCATTTTTAAATTGCTTCAAAATGGGTGCACCCTTAGAGTCTATTTGTATTATTCAGGAGAGTCAGTCAATATTCTTAGACTTGAATATATTCACAGCCCAATCCTCTATAGAAATAACCCCAATTACGGCTTCTTAGCGCTTCCGCACATGGTATAATATTATGTGGGTCATAGTGAGGATGCCAGGCGAGGTGGAAATAGAGGGAGAAGTGCGCGCTAAAGGCTAAAAGGAGATGTCAGTTTGAATTAAAGTGGGGTCAAAGGTCGGTGTTCGGGGAGAGCTGATGGAGACACCAGAGACTTGAACTCAAACTTAACCTTCAGCCCGTGGTCACTCCTTCTCCTGCTCCTGCTTCTCGTCCTCCTCCACTTCCTCGTCCAGCTTTCACCTCTGCGTTATCTGTTTAAGTCTATTGAAACAGCCTGGAAAACCTACCCTATTGGCAGCTAAATTCAATCACTTTGTCTGGCATTGTCAATGTATCAGCTAAGGGCCTTTGGTGGGAAACTTCATGAACAATTTGTCATTATAGATTTGCTGCAAACAATTCTCTTACAATCATTCACTTTTGTTTTCTTGAGCAGGGATGTCATGATATAACATTTTGGTATTGCGATTATTGTGACGAGAAACATCGCAATTTATCGATTACACACAAATACTGACACCAGAAACCCAAACGTTCTGAAGGATAAAAGTTAAGTTCATTCAACATAAACAAACAGATAAAAAATAATCTGTTTGTACGAGACATTCTGATAGTAAAATCAATTTAATAGAAAAGGGACCCCCTTTGGGGCTTCGCCAGGGCAAGCAGGGCAATATTAAAGATCACAGGCAGTTTAAATAGTCTCGGTGTTTACATGAGGGGTAAATAACACACACAAAACGATCAGAGTTACGTACTTGTACAATATATACAAGCGACAAACAATATAAAAAACTCGATATGTATCAGTAGTCTAGATATTACCTATGAAAGTGTAATGCAGTGCCGTGCCAATGAGCATGTTGTTTAAAAGTCCAATAGTGTAGGGGCACGATCACATGCCATGCAGAAACCCACCACTGTCAATGGGCAAACATTTACAGATGTCTTTTTACAATTAAGACTTGAAAAATCATGATTATTGATTAACTAAATAATCTTAACTTCCCTAGTCCCCTAAAAACATATGTAGGGTCCAAAATGAATATTCATCCAACTGAACTACCGACTTCCTTCATCAGCATTAGGAGGAACAGCAAATGTATGAACAAATTAAATATGTAAAGGAAAATAAGTCGTTTTTCCTGTATTGTTGTATATATTGTTTCTGGCCATTTAAGTTATTTAAGTTACAGTGAAATCTTACAGGTTAAAAAAAAAAAAAAAAAGAACAAAAATGTTTACTTCAGCCAACACCTGAAGGCTCCTTGACTTTGTTCTCCCTCTCTCCATGCACCTTTGGCTCTGCAGGTAGCTCACTATTGATAAGACGAACTGATGCTCAAGTTGTTCAGCTGCAGATACAGGTGTAAAGAGCATGTTCTCTCAGATCAAACCTCATCCGCAGGAATAGTACATGGCCGTAAAGATAGCGCTGGCGGTTCAGATGCACTGAAAGCTAATTTTATCCGTGCAAAGATCACGAGGTTCCCACATGAGTGATGGGCTCGGTCTTGAAGCGGCAGAGTACTAATGTGGGCAGAGACGTGCTATTACACGTTTGGTAGAAGTCATAATGAGATGCGGCCAAATCTAAATCAGCTTATTCATTGCGGGACGTAAAGGTCTAAACATTATAAATTGAAATGTAGCAAACTCAATTTCACTAAAGGCTACATTAGTAATATATTTATTGGAAAATGAAACACTTGACATTGAAACAGAAATAATTAAATAGCATTAAGTCACATTACGGTGAGGCAGAGTTAAATAATGCAACATGGGGTGCGTTAAAATTGGGACTAAACTACGCTTAAACATGGAACTAAAAATAGACAAGGCCAGGGCTCAACCAGGACTAGAACAGGACCCAATCAAGTCTAGATCAGAATTAAACTGGGCTCAAACCAAGACCAAATAAGTCCAAATGTGAAAGCACACCGTAATGATGAAACACACTTAGAGTAACTTTATTATATCAGATGCTACAAAATACTACAACATTCTTATAGAATAATGTAATATAAACTGTGCCATTGTTTTACAATCCAATACTTAATCTGACTTCCTGATACAGAAATTTAGATTTGTGTTCTGCCTGATGGTTAACTTCCTTCTGGTCTATGGGTTTCATTGTTGATGATGTTCTTTCCGTACTTAACATACTAAAATTACAAATTACAATAATGTGTACAAACCTTAACTTAATTCAAATTTCAAACAATTTCAAATCTCAGCACCGACTATAGATCCTACATTATGTCGTTTTTAGACAAAACATAATGGTTTCCTCATGATGTGGTCTGAGAGTAAGATTAATGTAAAACTATTCATAAGTGAATCTCTAGTTTTTGTATCGATTTGTCTCTGTGTATTTCTTTTTCGGACAATCCTTGTTCCAGTATTGATAATGTTGTATTATTAATCAGTTGCAGTTGAAGGAAATGTAGCCATGCTCCCCATATTGATGTACACAGATATATATTGTCCCAACTTTACATTGTATTAATCATCATCAACCAACATTGTTAAATCATTGGAAAAATAGAAAAGCCTCTCTGTGTAAACTAACTACACAACGCTTCATAAAGTCCAAAACATGACAGCGCTACAGAGAATGGCGCTCTCTCCTGTCACACTTATTTCAAGCTAAAGACGGCCCCTCTGTATCCACACCGCTGTCTGTGATGTCTGTGATGTCTGACCTGTCATTTCACATCTGCTGAAGTTAATAACTCTCCAGTGACTTGCACCGTTAAAGCAGGAGACACAGCCCTGCTTCTCTGACAATCACTGTTTACCACCGCTTCCAGTTGGTCGTGACATTTTTGCATTAGATTTGACGTATTTCACCCTTTTGTTTCATCTAATATCTGTGAGGGATTGTCGCAGTAAATCAACTCTTTGTTTAGAGCCATCTTCTGGATCTGCCTCTCCTACATCAGGCGTTGTATGGTCCTATTTCACTTCATCCTCAAAGCTTCTTCTTTGGTTATAAACATTCTGCAAACTACTTATTCTTTATTCAGTCTCATCTATAATGAAATGTTGTTGATGTACTCACGCCTAAAGAATTTATAATATTCTATGTGATACGTTTTACAGGCTCCACCAAGCCTATAAAATCCATCTTTAACTATTTTTTTCTTATTTAAAGTCATAGTTTTGTATCTCAAGCATGTTTTCTGTTCAATTAATTAACGTTCAGGGTCTATTTCAAGTAACTGCTCTAAGTATAACAAAAGGTCATCAACTTAATAGCTTATTCATGAGTGTTTGTATTCAATCAAATCATGTTCGAAACTATAATATAACATTTCAGTGACTTAATGATAGAGGATTCACTTTTGATCAATACAGTCTAAAGGAAACACAATTCAAACTAAGTGTGATAAATATTAAATTTCCCCGCTTTCTACGTCGATGTTTTACCAAGCTTGATAGTGCCACTACTCAATCAGTGCAGCTCTATGTTAAATGAATATTTAAAATACAACAATAATGACATGTTTTGCCAATCTCTGTTTAAAAAGAACGGGAGAAAGTGCAGTTAAAAGGTTTAGCAATCTACTTTTTTTTCTCCTGAGGTACATTAGACCACGGACATGTCAAAGTAATTCAGAGCTGAAACACTTCGATATGTTCTACTAAATGTTCCTTTTTCAACATATCTGTAAAGGCTGGAACAAAACAACATTCACATCAATAGGATGAAAAAAACAGGCCATTACAAGCATAATTTGTTTCACAGAAATACTGAATGATTTGAGTAATAAGTTTTACACAGAACATTTATATCTCTGTTTATGACTCATTGTGAAGTGAATTAACAAATCATTTACATCTCAACGTTGAATAAATTGATTGGCGTATTTAAAATTGTAAACGTTTTTAAAATATAAAATACATATTGCTTATCTCAGACATTCAAACACTCTCAGACAGCTGACAGATAATCTAGTGCTGTCCTAAAAATCACAGAATTGTGATTTGGTGAAAACAAATATCAGCCCTCCTTGCCTTGGGTCTTCTCCCCGCCTCGGCCTCTGCCCTCTTCGGACACAAGGAGGGGTAATTGTGTGCAGTGTTGGGCAAGTTACTCTGAAATTGCAATACATTATATATTATATATTACTAGTTATATCGAGTCGCATTGCTGAAATGTAATGTTTTTATTACAATCTTACTGTCCCAAAAAATGCCACTACTTTTTTCCTGTCATCAAGCATGGAACTGCTTTACTATTGTGTTTTACAAATTAGTTAATATTTCATCTGTTACAGGATTCATATCATGATCTTAAAAAAGAAATGGTTCTGCCCTGGTAAAACGTTTGTGCACAGCACAGGCCCGAAGAGTCCTTAGACCGTGTACCTTGTGTTATTGAGATTAGAATGAGTATACAGTCACCATTTTCATCTTGGTTATGCATTACGCCGTTACTGAAAAATGCAATACATTTATTACAGTCATTTATTACATCTGTTGCACGTTTCTCCCAGCACTAAATGTGTGACAGGTTTATAAAGTGAGGCCGGTGAGAAATGCAGCTCTTGGTAACAGGTCCTGGATTTGGATGGCCCTGTTTGGGTCTAGGTGACTGCTTGTGGGGCCCTAGGGTGCTGCTGCTTCTTGACAAACTGCCTGTCCTTATTGATGACAGTGATTGATCACAGCCTGCTGGGAGCATTGGGCAATAAAGTTATTTCTAATTGAAGGTTCACACTGAGGCTTCCTATTAGCTCAGTGCTACCCCATTCCCCATACGCTATAGCGTGGTCAGTGTATAGCCACAGTCGAGGCACATCACTGTACAGAAGTGATGAATGGGGTCATCTGCACTCCACTGTGCAATGTCCTGTTTCATTGTATAAATCTTATAAATCTTATCATACACCAACAAGCTTTTTTTTTGGTGGGGGGGATTTTTTGCTAGGTTTGTTTATACTGTAAGCTTAACCCTGGACACATTTGTACAGCTATTTAAAAGGTGCAAAACCATTCTGGTGAGGTGTCTGCCACCTACTTGTCTCTATGGAGATGTTATTTCTCTGCATGTTCCAGTATGTTTATATATTACAGTTATCAATTATTCAGTTACAGATGTTTTATTGCTTAAAATGACCTTATATGCATTCTTACTGTACCACACATCTGACCTGGAACTTGGCTTGGTGGCATCACCTGTTTGTCTACATGAAGATTGAGAAGTTTGATGGCATATTGAGGACAATTCCACGCAGAGCAATGTAGTGAACTCTCATTTAATGCACCTTTAGACTCTATACGGACCATGAGATCATCCTGAAATACAGGCTCTGGTATTTTGGAGATCAAGAGCAACGGCAACTGTCTACACCAGGCTACTTTTCCAATGTTTATCGTCAGAGCAAGTTCCAGAAAATGCACATCAAATCAAGTTTTCTTTTCTTAAAATTAGTTTTGAAGCTAAACTAAATTTGTTGGATCCGATTACTCGTTCCAGACTTTCTCATTCAGGCCCACTCAGATTTACAAAGGCCTCACACTCAACTGAACAAATTATATTATGGTGGAGGGAAGAATTCACCAACAGACATTTTTAGTACATTCTCCACAAAAGATCTGTTTTTGACCGGTGAAGCAGTTTCTGTATCAACACTCAGAGGTCTTTCTAAAGTTATATTACAAAGTTTGTAGCTTAAAGCGCACATCCAGACAGTTGGTGAGAGTGCAGCGGACAGGTCTTTGGGTAGACTGGTTCAAAGCTGACATAATCGATAGAGAGAGCAGAGTCACAGTCGGATGGCTCTCCCTGGTGAGCCGTGTCTGAACACACAAGATGTCTATAAATCTGCTTCCTTTAATAATGTACTCAGAGTTATTACATTTCCTGCTTCTTGTCTGGACTCACGTTCAGTCGCTCCCATTTCTCTCATTTCAGTCTCTCCACATGTCATAACATTGTATGATAGAGATTTTGAGAGTCTTAATAATACATTTAGCGTTCATTCAAAAGTAATCGGACACCTTAGAATGATAAATGTATTGTCACAGCAGTTTATCTGGTTATTCCACATGCTTTTGCTTACTTTTTTAACACTTTTGGCTCATGTCTGCTGCAAATCCCAACTTTGGGCCAGTTTTGGTTTCATGTGGATAGGACCAGTAATTACAAACTATCAACCATAAACCAGGCCAACAAATTCTGCAATCTGACTGGTAAAACAGCTAATTCAACCATAGAATTGTGACCTGTTTTGTCAACACGCATCCTTTACAACGTGTCTGTAGGCAGGATTGAGAAATTGCATGCCCCATGAAAAACAGGCATCGAATATACACACAGAAAATATAATGAAGATGCAGTGACAGACGGGAAGCAATAGTTTAGCAAATGGGATCTGGATTTATCTGGTAAAGGTGCATAAATTCTGCCTTCCAGTCGATCGAAACCATATATATCTTTGACAGTGGATCAAACGCAAAGCCATTAAGAACACCTTTCGCTGATGGTGTGTGGGTGAAGAGTGGGCCGGGTTGTGGAGGAAAGAGAACTGCCTCATCGTACAGCCTACAGCCAACTCAGACTAAATGGCTCCTTAGGGAATCACCAAAGCGGAACAATCGATTTGGACAATGGATGGCTTAAAGAAAGAAAAAAACAGAACACAAAAAGACCAGTGTCCTTATTTCAGACTTTTCCCTCTAAACTGTTAGCCAATTGCTCCCACTTATTAGCTGATACCTTCGCTGAGAGGCAGGTAATTTGAGGGCCGCCCTTGGAGTGGAAAACGCCAGTTAGAAAAGGTTTGGGAATAAAAGAGCTTAACCCATGTGCTCTGGCGATAGTGGTGGAGACGGACTATCCTATCAAACCTAATTAAAGAAGTCGAACGCCGGACTATTCAAATACAACTTTCGAAAGAGGTGATTTACTCTTCTGCTCATAATGGCTAATTTACTCAAATGCTTCTGACCTTCTACAGGCTGGGTGTTGAGTTACTAAGTAGTTGACCAAGCATCTGTGAGTGGAGTTCAAACATCACGCCCTAGCATGGGTTACATTCCTATACCGACCAAAGACATGATTGCTTGAAGTGAGTGAATGTGAGAGCAAAGAGGTGTCCGTGGGTGGGTACTGCAACAAACTAGAAATTGGATGTTCTCGCTCTTGTTGCTGAGAAAGAATGTAGCCACCCACAGCAAACGGCAAACATAAAATAAGTATTGAACTACTAAAAAGGAAAAAAAGGGGGGGAAAAAATATACAAATACATATAAATATACTGAAAAAAAATCTGACAATGGTCTTCTAAATTTGAATTAGATATAACTAAATACATATTTTATAGTTGAAAATTATAATAACTGAAAATCTAAATCCATCTGAATATTATCACAGTATTGAGTACCAAGCTTGTTCGTTAAGGTAAAATTGGAATTGAGCTTGAATCATGGCACTTATTTTTTCCGTCCATGCTGGCTGTACATATTCACCAGCAGAGCCACTTATTGTACATAATATTATAATGCACTTAATTCCATTTCGCACTATTTATTCTGTCCATATGCTGCACTGTAACACAATCATAGTCATAGCCACTTATTGTTGCTCTGTATATTGTTGTATCATCATTGTATATCCTGATTTTTTACTGCATGTTTCTATTCTACAGCTGGAATTTCCTCATTTTGGGACAAATGAAAGTCTAGTTTGCAATTTTAGTATAAACACTATTGCACATTTTTCAACAATAACCCATGTAGTCAATGTCGGTATGTCCAGGTCATCATTGCAAAAAAGATGAGAACTAAATACAAAATACAAATTTAACTTCATCGATTTTTTGGGGATATATTGGTGTTTACAATTGCATTCAGGGCTTGAGTGCTCAGAAAAATCAGACTCTGGGTCTAAACATAGATCCAAAAATAGCCATTTTGAACAACAATAACAAGTAAAGAACTGTTGCTTCACTACAAAGAAACTCACTTTGAAGGGGTGGGTCCTTAATTCTGCATTTTCGGACAAGAAGTCAATTGACCTACCTTTATTTAAAAAAAAAAAAAAAAAAATAAAAAAAAAAAAAAGAGGTTAATAAAACTGTGTAAGTCCGATTCTAATCCATTTTTTTTTTTTTTTTAAAAAAAAAAAAAAAAAAAAGAGGTTAAATAAAACCTGTGTCATTTTAGATAAATGTAAAATAACGATCTACATCCATTTATTTATTTTTTTAGCTTAAAACTAAATAGCATATGTCTTCTTTATGAGGCGTGATGACAAGTCTGCAAAATTCACACTTCAGAATACGAAGCACATTCAAAAACAGACACAACCACAGAAAGGAACATATCCGAGGTAAACAATGTACGTGGCACTATCTGTAAATACTCTCAGCCAAACTATCAGCTTCTAATCACACTGTTGGTTAGTTTTTAGCATGCTTGAAAGGAACAATTAGCACATATCAGTCTTCAAATACAATGATGAGATATATTTTGCGCTCATTAGCTTAAAAACATTTAGTCGATTTGATCAAAATGAATGGAATTTAGTAGTGATTATCGGCTAATGATGTTTACAAGGCTAAAGTCACGCCTAAAATGTAATTAGTTATGTGATTAGGGACATTTTTCTTCCAATCTTAAAAACCTTGGCAACAGAAGTAATGGGATCATTGTATTCCAAATAACCATGTCTACCCTTAATACTTTCCTTCCTGCTCTGACGCCTCTTGTGACTCTGGCTGCAGTGTTGTGCTTTACTTGTGTGCGAGGTCAACCTAGATCAATTATGCACTTATCTCTGCTTGGTCAAGCTATTTGCATTTTAATCTCATGCTCGTTATCGCAAATTTCCCTTTATAAAGTATGGAAAAGTCAGTCACTGGAACAGAACCGCCATGAAGAACTGACTACTGCCGCTCCATGGTGAATTTAAACTGTATGGGTCAATGGACAAACGCAATGATAATTCACTGTTCATTTCTTCGTATTAAAAAAAGGGAATGCGTGACCAAAAGCGTCAGGTCTTAATCTTTTTAGATCTCTGCCTCTTTCCTCTGTCTCTCCAGCACAAGACTTCATTATGGACGACTCGGGAGATTGGGTAAGATGCTTAAAGATGAGAGAACAATTAGTGTCACAAACAATTACAGCACATTCTCTGATATTGCACAAGGGTCATTAATTCATTCATAGCAGTTCATTGTGTAAGAAAAGAGGATCTGTGTTGTAAACAGTGCAAAGAACAGAGCATAGTGCCAAATATAGAAAAGATTGAACGTTAGTAATTGGGAAATATTCCTGTAATCCAATATACAACAACTGTTCTATAAAACACCTAACACTTTACATGTGGGGGACAACAAATGTGTGTATTGTATTAAAAAAATAGTCTGACTGCACATTTCTATTACCTCAAAAAAGCATTCTCATCATTGGGCACATCCTTTGAATTAAATATCCAATACCAAAATGCCTTCTGGTCACTATTCATGGACCGTGGAAAGAAGTAGTCAATGACCCTGGAGCACAGAGACATAATAAGAGCACTATTAACAGTTTTATTGATAGAAGTGACTAACTGGCTCCCAAAAGTTTCTCAGACAGATTCTAAAAAAGTGCATTAGAGGTTTAAAATGCAATGAATAACCTGGATCATAGTGATCATTAACTCCAGCCTTTTCTGAATCTTGTGTGAGACGTGTTCAAACTGCAGCCACAAGGCCACTTCTAATTAACAGCATTATGACTCAATTTGATTTCTAAAACTAATGAAGGAAACGCTACATTTCAACAATTTCCAATTTTGTTTGTGAACGGTAATATCAATAAGCACATGTATCATTTGATTTCATGTTAGAATGAATAAATACATAAACGGACTTGCATTTTCTGTTCCTACACCACAAACATGTACAATGTAATGAAAAAAAAAAAGCATTGCATTGTATTGTAAACTAAAAACACTAGTGCCTAAGCTATGGCCCAAACTTAAAAAAATATTAAGCAACAAGTTTTCTGAACCATAGTGTGGCTCCAAACCACAAATCAATATCAATAATTACATTTCTACAACATTCTGTTATGTTATTTTGCTTCTACTAAATTGAAAATGTTCCATGCACACTCCAATGGTAGCGTTTTATTTCCCACAGATGTACAGGAGAGACCATGTGCCTCTGGTGCTGCAGATGTTTATCCAGGGATCAAGTTTACCTTCACAAATCTGTAAAACAACACTGGCCTGATCCCTCACCCCTTTCACAACCACACAACAACCACTGTCCCTGAGTGAAAATAACACAGCATGATGGCGGGCATGTAATATTGATTGACTAAAGAAAATTTTGGTTGCCGAAAGACGTGCCTTGCTTTGGATCGATTGGACTAACACAATCTAATCTAAATGATGTGACTATATATTTGACCCAATGTGCACTGACAAGACAAGTAATAATAAACTGCAGTGTTAAAAAAAAAAGAAAAAAGAAAAAACTCATCCCGGTTTAAAGTCCTGCGGGTACATTTGCGTATTTCAATTGCCTCATTAATCCAGCGACGACTTGAGCTGTTCCGGTTTTGCTTTGTGTTTTGTTGCCAGTGCGCACGGCCTTCTTTTGCGCTGGGATACGGTGCTGAAGAAGTCGTACTGCAGATGGTGCAATCGTCCTGCCTCAACAGCTAAGAAAGACCACCCCAAACCTGTGTAAATTAGCTGACAAGACACGTCGCAGCAACATCACATGACAACTCTGAAGAAGAGGCATGGAAAACAAACTTTTTTTTTATAAATGATCAGAAGACCAATTGAACCACATTGGACTAGCCCTACTTATATGTACCCACAGCAGCTTCCTCACACTTTAAAGGTGCACTAGGTCACTTTTTTGGTGGAGGATCCGCCCCCAGCTTGTCAATAACATCTTGATGGAGACAAAAAGGGAAAGACCGTCTAACAACAATTGTATTAGTGAACTTTTAAAGTTGAATTTGCAGGCTAAATAAAGGTTCCGCGGATCCAATCTTTATTTCTCCGATTAAGTGAAATGAGTAAAAAGGAAGTAAAAAGTTTCAGTTGTCCTGTTTTGAGAGTCTGGTTTCAGATGAACGCCTGCTGAGCTGTGAAAGATCTGTTGATGCAAGCCACCTACAGAGCAGTAATGTGGCAAGATGTTGAAGCATATGAGCGTAAACAAACATCACTTTAATTGTAATTGAAATCTCATGTCACTCCCACTTGGAACTACAGCTCTATGGGTTTGATGTTTGCATGGCTGAAAATGAAACCATCTTATCCTAATTCATATGCAGGATTATAAAATGTGCGTGTTTTTTTCCTATTGGAGCGGATTTCAAGTCTGTCAAGGGCTCGTCTAGCTTTGAAACCCTTTCTTGAATAGATTTAATCACCGGCCTGAGGCGTTTTATTGATACAAGTATCTATTCATGAGTGAAGTCAGTTGTACAAAGATACAGTGTAAGAGTCTGCCCAAAAGACTTTGAATGTGGTAAAAAGAGAGTTGGAACTGTTGCAAAGCTGACACTGATGTTCCCAAATTGTCACATACTTGAGAGCTGATTTTGTACAAAAACAAAAGGAGGAGTGTTTGTATGGCTGCAAGTCATTTCCTCTGTCCATTCAAGTCTTTCAAATGTTCTGTGGAAGAATGGCTTTTCAGAGTTGAATGGCAACATTTGTTTCACAATACAGAAACTTTATTCACTTGTATCGCGCTGCAGTTATGACAGGAGTTCAGCAGGGACAATAATCACCTCAATTACAGCTATAATAAGGTATTGTACTGTGTTAAAATGTTGAATTAAGTCATGCCGCAGTTGAGTTAGAAGTGAACATTACACTACTTTTTATGGTCTCAAGTAGCTGTTTACTACCGTTGTCACTCAAACCCCTGTTTTAT
Organism: Chaenogobius annularis; assembly: GCA_015082035.1. Taxonomy (NCBI): domain Eukaryota; kingdom Metazoa; phylum Chordata; class Actinopteri; order Gobiiformes; family Gobiidae; genus Chaenogobius; species Chaenogobius annularis. The sequence goes on from BJKM01000262.1 coordinate 129,702, forward strand.
TACATTTTGGCAATGCAGCCGAAATTTGATGTCTGTAAATAGCTCGATTCAGGTTCAAGTATTGTATAAACGTTGGCTGTGAATTTCCCCCATTTCTGTTCTCTCTAGCAGTCTTTTTAAACAAAATATTCCAGGTCTCCAAAACCAAAGTCGCAAGATAAAACATTTTTCAATACGTGTCACAAATCCCAGTAAACTGAACTCCAGTTCAACTCACTGCAGTTTGCGCTCGGAAGAGAAGGGAAGACGTTCACCTGCATCTAATTAGAGAGAAAGCAATAAATATTCAAATGCACTACCTGATCCGGAGATGGAGTCATGCAAACAGAGACACACACATCATTCTCAAACATCATTATGTCTTCAATTAGACCTCATTATTCTTGTCCTAACTGCACTAACTTCGGAAAATGCCAATTTAATTTGCTCCAACAAAAACAGATGCAACCTGTTGAATCAATGAAACACATTTTATTAGATTGACAATGTGAAAAGTAAATTATTAAGTCTGATTAAGTCCTGATCTGTAGTCAATCTTTCAGCCAATTAATTTAATTTCATTCAATCTTGTTTTGTTTTAATAATCATATGCAAGATTAAACAATGTGCATGTTTTTCCTGACCAGAAAATATTGATTCAATTTATTAGTTAATTAATCCAGGTGTTAAATCATTGTAATCTGTTGCAAAACCAGGTCTAAACCTACACCAAACTAGGACTAAGCAAATACTATCTGTCCGTCTAACCAAAACAGACTAAATCCAATTAAAAGTGAAAACAATACTTAATAGACAGACAATGAAATCCAATCAAATTCACCCGTCTTTCTTCTCCACACATCAGATTCCCATTTGTAGCTGGATAATGCACTTAAAAGCCTAATTGGATGTAGTTGTTTTTGAGTCCAGTTTGGTGCAGATCTAACACAGCCAGTCTTTGTGTCTCTTTCTCTCTGGCCTCTCACACGCAGTTTCACCCCCTGCAAATAGACCTCTCCCCTCTCGTCTATGGGCCGAGCTGAGGAGGACATGACATTCCTTGCATATTAAACGCCTTATTCATCCAGCTAAAGAGAGACCGCACTCTGCTCCTCTTGCTGAATCCCAGAGGGGACAGTGGCACAGGTCAAGTCGCTATTATCACGAAGCTGATAATTATGACGGGAAATGAAGACTGTATGTGGCTTAATGCTTTGTTTAATTGTCCTCTAAAGTACAGCTCCCTGGGTTCCATTTGGGAGTCTTGCTGGACGAATCATTCCCTTTGGACGGTCACTGCCGACAGTTGGTGAAACACTTTTTTTCATTCGCGCAACATCTCTAAACTGAGGAAAATTCTGTCAGATAATAGTCTAGAGATGATTGATCATGCTTTTGTTTGCTCGCTCTTACATCACTGCAATTCGCTTTTCACTTGCCTAAAGAAATCATCACTGAAACATGCCGCAGCAAGACTTATAACTGGATCTAGCAGATGGACACACAACACACCAAATGTATCTTCTTTCTATTGTCTTTGATTTAAACGTTTTAATGTGTGACTTTTAGAGCTCAAAATGGACAAGCCCCTCAGTAATTCACTGACTCGTTGTTCCCCAACATCTTGTTATGTGTTCTTGTTGCACATTGTAAAGCACTGTGAAAGTTGCTCTATGAATAAAGTGGACTTACTTCCTAACTTACTTAAGAGCAATTTACAAACCATCAGTAAGTCTCACATAAAGTACACAATTACAATGGAATGGTCAGTAGAATTTAAAATGGTGAAAAAAGTTGCAGTACTAATACGCTTTTAAATATTGGCTTTTCAAACCTTCAAAATGTGTTGGATTTGACTGTGACCAGAACAGCAGCACGGTCCAATTCCAATGTCAGTGTGTCGCCTTACAGGGCTTCAAAGAAATTGTTGACATGACCAACAGGCGACTTTCCCATAATCTTGGTCAGGAATGCTTGAAAGTTTAATTTGCTATATTTTGCGAATAATACAAGTGAACTTTTTAAAACTTCCCTTCTTTCCTGCCTGGTTTTCTCTTTCTATTCATCTCCTTTATCAGCAAAGGGATAACAATGAGCCATTTATATATCCGCAATAACTGTGATTGAGCACACAGACGAATTAGCCCAATGCGATACGGCCTTTTATTTCCCAGCCAGGACGAGACACTTTAATGACTTGGGCGGGGGCCAGTCAGGCGCTAAGATGGTCAGACAGCGGGACAGCATGGCACCACTTACCCTCTGTCAGTGACGGCCCGGGACACCTCCATAGCTCACAATGTCATCATCCATGCCTTTTACTCCTGTCTGTGTTTTTCACTCTCACACACAAACACAACTGAACCTCAGCGAAGGCTGGGGTGACGGGTGCAAGAGGAAAAAAACAAGAAAAGGGGCAAAGGGTAAACGCAGAAAGCTGAAAGGGCTGGTTAATGGAGAGGGAGGACAGTGAGAGCCCCATTACTAAAGCAGGGAGAGTTCGCTTTGGCAGAGAAACTAAGTGACCAAAGATTTCGGCAGTTCGGCTGCGAAAGCCTTTTGTGAATGAACTACAACAATCTGTGACATTAAAATTGTAAAAACAGAGGAAAAGTTATATTTTCAATAGATAAAAAAACCTTTAATCAGATTATTTTAATAATACATTTCATAATAAATCTGTGGGGTCACAAGTATGTGATCAAACAAGAGGTTTAGTGGGGTTTAAGGCCCTATATTGTCACTTGCGTAATGGGCTCTTATAGTGACATATGCGAGCTGGTCGGGTTGGCCAGTGTTCTATAATTGCTTGGTTAAATATTTGGGCCATATTTTAGTGCTCACACACAACCTTTATTTTCACCACACACGGTGTTCAACAGAGATCTCTGCGGTGTATTTGGTTTATTCTGCTGTGTGGAGCAAAGCCACACCACTCTCCACCGCTCAGCGCTCGCTGAGTAATCTGTGCTTGTCCATGTGAGGATTTATGAATTTTATGTGTAAAGTTAACTGCGTGATGTATCAGCGCTGCTCCTGTACCTTCCTCTTTCGCTCAGGTAAGTCTCACTACGTAATCTAAAAGAGCATGTTTGGGTTAAAATAAACTGTGATTAATTTGCGTCAATTCATGATTAATGTGTACATTTTCTATGATTAATTGCATTAATTAAATGCAAAATGTGGTCTTTTAGTATGTTGGCTTTTGAATTTTTGGGTCAGAAGTGTATAATTATATGCCGATTGAAAAATACTACTTTCTAAACCAGGTTTGTCCAAATTTCTTTCACCGAGGGTCGCATTTAGAAACTTATACGGAGCAGAGGGCCACAGACAAACCAAATTTTTTTTGCATTTGACATTGTTTTGATGAGCCTCCACACCTTTAATAAGACTTGGGACATTAATAGTAGGTTGGTATAACATCAACATGCTTGAATGTTTCCAATTTTACAGTAAAAAGTACTACTTTCTGTTGTTTGGACCAATTTAGCAGGAAGCCCAAAAAAAATTATCTGAGGGCCCCATTTGGACCCCGGGCTGTAGTTTGGACATGCCTGTTCTAAACCATGCGTGATATTGATAAATTTACATATTTTATATACCATAGTTTTCAGACTTAAATCGGCATACAATGGTGCGGTTAATTTATAGATTTTTACTGGCTAACGGCCACTGGGGGGCAATCTAGTAGGAAGCGCAAGCAATTGACACACAGTAGAAGAGGATGTCAGTGGACAGTGGTCACTGTCCAGGGACATGTTGTGTGCTCTATATTTTAAGCTTCAAAACACTGTGTGTTTATTACAATCAGACTCATATTCACGGAGAAATTAGTCTAATGATGAAGTGAATATAGGCACGGCTGAACGCAAAGCCACATGCGGAGCGCGGACCTGCAATATACGGCAGTCTGCAGTTTAGAACCTGCCGCATTGACATGAGACTTTCTTGGCCAGACCTGACCCCTGCATCACTACCGTGGAACAATCTTCCTGTGTGGTTGTATGATCACAGCCCCCCAACCCCCCCTCACCATGTCAGACTACTCCATCACCACCATGGACTCCTTCCGCTTCCTCTCTGCACCACCATCACCCAGGACCTAAAGTGGGACCTAAAGTGGGAGCAGAGGATGTACTTCCTGCGGCAGCTGAGGAAAGCCAAGCTGCCAGTGCAGATGATGGTGCAGTTCTACTCTGCCATCATTGAGTCCATCCTCACCTCCTCCATCACCGTGTGGTACGCTGGAGCCACAGCCAGGAACAAACAGAGACTACAGCGTATTGTGCGTTCTGCTGAAAAGGTGATCGGCTGCAGAGCAGGTCGGATCACAGCTGACTATTCTCACCCTGGACATGGTCTATTTGAAGCACTCCCTTCAGGCAGGAGTCTACGGTCCATCCAGACCAGAACCTCCCGCCACAAGAATAGTTTATTTCTCTCTGCCGTTGGACTCATTAACACTTCTTAAACGCCTGCCACTTTAACTGCAACTATTCAACCACTCACTGCACTCTCACTTTCTACACTACAACTGTAAATGTAACTGTAAATGTAACTGTAATCCTCAATGTACATGGTAATGCCTATCTGTCGGTGTAATCCCTCATTCGTTCCATTGTAGATTGAAGATTGTAGATTGCCCATTGAAAGTTAACTGATGATGGCCCATCCCAGTTAAGTTTCAATGGGCCATCATCAGGAGGTCCCGCCCTGTGGGCGGGGCTTTCACAGAGTAGGATATAAACAGGAGTTCTCAGACTTGTTTCACAGATTGAGAATGACTCTTGGATGAGAGTCGAAACGTATCGTTTTTCTAAAACAGAGTCCAGATGACTACAACTGAATCTTTTTCTACTAATAGTAATGCCTATTTTAATGCATGCCCTTTTTGATTTCATATATGTTGTTGTTTTTATTATCTATTAGTGTTTTTATGTTGCACCTTAATGCCGAGACAAGTTCTTATGATTGTGAATTTTGTTCATTGACAATGTCAATAAACCCCTTCTCATTCTGATTCTGATTCTAATGAATGTAATTGTAGTTAGTTATTGGATAGATGAAGTGAATAGGATTTTAGCACATTTTTATATGTGCCTTCAACCTTGATTTTTCATTGCCGTAAATACCTCACTGTGAAAAACTCTGACTGACTGCATTTTTCAGATATGCATGAAGGCCATTTCTGGAGCGTTAGACAGGAGAATATTTCTGATGAAAAACCCAACAAAGTTTGAATCACTTGAAAGACTGTAAACACAGTTCCTTTGAAGGACAAACTTACAAATGTATATTTCTAAGTTTTATATTTAATATGCAACTCAAACGTACCCTCTGTCTTTACTTTGCTCAGTTCCCTTTAAACTGCAGAGGAGAGACCAAACACAGGCTGAATATTGACATGAAAGTTGACCTGGCAGCTCGACACAGCTCCACTTTGTGCAAATAACAAAGAACAAATTGGATTTTTACCAAAGCCAAATTGTTGAAAGGTAGTGAGTAATACACCAAAACAAGGTATCTGGAATAAATCGAACAATAATAATAATAATAATAATAATAATAATAATAATAATAATAATAATAATAATAATAATAATAATAATAATAATAATAATAATAATAACAAAATAACAATAACAATAGAAAATACAGCATAGAGTAACCTGTCAGGAGCAGCACCGTGCCAGGGGACCCATCTCCAGATCCTGAGCTAAGCTTCGTCCGGACTACATTAGCTGAAGGACCTACTGCATATGTCTTGGGTTGATGAGATGTATCCAAACCTTAAAGGGGCTGTACCCAATTTTTTTCATGTAATAAAGCTTTACCATGACAGCAAAACTCGCTTTGGCCTCAGAGAGTTGTGAAAAGCTCTTCATGATACAATAATAACATTTAAAAACTTGATTCTTTATACAAATTTCGATACCACAATGATAATTAAATTAATCTTCTTTAGGTCTAGATTTTAATACGAAATAATAGTTATTTCTTCATTAAACATTGTCTTATATTATTCTGATCAGGAAAGTTTACATTTTGTCCTGTTTATGTATTGTTAAGTATTGGTACTTTTTTTGTTTAAATGTCAGAATCGATATCAGATTTTCGATACTTTGACAACCCCAATGTGGACTGCTGGAAAGACTTTAAATTAAAATCAGCACTCAATGAACGAAGAGGAATACGTCTTTGAGGTTATTATGCATTAAATCTATGCCAAATCAATATTCAAATTCCTGCATGCTGTAGGAGACAGATGCAGCATCACTAGCAGAGAAACGGGATCAGTCATTTCAAAATAGTCAAAAAAAAAGGATGTGGCACGGTAGAGATTAGTCAAACCGCAATCATAGATATGCAGAGATTTTGAGGGTGTTTCTGCCAAGTCTTAGTCAGCCGGTATTCAAATGAATGTGTGTTTGGAGAGCTGGTGACAGTGATAAAACCCTCATTTGCTAATTGGGTCATCGTGCGAAGTGACCCAGAACACTAGCCAAGCACTGGCCCAATAAGCAGCTTTGATCTACTTCAGCTAATGACAGAAGTGTACAATCAATATAGGTCTGTGTAAGCATCATTGAACTCTGCATACACCCAAAGCAAAAGCCCACCCTCACAAACCTGCTTCCTCTGAGTGGCCTAATTTACACAGCCATTTTGCCTGCGGGTCCACAATCTGCCCATTGCTCATTTACAGTCGACTCTATGGAATGACAAACATGCCTTTAATGGGAATATATTAGAGGTCAGCCCATTTATAACTGCATCTGTTAAAAAATAAATTACATCGAAGCATTTAGAGATAGCTAAAGAACAGAGATTCAAAATATGTAAAAGGAACACATTTCACTCAGAGAGGCTAAAACCCATGACCCTCAAGCTCAAGGCAAGGCAAGTTTATTTGGAGAGAACAATTTGCACACAAAGTATTTCAAAGTGCTTTACAGAACAGAAAATACATGCTTTAACATCATGATATAAACCGATAAATACATAAATAATCATTCTAATTTTACTTTTAAAAGAGAAGAAGGGCCGATAAAATCCTTTCAGCCATATGCGCAGCTAAACAGGATTGTTTTGGATACTGAACAGCAGTGGTATACGCCAGACAAGAAGGTCAGACAATCCACTTGAATGATTTTTAATCTTGTTCATTTATGGATACAGTAGTGCTGGACAAGTCCATTTTCTGGTGTTTCTTTCTCTATTAGGCCTGAAGCATCGACATCTAATAAACCAGAACACAACCAGGTAGCCTTCATTTTAACTCCCTGCCAATAAACTATTATCTTGACTATATTACCTGTCATAATGCTTCAGTGTTCAAGCATGTGTTCAATTTAATTAGAACCTAATCCATGCAGAAAACTAATAATAATAATAACAAACAGGTAGAGCCGGTGAGTTTGCATATTGAGGCCTCTGTTGGACTGCATGCTAACAAGAAAACATTAGTAAATAATTGGTGCCGTGGGGCTGGTGGGCGGTGGGTTGGGCCTATAGCGCTGGGGTCAATATGGCAGGAGGGGCGGGTAATAAGCTGACATAGTTACAGATGTAATTGGCCGGTGCATTCAAGCGACAAGGGCAGGCCGGATGGAGGCGCTGACCGTGGAAAATGAGAGAAGATGGTCCAAGATTGATCACCTAAAACCTCTCCACCGCTCGTCCCCACTCATAATAAGGATTACAGCACGGCAACGCACTAATCTCAGGGAGGATGGTGTAATTGCCAAGGCCATATCTTGCTGCAGCCTATTTAAGTCTCGTCACCCATTTGTAAAAGATGACACCAAATGAAAGTATTTGCCAAAGAAGAAAAGTTCTTTGTGTAGATTCACACTCTTGAAATATATTTTGCTCATATGAGGAGGTAAATGTCATATAAATGACACATTGTCATTGCTCAGAGAATATTCCAGACTAATTCTAAATTAAGTAGAATATTGTATTTCAAGAATTAGAGCAAGATATAACTTGAATCTCACATCTGCGAATGTTGCAAAGAAGAAAATAGACGAAAAGATTAATTTCTATGCACAAAAATAACAATAATATATAGAAAGGGAGTGAGAAGATAAAAATATGCATTCATGAAACAATACATGTTGGTCAACATAAATGAGGGAAACTAACAAAGAAAGTTGATTCAAAGTTGATATAATTACACAAGAAAATAGAACAAAAAGAAAAATGCTTATCCATGTAGCGTGACAAAAATATTCTATAATAGGGCTGCAACAAGTGAATAGATTACTCACAACTAATTGATTATGACATAACTAATTTGGTAATCGAATAATCATTAACTGGTCTATAAGGGTCCAAAATCTACCATGAGATGAGAAAAGAAGTTGTATGACTGAAATTGAGCCACAATGACATGAAAATTATGCTGTAAAAAGGTGTAAATGAATTTGGTGAAAACACTCTTATGTCTAAGTCTTAAGTATAAATGTACTCCACCAGTATCCTCAAACGGCTTCACGTCAGCTTCATCTGGGTCAAACTTTGTACAAATATTTTCGTCACGTGACTTTTGCATTCCAAACAACGAATTGATTCATTCAAAGAAAAATCGCCAGACTAATCAATAACCAAATGTATCGTTAGCTGCAGCCCTTTTCTGTCACTTTAATCTAATACAGTTAACATACTTTGATAAAACAGAAAAAGTTACCTCAACAATAAATGTCATATTGTGGATTTTCTAAACAATATAAACTATGCTTTAACTTTAGCCTTTTAAAACTACACTCGTATAAAGAGGCGATGATAATAAACCATGTGTATGACAGCAGCCCCATTGAGACAGCAGTTAAGAAGACATAAAACTGGCCCCTTCCTCACAGACTCAGACACAGTGACAGTATTGACAACTCGGCCTGTGCTCGGTTAAGCCTAATTGGATTACTGATTTCCATATAAACAAGCAACAAATTGTGGCAAATGACATGTTAAATGACAGTGCATAATGCAAGGTGGCACACTGCAAGGAACAAATTGGAAACCTTTGGCAGCCCCGAAAACAGACTGTGAGCAGAGGGGATTTTAATTTGAATAAAACGAAACACGAATGCAGACCGAATTCGGAGTTTGTTTAAAAAAAAAAAAAAAAAAAAAAAAAAACGTACGAGTACAGTTTTGAAATATAGTAACACACATTTGTTTTATGGATGTGTGCTGGTGTTAATTTGTCAGGAAATTGATACAGGCTTTTACATTATAGAGGTAAAGTCTTACTTCAAGATGAAAATGACATACAGTAGGAGGTTTATTAAAGTATGTCAGCTATGTCATGAGGAAAGTCACCTGTATGATGCCATGGAAATCAGAATCAGAAAGGTGTATTGCCAATGAACAAAATTCACAAACATAGGAACATGTTTCGGTGTTAAGGTGCAACATAAAACACTGAGCAATAATAAAAAAAAACAACATATATGAAATCAAAAGGGCATGCATTAAGAGACCATTTAAATTGACTATAGTATGAAATAAATACAGTTAAAATCATACATTGCAACATTCTCAATGGAGAAAAAGATTCAGTTGTAGTCATCTGGACTCTGTTTTAGAAAAAACGATACGTTTCGACCAAGAGTCCAAGAGTCAGGACAGCAGGTCCCGCCCTGTGGGCAGGGCTTTCACAGAGTAGGATATAAACAGGAGTTCTCAGACTTGTTTCACTGATTGAGAATGACTCTTGGATGAGAGTCGCAACGTATCGTTTTTTCTAAAACAGAGTCCAGATGACTACAACTGAATCTTTTTCTACAATGGAACACTCCTGGACGAATGAGGGATTACACCGACATTGTCAATGGAGATGTTTTAAGCCATACTATGGAATATTATTAAAAGGAATAACAACACAAGCACAAGAGTACAAGTACAAGTTTTTTATACATTTTTATTGCAATAAAAAACTTCCAAAGGAAACATGACTTGACATCTTTTTTCTACAAGGTTACGCACAAGTACTTTAAAATGGCAAGTTGTGATCAAACAGAAACCCAAATGATTGTTAAAGTTTGAATAAAGGTTTCATTTGTTAAGCAAAGCTTTTTAAACCGCCTAAATAGGTCCAGTTATTGACAATAATCTCCTTCATGTATATGTGCCAGATATAAAGCAGACACATACATTTGCAAGTTCAATTGACATAAACTGGTAGACATGCTTTTGATATAGCCTCCAAACTAAATGAAAAAATTGTAGACTTAGAAAAATGGACAGAGAAGAGAGAAGTTGCACACATGCAGAAGGATTGACTTTGACATGCATGAACACAGGAAAGGCAGCCCCTCCGTCTGTATAATAAAGCACCGTCTACCTCCCACTCCAAAACTGTGACGAGGCACTGCTCCACTTATTTCAACAGCTGCCAAAACACATCTATCCATTTAAGTGCCCACGTTTCCCCCACTGCGACACGAGAAGCAGCCCGGAGGATTCGCAATATGGTTTCTAAATACATATAATTGGGCATTCTGTCAGGTTTTGCCGGTGAATATGACATGTAGAGTGCCCATCGCAACTGCACACGTACATTGTCATACTGTACATGGCCCAAAGCCCATTTTCCATACCCCTGTGGTCATATATCATCAACTGAATGAAGAATGTAAAATTCAGGATTCAGGCTCACTTAAATATATATCGAACGTGTAGCAATGTGGAATTACATCCTGCTGGTTGTGCTATACTTATGTACCCTGTGGTGGGGAGATTCAGAGAGAGACTGGCAAACAGATGAAGAATTCACTTTTTGTCCTTTCAGGGTTAGTGTTGCAGCTGAGGTTGTTTAACATTCATCACAGAAATGAAAATGTTTTAAACTGCATGTAAATGTGGGGCTCAGGCTGGAAATCACACCCATTTGTGTAATTTGTGGTTGGCAAACTGTGGCTTGTTTCTAGTTTATCAGATGTAGATGGTTACAGAAGTTCTCTAAGAAGTTATCATTGCAAATCTTGACAGGATCCAGGGGGCATATTCATGAAGTTAAAAAGGTATGTTGGCAATTTTCAATGTTGAAAACCACATGCAGTTCAACTCTTTCAACTCATGTCAGTTATAAAGTTTAGTTTAGTTCTAATGTTTACTATTGTCTTAATGCCTGTCTCAGCATTGGCTGGCATTGCTGTTTTGTTTCCCCACTATTAGTTCTATTTTTCTTGAGCCATATATCAAATTAATTTAGTGTCTGATATGCAGTCCTGGGCAATTCTGATTTAAATATCTAATGAAGCGCTCCTCGCTGCCAAGCAGGAGCATCTGCTCAAAGAGACGCAGAGTCAATTTTCATAAATTTGAAAAAGCCTCCGGGGATTCCCAGAAAGACAAGGAGAGGATGGGAAACGAAGAGGAGGATGAGAGGAAGGAGGCTGAGATAAACAAGGTTAATCCCAACATTAATGTATGGCTTTGGATATATTCACATCTAGAAGCATTACAAACCGCCTACACACAATTAGCTGATTAGGTCTGTATAAATGCAGAAACCATGAAACCAAAGAGTCATTATGTGTTCTATATGGAATTTATTCATATTACACCCCATAATGAAGGGGAATTCTAAACAGTATGTACAATACTAGCCTATTGTGTGGTTAAACGTAACTTTTATGAGCTTTTAACAATGATGACGGTGTTCCCTACCCATCAGATACCAAGTTGTATTTCAGTTGATGCATGCATGTTTGAGTAAACCTGTATTGTCCTGCAAAAAAGCAAAAAAATTGAATTTCTATCCATCAATGTATATATTTGAGGCCTGAGTGCTCTGAAAATGTCTGTTTTGCCCCTTATCTCTCCCCACTGCTCGGTTCTTACTGTCTCTGGGTCGAATATGTACGGTTCAGAAATGACACATAACCTTGCTGTTTGCTGTTGAGACAGAATCTATCAGTTCTGCAGTTTTGAACAGGAAGTCGGAGTCATTGGTGGAGTTCCCGGATGATGGCTACTTAATTTAGTCAGGTCTGTCGGGCTGTGGTCGAATCCGTTGGATTATATTATGAGTTCACCTGGGGAGAGTCTCTATTCCTGCGTGGGAGCAGGGAACATGTCTAAGAAATTGAGTAAGAACAAAGCCATGCAACACCCACGTTAGCTAGCCATGCCACAGCACTGGTCCACCTCCTCCCGTATGTATTTGGGCCTCAAAAATGATTGTGTGCAACACAATAAACCTCTGGAATGTACTTTAGGCGACGGGATCACAAGGAAATGGATGACACAAACCACACCGATGATCAAGGACTGGACTGATATAGTAACAGACATCAGACTTAATTTAGAAATGGACCAATTTGATAGGATTTGATAAACTTTTGTTTTAATTTAAATGTGTCATTATGTTTATTTTGATATTGTTTTTTTTGTTTAGTTGATATCTATTTGTATTCTTATTTTTGCTCTCTGGTCGCGTTCTGTGTTTTATGTTTAGTATTTTGAAAAATGTAAAAACATTTTTTTAAATGAACAGGATGTCAATTAACCTGTTTCTGTTATTCAGCTTTTCAGTTTTAGATCAAAATTGCAATTTACAACAAAATATAAAATAAGAATCGTCATTCTACATCAGTTTAATATCTGAGAAAAAAACATATACTTTCTTTGATAAACCACATATCATAGCTTACATTTAGCTTTACGAAAGTGAAATATTGTTTTAATGAGCTCTATCGTGGAAGAGGCGAGCAGAGAGAAAAGAAGAAACTGAAATACCTGAAGTTACCAAAGTTACAAAACATTAGATTAGCCTTTGTTGTCCCCTTAGGGAAATTTGTCCCCTGCATTTGCATCCTTCAGTGCAACTGGGGCGTTTCAGGAGCAGTAGTCGCTGCAGTGCAGCGCCCGGGGGCCCATCTCCAGATCTTGAGGCCAGAAGGAGGATTTTACCTATTGTGTATGTTTTCAGTTGATGGAGGAAACCTGAGTGCCCGGAGGAAACCCATCCAAACGAAACCCCCCCCAGACACGGGGAGAAACATGCTAACTCTGCACAGAAAGGCCCTGGCCCAGGAGTCAAACCTGTGATCTTCTTGCTGTGAGGTGAAAGTGCTAGCCACTGTGTCACCGTGCTGCCCAAGAGCACTAAGTAACCTTTCTGGTGGAGGGTCCAGGGAGCAGGTGGTGCCACCTGGCTAAATTGCAGATCAGATCTGTGGAAAGGCATCCCGGTTCAGAGTAGGAATGTATTTCAAGTAGAACTGGGCAATATAGAGACATTTAGCTATAGTGTAAACTGCTTTAAAGATATGTATAATTTGAATACTGAGTTTATTGTTCATAGTAAAAAAAAAAAATAGAAAAAGAGATGATTAAAAATAGAAATGAAAAAAGTTATTAATTTCACAATTTGTCTGATAATTAAACCTCAACTAATACGTTTCAACACATTTCAGTTCTGGATACTCAAGAATATATATCCAGAAATGTTTTGGGTCAATATTGCTCCAAGAAAAACACCCATAGTTAAATACTGAAAAAACAAAGCCATAATGTAGAGCATGTTAGGTAAAGCAATGACATGGAAGGTGACCCACCCTCCACCAGAAAAGTTACTGACTGCTTCTTCAAATAAAATATTCTCATCATTGTAGCATTTCTCCATTTTAATGATCAGAATGATGTGCACTTGAGTGTCAAAGGACTTTCGATTGTAAAAGAAAAAAAGAGCAAAATGTATTCAAATGAAATAATTTTCACTCATTGTGTTTTAGAGACCATCACTGAAGTGTGATGCTGATGACCACGCTCTCTGACAAGTGTTTTGGTGGAACACAGATTAGTTGAATGAGAGTAACAGATGATAAAACCATCTTGCATCATTGGCTCATAAAGGCTGAGTTTTGAAAGCGTTTGATTCCGAGCTAAAGTGACAGCCCATGTCAGAACATCCTACTACTTCATCTTTATTTGATTCTGCTAATCGGCTCCCTGTCGCTTAATTGTAGCTTACAAACGCTCTCCACATCCATAATCCTCTCTATTAAAAACTTTTTCAATCTGCTAATTCACTGAGCAAAAACCAAAGCTATTAAGTCCTTTGAGTGAGTGGAAAATTCACCTCAGTGTTCCTGCTATAGATGATTCAAATTTGTTGTTTGCAAATGTCACACATCTCTAGTGGTTAACTCTACAATTGGACGTGTTTTTGTCTTTTGTTTTGCTTTTTTTTTTTCTTTTTTTTTTTGGAAAACTGTGAACAGAAAGACTAATTTTTGCAGTGAATTTTTAAAATGGACAAATTTGCCAGTTGAACAAGTTGAACAGTTACAAAAGCGGACACGCGCCAGACTGACTTTCTATGGACGACTCTTTTTCTTTCTGCCTTTTCGCTCTCTGCGTCTTGCGTTTGTTTTTATTGTGTTTTTGATAGTAAAACCATCATTTAAATAAGAATTAATGAAAAAAAAAAAAAGGAATTGTTGATGTGGACAATTAACTCAAAAAAATATGATAAATAATACACACTACTATTATTGGAAGTCTTTGGAAGCAAACTTGTCGCAGTTAAATTTGTGCGGCCACAAGGAATTAAGATTTGGGACATTTTTCTCATTAGCACAGAAAAAAGCATGTGTCTATAGATAGAGATAGCATTTCCTGCAGAAGTCCAGACGCTAAACAGCAATTTCTTTGTAACGCGAAAAGGAAGGCAACAATCAATTCACGAAAGGTGAGCCGGATAAGAATTTAATTAAACTACTTTGATCCGTTTTGATTGGTTTAAAATCTATAAACATCTACATATATCTGCAGACTATTTACATTGCAAATTATTATTAACTATTGATTAAAAATTTAGAAAAGTATTCAATATATTCAGGAGACGTGCGGGCAGCATTCGTGGAAAGTATTTCCATAATACAAAACTATACAGAGGTACTTTTAACAAGCTCATTCAACATGATTTTCCAGCATGGCTACCTTTTGATTTTCCTTTTAACTGAGAAGAATGAAATCTGCCACAGACTGACACTGGATCAGCTCATTTTTAAATGCCTCAACACCTTCACATATGCTCCAATTTGGGAGAGCACCATTATAACGTGACTATTTTTAACTTTTGGGATTCTGCAGAATTCTTTCCTTCTTAACTCGAGGTGCAAGGTTTTGGGAGACATTCAATGCTTCAAGAAAGTCATTTTCTGCAAAACTATGGTCGAATCACAAAGGCAGCAAATACAAAAGTCCCAAAAATGTAAAATATGCTCGAGCCATGTATATATTTCACACAAATGTAAAGCTTCCTGTGGACGCTTCTACAGTGTATTAGGAATTCAACTGGAAAGCCAGCCATTGATTGTATATTTTCAAAGATGTATATTTTAAAAGTAAAAAAAAAAACTGGTCTGGGTGCTAATAGCGTAAAACAGCGCTTGCGTTGAAACAGCTATACAGAAATAAACTCATTCATTTCGAGCAATAGAATAATGAGCTTAATACAGAACTTGTAACAACAGAACATTTTTAAAAAACAGATAAGTGCCATTTGAAAAAGAAAAGGTGTAATGTGTGTAATACGTGTAGATGGTATCAAACAGGAAAACACTTTTGCAAATAAACTCTTATATATATTAGATTTCTGTGTGCATTGTAACTACGGAAACATATAGCACAGGCTCTAACTGTTGCCTGCTTCATAAAATGTACAACTCCTATAGGAATTTTGAAGTAGGAAACAGCTTTGTGGTGGAAGCTAAATTGGCCACAGAGAAGTAGTGAACTATATATGAGTTACCAGGGGAGGCTAAACTTCTCAACAGGGGAAATGTGTTGAAGCCTATGCTGCGCTGTTGTCTCATTATATTAGTGTACTGATTTCACTGCAGGATTTGGGGACAGACTAGTGTGTTGTGATTTGGCCCACCACACTGCAGTCCTGCCCTCGTGCCAACAGCGGAGCCAGACAGCAGGGACAGAATATAATGCCCTATGCCCATTATTGACCCTTGAGTTGTGTAAACTAAAAAGGGAAATGCTGTCCTTGAAGACTTATTAATAGCATTTCAATTGAGACAAACAAGATTTAGGTTTCAGATCAGAAAAGTTGCATTATGCGTCGCATATGCAGGTTAAAGGACAAATGTTATGCTTTTTTTTTTATTGTTATTGATCTTTAAACATGCTCTTTTTTTTTAACATAAACCAAAATGACTTCAGGTCACCCTGGCATTTCTTATATCAGGAATTGACTTTGGGCTCCATCTACTGGCTTCAGAAAAACAAAACAACAAATACAGTATTTCTCTTTATTAAATGCATTCAATGAACCTTTCGTCTGAACTCTGTATTGTCCATCACTGAGGGGGCTCTAACAATGGGCCTGGACACAACACCCATTTGAAATTAAAAGCACTAGAGACACTTGGGTCACAGAGACAGAGGAAATAGTCAACACTTTACAACATGAAAAGAAGTAATCATCGCTGATTTATGACCATGACAGGCTTGTACATTCCGAAGAGATTCATTTATGTGGATGAAAACACACAATTGGCAGAAGTCCAGTCCTCAGCAGTTACTGTGGAAGATTGTGGGTTTTGAATAAACAGAAATTCTCTGTTGATTGGAGACTAAATGCAAGCCACTCCATGACTCGATACAATGGGGTCTTTTATCCTTGGTGCCAACCCGTGGTGCATGCTAAATTCTACTTTATGTCTTCAGTTTGCAATTTAAGTCTGCGGCGTGTGCCGCTTATAGATTTGACATATTTATAGGAGAGGAAATCTTCAGAACGTAACTCCAGAAGTGACCACTAATTTGGTTGAAAATGAATGTGCCTCGTTTCAATCGTTCAGTGATTGCACATTTGACTCCAGATCTAACTACATCCACAAAATGCAATGCAATGTTGAATATTTCATGTAAATTGCCTCTTGCTGAGGTTGTAGGGGCAGACACTAATGTGTAGATTTCAGAGCAAGACTTAATTTTTTGTTTAACACCAAAAGAAGAAAATACACTTCTACAGCAGTTTTATTTAAGTGTGAGTAAGTACAGTGTAATGTTCTGTTGTTAATATTCTTGGAATTAGCTAAACATTTAAAGGTTGTTGTCTTCATTCAGCATTCATCTTTAATTTATTTATATGTTCTGAACTTTGTCAACGACTCGGATCTCAGATGCAGACATCCCTTTCAAGATGACTTCTCGTTTTCGACTGTTTCTCCATTATAACTTCATTAATAAAGGTATCCATGATCCACACAACGCCAGACTCTGGAATGATATGGTCATTTATTTAAGGTCATTCAGCTGATGTCTTTTTAAAAAGGCCTACAGTCACTTTTTTGGCTGAAGGCAACTGTTGAGTTGGAAATTGTGCTTTTGTGGTTGTTTGCTCTTGATATGAATGTCTTTCTCCCCTTTGCTGCGGAACAGATACTTGAAGAGAAATTGAGACAGCCCTGTGTATTGTTTTTATATAATTTTATATTTTTCTGTACAACAATAACATTTAATTTAATTTGTACTTTTATATGAGAATGTACAAGTAATACATTTCACATTAAAAACAGGAGTAGGATGAACACCAGGTCTTATTTAACCCCTCCCCATTCATAACATGAACTGAGTAGTGACATAAATCACCTGTTGTGCCATTGAGTGTCTGATTTTACTTAAATGTCTCCATGGAGATTTGGTTAACCTACGTTCCACAGTAAGGCAGTAACTTCTCTATCTCCCCAAAAAAACAACTTGTAGATCTGTAGAGAAGTGACTCCGCTCACAGGAAGAACACATCTTTAGGGCAAGGCAAGTTTATAGGCAATTCAAAGTGCTTCACACAACAGAAAAAAGTGCATTAAAACCACAAAGAAAAGACAGAAATCACAAAACCTTAATAGCCTTTAAAGGTGCCATTTTCAGGCTATCCATCAAATAGTTTAAGACATAAAAGAGAGTGCAAAGAAAATCATTTCAGTCATATGCACAGCAAAACAAAACCGTTTTTAGCTGAGATTTGAACAATGCCAGAGTAGCGGCCTGTCTCACATCTTCAGGAAGACTATTCCAGATAGCTGCATAAAACTGAAATGCAGATTCCCCATGTTTAGTCCTGACTCTGGGCACCAGCAGGAGTCCACAGGTCCCTGAGGTCCTCAGAGTCCGAGATGGTTCATATGGCACCAACATGTCCGAGATGTACTTTTGGTGCTAGTCCATGGAGAGACTTGTATACAAGCAGAGCGGCTTTAAAGTCTATTCTCTGAGCCACAGGGAGCCAGTGCAGAGACCTGAGAACAGGACTACATGTGTCGACTTAACTAATGTGATCGCACTTCCTGGTTCTAGTCAGGACCCGAGCAGCAGCGTTCTGGATGTACTGCAGCTGTTTTACAGCTCGTTTGGAGAGGCCAGTGAGCAGGCCGTTACAGTAGTCTAACCTATTAGAGACAAACGCATGGATAAGTCTCTCAAAGTCTGGTTTAGACACTATATCTTTGATTTTGGCAATGTTTTTTATAGCTGGTAAAAGGCTGCTGATGTTATTGATTTGACGTGGCTGTTAAAATTCAAGTCTGAGTCCATTATTTCCCCCAGATTTCTAACTTGATTTGTAGGTTTTAGAGCGAGACTCTGGAGGTGACTGCTAACACTTTCTCTTTGTTTCGATGGACCAAAGACGATGATCTCAGTATTGTCTGAGTTCAGCTGGAGAAAGTTGTTTTGCATCCACACACTGATCTGTTGGATGCAATGACAAAGTGAATCCACTGGTCCATATTCACCTGCCGTCAGTGAAACATAGATCTGAGTGTCGTTTGCATAATTGTGATAGGACACATTCTCGCTGCGTATCAACTGACCTAACTGCAGTATGTAGAGGTTGTATGCCTCTTTAAGGTATACAGTACTAAAATACATGTTATATAGATAAGTTTAACACCTACACATTTAATTTTCATCGCAGTCCACTTCAACCAGCCTCTTCTCTCTGCTCCACCAGAATGTTCTTCTCTACTAATGTACAATGCATTTCTTTATCTCTGCAATTCAATTTAGTGCGTTCAACAGCAGCCAATGCGTCATGCAATGTCAAAATAATTAGAGCTATTGAAATGACAACATCCAGTGCAAAGAGGCATTTGCAGTGCTTTCAAGCCTGCCACAATGTCCTCGCATAGATTTTCTTCAAGATATATTTTCGTAATCTGACTGTATTGTGTTAGAGAGATGGAGAAACACGAACAAACAACATTATAGTTCTTTCAAAATATTTACTCACTATTGATCAAGAATAATCAATTAGGATCCACAGCACCTTTGTGAGATTCTATTATTGAACTAGGCACATTATCATTGGATTTCGGGTTTGCTTTTCGAGGTTGTGACAGTTCCAATATCAAAAGCAAGAAGAGAACAGCGCTGTAAATCATTTTATGCCTTTTAATGAGGGGGCACTAGTTTTATATTACTTTATCTCATTTTGTATGTATAAATGTGTTTTTATGAATTGGTTAATTTTATTGAATGTTTCATTTGTGTTTTAGTATCCTGTGTTTGTTTTTTATTTTACGTTGTGTTTTAACAGGGTACCCATGAAAAAGAGAACTTTTCTCATAGGGTTTTCCCTGTATAAATAAAATGAATGAATGAAATGAAACTGCAGGAGTGATGTATAGGTCCAGTTGTGACTCAATGTTTTGAATTTGCATATAAAACACTGGACTAAATTGCGGATATACGCATGAGTATTTTTATGCTGTTTGGTTATACAATCATCACAACATGGCATTTATGCAAATATGAGCCATATGACCACAGGTGGGAGACAGCAACACAGATTGACTTCTTGCTTCCCAATGACACATTACAAGGTTGAGTAGCAGATGACTAGAGCATTTTCTCTGCTAAAAGGTGTTACAGAAAAAATGAATAAATACAAAATACAACAGAGTGATTACTTTTGGATTGCTTTACATTGGGGTTAAAACCAGAGGTTTTATCAAATCAAATCAAAGTTCATAAGCATAATAGAACTAAAAAAATAATAATTGTGACTATTTTAGAAGCAAATTTTAGTATTTTCAGTTAAAAGTACGATTTATCTGTCTGTTTTTACTTTATTTACATTTACTTTATTTTGTCATTCAGAAAGTTTGATTTCATGAAGCTGGTCAAAGACTTGAGGAATAATGTGCTCGTGGGAATGAGGAAGAAAATGATAAACAGTATATCACATTTTGGCCACATTCTCTGTAATCAACTGTCAACAATCGTTAAATCGCAATGTTTTTTCTCTAACTAATTGTGACACTAAAATTTTATATTGTGACATCCCTTGTCTTAAGGAAGTGCTTCACTGGTTTTGCAAAGCTCTTCAGTTAATTATTTTTGCCTGTGGGGCTAAGTGAAAACTCCAGTGTATCAATAGCCCTGTTGTAATGCGAATCTCTAGGATGTCAGTAGATCCTAGAGATCTAGTTTTTTTTTTCTCTTCTTTTTTTCCAATATTGCCACTACATATCACGAGGTAATATTGTGCTAATATGTGCATTTGACAAAGTATAAGAATTATAACACTAACTAGTTGCATGTCATAAAACAGGGTGGCATTTTCAGAAATCCATTGCATTGTTTGCAACTATAGCTACTATCCCTACAACACACCCACAGGCCAGCCAACCGATATTGTCCCAATCAATCTTATCTGTTCCGCACATGTCTGCACAGTCACACAGTCGATGGTTAAAGGCATGGCGTTGATTAGCGGTTACCTGGTTCAATATTATCCACCACATGTGGGTCACTATAATCGAGGTCCCATGCTGTGTGTGTGTGTGTGTGTGTGTGTGTGTGCGCGTGCGTGCGTGCACACGAGTGTGTGCATTTATTATAATAAGCGGCAGTGCTGAAGATCTGCAATGGCAAAAGCAGCCGCAGCAGCAGGTTTGCCTCCTGGTTTCAAAGCCTAGAGGTCAACTGTCACCACAGACACAATGGAATATGCTTTACATGCTGCTACATATGGATATTACATGTATTATTTATAGTGCCACAAGAGGAGCTGTTAAGGATGTGTGTTTCTATCAATAGGAACAATACACATGGCTTTAATATTTTACAAAATATGGAATATGGCAGTGTCAGTGGTTTCCAGCTGAGATTTTACTGGTGCAGCCAGGTAGCAGGGTTTGGCATTATTGCACATGATTTATTTCGCTTGATTAAATAAGGCAGTGCAAACATTTATTTTGCCCTAAGCTTTGTCTCACGCTGTGTAATCTTTATATCATGTACTGGTGTTTCTTTAATATACTTTTGTAAACTTGTATACTTTATAACTGTTATATCGTCTTGTTTAATTATATAGATGAAAAATTATACAACAGAAACAGTATTAAGAATATAAAATGTACTTCATTCAATTCTACCTTTCTTTTAAATCTGAAATAATTGCAAATAAGGTTTAGTGAGATCCAACTGAGTTCGGCAACTTTTTGAAATGGTTCTTTTCAGAGTATGTTTTTAGACACAAAAAAACACAAAATATTGTACATTGTAGCAGTACTCTTACATGATTAAATATTTTGGCAAAAATTAAACTTTTTGACAAAAGCTTGATTTGCTGTCACACATTACATTAACTTAAAATTATAAAGCAGATGTTACTCTTCCAGTTACTCTTAGAAGTAGTTTCCCCAAATACTCTTTATTGTTATTTGAGTCATCTCTTGGACCACTTCTTTGCATTTTAATTTCAGTAATATAATTTTGAAGTAACATTACACTTACAATTTTTTATCCTCATAAAAAGTATGTTGATGCAAGGGAACTGATATTCCTAAAACTGTGGCGAAGACCATCTAAACAAAAAACGCATTATAACTGTTGCATTGTAAACTGTATATTATAAACATAGTAATAGCTGGTTAGTTGCCATAAAATGTGGATTAGATACAGCAGTAGGGTAAAAAAAAAAAACACAACACTGTATGTTTTCAGGTAGTTCAATTGCATCTAACTGGTCCACTGACCCAAACTCAACCACATCCCACCCAAATTTACTATTCTCACTGAGTCTACTTCAATGGGGCAAAATGGGATGACGCCAGATGGCCAGTACATAATATTTACGGATCAAAAAGCACTATTAGTTTATTTGAAGTAGAGTACCAGCTGGATGATGGTTCTGTTGGCAACGAGATGTGAGAAGAATGAGAGGAACGAAGGGGCACTAGGGAAGCATGTTTAAGTCATGGCTCAATAACGACTGACCCTGGCAGACGGAAGCGTTGGCCTTGCAGTTAAAACAACAGCTCCAAAAGTTACGATACATATTTTTGGTAATTTTACTTTGGTAATTATACTGAATATTCTCAAGCTTCAGAAGTGTTGTCAATGCAATTTTGCACATTTACTGCTAATTATCCATCTACTTATACTTGTGTTTATACTATTTATACATGTCTTTTAGTTTTTTTTCTATAGCTATAATTATCACTCAAAACAAGTGACATTCTCAGATGATCATGCTTACATAATTTTCTTTTAAGAAGAAAACAACAGCTTGTGCCTGCTATAATTTCACTGAGAACCGTGCATTAACCTACATAACCTTAACGTAATGACAGTATTTGTCATCTCTTGCAAGAAAAGAATAGCAATAGCCACTGTTTTTTTTTTTAGAAAATGCATATAGTCGAAATGTATGTTTGAGTGGTTGGGGAGGGTACAGAAACAGAGAAAACACAAATCTTGTCAAAGCAACCTATACTTTCAACAAAACAATCATATTCAGGAGACACTATTGAAATTCAAAACATAAGTTGATGGAGTTTTTAGAAGGTAGACAGGCATAGTTGGAATCAGCACAAGTCCAGCCCTTTATTACTTATACATGAATTATCACATCACACAACCTAATAATGACAGTGACCTTACTTGTCCTCATACAAAATGTGTGGCACAAAAATTAAGGAAAAGACAATCAAACTTTTCTGAACTGGTGAACTTCCATCACCCTTTGTGGAACAAGAAGCAAGCAGTTACAGCGCCAGAGCAAAAAGATGAAAGGACAATTTGTACCAGACAGAGGCGTGCTCGGAAAAATGTGAGGTGTTGTAATGAGATTGTGCAAAAATGATCTCTCAGGGCGGGATAAAGTTGAGGAAGTGGTCGTCGACTAGAATCAATTAGTGCAAGGAGAGTTTCAGCCCCAAACTGCACTTACTGGAGCAGCAGATTTTAATAGAAAAACTAGAAAAACCACTGTAGGCCAGAAGTCCCAGACAAGAACTTGAACTTTAAAATCATAATCATAACAATAGTGCATGAGGATGTTTCTTTAGGGTAATTATTCCTGGTGTAATCTTTGCAATTTATATGGGTAAAGAAACAGCCCCAGGTCAGGATTATACTCTCCATTTCTGAGGCAAATCCTGTTGTGATTTTGGGTTCTATAAAAAATAATTTCTATTTCAAAATGCAGACCCACAGATTGGGTTGGCCCAAAAAATTCTCATTTTATTGCAGGGCGGTTTGGGGAGGGTTATAAAATACTGACCGCCGTATCACACCGCGCTCCATTTGTATCTTTGTGTTTATCCGCGTTTATCTAAATTAAATTCTACTGCGCCCTCTGTCCTTTATTTTTGAGATATTTACCTTTGTCTGCCTTCTCCCACATCTAGCTCTGCTCCTGCGCTTCCACCGAAGTCTTCTTCTTTAGTGTATCAAACTCTTGCGCTTCCTGCTAGAGCGCCCCTATAGGCTGAGCACAAAGAAATCTATAAATTCGCTGCATCGCTGTACAGGCTACAAAGCGTATGAAAAAAGTAGCGGCTTATAGTCTGAATTTTACGGTAGATAACCTTTCCTGGTAAGTGCGTGTCTACCCCAGCCCCCATATCTCTGGTTGGGAAACACTGGTATAGGGTACTGCATGTAAAAAAAACTCTATACAAGACAAATGCAGTGGTGTATTGACAAGGACAGGAGAAGGAGTGATCACAGATTGCCTGTTTTCAGATGAAGGGTGAAAATATGCAGGAGCACAGTAGAGGCCAATGCTGAATTAACTTGTTGCTGCCCTATTGATTTAGTCACTGGGCTCTCCACTCTGCAATGCACACCACAGGGGATGCATTATATACAGTCTTACAGCCTACTGTGGCATACTAATCAGACTTTTATGTTGCAATATTTATTACGTGTAATGACAAACACATAACCAAGTCTCTATTGTGTAAAAAGGGAGATGTAATAAAAGCCCAATACATTTCTTTTTGTCGGGGAGAACAGTGAACAGCACGTGATTGTGTAGGCAATCAGACTCAAGCCACTCACTTCAGCCCTTTTTAGCCCAGTAATAACAGAACCAAAAACTAGTTATTTAATTAATGAATTTGTTACTGATATTAAGGTGGCTTTGACAGATCCGGTTTTCCACATGAAAATGTTAGTATAAACAAGTGTCTATTATATAACAAATTCACAAAACACTTACAAAAGCATTATTACAAGCAAGAATGGAAACTCTGCAAATCCAGACACAGCATTCCAAGATGCTAACAAATCTCTGCATTAAGCCTGGGTCATCAACTGAACCCGAGTGCCAATGTGTCGGCTGTCAGAGCCCAAATACACTGTGTATGATGTGGAGTGTGGACGGAGTTTAAGCAGATCAGGGAGGTTTTCCTGAGGACCAGTGCATCCAGCGCTAAGCTTGGCCCACAGGCATGCTCTAAATCTGCAGGAGAAGAGGCACAAGGGGCTGTAATCACAGCAGACAAGAGACATCTTTCACATGACTGTGCCTTTTATTGAGAGCCTCCGAGAGACCTAAAATAAGATGATGCAAGGTGGGCTTACATAATGGCTCTGATGGATTCAGGCTTTAAAATTAGCACACTGTTGTGTATCTACAACATATTTGTCTCTACCTCCAAGCCTGGAGCTGAAGCACAATCCAGAGGCCGATACACGCATATCTTGTTGCTCACATGACCCGCATACCTTATGATTAAGAATTTCTTGCTGTAGAATATTGCATTTTTGCCAAAGGCAGAAGGAAATATCCTTCATCCTGTCAGAATATGCCATAAATCTGGTGTCAACAGACACACAGAGCTGAGAAATGTCATGCCTCTGGCTGTGGCTGCAGTGAGCAGTTCCCTATAAGGCTGTATGTTGTGTATTGTATTTATCTAGAGTGTGTCCAGGCGTATGATTGGACCACAGCCCTGAGCCTCTGTGATGGAGCTGTGTACAATGCCGCACTGAGCGGGCTAATTAGTAGCTGCACACTGGGGCGTTGGAGGCTGAAACTTGGGCTTCTCTCGAAAGTGGCTTTGCTTTATGATTGATCATAATTATGGCCTTTTCTGTAAATCCAGGCTTTGGGAGTATGAGCTAAAGCGCCAGCTGAAGGCATAGATGAAGAGCTATAGCAACGTAATATGTCATGAGCACAGAGAAAATGTTGATAAACACAATGATCAAGTGCAAACTCCTCTTGCTGCCATGTCCTTGAACACTACATAACACTAACATCCTCTGGAGCCGACAAAAACAGTCAATTAATAGGAAGAGCAGGCTTCCTCGGGAGGAAGCAGGGACGAGATGACTGAAGAGGAGTGGAAAAACACAGACATGCTGGCAAATTGAATGTGCATGTGGAGGATGAGAGGCAATGCCATGTAAAGAGAAGCGCAAAAGCTGTATTAGCATGCCTTCACAGCTGACAGAGCAGGAGATGTACAGATTCAAAGTGCTGAGTTTGAGGGTTTATGTTGGAAGAAAAATAGAAGGAAGAATATACTGTATCGGTTATCTTCAAACTGTCAGATAGAAATTTTGTGGTGCATGCAGCAGGACAGAGCATTTGGTTAGTATAAACCCTGCTTTGCACCCTGCTTTGCACCCTGCTATGCACCCTGCTATGCACCCTGCTATGCACCCTGCTATGCACCCTGCTATGCACCCTGCTATGCACCGTGTTAAACTAGTGATATGTTTAAAAATTATGACAAGTTCAAGTTAAATCCTTTCACAATGACAAAAGCAAAGTGTTTTTACTATTACCGATAATTTCCTTATTTGGCTGATGGTTGTGGTAAAGTAAATACACATTTCTAAAATCTGATGCCAAAACTATGGTAACTTTTCAAAGTAAAGTGATACTTATTTTAAAAACAAGCAAAAGCACCTTAATGCCAGAAAGAGCAACAGACATTGCAGAGTTCTGGCCCAGACACAAGTGTGAATACGACCAATGCAGCTTCTACATGTGGAAAATGCACGGCCCCGGGCACGCTGACATTTCCACCCACTCACTGATCAATCTCTTTCTTCTTCTCTCCTTCCTCTCTCCTTTCTTTCTACTTTCTTCTCTTTCCTCGTCTCCTCTCCATCCTCTCTCCTTTCACCCTCATCTTTTCTCTCTCCCATCTCCTTTCTTCCACCTCATTCCTCTCAACATCTCCGCTCTACCCGTCTTTCATCTGCGTTTCTTTCTGAAATCCAACCAGGCGGACTTCCCTCTAAATGTGCAATCTCATACAGCAAACCAGTATTGTGTGTCTTTGTGTTCACAACTGAGCTGTAACAGGTCAAGTGTGTACTTTGTCTTTTCAAAAATATTGCATTGAGGAGCCGAGACTGTTCTAATTCAAATTATGCACATGCTGATACACCGTGAAATGGGTTTTCTTTTGTATTGCACAGGTGATGGTGGCAAGCCCATATTTTGAAAGGTAGAATTGTAAAAATAGTCACAGAACGTCTAATCTTAAATTGATGAATTCCTATTGCTCGAGTTGGAATTTTTGGTAATGCGATGGTTAGTAAAATAAATTAACGTTTTAACGATCCAATTTGCAACAGAAACAGTCCTTAGCCCCATGTACACATAATTCCCAGTAAATTGCCATGTATGGATTGCCATGCCATTCACACATGCTTCAGTCCCAGAACATTGCTGGGCCGGTGTTCCAGTCACACGAGAACACTCTCAAATCTAAGAATTC
Source organism: Chaenogobius annularis (assembly GCA_015082035.1). Classification (NCBI taxonomy): domain Eukaryota; kingdom Metazoa; phylum Chordata; class Actinopteri; order Gobiiformes; family Gobiidae; genus Chaenogobius; species Chaenogobius annularis. The sequence goes on from BJKM01000262.1 coordinate 156,692, forward strand.
CTACTTGGAAACTCAGGCAACATTTCAGAACCCAGAATTTATCTGAGTTAGACAATCCAACGTGGCTGTGGTATGTGTTTGGATAACGTTTTTTACCCGTTAAAATATTGATAGTAATTTCATAGTACTTTCTCTTTAGTTGAGCTCTACTGCTCCCTGCAGTCTGTGAACTTGCGCTTGTGCTGCCGTTGAGCCTCTGCAGTTAGAAATGCAATATTGTGTGTGATGTTGCTGATGTTACGCGGAGCTAATGACAACATAAGCAAAAGTTCACATTCAAATGTTGATTTATCACTGTTTAACTGTATAACTGTATAACTATTGGTTGATATGAGCATCTTCTTGGGTTCTATTGTTTGATTTGAGTTGCTACAGTCTATATTCTGTTATGTATTGCTCAGTGTTTTCCGACTTGACGAAACTCAGAGAAAACGTCTCTCTGAGGTCAGAGTTCCGACCACCGAGGAGAACTGGTACGCAAGATGAACCTGGAGTTTGTCTCTCTGCAGTTTATCACTACAGGAATGTGCTGCATCATTTAAATTGAATGAAAATAGAACTTAACTGCTCCATGTGTAACCATGGAAACCAAGGCCGTAACCAAAAAAACCGAAATGTGGTAATGGCAATCTTCTGACTTTTTTCACACAATACCTACATCAGTTCTGGATTGGTCCTAAAAGGGTCTGACACTTTTTGATAAAATGCAAATGAAAAAAATGAAAAAAATGCTGGTACAATATAGACATGTCATCCATTTTGCATTTAAACGTGACTGGTACTTTCAGTATGTCAATGAATAAATAATGGCTGCAATTATAATGACTTCTGAACATCTGGAAAAGCACTAAGAAATGCGATATTATTAAGTTTCTTGGGTTTTATCAGGGTGAAACAACAGAATCAGGCTGGTTTACACCCTGACATGCAAAGCTTTAGAAACGACCAAAGTAACTGTCCAATCTTCAGCCGCACCAGCATCAGTATGGAGCGTATAGGGTGCCTTGGCTGTGGCGCACACTCCTCTTAGTCACTGTCAGAGGAAGCGGGCATGCACTGTGAAACATGTCCCTCAGGTTGCGTCTCTGCGTCGGGAACCTGATAGTGAGCCTTGTTGCTTGTATCCTGTGATCTCTCGCCGTGTAACTCCTCACAGCATACAAACACAACATTTGTCACTGCCGCCTCACTCGGCTCCATATGCTAGATTAACCCGCCCAGAATCGCAGATAAATCAGCCAGAATGGAGCTGTAGATCTCAGGCCACGTCAACGCGCTTTCAGGCCCAGCGAATCAATAAGCTTGCCCACGATATTAGACTTTGCTCCACAGAATTCACCACCACATCAAAGACGCAATTTCAGGGGCTTGGTTTTATGCCATTACCGCAACAATGGTACAATTCTTTGGCTGTATATCGAATTGAGAAAACCCATTACACCAGTAAAGGATGGGGAGTATTTTACTTCATGAACAGACAATAGGTCAGAGTTACTGTTGGTTGGTATGTATGCTATAACACACAATTAGCATCAAGTAAAGGGATTTCATTCAAGAAATAGACAGATGTATCAACTGATGTGCCAATATTTTGCCTTTTTTGAAAGATGATTGAAGAAGCTTTATTTGAAGCACCCAAGTGTATAATTAGCTTCAATACAAACAAAGAGGGCAGTGCTCCAAATGGTTTGTATTGAAACAGGGCTGTGAATGCCTGAATATCTTTGCTATAGATTCTATTCTTTCTTACTATACTTGTCTTTGCGGGGGTTTTTTTGCTCACTGTATTGACATTATTTTAGTCTATAGTCATTTAATGTGGGGAAAATGATCGAAATTGGCCTAAATCATGGGTTTCAGTTTACTGTTTTATGCAAAAAAAAGGTAATATTTAGTTTGACAGTGTTGATAGCTTTGGCAACGGTCCAAGATATAGGCATGAAAATATTGGCAGAACTCTATCGGTTGCTCTCAAGTCTAGAAAATCAGTGTCATTATCGTCCAACAAAAACACTTATTGATTTCTATTTAATTCAATTAATATTTGAGGAGCAAAACCAAGTTTGTAAGATAATTATTTGTGTGGCAATAAAACCACATAAATAAAGAGTTTGAATACTTGTATCATTGCTTTAATTTAAAATGGTTTCAAACTTTTATAACAAAGGTTTTTTAATTGTCCTCGGCTATTCAGAAGAAAAATTTAATTTCAAACCAAGCAAAAATTGCACCAGATATTGCAACATGCCTGAAGATTTTATGTTGGCAAAATTCAATTATCTAGACACAGAATAGATCTTTTCACTTGAGACACCCCAGAAATTGCATTCGTGTCTTGATGGTCATATCAAATCCAATGTTATTTTTTAGACTACAATAGAAAGAACAGTGGAGGCAGGGGGAGCACTGTCCCCAACAATACCGAGTGGGATTCTCCAATCAAACTTGTACCATATAGCGGCCCCCATAACTGTACAGGCTTGTACCGCTCCATCTGAAAACACTGGAGATGTGAGCCAAGTTAATTACAGAATGGTGCGCTCTATAAAATTCATTGACCTCAGTGTAGACGTGACAAGCCACTGAACAAGTGCAACAGCGCAATATGCAACACTTTAAACGATCAATTTACAGCTATACTCTGACTTTTAAGCGTAAATTGTGTAGCAGCAGACGTCAATAGAAAAGAAATAATAGAACAATATCCAATACTATTATTTTTCTCTCCAATAAAATCTCATAATGATACTGAAAAAAACATGGGAAGACAAAAAATCTGTTTGTTTAAGCTCATCCGTTCTAACCAATAAATGTCTTCCACAAATCGAAAACAAAGACTTTATTTGAATTCAAACACATCTTCTGAACTTACTTTTCATTCCCTAGTTCTGCTGCCTACAGTTTTTTCCACGCAGGCTATTCCTCAGTTCCTTCACACCTTACTTTCAGTTCAGTTAGTAGATTACTGAACATGTTCAACATTTCTATTGTAGACGTCTTTGTCACACCTCGAAGTACGTATGTGATGAATGATGAAAAAAGAACATATATTACACCACAAAAGGGTGTAAATACAGCACAGTCAATCAGAAATGACACTAATGACACCTTCCTGCTGGTAATGCTAATGGGAGAGCTTCATTACCATAATTAAAATGTGAATATTTTACAGCAGGACAATTTATTACGGCTCACACTACTCCTCCCTTCATTATTTTCATCACTGTCGACACAACTGCTGCTGGGACTCACATCACCAGTGTCATTAGCGGTGCTGGGTCCTCACATTGAGCTTAAAGGGACCAACACTAACTCTGAGCATATTTTTAGTCATGGTATGCTCTTGTTAATATTCATGATTGAAAAAATACCACCATCATCATCATCATCATCATCATAATCATCATCATAAACACTGTAATAATACAATATAGATAAATCATTGAGTTGTTTTTGTATCATTTACTTGATTGTGTTTGTTAAAAAAGTAACTTTAATAGTAATTATATATATATTTTTTTTATTTACCCAATTGTATTTATTAGACGCCGATCTCATTTGAAAAAAGAACATAATAAATAATAATAATATTATTTTTTCGACGATTACATAATTTCAGTAATTGACTGGAACCCTAAATGTAATTGTAAGGAATGTATCTGATTGTCTTAAAAATGTGAAAACAAAACTGGTTAATTTTAAGCAATTTCAATTTCAATTCAATGTATTTTTTGTAAAGCCCAAAATCCCAAAAGGAGTTGCCTCACAGGGCTGTTTAACCAGCAGAAAGTTAAACAAAAGTCAAACAATGAAACAGTCAAAATGTGTTGCACACTTACCCAATGCATTCCAAGCATTCTAAATAGTAACCGCAATGACTTTATAAGCGTTTTTAACAACTTTCAATGGTTCAATGGTTCTATAATTAGATGATGGCACTGCACTCCTTTTCACGTTTTTACAATATATCTGTGCAGGGGCAAAAATTTATTTTACTTTATTTATTACATGGAAAATAAGGGGTGTAAAATTCCAAGAATTTTCATTTTTTTCAGGAAAGTTCATCAGGAATGTGTGTAAATTAAATGAGATGTACAGGGAATTAACACTTCTGAAGGTAGTCTTAATAAGGAGTGATGTACAGAGGCCTAACCATCTGAATTTATGGAAATACACTTTATTATTTGTGCGTTCACAATTGCAGCCAAGAGTAACAGCCTCAAAAAGTAATTGCCAGCTGTCACCACAAAACCTTTATGAGGAAGAAATGTTAGGTATCCAGACCAAGTATGGCATTAAAGAGGATAGACTTCTAAGTGTTTATGTTACATGGTGTTATATTTGTGTCTCAGGTGCTGTAATCTCAAACATCCTCACACTGATGAAGAGCAGTCTCATCTGAGCCCACATGACCATGTCTTTGGGATCACAAACAAAACACATGACATTTTGGCGACTTGACAGACATAACATAAACCACCAACAAGTTAGCGACCCTAAAGAGTAGGCTAGGACGATTAGGACTTAATTCTATATGAAGGTTCTACTGTTTTTCTAATTATGACTTAGTTTGATAAGATAGCCTCCGTGTGGTAAATATTTATCATAGTTTTACTTTACTTATCATAGTTAAGTTGCAGCTTGTAAAGACAGTTTGAAAAATAAAAAAATGACAGGAAGCAGTGCTGTTCAAAAATGGACTCCCTCTGTGATGTCATCAAAAGGTGATATGCCATTGAAAACACAGTCGAGAGAGCAGAGACGACAAGAGATGCTGGGATAAGCCTGTATAAATAGGGCTCATCTGGGTAATTAAGAGGTGTGGTTAAAGAGTGGAGGCGTGGTTGCTGGAGGAGTAGGAGGTTGAGGCGTGGTCCACCTCCCGAACCTCAGTCAAAAATGAACAATCATCAACTACATGAAATACAGTTTTACAGTTTTTTCAGTACATTTGTGTGAAGTTTCACACGGTTAAAGGGGTCATATTTGGGAGGGGACATTTATTGTATTCAGTGTATGAGTTAGGTGGGATGTTATATTATCAACAGCATATTCATTTCAAATAATTAGGACATTGCTATATAAAGGCCAAATAATAATAAATAGTTTGGTAATTTTCATAGTTCTGTAATTTTCAGAAATTTGACACCCTAGATACAGCCCCTAAAAGGAAGTTTCAAAATGTATCAATAGTTCAACAATGCACAGTATATGTAACTGTGTGTAATAACTGATACTGCCGTGTGACATAAGTGAAGCTCTGCTCTATTTAGTCTCTGCTCCTGGTTTCTCCGGAGTCCGTCTGAGCTGGCGCAGATCTGGTGCAGTGGCCTATAACTGTTTCTGTGAGGGTGGACAAGGAGGAGGGATACGACCCCAGGGAGGGGCCGCGCTACAGCTCACTCGCTCTACAAAGCCTGAAGCCACTGCTTAGAGCTTGATTAAGCACAAATATCAAAACAATTACAGTGATTACTGTCCTGATTCTTTTTAAATATTAGACATTTCTTTAGTGATAAACCATTGACAAAAACGGAGTATCCCAAAAACTATATCCTGACAATATTATGTCAATCTAACAGAAAAGTGTTAAAACCAGTCTTTAACGTATTAGATGAGGTTTAATTATCAGACAAATGTGAAACGTGTGTTGAACATAAAAGTATCGCCTTATACCCTTATTTGGAAGTTTACAACTAAACTTTTATTTTGAATTTGCTTTTTTGAAGCATTTTTAAAACTATGTATGCAACTTTTGCATATCTCCATAGCAACATTCACGATATTATCTACATTTTGATATATTGCCCAGCTCTAATTGTATGACAGTGAAAGTAAGCCAGTTTTAATCGTGATTACAATTGAGCAAAGCAACTCATCTATTCTTACCGTGAATGAACAACAACTTCAAAGTATAATTCATGTTTTATTGCTTCAGAAAGTGCACTAAGCCTCAAACAAAAAAGCACAAAACAAAGCAACATCATTTTAAGTTTTGTTGGTAACAATGTCCCAGTTGACATTTTAAGAAACTAGCTCAAAGATCTGGGGGCAGTTTGGTTTTGGTGATTGTGTAAAACTTTAAACAATACAAACCCATCAAATAAAAGGAGTGGAACTGAAGACAAGACTCAAAATTGTTAAACAGTGCAAGATATGATTTACTGAGTAAAGTGTGGCTCTTATAGCGCAGGACAAAAGTGACGATGGTGAAATCAGACAGCTCTACATGAAACTGGGTGTAATTCAGCATATTGTGCATGTATTCAGGGACTCTGCAGGAACGTCATTTAGATTTCTTGCCAAGGGAAAAGCTGCTGTAGCTGACATATTTAGATAAAATATACTGTAACCTGAGCCTTGGTGCACAACATCAAATAATATAATTATTATCCATGTGCCTCACTGACAAGACAATATTACAAACTTTTCAGTAAATTGCTTTTTAATATTTTATAGTGCCAAACCATCTTGAGTGTTCAGTTGCAAATACACTGTGCTATTCATTTTGATCTGCTTTTAGTATGAGGCAGTATTCTGTCTAAAACTTGAGAATGATTCATATTGCACGAACCTATTTGTTCTTGGAGGTTTGTAAATTAATGACTCTACAATATTTTTGGGGGATAAAATCAATTCTTTAAAGGTGAGTGTCTGGTAATTCAAACTGTGGGATAGTAGAAAAATATAATTATTATGGGAAATGAAGAATTAAAGGCAATGATGCATGCGCTATACAGCGGGGGAAATATATAGTTCTGCGGTCAATTCCAAAGATTAACGTCATAAACAGGTCATTACTGGTGTATATTAAGCTTGTGTAAATAAGAACATAAACAGTGTAAATGTATATACGCAATCTAGTGGTAAAATGTTCTTAATAGAACATTTAATAACTTAAATAGATAGCAAAAAGACAGATATACATAGCAAGATATGCTTTGCCTGGAATGTTCCACAATGGAATTACACATATTCATTTGTATCCAGTAAACCATGCAGAGAGCCCACCAGTAAATTGAATAGAACAGAAATATTCCAAGGTCTTCCTCTCTTCTAAATCATCTTGAATGTTTTCGTAGTGTGTATGAATTGATGGAGTGATGTTGATACTAGTGCAAAACATTTGTTTGGATTATTTAAAGCTGAGAAAATGTAGGAAAAATAGTTTATTTAAAATTTTTAACAAAATGGTCTGATCTCCTAAAATGTTTTATTATGTCATTGAATCCACTTACGTCCCCAGATTAATATGGGACATTGTAACTTCAAAAAGCCATTTTCTCCAAATACATGAAAGATTTAAAATTAAATTAGATATCCTCTATAATTTTTTTGGAATCTACTATGTCAACAAAATTAACTAAGACATTTAAACCAGGCTCTGTCCATTTTTTACACATGAAATGACTTATATTTTCTTACATTAATGTGCCTAAACAACAGGGAAAGTCTTAAATTGATATCTTTAAATTTAAGATTTCTTCCTCTTTACTTGTGTCATGCCTTTCTGTGCAGTATGTTTTCTATGTTTTCTCCATGTGCTTTTAGCATCAGGGCTGGAAACTATAGATGAATTTGTATTAGAAAATTGGATTGGATTTAGTCAAGTTTGAATGATGGCACTGCTGATGCTGAGGTGTGTCTTTGAGCCAATTGCTTGTCCAGCATGAATTTCTCCATAAGGAAACAATAAAGGCTAATCTTATCCTGCATTTATTCATTTACAGGTGTCTTTATTATTGTAATCTGCCACTACACGGATCGAACTGTGGGACATTCAACGCAATGACATCTTTGGAGTTATGGAGGTGGCAGACCATAGTGCACCTTTAAATAAAATGTTCAGAGCATATTTTAAAGCTTAAGTTGTATTTTGAAAAAACATTTCTTGTTCCTGCCATTTTGAAAACTTCTCCCACCTCCACACTGCAGTCAGAGCTCGACTTTAGGTGTGTGCTGCCACTGTGATTGGGCTGCCATACATCTCTCTAATCCTTTTATCCCCATTGTGCAGCTTGCAGATGGAACGGCAGCAAACAATACCCATGCAAGAAAGCTGCATACATACAGTATATAAACATAAATGGGTACAGCACAGAAAAATGCAACGACACAAATGGGAAACTACTCCTCCTCACTGACTCCTGTCTCCAGCACTGTACATCGCTATCCTTTCTTTGCCCATATGATTTATATTTGACAGCCCACGTTGCAGGAATATAAAATTTGAATGAAAATAGCCCCAAGAAATAAAGTAGGTTTTGTTTTTGAGAAATGTTTTATAATACTCTGAAAGACAGGCATATTTAGGCACACAGAGTGGTTTCCTTTCGGTTGTTGCCTTGTGTATAAAGGCACAAAGAGAGGCTCTAACTACCATCTCTCCGAGGAGCAGTGTGGTAGCATTTGGCCACCTGTTCCCTGTCTTTGGGAACACTGTTTACTCCCGGCACAGCACATTGCTTCTTTTGGGGCGCTGGGAGACGATACAATGAGATGCAAATGTCTGCAGAGTCACACATTTCAGGGGCCATAGCAATTAGTCAAATTGGGGACTCAAGTTTAATGAACTTTTCAGTGATGGTCTAGCTGCCTTTTACTATGACGGACAAGTCGGAATTGTGTTTGGAAATGAGAATGCTATGGATTTACTTTCTTAACACCATGTAACCAAAAACATAAAGTACATAAGCGGTTGTATAGCTGGCAATATGGCAAAAAATGAATCTCGATGTTTAATTAATCATCATCTCAGAGACTCACAGTGGCTAAACAATAGGCGAGATCTGTGTTTGAGCAGACTGCTTTCTTTCAGCCCGACCCGACCATCATATAGATTTTAAATGGTTCATTTCAGGATTATAATGATTTATCTTGACATAATTAGCTTGGTTTTCAGTAATTCCTTCTTTTACTGCTGCCACAGTCTGGTGGACGGCAGTTGACATGGAGACAGCATTTTTCACAGAACGAGCCAAGTGCGAGTGAATGAAGGCTGAGACAATCAATACCGGAATCACACACTGGGGGAGCTGATTTAATTGCAGCTGATTGTAAAGTGCATGTAGTAGCTGTAGTAACAACAATAATGCTGTTTGGGCAGTGCTGGGATTAAAAAGTGAATTAAAAGCAAAAGAGTCAAGGCACGTATGTTGTATTTTGTATTACAATGGCAACATGGGGTCACAAAACCACATCTATTCCCTTCATCTCAAATGCCAAAAACCCAGGAGAGGATGTCTAATTAGTCTCATGGACCTCCAGCACTATGGCCTTTTCAAATCCTGCACTTTAAAATGGAAAGCCAAGCTCAGTAGAATAATGAAGATCAAAACATGTTGCCACAGAAAGCGCTTAAGAGCATGTTTTTTTTCAAATGGCTCTCTCTTGGGGTCCACAACAACACATTATTATCAATGATTATGGCCCTCCTGCGCCTCTGCGTCTGAAACCAAAAACAAAACACTTTCATTGGAGAAAACACTGGGGATTATACTGGACACAGTTGATCAAAATATTTCTACAGCGTGTTTTAAACAGTATCCAGATGTTTGGGAACTATTTAGAAACTCCACCTAGAACCCCCTTCAAATTGTATAGTTATTTTCATTCATCATGTGTTTCAGCCAAATGCTTTTGGTAGAAACAAAAAGAAAGAAAAGGCCATGTGCGAATGAGTAATTCAATCTAATCAAAAAGGTTGCAAAAACCACTGGTGGAAAGAAATCCTGCAAAATGCCATGAGGCAAGTCTAATTAGGCTTATGTCAGTAAACCAGTGAAACATATCCAAATATAGTAGAAAGGTAAATAATGCTTACTGCTTCTTTTTGGGACATTCAATCATGGGACATACATTCAAATTAATATTTACTCTTTTACTCGTAGAGAAATAGACTTCTTATAGGACGTATTTCTGTTTTAAAAGCGACTGTAGATTAGAGTCGATTCTGCTTATTTTGGATGGGAAACGCAATAAAACATTTTAATAATAGATTAAATAAAAGATTGGAATTATAATTATGATCACAATTAATGTGTGCTTAAATGTTTAGCCAATTCCCACCATTAACTCACAAAAAAAAAAAAAAAAAAAAAAAAAAAACGCCAATGAAAGTGCTCGAGTTACCAAATCCGGATTCTATTTTGAGACCATGAAAAGTCAGTGCTACATTTTGACTAACTGTGGAGGTGCTTCAATCTTTCTGCCCAAGTCCTTGTCTGACAGAAGATCAATATTGCTCCCTGTTGCATCACCTGCAGCAGTGCGTTTAAAACTGGTGCAAGGCTTTTGTGCGTATGACGGATGTTGACAGATTACTGCCCTTACATAATGAACCACTGGCGGGGCTTGGCACTGGCACGGGGAGGCAAGAATTTTGGCTGCTTATCTCATCTTGTTGTGCATGCTTCCGTCAAGCAATTAGTGTAGGTGCTGAGACATATCGGTGCGCAGCTCTTAAATGACAATGTGCCGGAAATGAACATCAGTTTTAGACTTGCCCATGCATGGTGGTAATTTAAACAGCGTGTATGCACCGTGCCTGTGGGGCTTCTTCTCGATTTAGTGTCGTTCCTGCTTTGCATATTGCTCAAAATAGTGTTTTAGAATCATAATGAAATGTAATTTTTCCATGCTGCAATACAAATTGAATGAGATTAAGAGTAGATATGGCAGCTGTGAAAAAGCCCACGTACATTTCTGAACAGGGCATCAAATACTTTGAAATCATAACATCTCTATTAAAATCGAATATTATTGCTCATCATTGTCTGACAGCGCCACATGGTTTGTGTTAAGAACTGTTCTGTAATCGCAGATTTTTAACACTAAAACTGATTAAAAAGATGTCCTGCAGTGTACTTGATTTATAGCTTTGTAGCTTATTTTAAACGACTTTTTTCCATTTCTTTTATCCCTAAATTAAAAAAAATAAATAGATGCCCAAAGAATAATAAAAGCAGTCCCAGTGTGCCCGGCCAATTCCTCAATTTTCAAGTTCAAAGTAAAAGTCAATCTTTCCATTTTGTAACTCTCCAAGGTTATTTCAGTCCAGTTCTTGGCAATTTGTTCCATCTTTGTGATCCATTTATTTTTTTGCTGCAGTCAAAAGCACATTTCACAGGTATCCATCAATCATTTCTATTGTTGATGTTTTATATCCTGGATACGTAGTTTTGAATCAAATGGAACGTCAATGTTGAATGCATTATATTAGGTCGGATCACAGCTGACCCTTCTCACCCTGGACATGGTCTGTTTGAACCACTCCCCTCAGGCAGGAGGCTACGGTCCATCCGGACCAGAACCTCCCGCCACAAGAATAGTTTCTTTCCTCCGCTGTTGGACTCATGAACACTTCAAAACACCTGTCACTTTAACTGCAATATTCAACCACTCACTGCACTGTCACTTTCTGCACTACAACTTTAAACATAACTGTAAACTTGTGTACATAGAAATGCCTATTTTTATTTTTATTGTATAGTAATTTTAAATTGTTTCCTAATGCATGCCCTTTTTTGATTGAATATATGTTGTTTTATTATTACTCAGTGTTTTATGTTGCACCTTAAGGCCGAGACAAGTTCCTACGTTTTTGAATTTTGTTCATTGACAATGGCAATAAACTCTTTCTGATTCTGATTCTGATTCTGATTAGTTTGCACTTTATTAAGACTTCTCTGTCGTGTTACGTAGAGCTGAACGGTTTAGAAAAAATATCGAATTGCAATTTTTCTGAAATCAGTGCGATTGATTTAGGTTGATTAATTTCTTTAATTTCATTCATTTTCTACTGCTTGTTCCCGGTAGGGGTCGCGGGTTACTGGAGCCTATCCCAGTGCCTTTGGGCCTTAGACGGGGTACACCCTGGACAGTGGCCAACTTGCCGCAGGGTAGATTGATTCTATTCAATAATAATAAGAGATTTTTATTTAATTTTTTTATTTTTATACATGTTAAGGACCATTACCATTTGAATCCCACACATTTCAGAACATATTTGTAAAGTCAGGGTTCGCAGGTTTTATACATAATACTTGTCCCAATTTTCTGATTCCTCTAGTATCAAACAAATAAACATACTTGGATTCTTCATTGATAGTGTTAAAGTATTCAACCACCTGCTTGTTCATCATTGATAATTTTACTATCAATAACCCTTCTGTCTCCAGCAACACTCACTCAACAGAACATCAGTGGGGGGACAGCACTAATTAAACTGATTCAAACAACTTCAGGGTATTAAGAAACTTGTGTCGGCAGGAGGCATCTTCAAAGTGATCTCCTTGTGTAAAAAGATGGTTGATAGTGGTATTATCTTCACATCAAGTTGCTGTTTTAGCGCGTTATTTCACTAAGCACGGCACCGCTGACATTCTCCGCTTTGATGTCTAATCCGCTCAAGAACACTTATTAAGAGAAGGCATGATGAAAACTTATGTAAGGGGCAGTTTGGTTACAGCATCGGTTCTGCTATGAGGCCACCATAATGACCCCTGGTTTATGTGTCACTCGCTGTCATTTAAGCAATAACCTGAAATTACAGTGTCAGTTGCCCAGATCAGCATGTGTTCACTAAGCAGATTTTAATTTTTTGCTGATGGTTGTGGAGATGGCTTGGTAAACAATGCATGTGCTCATCCAGGACTATACTTAACAGTGGGCCCCTAATCTTCTTAAACACCATACGGATTTACCAATGGGGAGCGTGCGGTACAAATGCAGTTATTTAGCAAAACAAAACAACTTCAATGCAAAAATTAGGACATTCATATTTAGGGTTGGGCAATACATACAAAACAATTCAAATAAATGAATTATATATATATATATATATATATATATATATATATATATATATATATATATATATATATATATATAGTATTATACATACAATTATATATATATATGTATTTATTCTATTTTTTTTGTCCTTTTTTTTTCTTCAATATTAATTTCCTAACCTAACAGTACAGACTTTAAATCACTGCCATTTAACACAGAAAATAGTCAAAGTCTGAACTCCAAACCACTGACAGATCTTTCAATTTATTTAATTCCATTTGTTATTATTCTTCTAAATCAAAATAAAGATTGAATCAAAATACTTAATTTTGTTACAATTATTTTTTTTGCTCTTACAATTAATTATATAGTGACCTGCTTAACAATTATCAAAAACTAATCTTGAAATCTCTAATTTGGATTTCCTGATATAAAAATAAATTAAAAACACTGACTGAATCTTGATCTTAATTAAAATTTTAATAATTGGACATATTTAGTTTCTGCCAACCCTCAGCTGCCCCTGAGACCCAGCCCCGGATAAGTGGAAGAAGACGGTCAACCTTCCGAACATCAAGCATTACACAATGTACAATTATTTAGGGACAATGTCAGTCTGAATGCTGCTCAATAGTACCTCAAATTTACATTTCTAAGATAAGAAATATGACACAAAATAATGGAAAAAAAATGTCAATACACCATTTAAAAGCAATCTAAAATGAAAACTTACATTTTAGCTTTAATACTCCTGCTTTAAATTCATTCCGCCTGCTGTGTATGAATTACATTTATTTAATCTGCCGTTCCAGAGTTCAATTGGGGCTACCTCGCTATCACATCTCATTTTATGGCCTGACACACAAATTTTAAATCATTTTTCTTCCCAATTTCGGCTCCAAGGCATTATTGCTGGTTTGTTAATGGAAATGAAAGCCTCAAGTGAAAAAGATTGGATTTTGTTCGACTGCGAGGCTCACAATGTTATTAATCAGAGTGACATACAATTAAAGACACTAAACCTCTACAACATGGGCATCTATTACAATGACAAAGAGTTCAGGGTGTAATGGTTAGAGCTGAACACGTAAAAAGGTGTAACATAGTTTAATAGCCTATACTTAATGAGTACACCAACAGTGAGAAATCGATGTGAATAAGGAAACTCTTAATTCTTTTTTCCACTTCAGTTCAGGCAGGAATGAAGTTGGTATATTTTTTGGACCCTTTGGTGTAAAAAGCAGCTTCCAGTACCGATGAACCTGGAGGCTAAGATCTTCCACAGATTTTGTTACTAGTAAGTGCACGCACAAAGAAATGTGTATTAACATGAATAAAAAAATAAGAAAACACAGTGAGAAAACTCTACAAAACAGGAATCCCTAATCTGCAAACAAACATTGTTTAGTTCAAGGGTAAATGCTATTTCCACTGAGCAAAAACACGCTCATATCTTGTGTTCTCTTACAGTGGTAAATAATAATTAGGTCTTGGTTCGAGCCTAGATTAACTGACGTACACATGGTTTGGTTTGGTCCTATTTCAACCCTGAGACAAGCTCCCAAAAGTGGCTTGGATAGTTTTCTATTCCTATAATTCCATCAAATTTGAGACAAGAGAATGAAGTTTTATGCATTCTATTATGTCACAAAGATTTACGATCTGACTGGACAATATTTCACATTTTAATTCTTGTCAGGTAAAACTCCTCATCCTGTAACATTAAATCATTTTAGAGTAGTCCACATAAATCAAATTTTAAAAAAATGTCAAAGCATTTTTATTCATATCCAGGCTATAAAAAGTAATTGAAATAAAATATTGGAATTTTGGACTTCCTACTTGCTCCCCGACACTCACATTTGGAGGCATTTCTTGCACTGCCGTAGCCTATAGGAGGCCAGGGGCGATGAGAAATCGCTGAGCAGTTTAAATATGCACTTAGAGACGCTCGGGCCAGGCCAACAAAAGCTGAGTTAAAGAGGGAAATGCAGTGAAATCGCTTTTAGGAAGAGCAGCAGTGCTTTAATATTCACTCACACTGTACTTAAAAGAAAAAAAGAAAGTGCTGTTCGCAAAAACACATTAAAAAGGACATAATTAAGAGCTTGTGATGTCCTGGTATTTTCTAAGAGGAAAACTGTAGTAGATCAGAAACACATTCTAAAAGCGTCTAGATTGGAACAGGTCCAGCCATCGCACTGAAATGTGAAATGTAATGGATCTCTAGAAAGCGCTGTCCATCTGCCGTGTCAAAGCCTCTCCATTGTCTCTGCTGGACATAACTCCGATCCCACTGACCAAGATGAAAGCCCAGTGAACTTACAGTGACTCAGAGAAGAACCAGAAGGCTTCACAAGTCGGCCCACAATGGGGAAATGTCTTGGGGAAAATTGTGGTCCTAAACCTAAAAAGACAGCAAGTTGTGGATCTCATTGCAAATGACTTTGGATTGAACAAATCTAACGAGCTCCAAACTCTCACAAACCACGCTCTCACGTTGTTGATATTCATAAGCAGGAATTTCCAAGTAATTGCACAACTTTAGAGTTTTTTTCAGACGGTGAAGTAAAGCTGGGGTGGACTCCAACAGTGCACAGCAGTCTGATTTTATCACAATGTGTTGCTTTTACGAGATATTACATGTGGGAAAACAAAATGTACTCATGCACAAGAAAAGTCAGGTGTCCCAGCTTTAACTTTTTTGTGGCTGTGTCGATTTTAGATATTTAAGATCATAAAAGTTGTTCAGGCATTGTTTAAAATTATAATACTTATTTTTTAAAAGTATATTGGTTGGGAGTTGCTAACTTCTCATCTCTCTTAACTAAATTTTTGGCTTATTTCAAGTTTTTTGTACCTTTTTTGCAAGTACGCATGCTTTATAAATGGTCAGTCTTATACATTTTATAAATGTTAAAAAATTTTAATTAAAAAGTTACTTTGTACTTTGTTTTTATTATTTATATCGTAGTCACTTATTCGACCCTAAAAGCTAAAAACATTAATAATAAAACAATCCCCACTAGTGCAAAGAAAATGTACACAAAATTAGCCCCAAAATATATTATGATATATTATCAATTTATATATAATTTATATTCTCCACCAGAAAAGTTCCATAGCGCATCTTTAATACATGTATGACTGATAGATGCTGCACATTTGTATAGCCTAAAATGTTTTCCCAGCCTTGACCCACATGTAAATACAAACATGGTACAAACTGCTGTGCTCTTCTTCCTCCTCACCACAGCATCATGAGTCAAAAATTGATTTGAAAATCCGTTATGGTCCCGCGCTGGAACAGAGGGGATTATTGTGCTGATTGCACTAATACTAAGTCCCTGTACTCCCTCGTCTCCTCCCACTCTCATTCATCCCATCAGAGTCGGCCTGTTCCTCTTCTTTGTGAGCATTCAACCGCCAACATGAATTCCTGTACTCGATTTTGTCCTTCCTTGCCTGTTTTGTCCTCACTCTGCGAGTCAGGTGAGGACAAGCCTGGACCAAGGTCTGCTGGCGAAGCAAAACACAAAGAGTAGGATGGATGAAGCAAGAGCTGCTTGCCGAAGCTGGGGGCCCTTTAAATTCAGACAGAGAACTGCAGATTGTTATAAAAATTGAGTGGCAGAGAATAGCTCTCGTGTGCACTAGATAAGGATTATGGTATATGCACTTCACTTAAATGCATAAAGTTATCAGATATTATGTTGATTTTTATAATAGAGAGATACATTATACATAGAAAGCTTTTCAAGGATTACCTGAAGCCATACGAGCATTAGGACATTTAAATTCAAATTCACTAGTTTCATACAAGGGCTGTAAAAAGATTTTTTAAAGATTTTTTTTTTGCCCAAAGGCTTTATTAGACAGGAAAGGGCAGTGTGTGAAATGGGGATGAGAGAGAAGGGAGGACATGCAGTACACTGTCGGAGTCGGGATTCAAACTCACGTGTGCTGTGCCATAACCACTCTATAAAAGATTTCTGATCAAATCTTGCATCATGACTCAGAAACGTGGGTTGTAGGTCTCACCGTGAGACAGGGACAAAGATTAAACTTAGAACCGTGGTATGGCCAGATGAGATGCTATTGATATCCAGCAGTGTCTGTTATTTTGGATTCTTGGTCGCAGAGGGAGCCGTCCTCTCACTGAGTCTATGGTCAATCTATGTCAAACATCTCCCCATTTCTCTTACATTTACTACCTTTAAGAAAACTGTCATATAGGATTGATGTGTGAACCATTGCACATTATACAGAAGTGCACATTATACAGAATGACTTCAAAATAACTCCTGTAGTGTGAAATACATAAACTGTAAAAATCAAGCAGTGAACAGCAGGCTTTGGAGGAAAGTTGCACTGTAGACAATGTGTTACTAAATAAATTATCAGGTTTGGTAAACTCAATAGAAATATGGAGGCTACGTTTATGTAGCTGGCTGTTTTGTATGGTGTAATGGTAATAATCTGTAGTACATTGCTTTGTTTTGTTTCGAATCACTTTTATCATCACATTTGTTTCCCTTTTTTCATCAGGAATGCCAAAGGACACAGTATATTTGTAAATTTCACATTTATTATCAGTCTCCAGTGTGGAATCTGAATGGAATTGTTCCGCAGAGGGTCAGATAGATAAAACTATGGCTGTGCTGGAGCCAGTTTGGAGTTTTTAAAGTGTAAAAAAAACCCGTGTGATGTTGAGCTGGGAAAAGTATAAAGCCTCTGGAGAGTATAGACATCCCGAATTATGCTGTTCTGTTGCCCTCTGTCCGGAAACCCCAGATTGATTTGTTTCTCCTGCGCTTTACACCATGCACTTTGAAAAACAACCTGGGATATATCGCTCATAGCCATAGGATCGTCGTACCCGTTGCACACCGTCTAAATGAATACGTGCACAGGGTTTTCATTTAAAGTGATCCCAGCTCGCATGTGTGTGGAAGGCCCCATATGTTTGCATGTACTGCATTAGATCGAAGGCAGTTATCAGAATCCGACATAGGTTTATTGCCGGTGAACAGAATGAACAAACTAGGAACTTGCTTTGGCATTGAGGTGCGACACACAACAACGAGCAATAATGGTAGCTGTTCAGAGCAAGTGTAGCACCGTCAGTGAATTGTGCATTAATTAACTGCTCTTTTATTACTACTGTGAATTGACTTGAGTTTTTATAAAATATTGAAAGTGTTTTGAATATTTAAACTGGGTGTAATTATGAATGTCTCTTGTGCGAAGCTTAAGGTTTTATCAAAACAATACAGGCTTGTTAAAAAGTGTCACAAAACAAACTTGAGTCCTCCGACAAAGCTTGAGCAATTGTATATGACTTTGTAGACATCAAAGAGGATTTTCGACAAGCTCTTAGACAAATGCGACAGTCTACTGGATTTAGATCATTTGCTTTGTACATTTGTTTCATATTTTAAGACTGCTTTTGTTTTGGTTTGGTGCATCATCTCGTTGCAAAGTTGGATCAAGAAGTCAAATACAAGGACGCCTCTACAGCAGCCTTTTCATGGGTTTCAGTTTCCAATTATAGGCAACATTTTCAGGACTTTTCACTCTTCAGAAGAAACAATATTTAGGTTAAAATTGTTCATTGCAATTTTATAATTCTGAAAAACGTTAATAAACTTGCCATATACTGATGCAACCCAAATCCAGGCCACTTGTATGTGGGACATAACTAAATCAATTAAGACTAAATGATTAATCTTCATTATATTGAAAAGGGTAGTTTAATGCCACGTGTTTATGAAGAAGAATCTTTGTAGCAACTGTGACAAGCTAGTACCCAGATTTCAGACCTTTACAATGCATGTTTAACTATGTCACACGTTGCAAAGGTGTATGTTTTTTAGTGTGTAGGAGTTAGAATCACGTGATTGCTCTTAAAAGGCATTCTCCCTCAAATGTTGAAAAGTTAAGCCTTCAATCAAGCAAAAAGAAACTGCAAACTATGTGCGATGTATGATTGAGAGTTACAATTAGACATCATATCTTATGTAGAGCCTGAGCCTGCAGCTGATTTTGCTCATATTATGAGTGTGCCTGACTCCGATTTAAGTAATGGCAGACTTCTGATTCGCCTAAGATCCTCTGGGGCGAAGCTGAAGAGCAAAATCATCTCTCCCTTAAAGCAAAAGGCGAGTCAAAGAGTGTTGTCAAAGTGCAGCGGCACACACGGGATCTGCGTCATTATTGCTTTAATAAACGATTGTCAATTACAGGGACTTTTGCCTGACATTCGCCAGCTCACCCTCAAGGCCGTGGCACAGAGGAGGACTCCAAAAAGCAATTATAAAGTTAACTATTGTGGCATGAAAAGGGCTCCAAGACATGCAGCGAACACTTTATTTCTTTTGTGAGTTGTGTGAAGTGACAGAAGAATGACAAAGGTTGAATTGCACTTGTTGGCATCATCCAAACAAGAATGACAAGAAGGTCTTTGCCATTTTTCGGTATAAATATTATATGTCATGTAATATTCAGCCCCAGGTCTAACTACTCACAATGATGGATACATGGCCGAATGATTTCTCGAGCAACAATCCTTCAAATGTTCCCATTTGAAACCAGAAGAAAACAACAGTTCTAACACACACTTCTAAGGTCAATACATTTAAATCAACATATTTTTTATTTATGTACTAATTTACATTCTTCCATTTGTGTTTGAAGAGAAATACACTAGCATAATTAAATGTGCACTGTGTACTTTTTCTGGTAGAGGGTCCGCCACCTGCTTGTCTCCATAGAGAGGTTATTGTTTTGTCTGGAATGTTCCAGAGTATAGCATTAACCTGCATGTAGACAAGCACCATATTGGTCAGATCTGTAGAGCACTCACATGCATGTTTTTAATGTTATTTTGCGCCCCGCAAAAAAACCCACCTGTCATGAACGCTTTATGCAAAGGCAAAGCATTATCTTCATGGAGAAAAGCAGGTGGTAGACCCTCACAGAAATGTTACGCAGACCACCTTTTCTGCATTGATTGATGACTTTCAAGATATTGATCCAGTTAGAATTACCGTATGCGCTCTCTCTGCTTACTTAAAGAAGACATAGTATGCCTTTTTCAGGTATATGAACTACTTGAACATCACTTTATTTTGTTCAGGGCAAACTGCAATATTAATCTAAAGCATCTTAAAAATAGATAAACAGGTCCATTGACTTCCTGTTCAAAACCGCAAAACGGATTGTGGTTTCTTCAGGGACGTTTCACGTCAGCACTTTTCTTTTTTGTTTCTTTTAAGGGCAATGCAACATTTATTAACCCAATCTGCATGACTTTGGGTATTCATTTTTCTAAAAATGTCATCTAGTGAACAGAATTGTGGGCGGAGATAGGGGTTAAGTGAAAAGAGATCTCAAGACTCAAATCCAGGGCAGTACAGGATTAAGCAAAGATGCATGAATCAGTCAAACACAACTTTGAGTGAGCTAATGATGAGGCAACAACATATAACATGGTAAAAGTCCATTAAAGTTGATTCAGTGGCCACATTATAAATAGGACATGTATAAAAATGATGTGCAATATGGCCAAAGGAATTAAACACATAATAATTGTAAATGACCTTTCAACCTACTGATCAAAGTGCATGGTGAAGTAAGGCTTAGAAATTGACTGTAATTGCGTGAACCAGATGTTGGCACTAGTAGGTCAATGGAACACAAGGTCAAACGTATAGAGTAAAACCATATGCAACAATAATAATCATTATATTCTTGGAGGCCTGTAACGCGCTGTGCTAATCAAAATACAAAATTGCCATATGTCTACACTGGTTAAGTCAATATCATGTTAATTTGTCTTAAACTATGAACACGTAACACAGCTCTTCCTGTTGCCATGGGGATAATCTCTGTGTCAGATTAACTCCTTCTACGGCCTCATGAGGCGAAGGGTCTCTGGGGTTAAGAGTAGTTAAATCTTCACATCTGATGGTGCGCTACATGAGAACGCACAGAAGACGGCTGTGCACAAGCCAACACAAAATCAATTTAGATCCACAGCTGGTGGTGTCAGGCAGCAGCAGATGTTAGGGATACGTGTCAATATTAACTCCCTTTTAATGGAGTTTGTGAAGATAGCGTTTAAAATAATGAAAGAGACATAAGAGCATCCAGTTTCCAGACGACAATATTCAACCAAGAATGTTCCACAAAACTCAGAAACATTTAAATGTTGATTGTAGTTTGAGGCGGTACAACTTTCTGAACAGATAGAAAGATAAAATAAACATAGTGAATCTATTTTATGTAAAGGGTTCAATCTAAATTTGGACATGGTTATGGTGAATTCTTCATGAGCGGATCGAGACTAACTAAAATATACATAGATCTGCATCATTTTGAAAACATATGTATAAACACAGACACACATTGCACTTTGCTTCTTGTGGACATTTTAGAAAGTTTAGTAATATCTGACTTAATATTCAGCCTGTGATGTACTATAGTTCTTCAGACAGACCTTGGTCTTGAGTCTTGTTTAAGGTCACTATTTAAAGGTCTTTCTCAGACATCAAACTATGATATTTAGATAAAGTCAACTTCCTTTAGAGTTTAGAGCAAATCCAATCTTGAAATTAAGGATGATAAAGGAGCAGCTATTTTGTATTCCATCCGTATTTTGGAGACATAATTGTTTTTTTATGAAAGGGTGATTTCATGAATATGTATTGTATCATCTTAAAACAATATTTGTTAAACTGTTTATCAATTTCAACTCTCACTTCTCACAATTGATTTAGCTACAGGTGGGCTATATAGACAAAAAAAATATCTCGTCAGATGATATTATTGCAGTCCAACAGAAATGTGTCAAAACACGTCTTAAAACATATTAGTTGAGGTTTAATTATCAGAAAAATTGGAAATGCCTGTAAAATCAACCACAAACATGCTGAAATTTCACCTTATTTAAAAATGTACGACATAACTTAATTTTCATTTTCAATTAGCTCTTTTTGAAGCATTTCTTGCTATAAACAGTGTACGCGGTATTAAAATTTAGCTTATCTTCAAAACAACACTCAAGATATTTACTAAATTTCAATATTGTGCATACCTCTATCTCCAGTACGCAAAAGCAAATCTTCACAATTAGAATTTGTACTATTTTCTGGCTATGCTCTGTAAAGTTTGACCCCTCCAAACAATGGTTTTGTTTCATTACTTTGTTGCTTTGGTACTGTTCCTTGCTTGTCGTAGAAAAAGCCCATTCCTTTTTCCATTTGAGTGCAAAGTGTCCCAGCGGTGGTTGAGCCCCACGCTGGTTTTCCCCACTCTCCTCTTCTTGTGCCTGTACAACTGCAGCCAGGGGCACCACTGAAGGAGCTGCATTACACCCCCAGGTCACCAATATCCCCTTAGCCCTCACAAAGAACTCCGGCTTATGGAATCAGATATACTGTGTAGCATGACAAATTACTCGTCGACAGCTTCCCCTCCCATGCTCAAAGATCTGCGCTTTTTTAACCCCCCACCACGCAGGCCGCACATCCAATTTGTCAGGTTGAAACTGGGGTTGAAAAATGGCCGTGTTTTGCGATAGGGCCATGGGGTCTCTAGCCTCAGTTTATTGTGCCGTGACTGACGATAAATAAGAGTAATTGACAACACAAACAACATGAATTATGAATGTGCGTTTAATTATGTTGCTTACTGCGTGATAGGAGAGGTAATTACAAAGACATCATTCATCAGGTATTTATTTGTAAGCGGTGGTGGAGCCTCAAATGACCCTTCTGCTTTGTAGTGAAAGGTTGCGTTTTCCCTTGTAAACTAACAGTTATGTTAATTTACAAAGACTATAAAAAGTTGTCAAAAATACACTATGGTCTGAAATAGTTTACTTGTCAGCTCCACTCAGACATGGCTTGTTTTGCACAGTTTATATTCTTGGTGAAAGAAAGCAGCACAATGTTTTATTTTCAGTAATGAAACCCCATGTAGAGATGATTGAAAATAAAAAAATTGGGATCTCCAAGAACTGCTGTGCCGATCTACTTTCTTTCTCCAGTTTTTATTGTTTGGACCCAGCACACAGGCTTAACAGTCTTTATCCCATTGTTTATATTCTTATTAGGATGAAAAATTATATTTATCAGACAATGTATATAAACAGTAGGGTAATTTGACAGTATATTTCTACCATTTATCAGGGTTTCCTAAAACTAGAACCTTTTTTGCTATTCATTCATAATTCATTATTCACAAATCTCAATTTCTGTCAAGAATTAAAAGGTGGAAATGCAAGTGTATAAAGCAATTGGGAATATTATGAATACATATATAAACAACAAAGAAATAGCAACTAAAATATGTCTGCATTACCAGTATTTTTTAGGTTATTTTTTTTAATCAATTTATTTTTCAACGCACAGACTCCTATGTGGATCCATGAGGTAAGTAGAGTTCTTGAAAGGTGAAATCAAACATTGCCCAGGCTTACTGTAGAGAGCCAGAAGGTTTCGAGGAAGCCAGGCTGACAGTGCGACTAAGCGTCTGAATATAGCAAAGAAGCACTCAATTGGATTTAGAAAGTGAAACAACTAACCGGGACCTCTGGCGGGTTCGACATTATATAGTTCAATGGACTAATGCGATCAGCTGGATGGCACCTGTTGGCCAAGAGCATCTATTAAAGTGGTTTATCTATTGTGAGAGAATACTGTCAGCGCTCACAGCTCTGGAGAAGGGTTTGAGAGTGCCTCTTATGCAGTATACTGATATTGGGACATGATGATGATCAGAGCAGCAGGGCTGGTAATTCTACTGCTCATATACATCACAACATTGAGAAATACTAAATAAGGAAAAGCTGAAAGTACACCAGAACTAAACTGAAGATTAAACAGTCCAGCCAGGACACATTGAAGTGTGAAAAAAAAGTCAGATTGAAAAAGTGATGAGAACAGAGCTCATTATATTGTTTAGTTTATAAAGATGATTTAAGTGTGCACCTGCTAACTTACTGTTAATTGCAAATGTCTGTTTAGATAAGTAGAGGAGTCTATCAGTTTAGTTAGCTAACTGAAACACACCATTATTTATAGTCCAGATTAGATTTTCCATTAACCTCACATGACCCAGACGGGGTCAACCTGACAGCCTCAGGGTCAGTGCAATGTCCAGCTTTGGTCTAGACCTTAACTCCATTTGTACTCTCTATATTAGCTGGAGACACTCTCCTGTAAATACAGCAAGTATGAGTGGGCAAGGGGCACATAAAATATGAGGGGGAGTAGAAAAATCAATGTGATTGAGTGGATGTGTGTCCATTATTCCATGCACTCGTCCTGTTTACAGCATTCTAGAGCAGGCAAATAGGAAAAAGTGGAAGATTAAATAATGTTGATGAAGACCGTTAATAAAATTATAAAATGTATAGATACAGCTGCTTTTGCATTTATTGCCACAAACGTATGGCTCGCTGATCACGTGGTCAGTGACATCTGCCCCGCATCTGCCCAACACCATTCCAATACCACTGAGTTGACAGCTTGCATTGTCTAGGATGTGATGAAGTGGGCTGCAGTGTGCCACGGGTTTACGCCGTCCAGAACACGGAGTGCACATGAACAAGGCTGGATTCAGCTTTAAATTCAGGCAGCAGAAGTTCGCCGCCTCGGGGCTAGTTATCTGTTTACGGATCCTACTTTACGCACTGTTTCCTATGCTTGTGATGGAGGCGGTAAATAAACACTACGCTTCACAAATCTAAAACGCGCGCTTCCTCCCTCCTCTGCCCTCGCATCATCCGCTTATCTGTCTCCGCTCATCGTGCACGATTATACACGCGCGTTCGGACCCAGTGACGCACTTTGCTCAAGTAATGCAAGCCAAAACAACAGGGATGCTCTGTGCTCAAAAGAGGGGGTTTTGCATGACGCGTGGATGGAAGAGACAGCGAGGCAATATACTTTGCACAGCAGAGGGTTCCAAACTCCACAGCAGTAAAGGCACTCGCAGCGAGAATGTAGAAACATAGGCTATTCTTATTTTAGATACAAGTTGTGTCTCCAAGCGGGGCATCTGTTAGTTACGCGAAGTGCAGACTCCCGTTCACAGGGAAGAGAGAGGCCATCCGCAGCTGTGCCATCCGAAAAGGACCGAGACACGCGTAAAGTTAGAAGAGAAGAGTCCGGCTTACCGTATGATCGCCGTGTCGCCCTGGCGGATGGTGATGTTGTCCGTGGTCCGCTGCATATCCACACTTCGGACGGGGAATCCTGTGGGAATAAGACAGAGCAGTCTGAAAAAAGAAGCCTGCAACTGCCTCCAACACGGTTTGCGTCCGACTTGCATCTTCTGGAACGCGCGCGTGTTTCGTGAAGTGATGGTAAATCCAAACGGTGAAAAGATAGGAAAATAGTGGATAGGGAGAGAGAAAAGAAAGTCCTGACAGTTGTCCCGAACAAAATCCACAGCAACAGTTCCAAATGCAAACTTAATATAGCGGTTTCAAACAGGACTGTGTGTGTCACTAAAACCTACAGCCGTCGCCTCTGATGCGTAATGCTATCCGCGTAAAAAGCAGCGCACGCAGCCAGTAGCGGCGATGGGGAGAGAGGCAGGCTTCTGTTTCGGCTCTGGGAAAATCACCCCCCCTCACTCCACACAAGCAGCCACACACTCGCAGGCAGCACCTCTCTCTCCTCTCAGATTATCCTGCCTCTGACTGTGATGCACCCCTTATTGGTTGTCAGGACAACAGCACCACCTGAGGTCCCTTTCTGTAAGACACATGTGAGCTGGACTGCGATGGAAACGCTAATGTACCTAATGGTATATAAAGGACTTGGGTTTTAAGCAAAAAGACAAAAAAGACAATAGATTTTTTTTTCTTGCAGTTACACGTTGATTTTTGACTAAATCTGTATTGTTTTCTGTTTAAAAATATCACCGCATGTTTTATTATAATGATTTGAAACTTTTAAAAACAAATAGCTGCAACCGTGAGCCGCAGTGTGAATATGACATTTATAAGCACTTAATGTCTATTTCTAAAGCACACTTACAAACCCAAAGTGCTGTACAGCAAAGTGCAATAATAAATATGTACAAACAATTAAAATACACATGAAGTTAATAAAATAATGACTCAGTTCAGTTTATACCTAGCACATAATAAAACTGAATACTAAATCGGTATTCAAGTGTTCAAAATGAGTATATGTTTTCAAATACATTCCTCATTCTGAGGAAATACATTCCTCATTCTGAGTATTCAAGGTGCACTACGTCACCACGGCATATATCCGTACAGATATTACTGCATTGATGTTCCGCAGTATGGCATTAAACATATATATCTCCATATATATAGAAAACACTGACGCCACCTAGGAAAGTTATAGGCCTGGCGACCCAAATCACAGTAAAGATACATTAAAGGTCCTATATCATGCAAAATCAACTTTTCAGATATTTTAACCTTCTTACAGTGCTATTGGCCGCTCGTATATGTGCCCAAAGTGTTTTTTTGTTTGATTCCTGCAATCTTTAGCAAGAGAATAGTCTCTATCCTTTCCCTCGGATGGGCAGACGAACGGGCCCTACTCACCAGGATGAGTCAACCTGGTGAGTGCCGCAGCACGCTTCCCTGTTTCAGCCCATCCTCCAGGAAGCACTCTGTACCTTGTTTGTTTGTTTGTTTGGTTGGTTAAAGTACCTAAAAATAATAAAATACCTCCTCTTACAATTAGATAAAGGTTCCAATTAAATATTTTTCAACATCATTGACCATAACCAAAAACTAAAAATATGGATATTCTCTGCAGTACCTCTGTAGAGCTGCTGCATTATGGGTAATCACTTCCACTTTCAGCACTGAAGGTCTTCTGTTTGAGCTTTTTTATTCAGCTGAAATACGAATGTGAAATAAGCATTTAATTTCAGCTCTTGCCAATCAAGCAGCAGTTTAATAGTCCATGATCTGATGCTCATTCAGAGCAGCGCCTAATGAACTGACTGTAACAGTTTAGGCAGTGCATTTGGCATGATTTGTTTCAGGAAATAGATGAATACTGATGAGACACATTGTGAATCTCCGCACAGGGCATCGCCTGCATGACTCGACTACATTTTTGATATTTTCATATTTGATTAATAATTAACAATTCATCACATTATAAAGTGGAGTTATATGCACATGTACAAATCAGGATTAAGTACCATTCCAATTCCCATTTTGAATGATTTACTTACTCTAGTCTAGTAACAAATCATATAGGTAAAAAATATAGTTCAGAGAAAATAAACTTTATTTGATCAAATGTTTATGTATTTTTTGCATCACAAGGATCACCATTTCCTCTTGCACTTAAACCTACATTAAAAAATAAATAATCTGACCTCCTTTAAGTCTCTTTGACAGTCCATCAGCAGCCCATATGCGCCTGTTTGGCTGTTGTCACTTATCGCTGCTTCAGGTTTATTGTGCTGTCGATCCTATGAACATGCTCTTTATGTTTCTTACACAAAGCACTTGTTGTGGAGCACACGCAGCTGTTTGTAATCCCACCGTGAGAGAGGCAGACTGACAGGATGCCCCAGAATGAGCCGTTCTGTGGTTCAGGCGTCAGCACTTTTTAAGCTCCAGATCAGAGGTAAGAGCCATTTTGACAGCTCCCCCTGCAGCAGATGTAGCCTTTACGTGACATGTAATGGAGATATTATCCAAACTGGGAAATGTGGCTGGCTGATAGGGGGATCATGGTGGGATCATTAATATAGAGGTAGTCATATTTGAGGGGTTTTTCAGGGGGCGGGGCTGGGAATAACCCCTATCCCTTGCTTTAAATGAAATAATCTTATTGCTCAAGAATTTGGGACACAGAAGAAGAATTTGACATACAAGTTACTCACATGTACTCACTAACAGCAGGGATATGGCAGAAGAAATCTCAACAAACCTCTATCTTCAGCTAAAGCTACAGAAAGAAAAAAAATCTAAAATAAAAAGTGACAAAAAACATTTCTGTTCAATCAGGTACAGAAACATTTTATACAAAATTAAACGCATCATTAATACAAACTGGGATATTCTTCGAAACGACCCCTCTTGCAACCATCTTATCAGAACTTACAATTAATGCCATCCGCAGAACACCAACCCTCGAGGAGAAACTGCCCAAAAAATATTGGTCCACGCATGCCGTTTCAATGCGGATCCTGCAATGACTGCAGCCACATTAACAGATCCCCTTCATTTAAAGACTCTTAAGGCACTAAAACCTTTAAATGTAGACAATTTACCAACACACTCTACAGACGCACTAGTCTACAGGATGAACTGTTTTTGTGGATCCTTTAAAATAGGTAGGACCAAACAAAGACAAAGAGACTGTTTCAGTGAACACAAATATATCATTAAAACCAAAAAAATCCCATGTATCCCCTCACGCAACACTGGTGGTCACAAATGTTGGAAAATAAAAAGTGATAGTCATTGAAGATAGTCGGTCGACAGTTTTTATCTATTGTAAATAGGTGTAAGTGAGAGTATATCTAACTTGCTGATTTGTGGTCGGCTCACGTGACTTGTGTCACATGATCTAAGAACATTTAAGAACACTTGTCCCTCCGCCATATGTATATTGCCCATACAGAGACCGCAATGGTCGAAACGAGTTGGCGTCTCGGTCAACAATACAGGACTTTTAATTTACTGGGTCAGTGTGCCTCAGATTTATTGTATGTTGCACAGTTTCAGGTTAAAAAAATATATATATTCTGCATATTTTATTGCTCATGTTTGCTGTAAACCAGGTCAATACATTTTCTGGGTAAAATACAGGGATCAAGGCTTGGATCAAGAATACACTGTTCTCTAATCACCACTCCCTTTGTCACACAGAACCGTATAATCAGATATATTTATTTCCGTGAAACATATGTTACTGAGGAGCTCATTGGTCACCTGTCATTAAGAACAATATCAAACTTCTCTCAGTTTAATGCTTCGCTCCGATTCTTCAGAAATTCGCAACATTTCTCAGTTGCTATGACATTTTAGTCCTTTTCTCCCCCCCTTGTAAGTAGTAATGTTTGTTTTGATACATACGGACCATGCATGTTGTGTCCCTGATTGGCTAATCTACCTGTCAATCACACCCAACTGAACACAGGGAGATGAAAACAGTGAGCAGACTGATATCAATCTGTATCAAAAATACAAAGAGACATCATTCTGTATTTTTGAGGAAATAGGGATATAGCGGTTGACAACAACACAGAAATACAATTTAAAAAGATGAAATAATTTTCCCTATAGCCCGGCCGGGCCCAGATGACTTGTGGCCTGTTTTTTGTAAATAAGAACAGATTTACATACATATCAATAAAAGCAATATCAGTTTTATGGAATTAAATTTTAAATACAAATGACCTTTATACTCTACCTATACTCTCACACGTTGTTGAGGTTACAGCAAGGTATGAGCTAGAAACGTGACTTTTGATACCGCTTGATACTGGTTAGATAGGTAGGCATCTTCATCTTGGGGATGGCAATAGGAGATAAGAGAAACATAGAAGTTAATTTTGGCTTTAAGCACTAAAACGTTTACTGGACCTGCAGCCATTTTGTAAAAGTTACTAGCGCTTTCCACATATACCGAAGATCGAGCAGCGTATGAAAAGAGCATTTGCATTAGGCCCACTTAAAAGAGACTAGTGGGCGTAGAGGCAGAAGCAGTGGGAAGAGCCGCTCCTTGGCATACAGATTTGGACAGGAATCTCTCCCATGAGGCTGTTAGTTATGCTTCAAGTTTGGAATTGGTTGAAGTCGGCTGGCGATGTGAGCGATAGTGTGTGTAATAAGTGAGGATCGCCTGGCGTGTCTCTCGGAGGTGGAGGGAGGGGGTGGGGGGGCAGGGACATATACAGCGGTTTATGGCAGCTCTGACAAAAGGCCAGTGATCTCTAGTTCTGCCCCTCACAACACGCAGGCAAGTTGTTATTATGCTGCTGGTATGCTCTGAAGAAAGCACAAATGGACATAGAGCAAATAGTGTAAGGAATATGCCATGCAAAAGCCATGCAGTTCACAAACAGCAGCAGCCTAGAAAATAGAGAAAATCAAGATAAATACATAAAAAATAAACTTAAATGTAACCCAACACTGTAAAAACATAAGGCTACAACCATCAACTGTATATAGAACTGGATGTAGCCATACTGTTTGGCTCCAGCCGATTGAAGCCAATCGCAGCTAGCAGTAACTGTATAACAGCTAAGGTGGAGCAGAGTTCAATATATGGTTGGAGAGGGTACGTTTGCATAGTGCGGGCACTTAGCAACGAGCCGTGCTAGCTTTTTCTAAAGTGAGCTGTAGCAGACCTCGGGGAAAAAGGCACTTGATTAGTCAGTGATTGTTCACGTCTTGAACGATAGCTTTGTTTCCAAAAAATGTAAAAGTTTTCAACGATGCTGAAATAAAATCAGCCACTATGACTTATATATATACATATATATAATTATTATTATATTATATATTTTTTTCTTCAGTTTCAAGTTTTAACATGATACTCTCATTATTTCTCACTATTTATTTTATTTTTTTTTACTTTTTCATGTTAAAACGTTTTACTAAATTACCAGGACAATACATGCTAAATCATATGAAATCCACCCATTGGCGACCAGATCATGGACGATCATGACCCAGACGGAATGGCAGATGATCATCTCTATGCAGTATTATAAGTATAATATATTTATAAATATAAATATATAAAAAGTAATACTGGTCGATTTTATTTAAGCAGCATTGGCAGCTCTACACTTCTGTACCATGTATCATTTCATGTTTTATCTCTATAAGATCCTCAAACAACTCACAGCGGCTTAATTGAACAACAGAAATTAACTTAACAACAATATTACATGACTAAAAACAGGACTAAAGCACTAAAACCCAGGCAAGCCAAGCCCAGTGTTTACCAGAAATCTGACTTGACAGTAGGCCTAGGACAAAACCAAGACTAAACAAACCACATATACCAGAAAAAATATGGGTAAGCTATAAAGCAGGACTAAAGAAGATCTTGCACTATGAGGTTTAGGTGTGGGTCATACACTAGGCCTGAATTAGAACTAGGCTTAAACCACACAGAACTAGTGTAAGGCAGGTCTAAAAATGACTAAACCAGGATAATAATAAAAATAAAATGTCATTACAACATTTTATTCAATTCATATTAAAAGCATAGTAGCCTACAGTAGGCCACCACAAACAGAGCTAACTTTGCCATTTATTGCACTAAGAACAAACGCAACTTGGTCACTGGGCCACATGCCTGTCAGGAATGTTGTTGGCGCCCCACACAACAGCATCGATTTTTTCAACCCGCTTCGCTAAAAATAGCAACATAGTCTGTCCTTCGTCTCCAGAGTCACATTCTCTGTATGTTAAGCTGTAAAATGATGTGCGTTTTATTCAAATCCGACGCATATTCACAGAGAAATTCGATTATGAGGGTGTGAATTTAGACAGGCCTAGTACATAGACGGATCACAAGATGAGCACTCTGCCACTGAGCTACTGCCGCTTAGTCAACTTATATATGCACTCAATGACAACACTAGAATGCACAATGGCTAAATACAGCTTATAAGTCAGAGAAATATTTATATACTTACATAATAAGTATATATCAGTATGCATCACTTTCACATTTGCTACTCTATGTTCATTTTATAAACAATGGCAATGGCACCTGGTATTTCAGCAGTCTCCCATCCAAGTAGTAACCAGGTGCATCCTTTTGTTTAATGGTCAAATGTCCTCAAACTGCTGTAAATAAAGATTAAACTGAAACACATGAATAGGTGGGACATTTGTGTTCTATAATATATTCTTTTTGGTGCGAGCCTTGTATATGACTCTATAGTTCAGCTAAAATATTTATTACATTAGAAAAGTGGGCGCACATTGTTCATACATGTATTTGGTTCACAGTTATATATAGAACAATTTCCCTTTGAGGTTAGCAGGTGAATTATGAATATTTTGTGCCTATACGGGATAGACACCACTCAACAACTGTGCCAAAAACAGTGCAGTGAGCGGCCCTGAGGATTTGGAGAACAATAGTAGTCATCACGCTCAAGACTGAATCAAGCGTAAAGTATAATTAACAAAAACTTTCAAAAAAGTATGGTACAATTTATTCATCTTAAAACAAAAAGGTGATAGTAGGGAACATCATGGGCACATTTTAATGGAAGGCATCATTTTTCATGATTGAATCCCACAGATTTCAGTCAATTTGATTTCAAACCAGAATGTTGCTAGGTGTTCTTTGTTTGTCATTAGTCGCATGGCAGCAAATATTCAACTGATTGGATACAAACAAATATCACCCAGGGATATATTTAAGATTCAATAGAAGGGCTGGAAAAAAATTGCGAGACAAGGTTTTATTAACAAGTCCAAAAAAAACAAAATTAAAAAGCTTACAGAGTAGTCGACAACTAAAATGATAATGAATTGCAGTACAACTAATTTACAGTACTTATGCTTGTACGATATCATAGGAGACAAAGTGCCCTTGAAGTATGCCTCTATATGATTGTAAATAACAACATGAGATCATCTAAACATACTATTCTACGGTATAACGCTAATTCCGCGCATTTTCATAAGACATTATGAATAAACTGTTTTGATGTTTCTCTTGTTAAAATATAATCACAAAAGATCTGATCCATAAATGTATAATAAGCTCATTATGGAGGAAGTGTTAAAACCAATTCTTCCTCAAAGTGAATACAGAAAACAACAACGGATTAGGGCTTAATAATTGGTTGTGCTAATTAGCTTGAATCTAATTCAAATAAACTATAAGCAACACATTTCTCACAAGAAAGTTATTTCAGCTTCTGACTGCCTTGGCAATATATCATAATGATGCAAAAGGAACAATTTTCTTAGCAAATCTTATTAGTAAAGTGGCTCTATTGAGGCAGTGTTATTTTAAAACTTGATGCCATGCCCTGAATTTCATCATTGGTATTACTCCTGGAGAATATCACTGTCTTGCACTTCTCTGAGACATGTGACATTACAGCATTTCAAAAAGATGCTAATTTGTACTTTGGCAGCTTTTTGACATTGTTAACTCTATCAGCTGCAAAGGACAAAACTAAATTAACAAATAGGCAAAATATTTTGACACAATGGAAGATGTGTGTTGTCTGTGAAGGGATATATGCAAAAATAAAGCTGTATTCCAGAATAATATGGCATGTTGCATTAAGCTGCTAAACTGTTGAATTTTACAATGTGCATATGGATAATATATTGTGAAAGAGATGATAACATGCAATCAGGTTTGATCATCCGATGCTTATAGAGAAACACTTTACATTTCATCCACTATTTTACACGCACAGATCACTTCAAGCACGCTTTGATCCAATTCCTGTCTGTTTCTCCACAGTTCAGTTTTTTCCATTTATTTCATTTTTATTCAGGCATTTTCACAAGGGCTCAAGAGAAGTAGTCGGACCACTCTTGTCCCGGTCTACGCACACTTAAAAAGAAACTAAACAGCTGTGAATGAGGGTTAGCATTTCGAGGCGTCTAGTAATTTGACCTTAGCACTAAAAACTGTGTTAATGCACATACCCACTTCAGGTCCAAAATGCAAACATACAGTACATATAACCATGCTTTTGCAAATTTAGATAAGCAACAGCTCATTTACTTTGAACATTTGATTTTACAAACGCTAGAAACAAAAACAAAACGCATTTAATCAGTAGTTTTTACTTTGTTGGCGGACCAAAACATTAAAGTCTGCGATGGATTGACCATAATTTGTCTCAAGTCGCTTCGCTAAAATTAGTGAAAACAGTTCTAAACTTAAGACTAGTATTTTCCTTTCCTTTCCTCTGCCTCTAGTGTGATCAGAGCGCAGTGTATAAATGTAGCAGAGCCCGAGTGGATACGATTCGGTTTCATGAATCACGACCCCTTTAATCGAAGTTTTAGAAACCCTGTTCACATCAGAATAGGCCATATTGTCTGGGCACTTGCTGGCAGACAGAAAGAAACAACATAAAACGATATAATCAAATCTGTGTGTGGGCTGAAATGATTTAAGCTGTACAGACTTCATTACCTGTGCTGCAGCTCTGTCGCTCAGCTCCCAGGAGGCCCATCGCACAAAACTAATGTTGGTTTAGTCAAAGTCTCCCTGTAGGAGTTCAAAGTCATTACAGTATGCAGTGTGGAGGCTGGCACTAACAGGTTTGTGTAAGTGACATTTCCAAAAGGCTAATTATACACTGTCCTTAAAGGCTCTTTGATGACTTTTGTGGATAGTCAAATGCTGTAAGGAAGCATGGTTTAGCTGTACTTAATTTAAATAAAGCGGCACGTTGAAATATTTGGCAGCATAATCTGTACTTGTACACTTGCAACTAAATACCATTGTGAAAAGCAATTATTTTCTCAAAGATTTCTGCTTTGGTTGTACTACTAAGGTTGGCAGTAAGACAATAATTACAGTAATTGCGATCCCTAAGAAACAAAGACCATTTAAGGAATATATCTATTTTCACAGTACTTCTTTGGTCCCGCTTCAAGCCCAATTATTTCTGATGTAGACTTGATTTGGTCTTGTTTTAGTCCTGGTTTAGCCCTGTTCTAGGTCAAGATAATCCGAGGCAGTGAAGGGAAAAAATTTGTAACTCAAAGACACACATTTCAGGAAATATAAACGTTATATTTCTTTCTTTGAGCCCCTGTTTACCAGTAATACATTGGGATCTCAAGATAACTACTGACATCTAACCAAAGTTAACAGAAATACACACATTTGAAGTAATGCTACACTAAAGTACTCCGGTGCACTCAAGAAACGGAATGCACTCTGCCTTAAGATCTTAAATCAATATTTGCCTATGAAACACAAACACCAGAGCCATTTCAATAGGAGCTGGATCTATAATGTAATTCGGATTTGCACTCACCTTCATAGTGCACTATCTAACCTCTGCTTAAAAACAAACAGCACTTGGCTTTGTTCTGTAGCCACAAGATCAATGAGCTACACTATTGTATTGTTTTCTGTTTTAAGTCCGCATGAAAACTTGCCTCGACTTAGAAAGTAGGCCCGGCTGTGTATTTGAGTGCAAAGGACAAAGAAACTCAAGACACAAGATAAGAAGAGAAGTTGTTTTTTTAAAGGGTATGCATAATAAGTACTTGGATTTCCCATCTGAAGCTGCGTCTTGGCAGGCAACAAAATGCACGATACACAAGAAAACAGGATACCCAGCAACGAGCTCAGCAGTATATGGTAACAACATGCATCTTGGCTCAAAGTCTCTCCATCTTCTCCTCTGTCAGCAGAAATGAGGAACAAGGACACACTTCTCACCTGGACATTTAGCAAAAATACGTGTGTGCATTCCTTTAGATGTTAGTTTTTAAATCAAAAAGTGTAGTTGGAAAGAAATTCCGGGTAAAACGCAACAGATGTGAAATAAACAAATGCCTAAAAAGAACATTGGGCTGTCTGAGGGGGAGCATAGTCTGTGTACTACCTGACAGCTCATTTAAAAGATAAATACAGCGCCAACAGCTTGAGTGCTTCCAGTAATAAAACAAGACCAGAAACGCACAGATTCTTAAATGTAGTCACAACCCATTGTCACAAATTAAGGAAAACAGAAAGGTTGTGTAGTGTCTGAACTTTTGCCCCAACGTAACTCAAGAAGGAATTTGTTCATCTACTGCTGTCCTAACACTGTGGGACCTCAACATCTGGTAAGGCAAGGCAAGGCAAGGCAGGCAAGGCAAGTTTATTTGTAGAGCCCAATTCGTACACAAAGGCAATTCAAAGTGCTTCACTCAACATGGAAAAAATGCATTAAAATCACAAAGACGATGACAGAAATCACAAAACCTTAAATTAAAGAAATTTAAAGGTGACATTTTCAGGCTATCCATCAAATAGTTTAAGCCATAAAAGAGAAGAGTGCAAAGTAAAAGCATTTCAGTCATATGCACAGCCAAACAAAACAGTTTTTAGTTTAGATTTGAACATTGCCAGAGTAGCGGCCTGTCTCACATCCTCAGGAAGACTGTTCCAGATTTTAGCTGCATAAAACTGAAATGCAGATTCCCCATGTTTAGTCCTGACTCTGGGCACCAGCAGGAGGCCGGTCCCTGAGGTCCTCAGAGTCCGAGATGGTTCATATGGCACTAACATGTCCGAGATGTACTTTGGTGCTAGGCCATGGAGAGAGACTTGTATACAAGCAGAGCTGCTTTGAAGTCTATTCTCTGAGCCACAGGGAGCCAGTGCAGAGACCTGAGCACAGGACTAATGTGATCGTACTTCCTGGTTCTAGTCAGGATCCCGAGCAGCGTTCTGGATGTACTGCAGCTGTTTTACAGCTCGTTTGGAGAGGCCAGTGAGCAGGCCGTT
Source organism: Chaenogobius annularis (assembly GCA_015082035.1). Classification (NCBI taxonomy): domain Eukaryota; kingdom Metazoa; phylum Chordata; class Actinopteri; order Gobiiformes; family Gobiidae; genus Chaenogobius; species Chaenogobius annularis. The sequence continues at coordinate 192,967 of BJKM01000262.1, forward strand.
ACAGTAGTGTAATCTACGAGAGACAAACGCATGGATAAGTTTCTCCAAGGTCTGGTTTAGACACTATATTTTTGATTTTGGCAATGTTTTTTTAGATGGTAGAAAGCTGCTGATGTGATTGATCTGACCTGGCTGTTAAAATTCAAGTTTGAGTCCATTATTACCCCCAGATTCCTAACTTGATTTGTAGGTTTTAGAGCGAGACTCTGGAGGTCGTAAAGCGTTAGGAGAGGTCAAAGGGCAGGCCAAAGAAGGATCTGCTGGGGGTATAAAAACTAAGACAGAAACTAGATTCTGGGTGACTCCAGATCTGACCAAGGAGGAGCACCCAGGCAAATGTAGGCTCGTCTGTATTGATGCTGTTTCTGTGAATAAACATCTTTTGAAAGACAGAAGCTAGTGTCAACAAGCTTTCTTCTGCTACTCAACCACCTCGAACAACACTTTGAGAAACCACAGTTGAAAGGAAAGTATGTATCATTTACGGTCTACACTGTATTGTGTGCAAATCTGCTAATGTAACTTTTTGGATGATACTTTCAATATGACTACTGTGCATTTCTACACAGTTCTATTGTAATCTACTTACTTAGCCTATCCTGGCGGTCAAGCAACTACATGTTCTTAATGATGTGGTCAGTTTGGAGTCAATAAATATTTTTCAGACTGTGGGCCAAAGAGCCAAGAATAAGACACTTATAGTTCTCCCATTTAGCATGTGGAGGAATGTAGTATTGTAAATGATGCAGCAAAAAAAACACCTATAATTCATTCAATGCATGATTTACAAGTTAAATGTCATACTGGGGGATACTCAAGAAAAGGCCAACACATCTACTACAAACAGCAGGTGGCAAACAAGAAGTTCTTGCAACTTTAAAGTTGATGTATCATGCAATCTTTTGGCTTTTATTAGCTTTTAAACATGCAATTTTCAGTATCAGTATTTAACGTTTCCTAACTTAATATATGTAAAAATAATAATAATAATAATTAAAACATATTAAAACTGCAAAACTGTGTGAATGTTTTCAAGCAGTGGGAATGAACAATTAAAAACTGAATTAAATAAGCCATTAGGCTCCATGACTGCTATGCTAATAAAGCCACGCGATGTGAACACAATATTATGTTATTGTCTATTATTCGTATTTTCTCATTGACTCGAATCATGGACACATGGTGGACATTCAAATGTATATGTATGTGTGTATTTCAAATGAACTTGGTGCGGCTGTATGTTGGTAGGGGTATGCAAATATGTAATTATTGTAAACCATATGTGTCCTGCACTATGCTATAAGCTCGAAATAAACCAATCAATCAATTTGAGCGCAGAAATGCTCAGATTGCGTCTGGTGCTGGTTTATGGACATAAAAACAGATAACAACAGACATAACTATACAGAGAAACAAGCGTGGACAAAGCAAAGAACAAATCCAGGTATGTTTTTGATGACATGGTTAACAGCTCAAAAGATCAATTTTGCATATGTGCCTGTAAACTGGAACAGTGAACATCCAAATTGAACATCCTCCAGTCGAAGCTAAATACCTTCTTGAGGCAGTTGTTAATTTTACAACGCTCTCAGTGAAACACTATGTTCGCTTTCAACAAATGTCGTCCCAATAACACCTTTGCCATAAAACCGCGAGCCTTATTTCAAATGAATTCGGTGTGCTTTTAGAGAGCCATCAGATGAGTAAAAGGCCTGTCTTATATACTCCATCTGTAATAACTCACACAACAACAGTGCAACAAGATCACCTTCAGTTTCTCAAATCTCTTTTTTAGATCTGTGTAATATGTTTTCTGTGTGCCCAAAGAAGATTTTTTTATGCTAAATATCCGTTTTCATGTTTGTGCTTTTGCCTTGTGTTCTTGGAGTCTGCGGCAAAAAAGACAACAATATTGAAATAATGATGATTGATAAGATAATGATGGATTTCTGATGGCGGCTACTGCAAAGAAAAACGTATTAAATCAGACTCAAATAAAGTATATCTGTGATAGCATAGTTTAATGCAATGCAATGTCATGTAATTATAACACATTCTTATTAAACTTGTTAAATCCTTTCGCATTACTTTGGTACATGCTTAACCAGTGATAGAAAAGGCTTCAAAAGTATAGTCAATATTTTTTAAATGAGACCTTCTAACTGCCATCCAGATGTCATTGTGAATCTGAACCTTTGCAACCTCTTCTACCATGGACCACTCCAGGACAAATTGTATAACCTGTAATTGTATTCGCACACGGCATTTTTCCTTTCAAATCATAGCGAATAAGCCAGTTAACTCTGAGATACGAACTGTCCCGGACATAAACTTGATAAATAAAACAAATTTAATGTGGTACACATTATTGTCCTGGACCGCTGAACTGTGGTTACTGCTTTTAGTGGATTAGCGCTGAGTTTGGGGGTTTCAAAATTGTCAGTAATGATCCCCAAATTACACTCCTAAATGCTTTCCTATTCCCCATGTGGATTTGGCTTATGAGCAAAGCAATCACACCCACCAGCACATATTTGATAACCAACAATGCACTGTATTATAATATTTTTTACTTGGGCTATAAAGAAAAAATACTTTGAAGTTGGAGGGAATTTTATCTCCCATCTCTTTAGCTGATGGAGCACCCACATGCATGAGCTGCGCATGATAAAAGAAAGAGCAAACGCAGCTACGAGGGTCCTTTGTGGATGTAGCTCTCCCGAAGCCCTACGCTCCCCCACAGTTATGAAATCTAATCATCATGTAAGGCGCGGCATATATGTAAAATGCCCAAGTTTGACCTCAGCATTCCGCACCTGTACGAATCCATCTCGCCTCGCTGGGATTGAAACTCACTGACTTTTCCCTCAATCTTCTGCTTATAGAAGAGGAAGCCATTTTGAGATGCTCCCGGGGGTCATCCATCCTCTCGCTATTCACTGCTATTATAGAGCAGAAGAACGTGTGTAGACGTTCCCATGGGGGATTGGTGTAGCTGATGTTGAAGGGGAAAAACAACCAGAGGTGAGAAGTATTGAGTTTCACATTCATTTCACTAACTTTTCTTTACAATAGACTTTTTCTTCCACCTCTACTTGAATCAATATGTCGACAGCTTAGTTCAATTTCAACCTTTCAACTGGTTTGTATAAATATTTAAGAGAGGGAATATAGAATTTATCTTTCAGATATCAGAAACATGACCTATATGTGTCCCCAGAAAGGAGGTAAACATGTTCAAATCAATTTTTTTTACTTTTAGGCGGTGGGGCTGAGAGTCTATCTGCTTTAGTCAGTGAAAACACAGGTCTCCATCAAGGGAGGACGTAGAATTCAACATCCCTCCCTTTAAAATGTTTCTTTTTTTGCCACACCGGTTTGGTTTTAGTCACGTCTGTAATGTCTAAGGTGAAAAGCAGTCAGAAAAGATTATGCGTTTACGTGATGAGAAGTGTACTTGTCCTTGTTAACATAAAACCGCTCTGTCAAAAGTCAGACCAAAATATGGCGCCGCCTAAGCTGTTTTCGCAAACGTCTTGTGATAAATTCAGTAAAAAATGTCTCCAAGAGATTGATGACTAATTAAGAGTTGCAGAGAACAAGCAGTTTCCCTAATGAAACGACTTTCTGGACTGTCTCCACAAATTCAATCTAAGTGGTGAAAGAAAATTGCTTTTCCTTTTGCTGGTAATTTTAGATCCTATATGAGTCACAGTAATGAAGATTCTTTTGACCTAAGATATAAAGAAGGTTTTATAGATTGTGAAGTAATAAAAGCATCAATCTATTATGTGGTCCAGTATAAAATAGAGACTATCGTGTTCAGATATTAGAAATGGCGGATCCTCCTTTGGACTGAATTTGATTCTCTTATCGGCATAGTCAATGTTTTTTATTAACTTTTCTGGCAAAACTTTCCTCTATGTTATTGCTTTGCCTGGAATGTTGCATTGAATGACATTAAATCTGTGTTTTTATTGAAAATACTTGCACCTTTAAAGACAAGTGTGTAAAAATGAAACCAATCAAGAGGTCTGTCAGACCCACAAACATAAAGTCACTTTGGTGGCAAGAGAAATTAAGATAAGTGTTTATGTTTTCAGTGAGATTTTATGGATTCATTCTTGCTGGGGTACCCAGCTTTTTGTTGTAAAGGAATACATTTTGTGTTTTCCACTAAAGAGCATCTTGTAAAAGCATCACTTTGTCACACAATTAGACCATCCCGCATTGCCTGTGTGTATAAAGCCTTTTATGTCTTGTCAGCACAGAGGTAAGGGCCGAAAGCAGAGCTCAGATTATCCGTGCATGGGCGGACCACTCCAGTTTCACTTTGAAAAAGCTGTTCTAAAGCCATACATGCGCACTGAAATAAATGCATATGGAAATGACTATGTACCAAACAGAACTAGTTATAGAACTACAGATTGCAATACGCACTTCTGGTTTATGTTGTGAAAGTCAGGTACAGCAGCTTTAAAGTGGTAAAAGGATTGTTCTATTCTGCCTTTATGTTCAAAGATCATAGTTGCATGATCAAAATAGTGTGCAGTTGTGTTAAGATTGATTTTCTTTTCTGGTTTAGGTTGGCACGAATGCTCAACAATCGGTTCTAGTAACTGTGAATAAAAACATTATAAAGCAGGAGCATGCAGAGATTCTTTTATTTCTAATTAGTTGAAACTTTACATTTTTATCCATTGATCTTTGACTCGGAGTAAAATCCTATTCTTCTTTCCTTAGCTGTCAACAGTAAATGCAACATGTGATGAAATGTGAGTGAATGCTCATTGAAACAAGTAGAGAGTGAGTAAGTTCTCCAGTCGCACTCCTCCCTCGCAGCGGTGCACTTGGAGCGGCCTGAACATTATTGATCACTGTATCGCCGGAGGCACAGCTTTCCAACACCGACAGATTTGCTTCTTATAGATAAGTAGTTTTTACCCCTTTGGCTGGACCTTACAGACACCTGCAGGTTTCAGTCCTTATCTATGTTTGATGTGACTGGACTTCAGCATTGGCACTCGTCACATGTCGGTGTAATCCCTCATTCGTCCAGAAGTGTTCCATCGTGTTCAAGTGTAGTCATCGGAACACTGTTTTGAAATTTAAGATGTTTCAACTTTCTGTTTTAAATAGCGTTAGCATCTTGAATGGAAAGACTGGCTTTTTTTTTACACTGTGCAAAGTCCATCAGGCTGTAAAACAAAAACAAACAAAAATATCCCTCATTTGTTGATAAATTACACTACAGCTACAAGCTTGTAAAGAAAGTTTAGCTACAATTATTTTTGGTCATTTGAAAAAAAGACTGAAAAAATGTATAGGGATTGGGATTTTGTATTACTGCACATTTTGAGGGTTAGGGCCTTAATAAAGGTTCGTGGCTGAATCAAACCTTGGATAAAAGTGACTTTATTGAATGATTTATAGTACTGTGTGTCTGTGCTTGTGTGTGTGTGTGATCAAAAAACCTTACATTTGGTCAGTCCAGGTTGACAGTAATGATTTGCAATTTAGCTTTCCAAAACAAGCTCTCAAATCTCTCCACCTCCCCTTCAGGAAGTTAAATTAATAATAAAAGAGAATTCTATAAATATTAACTCACTGGAAAGTTTACTTCAACAATTTGTTTATACACAAGAACATTGTTTATACACAAGACATTTCTAATATATGCAGATAAGACCCAAACACACCCGTTATTGTTACAATAAGCCTTTGATGAAGTAAGATCAAAACATTGTTAAGATAGGTTCAGTATTGGCCTGTGAATGTGTTGTTAAAAATGCAAATTACAGTATGTATTGGCACATTTTTCCAGCTAAATGGCTATATTGGAAACATGTGTGGTGGAGGCAAACATATGGAGCAGACTGACCCATGAGAAATAGATTAAAACATGTGAAATGCATGAGATTACAGCTAGTTTTGGAGGTGGTCTGGCTCCTTTAAAATGGCTCTACAACGAACACAGAGAAGCAACAAGAACAGTAATTTATGTTTCACTAAACTTGGAAGCCCTTGCTTTTGGCGAGGTGGGAAATATTTGACTGATTTTATAATAAACATAACTGTTTTTTTACCGCCATCATGAGAGCTCTAAAACCTTGTCTCGGTCTTGCAATATTTGGTACTTCTTCAGACTTCAGTGCACCAGACTTTAGGAACATAAAGCCGCCAATAAAAGTTGTTTTCTCTATGCGTTATTTAAAGAAGACAAATTGTGCTTTTTTCTGGTACTTATTAAAACTATAACAGAAATAATTTTACATTTTGAATATTCTAAAAAAGGTCAATATAAATGGGCCACATAGTGATATTTCCCCACAGCAAGCAGCACATTGTTGTTTTTATTGTTGAAAAAATGTATCCACATCACGTTTTCAATCTATGTGCATGACTTGGAGTTTGAGGTTTCCAAATAATCACATTCATGTACAAAACAGTGGGCGGGGATAGGTGGTAGGTGAAAACAGACATTTTCTGAGTACACAAGCCTCAAATGCAGGTAAATACAGGATTACTAAAACAGGCATAATCACAATCAATATATAAAGTTGACCAAGAGAATACTGAGGATTAACAAATATCATTAAAAGCTCATGAAAGTCAAATCAGAATTATACTGTATGTCTCCTTTAAGTTTTCAATTGTGAAAGACTAAGGTGTCCTGAAACAGTTTAACAAACCTAAATACATATTACATGGAACATTTTAACCACAACATAGACAGCCCATATCTGATCTCACTCCACTTTAATTCCACCCTTGCGCTCTCCCTCCACTGCCTGCACCATATAAATAATGCAGCCTCTTGTTTAGTATGAAACAGTGGTGTCCCTGGATGGAGTTCTCACAGAGGACTAGGGAGAGCCACGGGCCTATCTCCCGGCCCTCCCTCCTAATCTGCATTCTCTGGCTCTCTTTTCCTAATTAGAACAGCGCAGACAAGAAGGCGCTGTAATTGCAGTCAGTTGTTGCAGATTTTATTCCTCCCGTGTGAACTATTCTAGTCTTCCCTTTCCCTTGTAGTTTTCCCCAAGTCATATTTTTATCTTCCCATCTTCCCATCATAAACATATAAAAATGACGCTGTTTTTTTGTTGTTGTCATTTGATTGAGGTGGAATGGGCTAAAGGAGGGAGAGTAAATAATTAAGGGGAAAATCAACCCCACAAGCTACAAAAGTCAATAACAACCCGACATAAAAGCTTCAATGACTCGTTGCTTATTAGCCGCTAAAGGGATACAGCAAAATGTCTCCAGATAATAGCCTCGTTTCATATAGACACTGGACTGAAATTCAGATGGTTTTCCACATGTTTTCCGCCGCCTCTCCGGTAAATAAATGTGCACAGCAGAGGAATGACAACACAGAAGCCCAACAGCGAACGGCACCCAAGGGACCTACGCCACCTTCATATATACGAGCCATAACACACACCTTGTAAGACACCGCACCCCAGCTATGTTTATACAGCACAGTAATGTTCTGTATGGCTAGCGGGCTATATACAGCAATATGACTCTGCCCAGTGCGGGGTCAATGACAAATAAGTAAACTTGAATAACTGCGCGGTGCTGCTGGCTGATTTCACATTGTTTATGGATATTGTTATGGAGGATTATGTGAAGAACATTTGTGTTGCTTTGGACACGGTTAGAATGATTTTATACACTCTACTATTTATACTTAAGTACTAACAAATGTATTTATGACTCAAATTAAAGTTAAGATATTAAGGTATACTTCATTTGGCATGTCAAGTTCAGAAAGATATCGCTCTGTGTGTTTTTTTCTTTTATCCAGAGAGATATCAGTAAGAAGCCACCATTGTTTTGATACGTACAGGCCATGCATGTCCCTGATTGGCTAATCCACAAGCCCATCACGCCCAGCTGAACCTCTGACCAGACTCACATTTTTGTAAATTATTAGAGAAGTGTGTATCCTGGATCCCAAGCAAATACTAAGATGTTACCCGTGTCAGTAAATGGGTGTCACAGATTGGTAAAAAATAAAAACTAACTCTCCAACTGTGTAAATCATAGATTGGTTGGTCAAGTTTTGAAGAAAACTTTTTACACATTTTGTTTAATTTTCATCTCCAGCTCTTTTTCTTTCTTTGCAGTTACTGGTTCTGAGTGAGAGTACAATGGTGAATGAGAAGTTGTCCTAAACAATAAGAACAATGGCTTTTAAGTAACATTTGAGAAGTTTATTGCACTCGTTTACAGCACTGTAGGAGAAGGCGTATGCAGCACTGAATATCTAGAAATCACAACTGTACAAAATCAGTTACTTACAAAATAAGCAAAAAGGTGTAGTTGAGTATTTTCACATGAAATATACGCAAGGCTCTGGCAAGGACTAAAAGGCTCTGTTATATTTCCTGCAAAGCCTTGTGAGGAAAACATGGACATGTGCAATGGTGTCAAGGTCCCTCGTCATATAGAAACAGAGTTTCTATGGCCAGATGGTTGGCTGCTCTCTGTCACAGTCTCTACATTTACATGCAGCGAGAACTCTGCGCAAAACAAAACTCAAAACCAGACCATACTTTTCGTATTTACATGCAGCTAAAAGAACCGATAAGATGCGAATGGAGGCTGAGGGAAATTCAGGATCGTCTAGTAATTTAGTATTAGCATCAAAACTTTGCCGCTAATAAAATTGGTGATCATAAATATAACCACAGTTTCAAACGGTAAACAAGTACAAGCAACATCTCATTTAGTTTGACCATTAGATTTTCAGACACAAGTTATTGGTTCTCTGCAGCACAAATGAACTCATTGAGAATACGGTCGTTTTAACACTTATTTAACGTATTGGACCAAAACAAAACCACACATGCTAGTCCGCGGTGAAGGGAAGGGGAAAATGAGTGAGTCTGTTTCTTACCTCAGTAGTACTATAATGCCTACATAGTCTGCTACTGTCTTTATCAGACTGTTGTGTTACATGCAACTACAAACGGATTTCTGCAGCATGCAGTCCAGATGTGTTATTAGGATGTTTGAGATACGAATCAAGACACCTCAATTGTAGTTCCTGGTTTATAGGCATTTTTGAAAATCGGATTAAATTGGACTAAGCCGGTTTTCCTGGCGTTTCTATAAACATTCCAATTTAGAGGACGTTCTAGTGCAAAACCGGCTTCATTTCAAATAATGAAATGAAATCACTTTGGGCAATTGAGGTGAGAATAAAATTCACTTTTAAAAAATCTTCCACAATTGTTTCCAACGACCCTTTTAAATTGTACCTCAGATAAGATTTTCTTTTCAATAATCCCATAATTGAATTTGATCGCTTGACAAAACCATACACAAATTGAGTAACATTATTCCTCCACTTTCTGAGTGCTGAACTTCGGTTTTTAATTAAATTTTCTTAAAAGATAAAAAAAAAAGGTTGCTTAGAGTCTGATTAACTGAATCTGAACTTTATCATTATATGTTGTCATATAAAGTCAGGGGAAAGATGTGTGATTAGGGTAAATTGATAACCAGTCTCACAATACCTTTCCACAACAGGTTCCAATTCTTTGTAGATGGAGGTATTGTAGAAAGACTTTATCTTTTAATGCAAAACATTAGCGTTTAACTCCTCCTTTTGTTCATCTCTTATCTGAACAGCCAATTATGCATCCAGATAGCTAACACAAAAGACAACTTCTGTGTTGCATCAAACAGGATAAAACTTCCAACCTGACTTTCTGTACTTTTGTAAATCCGGCATTTATAATAAAATACTCTGTGGAGCTTTTTAATTCAATTGAAAAGAAACTCTGACAAAAGATTCTTCAGCTGAAACCTTGAACACAGCATAATTCTCACTTCACAATCACATCTCCCCAATGTATACAGCCCAGTGGCATTTCAGCAGTCAGACGGATGCTGCGTGCGAAGGCAGGAGGAGACAGGCTACATATGTGCATACAAAAATAACCGCAATTGTTAAAAAGGCAGTCAGCCATTGTTGAGCAGAAATAAAAAGCTCTTCTCCTCGTATCGGCCGTCATCAGCTCACCAGGCACAGGCCCATTGTTCCAGGCGGTCAGTCTCCCTCACCACCAGATTTAGCCGTGCATACATTACCGCTGTTTTTGTCCTGGAAGTATAAATCTGAATCAGAAGTGCCTCCTATGGTTCAGGCTGCCCACTATTGTTAATTCAGAGCTGTATAAATTTGTCACAGAAATACTGGTCACTTGACTGAGTCCGCAACAGCGTTCTGAATACGAGATATCTTCTGCCATCAGGTTGAGCTGAGTTTTCCCTGGACCATAAATGATTCAAAACAAAGTGAACAATGCAAAATATCATTCTGTACTTTGAGCTTATGTGCTGCTTCAATCATGAATTGACACCGTTCTAAAGTTTTGTGACTAGAAATTAGTAAATAAGTTGTTTGTAATGATGTATAATGATAAAGAAATGTATTAAAGAGCATGAGACGTGTTGTTTGATGGGATAATGTGTATAATACTTTATCATAGTTTTACATTAGTCAAGTAGCAGTTTATAAAGAAAAATTAACAAATAAAAGTTGAAAATTACAGTTAAGTTTCAACAAACATTTAACAAAATAAAGGTGTTATCAGGTAACTATTATAATGTAATTTATATGGCACAATATGGTTGCTATGTGACAGTTGTGGAATTATCTCTACCAATGTCACATCTGCTGCTCATGTAATTGTCAAACTGGGGGGGGGGCAAATTATTAGTGAAACGTGCAGTGAAATGTATAGTCTAACCTGTCTGCACTTTAATTTCTACCTGAAAAACTTGTTGAACCAGGTCTAATATTGTTTCTTTCTATTATTTTGTGTGATTGAACCAAATTTCAATACTATTTTAATGAAAAAAATAGATAAATATCTGTGCCTTGCGATTCCACTTTGAGAACCACTCATCTAATGAATTGTTGGTTTTGGAAGCCACTGTGAAAGTACCAATTGGAGTCTTACGTTTTGCATGTTCCTCTATTTATAAGCTCTCGACTAGTCAATTCAATAAATTGTAATTTGTGACAATATTTAGATTTTTCTTCTTCTTTTTTTTTTACTTCAACATTGATCACAAGTAAAACTGAGGGGAATCAGACATCCACAACGATTTCCCTGACAATTCAATCTTAAAGACAACATATATTTACTGTAGAAGCCAGTGCAGATGCTGCCAAGTCTCAAAATTATGAACTCTCTAATATCATGATGAAATGTCGTTTAAACTTCCTTCATGGCTTGTGAAGAACCATGCATTCATCATTTTTGGTGGTGTCCTGCAGTTATGGACTATCAAGAATCTTTAGTCTAACACCTCTCTTTGTCTCACTGTAAATAGTTAACATTTTTGCCATCAGTCGCAGTGTACTGTTCCCATTTTAAGTAGCTGGATTGAACCTCAATATCAAGAAGAGTACAATGGTGAATTTGTTTGGGATGCGCCGTTAAAATTTGCCTAAACTTTTCCCATGACAACAAAAGCGATTCATTTCCATTGGACAGAACTTCATGCCCAGACGGTTCGCCCAAAATATTCTATATGAGCTGCTAACTGTTTTTAATTAAGTCCAATTCATCCTAGACCCACTTCATATCCATACGTGTGCTCCCCAATGTGTTATAGGTATACTGACTTTTAAATAGCACCGCCCTCTATGCTGAGTTAATAACCTTTAACAGAGAGTTGCTCCGGAGATCCAGGGATATATGGAAGCAGAGAGGAGTTAGGAGAGAGGAAACTAGGGAAGGTCAGGAGGGAGTAGAGGTGACCTGATTCACGCCGACATGTCCACATGAGACTGAACACGCTAGCACACAGCAGCATTCCCAGCTAACCCATCAGCTCTGCTCTCGTCACTTCAGGACCCTCCGTAATGACCCAATGCTGGCTGTTATGGCAGGAGGCAGAGGTGAGAAACACATACAAGCATGACACATACAGGAGCAAATAACTGCGCACACACACAAGGACACACAGGTGGGGGGCTAAGAGGTTGTTGCTTTGCCTGGAATGCGCCGCAGTATGGCATTAAACCTATCGATTCTGTCAGTTACAGGCGTTTCTATTGCGCAAAAATACCTTGAAATAAAAGTAAAGCCTATTCTTACTGTGGGCGGGTAGTCTACACAGATTTGGCCAATAACTTGTCTATTCATGTGTTTTAGTCACGTGATTTATTTGTTGTCACCGCCATTTTGAGGGCGTCCCTGCATGCTGTTGTCTATCTCCGCTGTGTTTGATAGTCATGAAAAACAGCACATAGAACTGAACATGAAAACGCTTAAAAGCAGCAAAAAACTTGGAAGAACAAACGTCTGTGACCACTTCCTCGTCCACAAGTCCTCTGCATCGGACAAGCCCTCAAAGTTTTCAAGAGCATGGACTTTGTTTGCGGGTGAGTAACTGTCCGCGAGAATGTGTAGCCTAGCCGTTAGCCAGCTGCTAACTACCTGAAACAAAGTGGTCCTTCCTGATGATAGTAATCCATTTCTGGCAGCAATCGGGGTCTTTAGGGATGTTGCAGAAGTGGAATCCTTTGTTCCAAGACTTTTTGTTGGCACAGCCCACATGCTCAATTCCTGCAAAATGCTCTAGTTTTGTGTCAACGTTCAGTTTATTTCGTAAACTGAACATGAACATCAAATGCTTTCCGTCCTCAGAATGGCAGCAGCAGGAATATGTCATGTCACTTTGGAGTAGTGACGGGCAATACCACAAATGTTTGGTACTGGTACGATACCAAGTACTTTGGGGGTAATTTTATTTGATACCAATACCCAATACTGGTCAAAGCTTATGTTTCAATAAATCCAGCATATGTATAGAAAATGAGGCTCTAAAGGACAACCTGAACACCTGGCACAGATGGTTCTGTCCAATCTGTTGTTGCTGGAGTTTGACATAAAACAATGACGAAAATTAAACTTACATCTAAAATGAATGCCTTGTCTTTTAATTTGCAAATGCTAATCAGTACCAATATTGGCATGGCAGTATCGATTTTAAGGATAAATTAATTACTAAATGAAACAGAGGTGTCCATAAACGTGCCATATCATCTGAAAGAATGTTTATAAAATGTGTTGATAGACAAGCAATTAAAGGTTGGCGCTTCTAACTAGTTCATAATCATCGTATCCTTGGGCAAGACACTTGACATCCCCTTTAATTAATGCACCGGTAATTGTGAATGAGTGGTTTGCAGAAGTCATAGAGACACATCCATATCTAAATCAGTCAGCCCCAGGTCAGTAGTAACTCTCACAAAAATAAGTAAATTGTCATTAAAATTACATGCTTTCTGAATGTTTATAGTATTTGCTAAATCCAGATTAGGATCAGATGCTCTGTTTCCAAGTTTTTACCTAAATCTGTTAAGGTGGGGAAACCGGAGGAAACCCACGGGAAAAAACATGCAAACTCCGCACAGGGTATCTAACCCGCGACCTTCTTGCTGTGAGACTGCTAACCACTCTGCCACTGTGTACATGACCATACATTCAAAAATAGTCTACCACACCTGGGAATGTGCCTTCAACAGTAGGTGCTTGAGAATGGCAAGAAAAACAAACAGAAATGTGCATACAGACATAAAGTATGAGGTGTTTTCATGGAGCTTTCATTACTTGTCTATGGTGATGCAAGTGCGCTGCAACTGAGCGCTCCATTGAATTAATTAAGGCTGGAGGTGTATGCATATAACTGAGGTTGTGTCAGGAGGAGCGTGTACCTGACAGGATCCATCCACAAATGGAAAATTCTCTATGAGCCATGAGTGCAGCAAGATAAATGTGGTCAAGACCACAAGATGGTGATGCAATATGGTCTATAACTCTTTTCACGTGTTAAAATACATTCACAGCCGAAACAATGGTTGGAGCAGGGCTCAGAATACAAGTGCCTGGGGGTAATGTCCTTGAGTTTTCGACTACGTTTTGAATGAAGAAAAATATACAGATTTGCTGTATGTATGTGATACTTTTCTAATCAAAACAACTCAATCCGTTTAAATGTTGCATAGAATTTGGTTATCCAAACTATGCGAGATGTGAGAGCTGATGTTGCATGGAAAGCACATACGTAACCTTAATTCATTTATGACATGTTTTTTTGCAGTTGATACATTATTTTGTTCCTGGCTGATTGACAAAACCAATAAAATAAATAAAACTAATTTTGTATTAAATTATATTGATAGAATAACAGCGCTCTACGAATCATGCCAATTCCTTCTTAGTTCTTACCTCTGAGTTTTGTGAATGAGAACTGTAGTTACAGCCAATGCTGAATGACTCCATGAGCATCATCATACCTGTGGTTGTAGTCGTTACACTTTTCCTTCACAAGTGTCCAATCTTGCAGAAGTTTGCAGCACAATATTGATTTGTTAGAGTGACTTTCAGATACGTCACTCAATCTGTGCTCTTTCAGCAGCTGTCTCCACCTACTTTGAAACACAAGCTTCAGCACTGTTTAAGTGAAGGACACACGTGCACAGTCTCTTGTTTTGCTGGAGAATGCTGTGGTCAATATTTTATGACTCCATCGGGGTCAGTCAGAAATTCAGCAAACACAAAAGCATCAGCATGAGGGCATTTCCGATGCACCCTTTTATCTGTCAACAACTGAATTGGTTGAAGCCAAACGTAAGCCAGCTCTTCACATGACAGCTGCTCAGACAAACAGACTTGTGCGTAGACCATGGGCACACATCTGCTTTTCACTTGGAACACAGACAATATTTGGATATGAAGAGTTCTATCCACATGCAGAAGAAACAGTATTCTTCTTTGATTATTGTAATACAAGAAAACATGACACTGTGTAAAATATGTACTTTTATTCTCAAAAATATTCCAACAATAACAACAATTCACTCACAGTCTTACATTACACAAAAAAGTTAAATAAAAAATAAATAAACATGTGTGCAACCCATTCTACCTCTCAATCTACCGTTGCTTCAAATTGCATTCACCTTGGGCCTTCGGATTCACCAAGTGGGTGACTGACCCATCCAAAATAGTAGGGTGAAAATACAGGTGTACTTAGTCTGTTCAGTTTTTGGAAGCCATTGCATTGTGACAGCTTCAGCATGTCTTACTGTATTATGTATACTGAAGTTTCCTTTGCTGTGTCCAGGACTGGTGTTCTCCTGCAGCCCCAGAGGGCACACGCACTTTGGGAACAGGAGCGCTGATGGACTGGAGCTACTTTCAAAATGAATAATATATAGTCCATGTAGAACAGGCCCCAGCCAGCTGTTTCGGCTCACCATTGTCTGTCATCAGTTTAACAAAACAGGTCAGGCTAGATTAGTAATTTAGAAAGTTTGTCATTGTGAAGGTAATCAGTTTAGGCACAGATTTACTCTGACAAATTAATGGAGGATGACAAGCCTTATTACCAATGCCCTCAGCAAGATGTTGTAAAACTGTGGTCAGTACAACAAATACAAATGAAAAAATAAATTGGACCCATTTTGAAATAAAAATCTCAAACTTAATGTTAGGGTCGACACTTGTGTAATATACTAATACTATGGTTTGTGTTGATATTTCTAGATTTGTTTTCAGCTGATAATTTGCCAATGTCCTAATTGCTTTCAATGGATGTGCATGTATGTGCTTTTTTGCTTGCTAAAGGTCCACAAATCAAAGACCACAAATGTGCTTTTAAGAAAAATATTTTTGTAGTACAGCCTCCCCTTGAACTAAACAATTACTTCCAATTAAGGCCGGTCCCAGGGTTCAAAGTGTGGATTTGTTCCTGCGAGGAAGAGACGTTTACTCTATTCATCCAGGACTAATTAAAAAACTCTGGCTGAGGCTGCAGACCTGCTGTTCAGACAAACACACAAATGCACCACAAGAGTAGGGACAGGAAATATATATATTTTTAAAAATCCTTAGAATCTTAGAAGTAACTCCAAATCATGCCAATGTGAGTCCTATTACAGTGTACCAGAAACATCAGATAGGGGACACTTTGAACCTCTATTATGTAGAAAACAGGCCTCTGGCTGTGAGCTGGAGAGTTCTTCTGCCTCATAAAGCAAATCAAAAGGCTCTTAGTGGCTGATGAATAATCCTCTGAGAAATCTTCTTGTAGCCATCCGTTTACTTCAAAAGACACTGTATAATTTTTCCCCAGGATATATCGGCATAATTAATCACGTTCATGGGCTCTGGCGATGGAGTCATGGGAGGGCTATTATTTTTGTATATTTCAGATGGGAGTTTTTACAAACCATAGATGCACAGTCAAGCTTTTCCAAGTTCTAGCAATACCAAAGCTTTGGATTTAACCGCAAACAACACCAGTGCACAATCTGAGGATATTTCATACAACACAATGAACACCAAACTAATCAAAAGTAACTATGGGGCCGCATTATAACAAAGTTTATAATCAGGCCACTTTCCGGGGCAACACATTTTTGGCCCAACCCTTATCTTAAATGCTGGGGCCAGATCGGATCAGTTCATCCATAATACACTACTACTGAGATTAGTTATGAGTAAAACAAACAGTAATAAAAGTCTTTGTGTGTCTGTATCTCTGGAGCTTTTCCTGTGCTATTTTCTATTCTATTTTCTGTGAAAGAGCAACACAAAGTGGCGCACAATTCTGAAGTGGAAGGAAAATTGTACATGATTTAAAAAATTAAATAAAAGCTCAGCGTGCGAAAGTATTCCGTTTCCTGATGATTGCTGAAAGAATGAATGTTGACCTAAGGACTCAATAGTCCTGCTGTGTGTAATCTGCTCTCAGTATAAATGCAGCTCTTCTGTGAAGGCCACAAAAGTTTGTTGAGAGAATGTTGAAGAGCAAACAGCATCATGAAATCCAGTGAACACACTGGAAAAGTCAGGGATACATTTGTGGAGAAGTTTAAAGCAGGGTTATTATAAAAATATTTCCCAAGCTTTGAACATCTCACAGAGCACTGTTCCTATATATATATATATATATATATATATATATATATATATATATATATATATATATATATATATATATATATATATATATATATATATATATATATATATATATATATATATATATATATATATATATATATATATATATAAAGGCTATGTGGGAGGTATGATATTATATTTTTTGTATCTTGCCTTGTTGTAGCCTGAAGACTGTTTTGAGGTTATATATCTTTGTATTTGAATTGAAACTTTATGTCCTTGGTAGCTTTCCTGTGAGCCATATTTATTTTCTGCTTCACAGTCTTATTTATTCTGCTAAAGGTTTAATGCTAAACAGCTTTGAAGTTGTAAGTCTTTGATTTCCCTTTAACACTGGGACCACATTGGTGAAAGATATTTTAGTCGACATTCTCCAACTCCAAAGCACTTTTTGTCAGATGTACGTGGTGAGCTTTGTAGTAAGTGTTTTGTTCCACTGTTTATACTTTTGTCTTCTCTTGTCTCTGATCAAAATGATGGGCTTTATGTTACAGGCTGATGCATATGTAATGTCAAATTGCTTGGCTCAGTCGGACTTCTCTCTCTATCCCTTTAATGCGGCAAATAGAGAAGTCAACGTTTGAGAGATTAGTTTGTTAACTTAAAAGATAGTGTTTGCATAAGATTTCAACTTTGTCAAAAGCGATAAAGTGTGATCCAAAAAAAATTTGTATAAATTTAGTTTCAGGCTTAGTCCCAGTTAATCTCAATATATTTTTTCCAATAAAAAAAAGATTAAACATAAAAACAACAAACAATACAGAATGCAACCTGAAAGCGGAAATCTGTGGGTTTTTATTTTTATGGGTGGAAATGAGCACTTTTGCTAATACTTGGCACATGACATGTTTTTATAAGGTTAATGTTATTTGTGCATTGTCCCTTATCAAATAAATCAATTTAACTTGAATTCATTCATCACATTGTGGGTACTGAAATCTATATTTGGCCATTGATCTCTGCTCTGGTGGACACAAATCTGGTGCCCAAGAGGTAAATACTTCAATATTAGATTCATGATAAGGTTTAAGATGTGGATCATAGGTCAAGATGCTTTATGTTAGTTTAAAGCAAGTACATATGGTTAAGGTTAGGATCAGTCTTTTGGAAATGAATATAATATATAAATATAGAATATAATATGTGTTTGTATATACGTTAACTGGCCTCCCAGGTTAAAGAAAGGTTAATAATAATATACGTCGTCAGGTCCTTGCAAATAGTATAAACCTGTGTGAATGCAGCCTAAATTACACTGGCCATTGAACCAAAGCAATTAATATCTATATAACTTCAAAAATGGAACCTATCTATTGATAATGTATAGATGTATTTCATAGTTCAATTGATTACCAAAGCTGAAAAGCTGAAGGTGTAAAAAGGGATTCGGGTGGGAGCAATCTGAGAATAAAAGAAAAAGATAATGCCATTGTCATTGAACTGTAGTGTAAATCATCAGTACACTTCAGCACAGTTCAGCATGTACTGTCCCTTATGAGCCACTGTTGGTCCTCACCTACGTTTAAGAAGAACCCAAACAACCACAAAACCCTAAACTAAAATATAATGATGTTTGCTGTACCCTAAACTACTGAAGAGTCATACTAAGAGAGGTTGTCATTGTTTTTGTTACATTTAATCAAAGAATGAGTCAGAACTTCTAGAAACTAATTTCATTGAGCATGGAAAAATGTAGAAAACATTGTTCAGCATTTGGGATTAGAAAAAATATAGGTGATAATATTAATATCAGGTTCATTAGGTCTTCACATTTTTGTAGTTTTAGGATTTTTTATAGTCAGACCTGTATTTTAGTGTCGTAGCTTGACATGTTTCTGCACTCTGAAGTGTCTGGTGTTACTGTGAGGAATCTGCTCAGCTGATTCAAACAGATTTGTCTTCCTACTTGGAGCAGTCACATACTGAAACATGCTATTCAAATTAAGAAATTCAGGGGAAAAAATAAAATATATATATTTATGCAAAGTACCACACAACTGCAGTGACTAAGCTGACACATTGAACGAACTATGAAGTTGTGTATAAGGATTCATCTTTATGTATGCAGACAAACTGTGTAAATAAAGTAGCAGAGGTAGTCTTTGTGTAATTGCAATGCTTTGGTTCCAGAAGAGCTGTTGAGGCGCAGTGCTATCTATCATTATTGCAGTGTGAATTGTGCGTTGCTGCGATTAGGAAGGTGTCCAGAGCAGTGATTCATTACATGCTGCTTATGTGCTCTTCTGACAGCTGCTTGACGGATGGCTCTTCCTTTGCAGAACTGAGAGTCCAAACTCGCCAGCATGTGTGTCGCAGTGACTCATGGGGAACAAACACATTTCATAGATCAACTCCATAGGTGCCAATGTAAGTGTCTATATAGTTTTACATACAAACTGTGCTCTGACATATTATGATTCAAGTTATAATTCAGTATTTGTACTTGCTTGAGTAACATTTCAAATAAATCTTGCATTTTTAAACTTTGATATGAACTTACAGCTCCTTATAAACAAAATCTGCACTGTTGTTACTGCTACTGACATTATTTAAATAAACGCTCAGCTTTTACTCAAATAAATGTGTAATATAGTCATCCTGACCAAAATCCTGACAATAATGGCTCAGCAGTGTAGCATTGTGCACCTTGAATAGAGAAAAGAACAGAAAAGCACAAGGACTTTGCAATTGCAATTATGAGCAAGTAAACACTTTGCTGAATCAGTGCGACATTCACCAGCTCCAAACACTTATTTCAGGGGCTCAACAATCGCTCTCCCGCAGCAGTTATTTACATGCTCAGTGAAAATGGCAACAATCAAATGTGCGTTTGGCACAGCTGCTCATTAAGTCAGCTTTGTTCTTAATATGTTTTTTTATTTCATGTATATTCAGTATAGAATAATTAAGTTTTGTTAATGTTATTCCTCCTAATGACCTACTGCAAATAATGTTAATGCATGTACAGACTTAATAGAAGCGTGGATATATATATATGTGTATATATATATATGTGTGTGTGTGTGTGTGTGTGTGTGTATGTATGTATATATATATATATATATATATATATATATATATATATATATATATATATGTGTGTGTGTGTGTGTGTGTATATATATATATACACACACACACACACACACACACACTCACTGTGCTGTCCTCACGACACGTGACTGTGTGAAGCTAGACAGCCAGCGAACTAATAAAGAAAACTCCGTACACGAGGCATTCTTTTCTTGCTTTATGGAGGTATCTTGTACAGAAATGATACTCAGTGAAAGTTAGCTTCGTGTACAGGCTTACATTAAATGATCAAATAAAACACAGTTGTACTTTTGAACTAAGTGCTTGTGAACATACAAATACTCAAAAAGACAAAAGTTTCCCAAGATTCAAACATTTAGAGCACATTCAGCATGTAAATGAACCGTTTAGAACTTCACTTTTGCTGTGGAACTAACTTGTTTATTATGAGAGGAAAAAACCTCAAAAGATCCTCTATGTGCGCAAAGGAGCACTTACTCTGCGCTGAAACTAAAAAGATCCTTAAAAAAGATGTCTTACTCTGACAATTTTACCCAAACTCTTTGTAACAGTTTGTAATATGAAATTAACATATTTAACGAGCATGAATTCATTTAAAGCTTTTAACTAACTTATTAATCTTATAGAATTATGAACATCTTCTGACCCAAAGACATGACATATACACACACACATATAGAGAGGTTTGTAATTTTCATCATAGGTACACATCAAGCGTGAGAGACAGAATGTAAAAAAATATCCAGGAAATCACATTGCATGATTTTTAAAACTATTTATTTGTGAAAATGGGTGGCCAATAAGTATTGGGCAGCCAGCAAAAGTTACTAATACTTTGTCACGTAGCCTTGGTTGGCAATGACAGGGGTCAAATGGTTCCTGTAGTTCTTGACCAGGTCTACACACACTTTAGTTGGCATTTTGGCCCACTCCTCTGTACAGATCTTCTCTGGAGCTGTGATGTTTGATTGAGGGCTGTCGGATGGCAACACAGAGTTTCAACTCCCTCCACAGGTTTTCGATTGGGTTGAGGTCTAGAGACTGGCGAGGCCACTCCAGAACCTTGATATGCTTTTTACAGAGCTACTCCTTGGTTTTCCTGGCTGTGTGCTTTGGATCGTTATCATGCTGGAAGGCCCAGGCACGTTTCATCTTCAATTCTCTGACCGAGGGAAGGAGGTTTTTACCCAGAATGTCACAATACATGGCCCCATTCATCTTGCTATTGATACGGACCAGTCTTCCTGTCCCTTTTGTAGAAAAGCATCCCCAAAGCATGATGTTTCCAGTGACATGCAGTGAGGTTCATGGCTAATGAGGCAATCACTCTTTCAGAGTCAGTTTTACCAATGCGAATGAACCCAAAAAAAAGCACCTTAAACATAATTCGATTGACAACAGACAGTGAGTTGTGCTATATACCGGTATCTCATTTGAGCCAAATTCCAGCCTATTTCAAGCCAAAATAAATAAAAGCATGGTCCTATCTTTACATTTTGATAAGCCGGATCGTAAATAAGAAATAAACGAGTTCAAGAACGAAGAAGACTGGCTCAGAAGCGCCCTCTGCCTTGAGTCAGGTGTATTGTTTGCCTCACCGAGTGAACTTTTACTGCAGTTTTTATAATGAATCTGCGAGCCGAAACACGTTTCAGAAATATATTTCATACATTATCCAGAATATTGAAGTACAGAGCACATTGTCAGGGTGTTTTATTAGTTATATACAGAGGGACAGCGACACATTATCTGCACCACATACAGCAGAGTTTGTGAGGCATTATACTGTGCACCGAGAGGCCTCACGACGCCCCTCCTCCTCTATATGAACGGGAGTTACGGGACATGTGGAAATTCTGATATTCTTAATTGAAAAAAATATTGTTCCATATTGGATTCAAAGGGAAAAGGGGTTTATAATACATACCAGATGACAAATATGAACTTTTATTATATTTTATAATTAGTTTCTTTCTCCCAAGATTGACAGGTGAGGCTCTGCCTCCCTGAATGCACGTCACTGGATGTTTCCACCCCCATGCTTCACAGTAGGTATGGTGTTCTTGGGATGCAACTCAGAATTCTTCATCCTCCAAACGCGGCGAGTAGTGTTTAAACCAAACAGTTCCATTTTGGTCTCATCTGACTACATCATATTCTCCCAATCCTCCTCTGGATCTTCCAGATGGTCTTCAGCAAATTTCAGACAGGCCTTTACATGATTTTTGTGTAGAGGGGAACCTTTCGGGCAATGCAGGATTTCACCTCATGGCGACGTAGTGTGTTACTTATTGTCATCTTTGTGACGGTGGTCCCAGCTGTCTTCAAATCATTGACCAGTTCCCTCTGTGTAGTTTCTGGGCTGATTCCTCACTGTTCTCAGGATCATTTGAACCCCACGAGGTGAGATCTTGCATGGAGCCCCATGGAGATTGTCAGTGATGTCCATTTTCATTCAATTTTTCCATTTTCTAATAATGTTTCCAACTGTTGAAAAGTTGTTTCCCAATTGCAGTTTGACTCATCCCAGGTTAGTGCAGTTGTACAATTTTATCTCTGGGTCTTTGGGAAGCTCTCTGGTCTTGGTCATGGTGAAGACTGGAGTCTGACAGTTTGAAGGTGTGTGCATTCATACTGTTAACAAGTGGAGGCCGGAATAACTTCTTAAAGAGCAAGTGACTGGTCTGTGAGGGACAGAAGAGTTGTTTGTTTTCTAGTTGCCCAATACTTTTGTTGTTGTTTAAAAATCATGCAATGCGATTTCCTGGATATTTTTTTTTTTTACATTCTGTCTCTCACGCTTGATGTGTACCTATGATGAAAATTACAAACCTCTCTTATCTTTTTAAATGAGAACTTGCAAAATTTTAAGTATCCCAATACTTATTGGCCCCACTGTATATATGTATATGTATATGTATATGTATATATAGGGGTGTGCCGATATATCGCGATACAAAATTTGGTGATACGGTATTGATATCGTGGTCTGCTGTATCGATATATAGCCATGATTCTTGATATATATATAATATAATATATATATATATATATATTTAATTTATATATTATTATATAATATTATATTAAAATATATATATATATAAATTTATTTATTTATTCATTCAGATTTGTTTTGAATAATATACTTGTACATGGCTTCCTACCATTGCATTGTTTATCTGTTGCTTGTATTCTGTATGTATTGCAAATATTTTATTTAACGAAGGACCCCAAGGAGAGTATCTGGCTGTTAAGTTCAGCTAATGGGCATCCTATGCCTATTTTTATTTTTATTGTATTAAATTTAATTTTAAATTGTTTCCTAATGCATGCCCTTTTTTGATTGAATATATGTTGTTTTATTATTAATCAGTGTTTTATGTTGCACCTTAAGGCCGAGACAAGTTCCTATGTTTTTGAATTTTGTTCATTGACAATGGCAATAAACTCTTTCTGATTCTGATTCTGATTCTGATCCTAATAACAAACAAACTGCACACCTGCAGATGGGCTTATGGGGGTTTTACTTCGTCATGTCCATTTCTCTAGCCATAGTTGCAGGACACGTGTGAACTCCAATGTTCAATGTGTCTAAAAACAAATTGGTATCTGGCCAAAGTTTTATATTCGAGGTTTGTGACATTTGACCTGCAGCAGGTTAGTTTAGATGTTTATCTAAATTTTAAAAAATGCATTTAATGATTTTTGTATATTGAGCAAGAAGGCTCCACGTTGCAACTCCAACGACTCTAATTAAATCAGATTTGAAATGGTGGTTGTCTTTTTTTGTCAGACCTGTGACTATCAGACAAACAGATTTATCCTGGAATCTTATTGCATTTCCAATATATATTTACTACATATGTCAGTGCAAGTTGGACATTTCCTTTGTACCATTTGACACTTAAATGCTCCAAAATGTTACTTTCTATATCTCCAACTAAAATCTTTATGAATTAAACACCTTCATTCATATGACAATGCTTTGCCCTACTTAGCTTGCTGTGCGCTTGGCCAACACATCTTTAATTCTCTTTGTTACATTGATCATAACTCTTCTAACAGAGAAAAGTAACTGTCCACAAGAGGACAGAACAAGCGAGAACAAAGACAGAGGGAGGCTCCAGAAATAATTTCAGTTGAACAAAAGGAGCTGCTCGTTGCTTAACTTTGTGGATGACAGATGCTTTACAAGTACTATTAAAAAGAAAATTACTTATATGCAAAATAATGTAGATTTTATCGTTTTGTGAGGTCCTTTTCATACATTTTGTCCTCAGTAGAAACATTTTTTTTTCTTCACACCACCTTAGACAGATAATTGCTTTATTTCTGTGGAAACAACTGTGATCACGTCTGTCAACGCATCTGTCAAAGTTACCCAGTAAGTTGACCCCATACATCATACATCAAATCAGGCAAGTCTAAATATGATGAAATGTGTCTTGTTCCTCCTTGTCAAAGCTAGTAACCAGCTGTTGTAAAATAATGTGAATAAAAATTTGCACAATATAATTTTTTGGTAGCCGCTATGGAGATGTCATTGCTTTGCTTGGAACGTTTCACAGTGTTACATGTATCTATCTTGAATGTTTTTTGGTTTTTTTAATTGCTCATAAAGTCTTGTAAAACTGTTGACACAAAACTGAAACCTGTAACTTGCTCTTGGAGGCCAGATAGCTGCTTGTCGTCACGGAGATCAATTTAAAGCTATAAAAGCATCAACTTCTACGCAAAGTTCTGCATTTACATTAATACCTAAATGCAACTTCAGCAAATTGATCGCAGAACTTTAGGCGTTTCCGTAGCTCATGGGAATTTCTGGCATTTGAAAAACAACTATTGCCTATATTGATTCTCAAACTTTTTAGAAAAAGTACAACTTCAGAAAAAATATTTGGCTGTCCAACCGGTCTAAACCAGGTCTATACCGGGATTATTCCAGATCTACATTATAGGTATAAACCAGGTCTTGAATAGGACTCCATTGCCAGTATTTCGAACTAAGAGGTGAATAAAAGAGGACCAAAAATAAGGATAAAATGTGCACTAAATTAAGAAAAAAAGTAGTGTTTACTAAAGTAGAATAACGACCCCTAAATAAAAAACTGGAAAGTATATTGAAGTTGAGTACTAATGGGTTTCTGACATTTTACAAGCTAGGTTCAAAGGTCAAACTAAGACATCATGCAATAGTTGTTTTCTAACACTAAATTCTTTTGTGCGTTGCTGTGCTGGAGTAATAGCAAGGACACCGACAAAGAACATTTAGGAAAATCTATTTGACTCCCATAAAACACCCATAACAAAGTTGTCCTCTGTAGCTTATTTCACATTTGAAGATTGAGGCTTGGCTTTTGCATTTAAGCCCAATCAGCAAGTGAATACAAATCTGTTTCATCAAGGTTTCCCATTTACTAAAACGGTTGTATTCAGAAAACAAGAAATCTTGTGAACTTTTGCTTTTTATTCATTTTATTTATTTAAAATCTCCTGAGGTGAACTTTTCATTGTCATGTTTTCTCTTCTCAACTGAGCTGAACAGAATTAGCTAATCATGCCATCTTTAGTGACGACTATATTTTAATCGATGGATTTATTAGTGCTGGTTAATACAATACAGCGTTTGGATTAGTCCCACAAATTCATCTTTATTTACTGTCCCTCAGTCGTCCGGGTGCACAGAGATATTTAAGCCAGTCCATTACCAGATCTTACCTGGATGAGTGGCGAAATGTGTTCAAGCTAAAAAAACGTTTGAATTCAACCTTTTTTTATACATGTTTGTTTGTTCAATACATTGTTTGACATAAAATCATACAAAAAATATTAGGCAATTGGTTGAAGAGGACATACAGAGTTAATATCTATGACACCAATTGATCGCTATTTTATATTTTGGACATTGTTAATCAAAACATTGATCCAAAAAAGAAACACGTTTTCTTACTTCTGGGTTGAAAATTGCGGCACTGATTTCTGCCTGACCTTTGCAGTGCATCATCGTGAAGGTCATCACAATAAAGCGGAGAAAAATTCAAGAAGTCTCTTTTACGCAGATTTCTCAATGTACCAATTCATTCCATTTTGTCACTGAACGCAGCAACGGGATTGGCTGATTTGCGTTATGGCGGTACGTGAAAAAGTGGACGATTTAATTCAGTAATTGGTTGCAATTTTGTTTAAATGCATTCATTACTCAGGGAGAAATGTGTTTGTCACAAGTTTAATGTTTTAGGAAACTTCATCCTGAATCAAAACCGTAGGGTATGTTGCATGTAGGATGCACGGTCTTTTTACGGGTCGGGGTGAACAAATAAATGCTCTGTGGGGCAGGCTGGGGCAGGTCAGAGAACACCAAAATTACAAGACGCTCACACAAAGTATTCAACATTCGGAAAAGGCCACTTTGTCATTTGAGTGATGAGCGTTGTATGGGCAAATCTGAAAGGAGAATAATCCCAGCAGGCACCTATGTTGTCTTTCAAAAACAATGCCTTTCTTCCCTTTGCTGCTGTCACTGTGAAAACCAGGACACTAACATGAATAGACTCAGTATTTAAAAAAACTTTTCACAACTGAAACCCTGCAGCACTTTGGCTACAAACAAAAACTTTGCTGGTGCTGAAAACTGTAGACTTTTCAACTTTGAAGTTCTACAAATAAAGCAACCCAAGCAGTGAAATTGAAAGCATTGAGGTTTAGTGTTGCCCAGTGCTCTTATTTTAGCCGTCGGTCTTACCAGAAATGTCAGTGTCAATTTAGCAAAGGTCTTTGTCCAAATGAGTCATGCAAAATCACAGTTGTGTTCTTGTTAAAAGGCATGTTGACCTGCCGCGAGAGGGACAAACCAAAACTACAGAGAGCATGTGGTGTCATTACCTGATAAGAACGATACAGCAAGCAAACCGTGCTGGAAATTGGGTCAATAACACAAGATGTGTTCAGCAGAAAATGGACCATTATAAGTCGATGCGATGTCCGAAAGACGGAGAGCAGAGGCAAGAGCAGGTGAGTATGGGCAGATGAGATAAAGCAAGTGCTACAGGTTTGTGAACAAACGTACATGGAGGTAGGGTTTATACCTTTAGCTTTAATGATAGTTACAAATACAATCACTAAAATAATTAAATAAGTTGTCCAACTATTCTTTATCAAACAGGTTGTTCCTTGTACTTACTTATGGGTGCATTCAGCACATTCAAATTGGGACTAAAACTGAAACTGAACATCAGAGGCTAACCAGGATCAGAACTTGCCTGACCAACCAGTCCCATCTACATCCTGTTCAAGCGCAGAAGGGTCTGGAATCAGACCATAATGGGGAGTCAAAAAACTCTCCTAACTTCTGACGGCAAATGGTAAAGCTGTAAATATAAAGTCTAGAGAGCGGTGTATGTTTGATACATGAGGCTTTCTCCTCCATCCCTGCTCGCTAATGTTGCAGTATTGAGTGGGAATGCTCGACAAACAAACAATACAGCTGATCTATGGCACAGCAGCGTTTCAGATCAAGTGTTATAAAGACGGACTGTACTCAGACAAAGTGATTGGTTCTTTGGAAAGGCATTTGAAACTTTCACATTAGCCGGTGTAAAGTTGTGCAGGGAAGTAGTGCACCAGTTGATTTATGAATGTTTATCAGCAGAGAAATGAACTACATAAGTGGAGTTTACAAACAGCAAAGCAGTGTTATATTTGGAAGACCGGATGGCTAATACCACACTCATTTGTATAAGAATATGATTACTAAATGCAAAAGTTTGTATTACTACTGTAAGAAGTCATGCAGAATAGTGACGCATTAATTTATATAGAAGAAGAATATTTATATTCAAACACCAAAAAGTGATTGCATTCATGAGTATTAAAATGTGTGGCCTGAGGATCGGGTCCGGGATCAGGTCTGGATTGTCCGTGAAAACCGCACAGTGGCACAGGGGCTCTAGTCTAGTGCAAACTGTCATTTGTGCTGCCTTAAGATAGACACTTCACCCACATTGCCTGTGTGAATGAGTGAGTTTGGGTGTTTTTGGTATTAAAACGGTTCCAACAATGAACAAGAAGGGGATTATTACACAAAGACAATATTTGCTTCTAAAATTCATGTAATTTTTATTTCTAACAAACAAAGATAAAAACTGCTTTACCATGAGGCAAAATGACTGCATGAGCCCTGTGGCTTCACATACGTACATCTGGGGCCTGTTACATCACTGCATAATTTAGCAGGCCAAGTATAAACGATACAAGGTGTAAAATTAATGCAAATGCAGGTGCTTTGTTGAGGAATATGCATTCTTACTTTGGAACGTCCATGTAAATGGACATAGCTAAGTTTAATGCCATATTGTGGAAAATTCCAGGCAAAACAATAACGTCATAGAGACAATCTGGTGTCAGAATCACAACCAGTTACATAGTGCGAGTAAATAAAAATGGCAAAAATCATAATTGAATGGAGACAATACTTGCATCTATCCAGGAAATCTTTTTTGATTTAAAAAAGGGTTTATCGTCCATGAAATTGCATATAATGTAGCTCATATGCTGATTGTATTTCCAGAAACACAGACAGAGTTAGACATTTGATATTTGAGAGCGAGAGCAAGGATTATGGACATTTATGTGTGAGCACCATTTGCGCCTGCAATGCCATTATGTCCCTATTACGCTCTTAATCACATCGTGAGGCAGAAGGAAGAGGGGAGAAGAACACCGGCGTGCTGCCTTGTTTACAAACCAAATCTGTGTTCTCCCAAAACAGGTTCCATCATTAGCAGTGGACACATCTGATCATAGCCATTTGAATACTTAAGCAACAATCAATGCGTCCGCCACTGCATAAATATTAAAGAGCTGCAGCACTGAGGCGATGTGCTCCATGTAGACTCTGAAAGTACCTGCCCACGCTATGATTGGTGATGTAAGTATATTGTCAGTTCAACTATGTGAATACATCCATGCTAAATCTAAATGGAAGGGATAGGGTTGTGGATAGCAGCTATTATGGTAGAAAGAGTACTGCAAATTTGTACTCAAGTAAAAGTACGGTTGCACGGCTAATAATGTACTCAACAAGTACAAGTACTAATGCCACTAAAAGGAAACTTTTTTAAACTGAATGCAGTTGTTGTAACAGCGATCCATGTATTCTCTGAGCTCTGGCCAATCAGAGCAGGTGATGCAGTGTTGTTTTGAATGTTTATAGGTTCAGAAAAAAGCAGATACAGCAGTGGGACAACCGTACATGGGGACAATTGGAACTTGAACTGCACCCAGTAGCTAATTATTTTAAAATATTTTACTCAAATACAAGTACAAATACAGGTCTAAAAATATACTCAAAAGAGTAAAGTAGTTCAAGTGAGTATATTTCCTGCCCCTGCTTCTATCACACATATTTTTAGATGAAGAAGCGTTTTGTTAGCTGCTGAGAGCTGCCAGTATTCTCAATATGATTTGCTCTTTTAGGATCGATCAGTTGCCTGCAATCGGCCTGCAATTTACTCTTTGAATGACAGTGTTTTCCAAATCCAGATCTATTCTTATTTTCCTTGATAATATCTGTGAAAATGGAATTTGTTTCTGAAAATATATTATTCAATCGTAAACATGAGTCACAGCGACTAGAACATTTGGACAGAACAATACAAAATGCTACAAGCCTGACAACCTCCGCGTAAACCCTTGCAACACATAAGGAAGCTTGCAAAAACATACAACTAACAACTAGATCTAGATAAAGATAGTACTTTATTTTGCCATTGGATTAACCTGGAAACCATCACTTCTTTTAGAAAGATTTTAGTTTAGTGCCGCTTCCCTTCTTAAGTTTTGTCCTTGAATTGTTCATCACGCTGTTCCATAAATAGTGCCATTACTCTGCCACTTATTTAAGCATTGATTTGGATTTATATTGTCTGATTAAATTCAGCCCTGATTAAGTGTTTATTTGGATTGTACTCTTCATATTTTGAGTGTTTGAGCACCAAAAACAAAGTCAAAAGAGCATATTTATTTATCACGTTAGGTTCTTTAATCGAGCATGATCTTTCATATTCTGCATATCCCTTCTTTATAAACTCCCATGTTTGCATTTGCTTTGTCTTAGTAAGAAGTCCTCCTCTGCGCTCCACAGCCCACCCACCAGACTCACCCTTGACAAGACGCACAGCAAGCCCTCAGACAGTTCACTGCAGTGGGGCAACCTCATTTATTTACGGTCCAACCCTGGAAACTCTGCTCAGGCCCGATCCTCCCCACCTCCTGCCTCTACCTCCACCCTCCACTTGTCAGTGCCCGGCTATTTCGCCAGCTTCTCCAGCTTAAAAGTTCAACCTATCTGAAAGACAGCATCAAACCCGGGCTTAGCTTCAGTGTGCTCGACGCTCTCTGCATTTCAAAGAACTGGCTCAGAGCAGAGGAGAGAAGGCGGAAGAGGCCAAGGCCCGTGGGGATTTCTGCATACAAAGGTGATGGCTCAAAATGGTATGAAATTCACAGTTTAACACACACAATTTTACACAATTACTCATGAACTTATAGAGAGAGGAGTTAATCATCATGCATTTGGATTAAATATGTATGTGTTATGTATTGACAAGGGATGACATGACCATAATAGCCAGCAGGGCTTTTTTGGGTGGGATTTTCCATAATTATTCTTAAACATAATCCAAACCTGCCTTGTTTGGCTAGCTCCTAGTTTTTTTTCCCTCTGTCATAGTCCCTTCACTTCTCAGCTAGTGTGCTTCACAACCTGCCTCTGCACTTTCCACTGCATGAAGCACAACCATCAGACACCTCTAACTCTCTTCCTCACCGTCATCATCGTGTATGTCTAGGAGAAGACATTCCTATCCAAAGTGTCATAGTTCATTTATTCTTTAAGTTTATATATTCAGTTGCGTATAGCTCATTTGCATATATGTGTCTTTCAACCGTGGAGATTTACTTAAAGTGCAGATAATGATTTTCAAGTTTTTACAGATATTACTTTGTTTGGTGGGGTAGTTTTAACAAACACATTTTACAAACACATAAACTAACAAAATAAAATGTGCTGTTATGTGTTTTTAGTCATTAAATCACTAAAACTATTGCATAAATTAGGAAGTCAAATTTGAATTTTGATCATGTGAACTACATTTTAAGGAAATGTGTAGTCTTAACTTCTCATTTGCACTTAAATATTCATTCTATAAAACCTCATATAGCAATATACCACACAATCTAATCTGTTTGCAAACTCACAATTGCATCAGCATCATTTCTGATTCACGTTTATTTGTTAGCTTGTGTTGGAAGCCATGCAGTGCAGCTCCCACAGCCCTATTGGCCTCTCTTATACAATGGGACAATCCTGTCAGTGAGCATTTGCAGAGGACATGTTGGTGAAACTGCTCAAAGGACCTTGTGTTCTCATAACGTCAGAGATACAGGCTGGCGGACGCTTGGGGCTTTATTGACAGGGTTTCAAACCGGAGGAATAGTGTGAAGCAGCCTGTTCTCTGCAGCAGTAATTGCATAAATTTGACAAAGCCATAACAGGTTAAGTTATTTCTGGTCAAAATGGTTTAAAGTGCAAATAAACCAATACTAATGTTGTGATTACTGTCAAATGTTTGTCTTTTTAAAACAGGAGAATTTGTAGAAAATTGTATTAATTAGTCTCGTCTTTGTACATGTTATTCACAAATTGTTATATACTTCGTGGGTTTGTTTCCTGTTAATCCATAGATTTCATAATGATGAGAAATGAAATATTTAAAAATATTATATTTTTTGAATGGGCAAAATTCCTCAAAATGTTGCATACAACCCATAATTTTGTACATTCAAAAGATATTTTGTCTTGAAGTGTTACATTTACTCTTTAAGCCTACTTACTTAGCTCAGATAATGAGGAAAAATATAACAATAAATTCAAATTATAGAGTGAGTGATGGATTAAAGCAAGAAAGGTTGAATAATCCTTTCAAAATGACAGGAAGTATAGCAGATGTTTTAAAAAACATCTTGCTGACATCACAGTAGTGAGACCCAGAACTCCATCCAAACACTTTGGTAGAATTTACAGGAAGAAACACAAATATCTAGCCATTTAAACATTACTTGTTTCAAACCCAATAATGTTTCCTTGTTACTTTATTGAAGCTACACTCAGTATCGACAGAAGGTCAAAGCAGCAGAAGCATGATTCGTTTCCAAAGTGTGTGCTAACGTGGCCAGGGTCTTATTGCCTCATTAAATGCATCATTAGACATTTGCGCTGTCACGAGCCGATCGAGCGACAGTGGAGCACCAACTGCACCAGACAAACAGGAGTGGGCCACTTATGGAAATCATTTTATGGCTTTAGCGTGTTATTGGAAACACACAGAGTTTAGTAATGAGAAGCGGTGAAGACTAAGCATTAAACTGTGTGATAAATGACAATGCTGATTCAGATGGAATGTGAATGTGGAATGTGCAAGTGCCGCACTGACCCCGACCTGGGCACTAAAGCTCATTTTCTTTTACTCACTAGTGATTTGAAGTGCTCTTACCGACGTTGTGGATTATCCCAGTCGGCACCAGAGGCATTTAATTGAATACCAGCTCTTATTGTAGCCATCCAGAAATAGCCCTCTAAGCTGGCACCCTCAAATGATGAGATTCTTTCTGACACTCTCATATTACTCTGCTTTGATTTGTCATTAACATCAATTTAAGAAATTAAGTCATGCCACGTCCGAAAGTGCTATAGCCAATTAGAGTCGCCATCAGCCCGAGGAGGCTCTTCGGGAAATGAAAGCAGTGATGGAGCAGAGCAACTCAGGTGGTGCAGAAAGGGGCTTTGAGGAAAAGTGAGATTAGAGTATGTGGATATTGAAGCTGAGGAGAGACCATTTCCCCAAATACTTTTGATCAAAAATGTTTCAGAAAGACAGGGTTTCCACCTTAATTTTGTATGATTTTTTTCTACTTATTTAAGTAAACAACACATGCTTTATACAAGCATTATTATTTATAATATTTGTATTTTTATTATTCATTGTTTTATGCTGCCTCTGTTTACAAAGTAGCGCTTTACAGTTTGTTAATTTTGTTGACCATCGCAATAAAACCTGTTTTTATTATATTATGATGATAGCTTTACAGTCTAACAGCAAATGTCATGTGTCCTTATTCAGACACAGCTTACGTTTACAAAAAGGACACTGTGCCCATAGTTACGCCCGTATTGTACATACGTTTTGTAGCCTTACATGTTTGCTCCAGTCTGTGTTAGTTTTTAAATCTTTTTTTTTTTTTATCTCAATTTCTTATTGCTTGTTTTTTTTTCACCCTTTGTGTTTGAATTGTGCGTTGCAACAGTGGAATTTCCATACTGTGGGACAAATAACGTCTCATCTCTTGTCTTCCCATCTCTCAGCTCATCTCGTCTCTTCTCATCTTATCTAAAACAACAACTCACTTGTCATTCAATAACCTCTGAGGCTGTACAATGACACTGACTACTATCAATCCTTTTTTCTTTTCTGAAGCCAAGTTGCACTGCCTGGACACGGGTTCAGAGAGGAGTGGCTGTAGTAAAGCGAGTGTGAAGGAAAGAGATAGTGACACAAACGCAATGTAGCAAAAAGGGGCTTGTAAGGCAAAGTCAACAACAACAAACAGGCAGACGTAGCGCGATAACGTGTGGTACGGGGGGATGACAGAGAAAGAATAGCAGCGAGCAAGGGAGGAAGTGATGGACAGACAGAGATGGGGTGAAAATACATGTAATACAGGCCGACATTATAAGCCTCTGAATCTGATCCCGCCCCCATCACTCACAAAACCAGAGAGGTGTCTTTGATCCTCAACACTTTGAACGTCCTGTCAGCGTCACACCTCTACTTGTGTGAAGAAGAACGCACGAAAAGGCAGGTGCTTTTTTGTGTTTTTGTATTGCTTTTGTAACGTAAATTGAAAGAAAAATCCTGAAAAAATTATGAAAAGGATTTCCTTTAGATGTCAGCGAGAAGAGTACAATTACATCTTATTGAGTCTTATTTATTTGTGTACATTTATTTGAAAAGGCTAATTCTAAAGTCAAGCAATTTACTTCCTATTATGAGATGTATAACTATGTAACTTTTCTGGAGGTGGTCTGCCTGTTAGATGTTATTGCTTTATCTGCAATGTTCCACAGTAAAACATTACATATACTGATTTGACATGAATAGAATAATAGGTTCTTTCACATTATGGTTAGGTGTTATGATTACATGTGCACCTTTAGATAAAGTGTTGCTATTGCTTTTATAATCTGTGAACAGAGATTCTGACCCCCATTTACATTTTACTCCCTGAGGAACAGGAACAAGCTGAAGTTCACTTGTTCAGCTCTGAATCACTAGGAAAAACGCTGAATTGCGTTATAAAGATAAATCAAGGTCCTAGACATGGGTCTCTGTAGCTCGGGAAGTTCTAGTAACTCTCCATTTCCTTCTAAGTAGCTCCACAAAAGGTTTAAGAATTCAAATTCAAATTTGATAAACTACATGTCTATTCTAAAATCATATAGTTTCAATGTCTAACTGTATTTTCAACCAGTATTTCGGGGAACGTTAATGTGCCTTGAGGATTGCCAGGTGTGCCTTGCAAAGATGTCCAATGTGTCATTTTATGAAATATTTGATAAATATGGGAGCATTTTAAAGTGTCTTTCTTGCTCAGCAGAAATAACACCAACAATAACTGTTGGAAAATCCAAAGAGCCAGACATAAAAATAGAGATATTACAGTAGTTAGCTCTATTTTTGATTATTGGTGTTTGATCATGTTTTGGGGTCTGGTGTGCGTGAGCCACATCTAGTCAAAAAGTGTGCCCTGATTGAATTAAGTTGGAAAAATGCCACACTAATACATTAATGTTGGTTATGATGTTATAAGCAACATTTGCCCCATCTAAGGCTTGCCGTCGCTGTTATCTGCTCAGTTTGTTGGAAGTAGCTTCCTGCCATTTTCGTTTTCTAAAAGTATCTCTCCGAGGGAAAATGGTCCAGGGTTACAATGAAATACAGAATGATTGTCCATTGTGGATGAGTTCTACATTCTCTGTTATCAACTTTTGCTTGACTTGAATGTGGATACGTGACTTGAATTGGGGGGAACATAAAATGAAATCACTCAGGCTACAAAAGACAATTGAAAGAAGAAGTTTGATGAGAAAAGGAGGAGAATAAAAACATCACTTGATGCATAATTGAGAACAAAGGCAGCCCGAAGCCTCCCTGGTGGACTTCCGTATCACCCTGCTTCTTTTTTAGTCTTATCTTCTCAACATTGAATATGTTTGTAAAGTGCAGATGATTAGCGCACTGCTGGAGTTACCTTGGGCATAATCGCAGCTTGGCAGATGCTTCTCTCCCTGCAGTGGGCTGAGAACACATGCATAAACACTCACAGATATACAGGCATCGGCAGATATTTATGAGCTAGAACACACAAAAGCCTCTTCACTCATCATTAGGCAAGTCTTGGTCATGGGAAGCCCTGCTCAGGTCTGGTGTGGTCTCCGGTGCGCGGTGGAGAGGAATACAAAGCGCTCAGACCTTGTTAAGCAGACAATGCAAAATGCTAATGCGAAGGTTTTGTTTGGAGGAGGCCTGCTGCAGTGAAGTCGTGTTGAGAGTGACTGCAATAAACTTTGAGATAATGAGGGCTAATTAGAAAACACTTGGCCTTGGATGCGCTGTCACACACATAAAGCTGCATTGGAATGATTAGTAATGGCTGACATCAAGCGAAGATATGAACCGCCTCCGCTGAAGTGCCTCTGCTTGGCTTGTGCTAAAGCTGCATTTACAATAACCTGATGAATTTCTTGCAATTAATTGGTTCCTAAAATGTAGGGTTCCATGTTGTCTCATAATTTGTCACACTATCTTCTGAACATTGTAGATATAAGGTATTACCATTTGACTACTTGGCATTCTTGGAACTAGAACACTTTAAATATCAGTAAGATAATTGCAAATACTAACTTTTCTGGTGCTGACTTTTGAAACTGTATATGAGTAAAAGTAACGGAACAGCATTATAATTTTAGTTGAAAAAGTTCATTTTAATGATAATGTAATTTGCAAATTAAATCCGTTACTTTTGATGTAGTCTAAAATAAGCGATAAAATGATTACTTGAATTACTTTTTTGCTTAAGCTTCTGCTGATAACTATTGCGTGGGCTTGATGTAACTTTATCCAGGACTACACTGTGCTTGACCTCACCAACAATCGACAGTATCAAAATATAAAAACATAGAAAAAACTATAAAATAAAACACTCAAAAAAGTTGCACTTTCTATTCAACACAATACATATCCTTTAGTAGTTCAATTGTTCATGAGAATCCTCTGAATTCAGCCCTCGGTTTTAATTTAGCAAAAGAAAACTGAAGAGTGTCAAATATACGAGATAACAAGGTTTTCTCATTGATTTGGTTGAAATAGTCTTTGGTAATTGACATATAATGTATCATGCATTTTAAACAAACTAAGATCAGTTGCCATGATTTCCTTATTTAAAATGTATTTATGTATTTATTTAATCTACAGCAACACATGCTAAAGTGTGCATTCAAAATGTATTGTTTGATGGAAATGTTTGGTCACATTTTTGGGAAAACATAGCCATTGCACTTGTGTAACCCTGTTGTGAAGCAAACACTGGAAAAGTGCAGGAACAGTGAAGGTCAAACTAAAGTTGAGACAGACTCTAGCAAAGTCAACTCAAACTCTCACATGAAATTGATGGCTTCTTTAGGTCAAAGGTCAAAAGTCCCAAATGGATCTATAAACCTTTTCACTAAGACTTTAAAAGGACAGACAGATTCACGTCTTCAAAATAGATTCCTTCAATAACTGCTTTATACTTTATATTATACTCGGGCGGAATGATAAATAAAGGTCAATAAATATATATATTTTCTTTAAATAGGATTTTCACATTCAATATAGTCAATTCATTATTTAATTAACAATGAATGCATACAACTTATACAGAGCTTTTCTGGACACTCAAAGACACTTCACATTGCATTATTCATTTACTCTACACTTGAGGTAATAAGATACTATTGTAGCCACAGCTGGCCAGGGGCAGACTGATAGAAGCGAGGCTGCTAATCCGTGCCATCGGCCCCTCCACAAACCATTCACTCACACACCAGATTTATACTAGGCTTGCCGGTGAAGTGTCTTGCCTAAAGACACAATGACATTTCCTACAGCCGTCCCTGGCAGTAGAAAAAGATTCAGTTGTAGTCGCCTGGACACTGAATCTTTGTCTACGATGGAACACTCCTGGACGACCGACTATAACTTCAACTTCTAGTTAAGATGCACTTTATTTAACCTGGGATCCAGACTGATTCTCCATTCCATACAGAAGATCTCAGTCTGGTCACCACCTCCTCCACTACAAACTCAAGATTAAAACTGTTATTGTGCCATTTGATCATTGATTCTACAGAAATCTGTGATGATGACGTTTTTCCCCTCATATTAGTCAAATTCAGACGCTAAACAAAGATTCTACATTGAAATCACATGTTTCATTTCACTTTTGACTCCATTCTCGAATTTAGAATGTATTCTTTTACAAGCTTCTAAAGGGTGTACTTTGGTGCTCTGGTGCTTCCAATTAATTACCCAGGGCCAGGAGATCTTTCTGGATCACTAAATAGCCAATGCCTGCTGCCCACACAGAGTCTAATTTCCTCTTTAAACATGCAAAAAGACAATTCATACTGGACGGAATAGTGCCACCGGCTGCAAAAATCACACAGCACAAATCCGATCCTTAAAGACAGTGATCAGCGGAGGCAGCCTTTGTTCCGGGCATAGTTTTTATGACAGCCCTTCTTTCAATGATACAATTACAGTGTCTGCAATAAATAGACAACTGTAATTTTGCTGTGTGTAGATTGTGTTGCTCTGTCTTGGCCGCGTTACAGGAAGGAGAAGCCCATGAAATGTCATAAACAACATGTCATGGCCCTGTGGACTCACTGTTATCAGCCGTGGGGACGAGACAGGGGAAAAACAATAGTTGACAGATGCAAAGATATTAAAAACTGACAATAAAATGACACAAAATAAAAATCCATTCCGTGGAGAGGAATAACTTTGGACTGAGAGCCAATCAGTGAGAAAAAGTGGAACACACAGGGAAGATTTAATTATTATTATTATTATTATTATTATTATAATTATTTTTTTTGAGGGGATGAGACTTGAGAAGGACTTTCATCAAATTGTCAAGGAACCAATGTGTGCTGTCCACGCGACCACCGAGCAGCACAACAGTGTCATGTCAACAATTCTGATCACTGTATCGATATTTCTTTGATTTGCATGGAACTGATGCCTTCTGTAAATTGTTACATTAGTTACATTAGATGGTCATTCACGAGTAGAACATTTTATGCCTTCCACCATCACATCGAATTTGCATAGTACAATTCATACCACAGCAATTCAAAGTGCTTAACAAAAAAAAAAAAAAAAAAAAAGCATAAATAAACATGTTAAAAAGAATTCTGACTCATTCATTTTTTTTGCGGGAAAGGACAAAGTCAAAGTAACAGCAGAGATCACTCAAAAACTAAATGAAAACACAGTATCCTATGCTAAAAGACATGCTATTTTTACGACTTCATATCAATATTTACACAATTAGAGCCCACCTGCACTCCAAGGCTCCTGCTAGAAAGACAGTTTAGTCTAATTATGTAACTAGAACTTTTGTACTGGCTCTCAAAGCAGCAGCAGGCTGTGAAAATGAATGCCTTGTGAAATTATTATTCTGTGCAGGAATAAGGAATTCATGCCCCAGACATCATCAGACATGTAATACCACAGAACAGAACATACAACGATTTTAGGCGGTGTCTCCACTGGGTTTAATCCAACAATAATAGGGTCTGTTCCGCTGCAGCGAAATGGGAGCAAACAAATGAGTTGCATCCTCCACATAAACTGCAGTGTGAAGTATAGAAATGCCATGAACAGAGGCTGCATGTTAAGTGCAACTTCATTGTGTTAATAAACAAAGCCGGACGGGAAGTTAAAGGACTTTCTTTTCTATATAGTCAATAGTGCGGCACAAGATGTGGAACACAAAGGGAGATATGAATGGGTCCAACAACCAACCAACAGTTTAATTTATTTGCAAATAGCAGCTACACATCTGAATTCAACACCAATTGTTTGGATATTCTACTATTATGAAACCAATTTGGAGAAGCCAGCTATAAGCACAGGACACAAAGCAGCAATTTGAGTCTTTTCTGCAACAC
The DNA here is from genome assembly GCA_015082035.1 of Chaenogobius annularis. Taxonomy (NCBI): domain Eukaryota; kingdom Metazoa; phylum Chordata; class Actinopteri; order Gobiiformes; family Gobiidae; genus Chaenogobius; species Chaenogobius annularis. Next base: position 232,363 of record BJKM01000262.1, read on the forward strand.
ATTGAGGTATTTTGCAGCCTTTCTGCAGAAAACATCTATTTCTTTCTATCTGACACCGAACAGACATTTCCCCCCAAAGGGCTAACATGGGCACCTGATGTATGCGGTAGACTTTACAGTTACTGTCCAATCGAGTGTCCTGAAACTTTCACAGGACACTAAATTGGGCCTGCATGTCTTGTTTATTGTCAGAATGTCTTTGTTTCAGTTACTTTTCTAACTTTAACTAAAAGCTGTTCCCCATGGCTCATGGTGGCCTACTTCCCGATCGGAGGTGAGTGCCAGGTGGTGGCCCTGGCTCACTTGTAAGAAGAGAGCAGTGAAGTTGGCACTGGTGACATGTTTCTAAAATAGGTTAAGCTGGCAGGGAGGGGAACTGATTGATTGCTGCTGAAGAGATTCTACGTTCTGTCAAGTGTCACGAGCAGGTTGATCTACTTAGGAACTTTTTTAGGGCATTCTTTCCACACCTTGTTTTATTCTTGGCACAGCTTTAGTGGTGACAAGGACTTTGGGTTGAGATGTGTGATGGGAAAGTCTGAGAAATATATCAAATTCTGACATCTCTCTGGTTCAGTTGAAAATATCAAAGAAGAAGAAGACAGACACTGCTTCCCAATGTTTATAGAGTCCATCTAAAAACATGTTCAAAGAATAAAGTTTTTACGCTTCAGGGAGAGATTTTTGAAAGTTTATGTGAAGCTAAGCCTTATTTGTTTATGTGACAATGTGTTAATTTAGCATTAAGATCCGCTCTGGCATTTACTGCACTGTGATCCACATCATATTACTATTTTAGATGCTTGCAACAGACAATTATTCAAAATAATAATTATAGCATAGTTTGATTGTTTTGTTTCTATTTGCCTTTTTATTTGAAAGAAGTTATTGTTGTAACATTGTCTATGGTGGTCACATTCATGGGTAACGTGTAGTTAAAAAATTAGTCGTTTATTCATTCATACAGCCATGATACGGGCAATTAACAAGATGGATCCTGTTGTGTCCAGGAGGGATTGGGTCACAACAGTCTGTGACTTTATTAGTGTGCGGTGAACCTGGTTTATCAGCAGCAGCCTGTAGCAGTTAGCGGCAGTTTGGCACGACAGATGCAGGTGAGAAAACATCTGCTCGCGTCCAATAAACACTCGCTATCACCTCCCTGTTGTAAGGTCGCAGTCGGTACAGAGCCTAGTGTGAGAAGCGTCATCGTGACAAATCACATACAAAATGATATTAATCAATCTTGGTTCTTTATGAAGAGTGTAAACATAAGTTGAGAAGCGGATCCAATATAAAATGTTATTGCAACTATTCTTGCTGTGTCTAAAAATAATATTACATCAATTACATCACTATTGTAGTTTCTGTATAGAATTTATTCTAGGTTACAAAACTTTTCATCATCCTCCTACTCAGCACAAAAAACAGTGATCCACAACCATGCACATTATAATAATTAGGCCTGAGCAGAAGGACGAGAATCGTCCCGGCGAGGGACTTATTAAAATTGTATTCGGGGGCCAGAAAAAAATCGAGTAGTAAACAAGGTCGAATGTGCTAGTGAGTGGTATCGAAAATTAGTAATTACTAATTTTGAGTGAAGACCCCATGAACAAATATTGAAAGATGGCTCAGTAGCGCCACCTAGAAAATCGATTAACATTAGGCCAATAGGAGAATGAAGCCAAAAACAGTCGCAGTAAAAAATATGAAGCTTACTTCAAAAAATAGTTCATGTGAAGACATGTCAAAATTATATCATGGCCCCGCCCAATTTCTGCTCTCACAGAAATGTTATTTTATATAAAACAATATATATATATATATATATATATATATATATATATATATATATATATATATATATATATATATATATATATATATATATATATATTAAGCTCTATCTCTATCTGCAACCTCTAGCTGCAAGCATGTTACCATGGCAACCTAACAAATATTGCCATAGACTTACGTAGACAAATTAAATTTGGCACAGACATTCTTCACAAACAAGGACCACAATCCCAGCTACGATGCAAAGTGTTTATTGACATACGAGAAAACATGAACTACAGGAGTCTACAGAAATGGATGCGGTTTTGGGGCTTCTGGCGATGAGGGCTGTAGGCTCCCGGTGTGGGACCTGGAGGCCTAAATAGTGTAGCCGCAGGAAGAGGCTCCTGAACTTAAGATAAATAACGTATCTTAATTTCTTGCCATTCTAAAACAAAAAGCCAATGACAGCATACCTCTAGCTGCCAGCATGTTACCGTGGTAACCTGACAAATACTGCCATAGACATATGCGTTTTGGTTTAGGCATTTTGAAAGGGATGAAAACTTTTACTTTGTCATTAACAGTTAAAATTTGGCACATTTATTTTCCACGTCACACTGAACATAAAAGCCAATGGGGACATAACTCTATCTCAAATCGTGCGGCCGTGAACATTTTAAATGATGTAGTACAAATTTGGAGGGAGGGATGATGTAGGAGGGGGGATTAGAGGTGTCCGTTATGAGGTGGCTCGTACCCCACGGTTGCAAGGTGGGGCGAGGGCGTTTACCACTGCGTGGTTTTAATATTCTTATTACTGCGAGACAGTCACAGGAAAAACTATAGCAAACTATTTACTCTCTGCTTCAAATTGGACCAGCCACATAATTTGATCATCAATGACAATGAAATTATGGTTTATTTGCTCATTTGGCCACGATGGAGCTCTCTGCTGATTCGCACAGACTGTTGCGTAGCGAGTGACTTCCTAGCATCAATCATTATTTGGCCTTGTTGGAAAGCCTTGGTAAGTCTTTGGCCCATCCATATGGCGTCGTGTCCATGGTCACTGTCCCAGTAGAGTTTGGATTTGGCTTTCCGATGATGCGCAGATGTTCTCTGCTTGTGTCCGCTGCACCCGCAGATTGCATTACACCACTACTCCATGTGTCCCTGTAAGCGTGTTAGTTTTTCATAGCGGGAAAGATAGCAGAGCAACAGAGGAGGCGAGAGAGACGAGGGCGCACACATGTAGCCCATCTGGCAAGTAGAAAGCCACAGTTGTGAAGCCTTTTAGTGGCACAAGACAATGACAGACTACAGCAACGTGTGAATTAGTGCCACTGCTTTTATCATCTCCACTGCACAGGTCTAACAAGGGCTCGCTTTTACCGCCGGGAACAAGGTGACATGCTGCGAAGTGGTGATTAAAACAGGAGAGCGACCACAAAGTTGAATTCCATGATGAATACGTGTTGTAAACGTGCCTAGTGCCGATATAATCCAGAAATAGGTGTTTAATTAGATGGGAAATGGTATTAAGGGGGAAAAAAAGGCTTATTGTCCTGTGAGTTTACAGTTAAATATGATGTTTTTCATCAAATGTATAAATTGATAACACATAGGATTCCATTAATCGTTATAAACTATTTTATCTTGATAACTTTAATTTAAATTCAGAGCTGTTGATATATTTCTGAAAGACTTCTGCACCTTTTGTTTACCTGTGAATGCAGTGAGAATGTGCCCGTCTCTTCGTGTGGGCGCAGCAGTGAAGACATCTTTGGTGAAAACTCCATTACTAAAATAATGGAAGGCAGGAGAAAGGCTTTCCGAGGTCACTGAGGCATACACCTGCTTCAGGCTCCAGAGCAGAGTCCACAGCTTTCCTTTCACACTTACATCAGACATTGACTTTAGGCATTCAAAACGAAATTGTTAAAAACTATTTGCTCTGAATTTGTTAACGTGTCACGGTAAATCCTCTATAGAACACTCTATAGAAAATGATTGGTCTATGCTATATTGTATGTTTAATGCAATACTGTGGGACATTCCAGTTAAAGCAATCATATCCCAGCAATAACACCAGGTTAAAAAAACAACATAATTTTCCATATTAAAGTTTGTGTCTTTCTCCATATCCCAAAATTTCCTCTTTGGTCTTCCTCTAGGCCTTCCATTATAGATCAAACTACTTTCAACCTATCGACAGCTCACATAACTCATCTCAAGAACGTTATCTCCAAAACATATTGTCCACTTTACAATACCACTTATTTTCATAATTAAGAAGAGCATCTCAACATCTTTACCTCTGCTTCCTCCAACTTTGACTGTACTTTTAAGTTAGCTTTGTCCCGTTTTCCATTGTAGCGAGCAGCCTCTTCACAGCCCACAGTTACCATTACAACAAAAATATGTGTTGCTCTATGGTGTGTGCTTTGATTTCAAAATAAGTATGAAGGTGGAAAAGGAAGGAGGTGGAAAAATGAGTCCTGGGAAAGATGAAAAACATGGCTTGGTAGTACACAAAGGAACTGACGCTATCCTCAAGGCACCAAACACAATGTAAAAGAGGAGAACAGGAAACTTGCTCACATATGCATATAATTACACATGTTTTGGCCTAACCTGCCAGCTCCACATCACGCTTTGATACGACATGGTTATAATGCTATGATTAAAACGTCCCTTGGGGTATATCATATGAAGGCTGTACAAGTCCGTCTTTAGAATATGCCTTCTTTGCATGCCTTTAATCTCCCTTATAGCATACAAAAACATGATGCAGTCCTCCAGTTTGCACCACCCCTCTCCGATTCCAGTGGACTTTTGTCTTCTTTTCATGCATCAAAACAGAAATCTGACCAGAAGGGCGTAGAGTAGACAAAAAGTAAGAGTACCATTACTTCAAAACAATATTACTTAAGCTGAAGTAAGTGATTGAAGAACTTGCTCAGGTTAAAGAGTATCATAAGATATATATACTTTGTAGTTAATGTAATAAAGTACACATTCTGATATGGACTGATTTTTTATTTATTTTTTAAAGTAAAATGAATCATGTGTGGAGCAGAGCCAGAAACAAAAATATGACAAATATTTTCAATGTAAAGTCCGAACGTTATCCAAAGTACTGTTACACTGTACATAACTAACTAGGAGTAGAAGTGTTTAAAAGGTTATTGAGGTAAATGTATGACCTACCTCTACATCTGACATAACTTCAGAAATCTAATCTAAGTCTTATAGTGCAAAGTCTATATGGTTATTGTTCGGGGAGCTCAGAGGTTACTGTCAGGTTGAAATTCACTTGACATATTGCAGAGAGGTAAATTTTTATTATGGCTGAGCTGGCAGGATGTTATGACCAGCCTAAAGCCCTCTGTGATTTTCCAAATGTTTAATTGAAGCTGACCTATATAATCAGGTCTCAGTTCAATTTGGCTCCAAAATGCCAGCGAACTCTCAAGAACTGACAGCATCAGTACGAGTAAGCCAGTGACTAATCTGTTTAATTATTAACATATTTTAAGTTGGCTGATATCGCATGGCTCTTGATGTGAATAAAGTACTGTGATGCTGCCGGGTGTCAGGCATTTCACAAAGTATATAGTAGATGCCCCCTTCTTGATTTCTGATCTTTTTGCCTATACAAAAACATCAAACACAATGCAATATCTCGCAAAGACAACAGAAGTAAAGTTCCAATTTTGTCTGATCAGTCCACAGAATATTGTTGTTGGATGACCCAAATGTTTCTTGACAAATGTGAGACGAGCATTTGTGTTATTCTAGTCAGCAGTGGGTTTTATCTTGGAACTCTCTGTGTGCCATTTCTTCTTCCCAGTCCATATATATACAATGTATGTATGTATGTATGTATGTATGTATAGGTTAGATAAAGCTAGACACAAAGCCATGTCAACAAGGGCTGACATGTCCTTGGTAAAGTAAGTTTCCCCATCACAATGGAAGTAGAAAAGGGCTGTACACATCTATGTTGAAGTACGTGAGTTATGAGGTAACTTTTCTAAAGGACATTCGGGTCAATGACCAAAGGATATACTTTGATCAGGATTTTACAACTGGAGTGTTTAAGGAGCGCGCAACGTACCGAAGTGGGAGGAAACAATTCCAGGAGCAAAAAGTTTATGGCACATTCTGTTTCCTGCCAGCTAAAATTGTTTTCGCAAGATGGAAAGACTAAAACTTTTGATTGTCCCTGAGACGCTGCTGAAGGACTACAGGAGTTTGGCATGACGATGACGCTCCAAAGAAGGAGCCGGACAGGGAAACAGCTCTGCGTGAAGCGGGCTGGCACTCTCCCCGCAGCAGGAGTAAGCATGCTCCCGCTGGCGATATAACGACCAGCACTGAAACTCTCCGCTACTCTCTGGATCAACACAAAAAGGACAAAACAAAGGACAAATAAGGTACGTGGAAATTAACTTTGTGACACGCTACATGAGGCCTGAGGGCCGTGGAAAGCACTCATTTACACAAATAAGTGGAATGAATGTAGTGTGTGAACACAGGCCGAAAATACAGAATACCAGTCCTATTACTTTGAATATGATTTGAACTCGGAGACAAACTTCATCCATTTACAAATGATACTTGTAGTATCATGATACTATGATACTAGTTCATACATATTAATTGTAGGCGCATGTACTCAAATTTAGATACAATTCAGGATTATTTAAAAACCTTTCAGAACAGATTTAATATTGTAACTTTGTCCGAGACACGGTTAATTGAGGATCAGGGATGGAGTTTAATTTTGATAATAGCAGAACATAATAACAGAACAAACAGTAAAGGAATTGCTTTATTTGTTTGTAGTGAAATGTAGAACTGCTGAGACCGAAATGGAGAAACAAAAAAAAGATTGTAGTTTCATGTTTATAGAACTCCAGGGTCCAATGTAATAACATTTATTGGTAAGTTTGAAGAGATATTAGTTGGTTCAAATGATAATAAAATGTGTTTAATATGTGGAGACTTATATATATAACAATAATCTGTTAAATGTATCGACTGATAGAAACAGTTCAAATTTTCTTGGATGCATGTACTGTTTGTTAATATGTACTGTTCCTAAAATAAATAAATAAAATAAAAATATGTATCCAGTCATCACTAGACCCACTCCAGTCACCTCCAGCCGTACCACATGGATAGATAATATATTAATGAATGTAGAACACAGTATTCTACCAGTATTCATACCTTATTCTTGTGAAGTTAAAAAAGAAAGAATTAGAATTAGACACTGTAAACAGGTTTAGGGACAATCTGTTGAACAGTCTCATATAAAAGAAAGAATGAAATAAAACATTTTTTTATATTTATGTGAAACAGCAAAGTGGCTTAATGGTCTTTATGAATAGGATGTTGTAGTATCTGAACTTTTGTCCCCACGTAAATCAAGAAGGAATTTGTGTATCTACTGTTGTCCTAACACTGTGGGGCCTAAACATCTGGTAAAGCGTTAGGAGAGGTCAAAGGGCAGGCCAAAGAAGGATCTGCTTTGTGTGAAGGGGGTATAAAAACTAAGACAGAAACTAGATTCTGGATGACTCCAGATCTGACCATGGAGGAGCACCCAGGCAAATGCTGTTTCTATGAATACACATCTTTTGAAAGACAGAAGCTAGTGTCAACCAGTTTTCTTCTGCTACTCAACCACCTCGAACAACACTTTGAGAAACCACAATGTTTTTTTTCTTTCTTAAAGGCTCAAGCTCAATGTTTTGACGTCACCATTAAGCTCAAGAGCATGCACACATTATCAGAGCAAACAGTGTTGAGCAGAGGTTAGCATTAGCTTGTGTCACTAGTCTTATCGAATTACATTCAAATGCTTGACGAGGCCCGGGAGGCACAGGGGGAGACAGCTTGTTGCTTATGCTGATGCAGAGCTAAAGCCTGCAGCCTGGTGGTGTCAGTGAGTGGAAATGCTTCACTTCACCATCTGTCCGTCTGAGAGGCAGCTCCTGACCAAGCACAAAGTGGCCCCACGGCTGAGCTGCTGAGCCTACTCTTACACAGGCATTTACAGCCCTCGAATTCACACCATATACAGCCTCGATACTCAACAAATATCATACTGGGCCTCAACAGCAGCAGACCATACATGGCCGGGAGCAGTTTGTGGATATTGTGCCAACACTGCATTTCTTTATGGATGCTTGTCTAATAAAATCAAACCCATTTATATCTTATATAAGTAGCAGCCTTTGTTTAAGTTTTCTATTTTACCAAAGGCATTACGAAATGTCAGTATAGTCTTGTTCCCTTTGTAAATTACAGCCATTGTATTAGTTCTGAAAACATTATACTTTTTTTTATTTTCATGAGGGACAGGATAATATGCCATGTTTGTAGCTCTTGCAGGGATTATAATTAAAACTATGATTCTTCGCTGATGTGACATATTGAAAAAAAAAAGATATATATATATATATATATATATATATATATATATATATATATATTATATATATATATATATATATATATATATATTATATATACAGTATATATATATATATATATATATATATAGATATAGATAGATAGATAGATAGATAGATAGATCGATAGATACACAGATATATAATAAAAAGCTCAACACACAACCCACAGCTTGATGAAATAAATGAGGGTTTACATGATAATTTCCTGACCAAACAAAGTATACTGCCGCTCATGATGAATGTCATAAAAAATATACTATATATATATATATATATATATATATATATATATATATATATATATATATATATATATATATATATATATATATATATATATACATATATATATATCATCAATAATAATGAAACAACATTTATATAGTCAAACAGAGCTAAGGATTGTTATTACCACATTCTATTCATTAATCTAACAATATTGGGCCTATATTGAAATATGTTGCTCTCATTATCTTTTTTGAACAGCACTGCAACCTCTTGCCATCAAAGTTTTGCTTCATATCCCCAAGTCAATTAAGAAGAGTCAAACTTATACAAGCATACTTACAGCCAATGTATGCATCCTAAAACCTGTTCAGGTGCACATACACACACTGTTGTACAAGCCACTCAACACATTTCTAGCTCTTTAACTCTAAAGTTATTTTGTTCCAGGCGCGAGCAAACGTGCGGGGAGATGGATGCTATCACAGAGCTGCAGACCCACTCTCAAACTAATCACAGCCAGAGAGAGAGAGAGGAAGAGAGGAAGTAAGCAGTGCCAACTCCACACAGGCACAACAAGGAGGAGAGGGACTTCAGAAGTATACTGTTTGACAGAAGCAAGGGCTACGGGAAGAAAATAAAGAGGAGCTGTTTGCATTGAGGCTAAAGGCACATGTTAAGCCGGATTTAATCAAAGTTGAAGTATTCCTTAAAAGTCAAATGCGTTATTTTGGGCCTTTGTTGAATCCCCTGTAGTATAATATAAGATTACGTGTTCTATTCTACGCTTAGAAATATATCGAGACGAAGTTGGCATAATTTGTCATTGCAAAATTCCAGCAGAGGGCAATAAGTATGTAGTAGTATTGTATTTGCTCTGAAAAATAAAATTGTTTGTCTCAAGCTACAAACAATAGTTGCTAGCATCAAGAGGGATAGTGACGAAACATGCAAGATTACTCAAAGGTAAAGACAAATAAAAAAAATAAATAAAAAAATACAGTAAGGTATAGGTAATCTTTTGGCTTGATATTTCAAGAATATGTAAAACAATAAGCCAAGTTGTTCACACTGAACAATTTCTACTTTCTGAAGGTGGTGTTTTTGTGGAAACGAAGGTTGTTAAAAAGCCTGAATAAAGCTGCAATGCAAAACACTGAACAAGTAAATAGAAGCCAGTTTTGTTGCAAAGAGAAGTGGGACTTGGAGCAGTGCATCAGCACTAAAAGCATGTCACCACACACAAAAACAACAAAGCTTTCTAATTAACTGGCAGAGCAGAGTGTGAGAGTGTACCACACATCAATGTCATGTTAACACTTTGACATAAACTCCCTAAAGAGGTTTGTGCACTGCAACTGTGGAGTTCAATAAATGGCAGAAAGTGGTTCTTCTGTCAAACTTGTGAAAATGTTTTTGGATGCATTTTAACAGAGAAATAACTGTACAGCAGAAATGTCCACACTGTCAAGTCAAGAGTATGCAGGGAAAGTTTTAGGAGACAGTTTTTGTCAGCAGATTCTGAGACTCTAGGGTTTGAAACTTGTCTAAAATAAAGCATGCCAAACCTCCTACTGAATGAAAACCTTTCCTATTTAAAAGCATTAGTTATACTTAGTAGTCTCAGCCCTCTGTAAGCTACTTGTGCTAGACCCAAGCCTGCGCAAATAAGTCAACAGAAGGTGATTTTTCAACCTCTGAAGGAAAAAGGTCCAACTATAAAACAGCCTAAAATAATGCACGACATTTTAACTGGTTACAAATGGCTGCTGCAGGTCTGTGTTGCGAGCCTTGGCCTGGGTCGAAGGCTGGTGGGCGACTAATCCCCTTAGCCCGCTCTGCATGTCATTGGATTGCTTATAGGCCTATTGTGGCCCACGTCATTTCCAACAGAAATAAATGACACTTCTCAGGTAGCGCTGAGTCAAACACTGCTCTTAAATGGCTTAAATGAAGCCTAACGACTGTGGCTGCCTTCACAGTTAATTTATTTCCACAGGATTAAACAGTGTGGCTGGCCAGCTGTAGAGCGTGCTAGCATCTTTCATGTTCATTACAGGACTTAAAAGACAAATCTGCTGTTTTCTGAACACAAAATAGCAAGTGTTATAGCTATAGAGTTTATAATTGTATGCATTTCAGAAGAATTTGCATTTTACGAAAGAACAATACAGTCCATACATTTAGTGAATGTTAGCACTTTCATTCTTGTGAAGGTTTCTGTTACTTTTACTGTTTATGGAAAGACATGGAAAGACACGTCGATAGCACGGAGCATGTTTCATGTTTTGTTTTGTTTTGTTTTATCCATTCATTAGAGAGAATTGTGAAGAAGAGACAAGGACTTGTGGTGAAAGCAAAGATTGCATTTTAAACATTGTCAGAATTTGTTGTTTGGTGCTGACACGAAGAGAAAAGTGGCTGTCAAATCCATTACCTTCATTTTGATGCTCCCATATGCATTATTGCAGTGTAGAAAAATGTGCAATGACAAAACTTGGCTTTTGTATCAACTTTGTAATTGTTGAATAGACAAACCTTTAGAGTTTAATGTCCCAGCTATTTTTTTTCATTTGAGGGAAGTGTTGGTTCATCGTTAATATTTCATCAGCAGCCCCACAGTCAATGTCAGTAAGTGGATGATATTTTCTCAATATAGATCTCTTGGTGCCAAATCGCTGCTGCAACTTCTGCGCAAGGATCTTTGAAATTGCATCGTGAAAAATTAAACAGCAAATCACTGATACTTTGTGTGGCACATCTCCTCGACTCGCCCTTGAAGAGGCCGTTAAACCCTAACCTTGCGAAAATATAAGACGTAAGTAGCTGCATGAAATATATTTTATTTCCATAAAAATAAGTGCTCAGGCTCCTTTGACTGCATATATAAGGATTTCGGGAGTTTGGAGAGATAAAAACTTGCTTCATCACCACAACGTCAGGCCGCAATTATCCCTGTGCCCGGAAGAGCAGATCCCGTCTCTCCACATTAACCTTGGCCACCTCTCATCTAGATACAGGCGTTATCGTGGCTTTTTAGAGACACTTGTTCTAGCCTTATCCAGACAGGGAGTTTTTTTGCTTTGATAGCAAGAACTTTAATTGAATCTGAAAAAGAAAATTCATTCTAAGAGCTGAGTTTTTGTGATCAATTTTATAATATTGATATTTTTTTCAATTTGAGTTAAATATTCCATTTTGCTTGGTTGACTGACATTAATCATCAGTTATAGTACAGCATATAGTTGTGCTAATGGGGAGCAAAGGTAGATATTTTTGTATCTCCCTTTATTTTGTCTGAAGATTTGGCCTTTTTCCTTTCACCTCTAGTATGGTTTAAGTTTAATTATTTTGTACCTAAACACTAAAAAAACAGAGCGCATCTTCAGCATCATGACATTTGCCTTTGAAAATGCGGTTAGAACAAATGAGCTTGCAATAACATGTTGATCCCAATGGTCTGTAATGGCAGCAAAGTGGCCATTGGTCTATCTAAAAATCTTGTGTAACAGAGCAATAATCTACTGGAAAACTATTGTAATGAGAGACAATTCAATAGAAGCCAGGATTCTTGGAGCCAGCGTTCATGAGCACATAAGCTTTCTCATCAGCAGCTCATTCTTTAGTCTGCTTTCCACTTTTACAACACAATTCAGGAAATGGAAATTGGGGAAAATGTAAAAACAGATAACATGCAAATCTCACAAACAATAGCATGTAGATATAGTAGTTTTGGAGTAGTATTTAAAGTACTACTACTGCCAAAACAACTACTAGCAGTAGCTAGTAGTCTGAAGCATCTTTCTTTAGGTCCACATCTCAAACTTTCAAACAATCTATCATTTGTTTTGAAATAGTCCATGTTTCTGCGCCAGCAATACAGTAATGCCCATACAAAACTCTGGTTTTCAAGCAGATTAGAGGCTTTACAAGTACTTTAGACATCTGAGAACGTAAATTATATCTTCATCTTGATTTATTCATCAAAGTTGCCATCTTCAGTGAGTTTATGATTTCACTACGGGGACAGTAAAGTGCATCTTAACTTCAACCTAGAAGTAGTTGTAGTGTCTTGTCCAAGGACACAACAGCAGTTGTGAGTGAGAGTCAAACCAACAAACTTTAAGTCAGTACATGAACGCTCTACCAGCTGAGCCACTGTTGCCCCAAACAAGTGTATGTGTAGTATCATGTTTGTAGAAGATTTGAAACAACCCACTCATTCAGAATTGGGTAATGAATAAATAAAACCAAAAAAAGAGAGGGATAATCCGAAACTGCTAAAAGGCAGACCCATTTGCGTTAGTGCAAAGTAAAAACAAGCACTTTCCACTTCCACTGCTTTGCTTTCACACAAAAACGGATCACAAATTGACCTAATCCTTTAGCTTCCCAATTAAGAGGCAGCAGTCGAATGGTCCCACAAAGTAATTAAAGGAACATAATGATTTTGCCCAATAGTCTATGGCCTTTTCACAGCACACAGCGTCAATAAAGGCTGCACTTCCCATACAAACAAAGCTCTCACACAAGACACACACACACACACGTACACACACACACACTGGACACATGGGCGCATCCCAGCTCCTTATCTTGATCTATGTAAGTACACGGCCTTATTGGCACAGCAGTCAGGATGGAGAAGTGCTGTGTCAGAAGATTAGTGAACCTACAGACCACTGAAAGCAAGTGTGGAGCGAGAAAGCACATCGAGGGTCTGTGATGGCAATAGTAAACGGGGAACAAGGTGGATTATAAGCACTGATGTGATTAGATTTGAACATTACTTTTAATACATTTGATTTCTGGGAGCAAAATATGAACTGGCTATATTTACTCTGTCAGAAAAATGTAATGTCTGAGGTAATGATATGACCCAAAGTGTTTTCTTTTTTTTTTGACAATCAAATAACCCCAGGTGTGCATAATTATTACTTACTCACTCTTTGGACCTATTAGGCTCCACCACTTTTTTATTTCTGGTCCCGTTGCTTCGATTTGGCCCATGAGTACCCAGCTGCTTTGACCTCCTACATGATGGTTATTCTGGGTCTCCTGCATTTTCATTTTCTTTTTTTCTATTTTCTTTTTTTTTTTATTAGAACATAGGACAACAGAAACTGAACAACATAGCATAACAAAAGAGGGAGTAAAATAAAACAACTAAAGACTAAAAACAATAACAAAAAATACACACTGGACAAGTTGGGCCTTGGAGAAGGTAAACTAAAGGAGCAGAGAGTTAAAAATAAAGGAGAGGCATTTTCATTTTCACGTTATTTTGTCCTGCCACTTGAGCTGAAGGATGTATCTAAGGAACCTGTTGAAGACCTGCATCTTGTACATTGGTGTTTCACAGTCATACAGCTGAACAGAACGTTGGTGTTCCTGATCCTCACGTTAACCTTCTGACAAAGTCGGTTGGATCCCCATACAGGTGTGAGCATTTGTATGGGGATCCTTGCACTAATAACCCTGTCAGTGCCACCATCCTTGCTGGTTAGGCTGCCTATTTAAGTCAATTCATCCACTTTCCAGTCCCATTCAAGTTTTGATGGGGAAGGTCTCTCCATTAGGTTGCCATTGTGTGTAACTTGGCATGTCAGTTAATGGATTTTAAAGTAGTGGATGATTTGGAGTATTTTTCTCATTAACATATATACAGGTGTGAAACTTCAGAAAGAAATCTGATGTTCAAATGACAACTCAAGAAATGTGATAATAATCAAATGTTTGTTACGTTTGGGAAGTTACATTTATTTCTTACTGCTTGTATGATGTTATTATTATATTTCCTTATTTAACCTGTATTCATCCAGGTAGGTCGATTGAAAACAAATTCTCATTTAAAACAATGACCTGGTCAAGAGGCACACTCAGAGTCACTGCATTATTCAACAGCTGTCCAGGGCCTGTCTGACAGAGATGTGACATTTTGTGCCCGTCTGATCCCGGCAACCACTTCACACTCAGTCAATTCGCTCGCCTTCAGATTAGTTCCGACATTTTTTTTTAGATGACTACTGCTTTTGAAAAGACAACCGCCAGCTCAAGAAAGTAAACTCCATACCATCCCGCTCATCAAAATCTGGGTTATATTACTGTTGCAAATGTTTGATGTTTCTTCTACATTTTCACTATACTCCTCTAAAGAACATACCCTCACATTGCATACTTTAGGGAATAAATTAGCCGCACACATTTCCAACAGAGACCAAAGTCAAAATAAATTACCTTCTGTGATGTAAATGACAACTGTATAACAAGGCAGACTAACTTTTGCTGCACTATATTTTCAAACCATGAAAAAATACATATGGACTCTTTTCTGTTTTAACCTCGGCTATGTAGAACAACACTTGAGCTTAGCGATTAAAGATATGAAGGAAAATATGACAATTCTAGGTGGAGGGTCTTTGCATGCGTCACATTCACACACAGGCATGTCGCTTTCAGAGTTGTACTTCATAGCAACATCAGATTTGCTATTCATAGTAATGCTGGTTTAGGCTGGAACCCAATGGAGAACAAAGAGTGTGAATGAGGACGTTTGACTAGTGCGGCTCACGTGGATGTCTTCAGGGAGCAGCTGAAAGAAAATTATTGTCTGTTGAAAAGAAAATGGCGCTTATTGTACTATATACTGTGAGGCACGTTATGTATTTGCTTATTTTACAGGCCATAAACTCTTGTGCTCGAAATATGCCAAGCCAGTATATGTATGGACGTGTTCACATTCAGCAATCATTATGAATTTCCCTTTCGCAACGTTTAATTTGTTAGTTGAACTGTGCTGATAACGATTTACATTTACAACAGATGGACTCTTTAATTTCTTTATTTTTAGAACAGAACCCAGTCCAGATGACTTATGAAACCTTGTGTTGTTGCAGCCTAATTAACTTGCCACGATGAGGGATTGCGCGGACATTTCCAACACACTGCTCGAAAACAATGACATTAATTTTCAAACTTTGAAGAAGAGTGATACATAGAATATTTTTTTTATTTTGAGACTTTTGCTGTTGTTCATCACCACCAGGGAGGACAGCATTAAAGCGGCATAATCCAATTTTCAAATCACTCGCTGACTTGTTTCTCACTAATTATCTGGCACATTGTTAGTCTTCACATGCATGAATTACTGGGCTTGTAAAATGTTTTCATGATGCAGAAGACGTGCAGCTGTTGAATACAAAAACTTTTCTGGTGCGGGATTTGCCACCTGCATTGAGATTCCAATGGAATGTTCCGCAGTATGTCATTAAACTTGTGCATGGAGACAAGCAGGTGCCGCCACTAGGCCAAGTTAGAGGTCATATCTGTGGAGAGGCGACCCCCCTCACAGTAAGAATGCATGTTCTTCAAAGTGTTTATGCTCAATAAAAACAATGATATAATAAATGCCTGTATGTTTAATGCAGTACTGTGGAACATTCCAGGCAAAGCAATAAAATCTCCATTGAGACAAGCAGGTAGCGTACCCTCTACAAGAAAAGAAAATACCCAGTGCACCTGACAGGAATGTGTGCAAGTTTGTATTTCTTCTAAAAAAGAAATTATCATATCAGGGCTCTTCTGTGCCACCGAGAGAAGAGAATTTGAAAGCAGCCTTTGAAAATCCAACATTTTCAAATTGTATCATTTGCGAGCTGAGTGGATGAATTGTTCGACATAAGTGGGGGAAAATTTATAGGACAATACGCAGCTTAGGCGACACCTGAACACGTTGGAATGGGATTTAAAACATTACCGATACGCAATTACCAACAATATCTGTGAACACATGCATGATTAAGCTAAAATAATTACATTTCAAAATGAAAACGGTGACGTCAAGATGCAACACTCCTCTGTTTATTTGCAACAATATCATTTTGCACTGATGAGCTTGGTTTGGAAATAGAGCCCATGCTGACAGCCCCGCGGATAAGCAAGCTAATATTACAGGGGTAAATTACTAGTTATATTGTAGGTTCTTTACTTGGAGGCAATAATGAATCTGGTAAAACAGCATGAGGCGAGCAGCAGATATCAAATCAAGCAGGGAATAGCAATAGCACTGCCATTCAAATCAACACTAGAATTAAACATGTAGCAGAGTTTGTTGGTCATACATTTAGCTGAGTATCCAGTTGAACATTGGCTATAAATAAAAGCGCACCATGGTTCTCGACCGGAAAAAGATCTCTTGCCCTCTCCAGGTGGGTGGAGAGTCCCTGGCCCAAGTGAAGGATTTAAAGTATATCGGGGTCTTGTTCACGACGAGTGAGGGAAGGACGGAGCGTGAGATTGACAGACGGATGGGTGCAGCGTCTGCAGTGATACTGTTGCTGTGTCGGACGGTTGTGAAGAAGGAGCTGAGCCGAAAGACAAAGCTCTCGATTTGCCGCTCAGTCTACGTTCGTCAATCTTCAAAAGCTCTGGGTAATGACCGAAAGGACAAAATCGCGGATACAAGCGGTCAAAATTAGTTTTTCTCCGCAGGGTGGCTGGGCGCTCCCTTTGAGATGTGCTCAGTTACACATGAGGAGGAGCTGGAGGAAGTGTCTGGGAGAGGGAAGTTTGGGAGCCCTGCATAGACAGCTGCCTCTGCGACCCGTCCCCTGATAAGCTGAAGAAGATGGATGAATGGATGGATGGATGACCATTCTATTACAATGTTGTGTAGACCGATATTGTTAAACAAAGTGTGACCAAATATTGTTATGCTGAAAAACTCTCCAGCTTTTATTTAGAGACAACAACAAAAATAAAAAAATTTAAAAAGACTTTATCAATTTTTCAGATTCATATGGCCCAAATACGTAAAAGAAAATAATGTACACGTAAAATGCCTTATTCACATACAAAACAATACATGGTGAAAAATGTGTAATACTCATTTCACTTAAACTGCACAAGAAAGCTTCCAATAAGCTCCAAATTGATATATCTAAATGTGTGATTTTGTTACCGACTCGCCTGCAGCATCTGGCCCACATAACCTCGTCATTGTGCACATTGACATCATAAACAAGCAGATGGTTTCATGACTGGATAAAGGCTAATCTTCTCAGAAATGGATACATTTAAATAATTGACATATAAATGACTTCTATACATTTAAAGTTACTGCAGCTTCCTCTCAAGAAGTTATTTCATAGGTTTTACAATGTTTCCTCGGTTATTAGTGACTGCAGAATATTTTTCATGTAAAAAAAATTATAAGGTTAGATATCGCACTTGGATATTGCCCCAGTCCTCTGTATAACAGGTTCTTAATGTAGGTGTTTAATTTTCGACCTGGAAAGTGATTGATTGGTGAGAAATGTGAAAACTCTTTTTTTGTTCTTTTTTTTCTGTTTTTATGCTTAATAAATTGCCATATACAGTTTTTTTTTTTAAAAAGTAGGCTCCAGTTCAGTTGCTTTAAGATTGCATTACTTGTTGTACCAATATCAGGTCAAAATCTGTGTCAAAAGCACCTTAAGTAATATTTCTAAGATAAATTGTGATTCGTCCAATAAAGCGGCTGCGTATAAAGCGGCCGCTTTATACGCATACGATCCATAAATATGTTTACTCATTACATTCATTATACAGTAGCTGCATTTCTTTGTGGAAAGTATGATTATTCATACAGGCTGAATGCATGAAAATAATGTTTCAAAGTCTGAATCAAAGAATAAAAATTCAGAGAAAACAAGTTTTATGAGATCAACAACACAATGTTTATTTTAGGAAGAGCACTAAGATGATTAATTGAGTGTGTTTTATAACCTTAAAGCATCCCATTAATATTTCCCCCAACAGTTGCTTTCATACATTTCCAGCTAGTGATAAATGACAAAGAATATCCTTTATCTAAGGAACTGTAGCGGTCAAAGACACTCAAAGGACATCGTGATGTGTTTGCTTTTAACTTTTTCACAGTGGCGTGTGGATGTGGTGTTAGAATGAGTGATTAATGATGGATGGAGACGCAGCTGATAAAGAAGGGCAGCCACGAGCAAGAATCGGGCAGGAGTGGTCAAAGTACTGCATTTCATTATTTGAGTAAAAGTGCAAATATACCTGCTCCCGGGGAAAACTTCTCTGTTGTGAGTCCGTAATAACATGAAGTCAAGTCTCTGGAGTGAACCTCATGAGATCTTAACTGCAAATATTTTGTACTTTTAGAGATGTAGTGGAGTAGAAAGTATTTCATTTCTCTTTCAAATGTTGTGGGGTTAATATAATAAGCACTCAAGCAGAGTACAGAGCCTCAAAAACTGTAATTAAGTAAAGTACTTAGGTAACGACCACCAGTTGCTTGGTCAATGGCCTCTACTGCTGCTTGAGGAGTGTGTCGAGCTGAGAAAAACAAACCCCGGTCGTTAGTACTCCAACCTTTCACACTGTGGACTCTGTCACTGGCTGTAAAATATGCCAGGGAAATTGGAAAATCTTTACTAAATGCAAACTAAATACAATAGAATTTTTTTTAAAGAAATTATTTTAATTAAAATAATTTTTTAGGATAGGCTCAAATTATGGAGATAAAACGAAGGCAATGAATCGATAATCCAACCAAAAATGTTAATGGTAAATTTAAATTAGCAAGTACACCTGGCAATTAATGTCAGCCTGTAGAAGACTTATGCAGGTGTTGCCTCAACATTTGCATACCACTTTTAGTATTAAAAATTTGTGGAAATGTGTAAACTACAAATAGCAAAAACACAAACATGAGTTATTTAGCCTCCTTAATTGAAAAAGGATCAAACTTTGCATAAATTGGCACCGTACACACCATGCCATTCAGGCATACAATTTTACTGTCCATCTGTGTTTTCAAAAGCCCAATCTATTTAAGTGCCATACAAATTTTATTCCATCCTTTTTCGGAA
The DNA here is from genome assembly GCA_015082035.1 of Chaenogobius annularis. Taxonomy (NCBI): domain Eukaryota; kingdom Metazoa; phylum Chordata; class Actinopteri; order Gobiiformes; family Gobiidae; genus Chaenogobius; species Chaenogobius annularis. Next base: position 251,732 of record BJKM01000262.1, read on the forward strand.
AATCCCCTCAACTATAATATAGTGATAACAAGATGACAATTTTTGTTGGGCTGTCAACATTAGCGCGATAACTCATGTGATTAATCATAGAAAATTGACGCATGAATCATGGACTAACACAGATTAATCACGATTTGACCAAACAGTTTTTTTTTTAGATTACGCAGGGAGGCTTGCCTGAAAGAAAAGGGAAGGTTTCAGAAGCATCCCTGTTATCACACGGTTACATTTGCACATAAAATCCTGACATGGACGAGCGCTTATCGGCTGATGTTTACGAGCAGGGAGCAGTGACACGCTTTAAGCAGAACAGGAAAGGACAAATCCTGTTCATATGCAAGGTGTACTATGCAACTTTTCTGGTGGGGGTCCGCATTCTTACTGTGAGTAGGGTCACCTCTGCACAGATCTGACCTGTGACTAGGCCTGGAGGGGCCACTACTTGTCTCCATGCAGATATAATATGCCATACAGAACATGCTAGACAAGAGGTCAGTTCAAAGTAGACAAGCGCTCCATCAGAAATGTTACATTGTGCACCTTTAAAATCAGAACCTTCAAATGATAAAACATAACACTGCTGATGCTTCAGTCAATTACAGCTGAATGTTACATGTCATTTGTTTCATTGATCACGTTGTTTAATTGATCACAACCGAAAGCCTTCTCATGCTTTTCTGCTGCTGTTCTTTTCCCTTCTCATTCGACTGAATAAACCAACATTAATGTTCTGACAAGTAAATACAGGTCTGATTTAGTCATATTACAGACAGTAAAATGTGAATGAAACAATATAAAAAGTCTGTGTGCCGCCGTTATTGATTACTAATTAGACTCGCCGTGAATTAGTCTGTTGTCTATAATGTCATTAATACGTTGAAATTGAAACACTTTGTATTTAAATGATCCCTGAACAGTTTGAGACGAAATACCCAAAGAGATAAAAATACCCTCTGTTTGGTGGAGGTTAGGTCGTGTGTCTCTCCTTCCTGCTCTGCCCTCCACACAGTTCCCCCTTCTCTGGCGTTCACTGCGCAGGGATCGAAGAGGGCAGCCAGAGACTGACGAAGCCCACAACTCAGAGATTTCACTTAAAACTATGAGTTTCATGGCAGTATCAGGAAATAGATCAAAGACAGGGAAAGTGAAGGTCAGATTTCATAGTGACGAGCAGCTGTGGGGTGGATATAATCGCTCATATTCAAAAATGGAGGGGATGTTTCCCCCCTAATGAATGGGTCCGACGCCTAAGGTCAGTAAGAGCGCAAAAACTAGTAACATGGGCCAAATATTTTACCAAACTACAACAGAAAACACCAGGCCTATCCCAGGATCTTACGTCAGTCACCAAGAGTCAATTAAACCCACTAACTGCACCACTAAGAGCCTTTATTTGGTCCTGTATTATTAAATGTACTTAAATTAAAGCAAATGTAGTTCAACAGTGACCACCTCAATTCATTTTTCCCATAGGGATTACAAAAATATTTCTCTAAGAGTTTACTCATTCAAGTCCACAGGGAACGCCAAAGTGGGCGGGACTGGCGAGCTCTCTAGGGCTTTTAAATAAGCTTATTTATTTAGATTTGTGAAATGATTAAGGTCCAAAGTGGCAGAACTCTCCGAGTTCTCCGGCTTCCTCTTACCGTCCAAACACATGCATGTGTTAGGTAAATTGGCAACTGTAAATTGCCCTGGTGAATGAACTTGAGAGTGAATGGTTGTCTGTGTCTATGTCTCAGTGTTAACCCCGTGATGAGCTGGCCCCTGTCCAGGGTGGACCCTGCCTAAGGCCAACACTCACTGGGATAGGCTCCAGTCCCCCGCGACCCCTTACGGGAACAAGTGGGAGAAGATTAATGAAATTAATAAATACAAAAAGAATAATTCAAATTAGAAAGATTGATGTGACTGTTAATTAACATAAGCGCACTGAGCAATTGATCGTGATTAATCACATTTCAAAAGTGTGATTAGCACTTGTTTTTTGCAAAAGAAATTAGCATACAAGCTTTTAAAGACACTTTACGCAAGAGCAGGGCAACTTATTAAAAGATTAAAAGCTATGTCGTTTTCTTCCTTACAAAACTCCAAACTTCAAATGCACTAAAAATCACTATGTTTACTGAAAATGCTCTTCTACTCATGTTCTCTGTTTGGAAAGAGCTCTCCTTTAAAGTTCCGCGCACCCTAAACGTTGAGCACACAGTGAATAGAAATTACTTTCTATGTAAATCTGCATTTGAAGGAGGAGCGCTCCCACAATAAAAAAACAGCCTTGAACCACCTCTATCATGCTGATCACAAGTGACAGCTCTGTATTGCATCGGACTATCTTTGACTGGCCCCACAGCTGACACATAGATTTAAAAGAATATTAGTCTTCAAACCCTTCTATGAAGACAATACTAAGACTGGGAGGAGGGAAAGGTTGAGAGTGATGCGATGTGGCATTAATTTTCCCCTGTGGCTGCGTTTAGCACATTTCATTCAATAATGCCAAGTCTTTCAGGGGACACACTGGACAAGTCAGCCGTTTAGAGGGCGACTTAGGGGATTATCAAGCCACTAGGCAGACAGGCAGTGTTTTGGCTAGACAGTGCAATGGAGATGAAGGAGGAGGGAGGGAGAGAGTGAGGGCAAATGCAGGGCTGATACAGAGATAATATGTGAGTAGATGGATGAGATGAGATCAGGGAAATGAGGTTGGATTTCTTCTTTAACATGCTTGTTTTGAGTTGGTTTTGGTTTGTTGTTCTGCCTGCAAAAGTTTTGTGAATGATTTAAAAAAACAAATATAATTTGGTTTAATTTTGGTTTACGCCAATTCAGTCCAAGTATGGAGAAATGAAACAGGATGATGACTGGAGTCAACGCACTATATCCATGGAGACAAGCAGGTCACACCAACAAGTCAAGTTACAGGTCAGATCCATGGAAAGGCGAGGTGTTTGTTTTTCAAGATTTCGGCGTGTTTTATTTTATTTGCAATAAAACAAATGCAAATGCCATACAGTGTAAAATTCCAGGCAAAGCACTAACACCCCCATGGAGAAAAACAGGTGACATACTGTGGTGCACCTTTATACCCTCAAATGTCAGGGTTAATCTTTGATTATTATGTCTGTTTTCTATCCATTTCTATTTCTAGCAGAGGTTTATTTATTTATTCAATGTTTTCTCTCAATGAGTCTGATCTAGTAATAATTTATGTCTCGTCAACCCGGATATAAGAGCTGAAGGCAGCGTTATTACTGGCTGAGCTTGAGTGGTCAATCCCAGTTTCACTTTGTGAGGGCTAGGGACTCCCGGTTTTGGGGTGTAAAAATCAGGTACCCAAGCTTTATTTAAAAGCATTTTGAGCAGGTAATCCTCCTTCAAATAGTTTGTCTACTTTTCAAGCTCTGCATATATCCACGAAGTGAATTAAAAAATAAAACCAAATTACATAGTCCGATGGCAGAAAGTGATAGCTGTTGCAGCCCTGATACAGAGATAGCTAAAACGGCAGCTGTGTGAGTGAGACAAGATCTGTGGATGGGAACCGAGATATGTAGAAAGTGCTGGGGAAAAGCAGAGAGGATTTATTCAGGTGCTACCCATGCACAACATCACCGGAGATTTAGAGCCCTCATCTGTACTCTCCCCTCATGTTAATGGAAAGGCATCAGTCACAAGTAGAGTGATAAATACATACATCACCTAGAAGAGACGAGGGAGAAGGAGGGAAGAGGAGAGGGCCAGGAAGCTTCAAGAAGGTATTATTCAATCACAACAGCACACGGCCACAGATTTAGCCATCGACAGCAGACTAAAGACTCAAACGGCAATTTTTTCGAGTGGCAACATTTCGAGAGTCAGAAAATATGATCCCGGTTCACCCTTTGTATGCTTTATTTTTTATTTCATTTAATTTTTTTTCCCATAAAGCTGTCTTAAAGGTACACTGGTGGGGGGGATTGCTAGCTTCTCTCCATGGAAGTGATATTGCTAAGAATGTTCCTCTGCGCTAAACTTGTCTATCTTGCATGCATTCAATTACCAGTGTTTTTATTGCTCAAAAATATCTAGACCATCATGCAATTTTACATTGAGCGGAGTCAAACATCCACAGATCTGAGTTGTAACTTGGCCTGGTGAAGATGGATACGTTTAATACCATATTTTAATACCATATTGCGGAACAACCCAGACATTTCCACGGATACAAGCATGTGGCTAGCCCTGAGGAAAGTTACGTGGTGCCCTTTAATACTTTCTCAAGAAAAACAGGACTTCACTATCAAACACAAATTCTTTAAAATAACCAATTTCTACAAGACCACTGATCTTGAACTATTATTGTTAACAACATTACTGTTAGAAAATGACCGTGTTTATTGGTCGTCATGGTATCTTAGAGTGGGTGGATACAAAAGGAAGTGAGTGTCCTTGGAGGAGATGTGTTGGAAAAGGGAAAATGGTAAAGAACAGTGGTTTGAACAACAATAAGATCAAATTGATTCAAATTACTTATAGAATGACAAAGTGGATAGTTAATATGATGAACAAAAGATAACACCACAGAACTTTCAATCAAAGTTGGGTTTTAGGATTTGCAGCATACTCATAACACACATCTCAAGATTATGATTTCAGTATTCCATTTGAACTTTTACAAGTATTACAGTCAGAACATAAAACTTTAAATTACTAGTACGATATAAAGACAATTGATTCTGTAAAAAAGAGCAACTTAAATGTGGACACTGTAAAGCTGCTTATCCAGTGCAGTAGTAGTAGTACTGTATGGTGCTATAAACTGTGAGCTGTGCCGCTCTTTTGGCCCATTAAGCAGATAGCAGTCATAAAGCCGACAGGTCAGGCGCATAAATATCCAGCGACCCTGGCCAGCCACTCGGGAGATGATGCAGAGAAAACAGGCCTGGTCGGCTCACTGTCCCCTAACATCAAATAAACAAAGGTGGACATTTGTCGTATAAATGGGGCTATGTGATGGCTGCTTAGTGGTAAAGCTATTTTGGGGGTATGACAAGTTAATCTGTTTATGGGAAGCTGTCAAATAATATTTATGTGGTACAATAAGATGCAATCTGGTGCCATTTATTGGGTGGTTTGGTGGAGTGTGTTTTAGAACAAAATTAGGCTTCTTGTATTCTTGTTTTCTTGCATCATACAACATTTTTGTTGAAATGATTTACCTCCATCTCCAGGCCTGGGAAAAAACTTGCAAAAGTAGTCATAGACATACCTGTGGAATTTTTCCACATTTTGTTACGTCACAACCACAAACTTCAATAAATTGTACACACATAGTGGCACACAATAGTGAAGTGGAACAAAAATTATACATGATTTTGTTTAGAATAAAAAACCTGCAAACATATTCAGGCCCATTGAGTCAATACTTTATGAGGCTACTGACGGCTTCCCAACATTCTCTAAACAAACTTCTGTGGCCTTCACAGAACAGCTGCATTTATACTGAGATTATATTATACACAGGACAACTCTATTGAGTCAGAAGGTCAACATTCAATCTGTCAGCAATTATCAGGAAACTTCTGACAGCAACTGGCTGTGAAAAGAGGTTGAATATTTTTGCCTGCTGCACTTTTCAGTTTGTATTAAAAAGAAAATCTGTAAATCATGTACAATTTTCCTTTCACTTCACAATTTTGTGCCACTTTGCTCTTTCACAAAAAATGTCAATGCAATTTATTTAAGCTTGATGTGACGTGTGGGAAAGTTCCGGACATACGAACACTTTAAGCCACTGTAGTTCACTGGATGATGACCCCTTCTGGCAAAATAAGGAGAATAAGGAGAACTTAAAATAACTGAACAGTGAAAACATAATAGATACATATGTAAATGTCAAATAGAGCACTTGCTTTCTGTCTGGCTGCACTATTCATACACTCACTGCACTGTCACTTTCTGCACTACAACTTTAAACTTAACTGTAAACTTGTGTACATAGCAATGCCTATTTTTATTTTTATTTTAATTTTATACTATAGTAATTTTAAATCGTCCCTTAAATGCATGCCCTTTTGTATGACTGAATATATGTTGTTTTATTATTGCTCAGTGTTTTGTGTTGCACCTTCATGCCGAGACAAGTTCCTATGTCTGTGAAGTTTGTTCACTGACAATGGCAATAAACCCCTTTCTGATTCTGATTCTGATTCTGAAACCATGGACATTTGTCATTGTAGGTCCTAAAACAGCTGGAACATCCCGCACTTCAAAACATTTGACCCCATCTGCACTGGGCTTACTAAACACATCTGAGACTCTTACGTAAACAACAATAACCAGGTTACATAAAAGGCAAACATGGACCATATTAACTCAATTGACTTTTAGGATTATAGAGATTTGCATTTCAGTTATGCAATTAATCTGTCAGACACACACTCGCCACAGCCCTGCTTTGGAGACCTTGAAACCTTTGTTTGAACAAACTGGGCTAAAGGCACTCTGAGGGTATCCCTTCAAGGAGAAACCCTGTAGCATTAAACATGAACAAACCAGGAATACACATACAAGACATTTCCTTGCAAAGCTTCACATGAACCATTCAGAAAAATGATGATCAACAATGATGTTCCACACTCCCACTATTAACTAGAAAATAAGTAAGTAAATATCCTGAAGTTCCAAGGTTAAGAAGAGATGCATAAATAATAACAAATCCTTGGATTTATATAGCGCCTCCCAAGATACCGTGCAATACATTATTCACTCTCCCCATTCACAGTCGCGGTAAGCTTCTTCTGTAGCCACAACTGCCCTGGGGTATACTGTTGGAAGAAACGCTGCCAATCTGCACCATTCAATGTCTGACTACCAATCACTCATGCACCGCATTCATACTAGACAAGGTGAAATGCCTTGCCTAAGGACACAACAACAATATGCACAGGTTGTTGGACTTGGTTTTTCACTTTATCACTTTTATCAGCGATTTTGATTAAATTAACCAGCTGGCAAGTTTTACAGTACACCGTAAATATGTAAAACAAATTCCGGACAACTACAAGATTAACTTATTAAGAGAATGATAAAGAGCCACTGAATCGCAATTTAGTAGATCAATGGTTCTAAAAGAGCAAACGCTATTGTTACTCTGTCTACCCAGCTTCTGCAAGCAAGTGTCTTTAACCCTTTGGCAAACCAATCCAAAAAGTTCAATGCTTAAATTAAAAATGTTCTTATTTTTAGATCTAGTTTCCCCTTCCCCCAAAATAGAAATAATGAACTGAATAAACAGACTGGCATATATCCTGGCTCATCTGCTGTCCACTAACCCAGAAATCTCTTCTAAGCCGGTCTTTGGCACTTGTCATTTGCAGTGCTGTCCGTTTGTGCTGGCATATGTGTGTGTGTGTGTGTGTGTGTGTGTGTGCATGTGAAAGAAGAGTCCACATCAAACTCCACATTCAGTCCCTATGTCCGGCCAATTGGCAAAACTAACCATTTCATTTCCATCCGAGTTGCTATTCAAATCGACAAAAAGGCAAAATGTCATCTGGAAAGGAGATGTGGACGGAGCAGGCACTGAACAGGACCAGAGCGAAACATATAAGGGGAAAAGCAGTGAAGAGTGAGAGAGCAAAAAAAGAGATTGTTCCTTCTTTGAGAGGCGAGCTGCAGCTTTTGTGTTGTCAAATGCGTGATCCGAGTGTCAGATGACTGGATGCCACTGGAGCAGGGAGTTTGTGGATGGCAGAGAAAGCTCGCATCCCCCTTGAACTACTCACTGAACACACAGCCAGATGAAATGAATGACAGCAGAATCTCTGACCAAAGACAGGAAAACAAAAACAACTAAGAGGAAAGACCAAAGGCATGGATTTGTGTGGTTAAAAACGCACATTGTTCAGCGGGGATCAAAATGAGTCAAAACACACACAAAATCAAGAGGTTGATGCCAGACTAAAATATGTTAATCACTAGGACAAACTAAAATAGTTTACATATTTATAGGTGACTCTATTTTCATGTACTTTAATGCTGTTTAGATTTTGTTTTGCTTATTTATAATTTAAATAGAGCTGTCAAAAACAATTATCGACTTAATCACACTTTCGAAATACAATTAATCAAGATTAATCAAACAGTGCCTACGTTAATGTCATTCTTTATATGTAACATACAACTTTCTAAATTTAAGTATTTTTGCACATTTTCTTTACTGAAATAATACAAAAATTAATAATCTAAATACATTAGCCTATTGAAAAATTATATTGGCTATTTCATATTACATTATTATAATAAATGTTTCAAGAACATTTACATGACCACTAACCCAGGCTTAGTGGGTTTCTAGGCCCTTCATTGCCGCTTGTAGGTGTAACTGGCTCTTATGGCGACAGATGCGAACTGTTCAGGTTGGCCTGCCGTGTTCCGTTGTAATTTGATGTAATATTTGGCCAATATTGTTTGTTTTAGGGCTTTATTTTTGCTACCGTGTGCACTTGTTGAACTCGAGATCTCCGTGCCGTCTTTGGTTTGTTTTGCGGCGCAGACCAAAACTGAACCACTCTCCACCGCTCTGTGCTCGTAAGGCAAGGCAAGGCAAGTTTATTTGTAGAGCACAATTCGTAAACAAGGCACCTTAAAGTGCTTCCCACAACGGGACAAAAAATGCATTAAAATCACAAAGACAGGACAGAAATCACAAATCAGTTTAAGGCATAAAAGAAAAGAGTGCAAAGAAAATCATTTCTGTCATATGCACAGCTAAACAAAACTGTTTTGCTAGAGTAGAGGCCTCTCCCACATCTTCAGGAAGGAAAACTGAAACACAGATTCTGATGACGTCAGTCATCTGGAGAATGTTTTCGAAAAAATAAGTTGTTTCGACTTTCATCCAAAAGTCATTCTCAATCTGCAGATCTAGTCGGAGAACTCTGTCCATGCAAATAATCTGAGTATATTCATGATTCATTAATACATTTTCTATATTTAACGTGTTAACTTTCCCAAAATTGAATGCAAAATTGATTCGTTGAGAAAATTGGGTGGCCCATTTGGTCATTCCATACAAAATCTATAAAACTTCTCTATGTAACTTGGTGGATGGTTTTTCTACAGAGATTGTTTCACAGTATGGCATTAAACTTATCTAAGTAAATGGAAAAATCTCCATCAGGGCAAGTTCCAGGTCAGATCAGATTATTCAAAAATACCCATTTTGAATAAATGGAAACGGAAGATAAATATGTTTAATAGCATACTATGGGACATTCACAGCAAAGTTACAAAGTGCACCTTGATCTACAAATAATTGCTGGTTTTAAGCAAATCCATGATGGTCAGGGAGAAGGCATTTCAATGGAGTGACTATAATTAGTACCACAATGTAGAGTAGGGCACATCGATGCATTCCTTTAGTGTCTTTTTTCTACCGATACAGAACCAATAGCTCTCTCCTCCAATATACAATATAAGGCATACTCGTTAGAACGACTAATCAATCTTGAATGTCATAACAGCAGACATGACGATGACCATGCTATGACCCAGTGAGAGCATAAGACTAAGAAAAGGCCTTGAGTCTGCACAGTACAATAGGCACAGACAAATACAGGCGGCAGAATGAGGGAGGCTGCCAAAGAAAGCCTTGCACTTTGACTTCAATCAGTGTGTGTTGTTTGCCAGCAGCTACGCCCCCTACATCCCTTAACTCTAGGGGTCAACTGGGTCAATCCAATTGCAGCGTGGGCTCTGGCCTTCTCCATAGGCCGTTCATATATGGGATTCACTTATGACACACGGTTTGGCCACAATGTGCACATTCAACCGAGCTCAGATTCCCAGAAAGCTGCTTTTCTCTATGAATACAGTGATTCAGTGCTAAGTCAATTACAAAGTATCCCGTTTGGGACCCGTCAGATCACTTATTGTCTTTTGGCAGGTACAAAAGTACCTGTAGCTCACTTGGAAGAGGAATACTCCCACAAGTGAATACTTTCATTGTGTCCTTGGGCAAAACACTTAACCTGCCACGCCTCCAGTGTCCGCGTACACTGGTGCGTGACTGCGTGTGTGAATGGATGAGTGGTTCCTTGATGAAAAGTCAAATAGATCATGTACAAATTCCACTATAACTTAAGATAAAAAACTTTCAAACTGACATTGTGTATAATTTTGTATTAAGATATACTGTATAGCAACTGTAATCACCAAGCACAGCCTTTCGGCCCTAACATTTGTTCATGATTATTGCTAGCACAATGTTAAAACAAAAAAGAGAAGAAAAAGGATTATTTCTAGTTATAGTCAAACCTACTTCATACAGTATACAGTATGTAATTATGACATATTTTATCCATCTTCAGAGAGCAGCCACTCAAAAGCATACCCAATCATTATGGCGCAACTCAAATTGAAATTGTCACTACTGCTTCTGACCCGAAAATTACAGAGACGATAAATTGAGAGCAACTATTATGGTCACTATTACAGTAGATTATACCTTTAAAGATTCTGCCCGCAAAGTGTCAATCATATCTACAGTTCCCAGCAACAGGACTGAACAAAAATAAATGTGACTGTACAATCATTGGCATTGTCCTGTTTACCTCTTTAGATATTAGTAGCTGTTCTCCTCATGTCTCAGATGTGTTCACTGCTCCTGACAGGTTGAGTGAACAGCACTGAATGGCCAATTGCAGATGATAACAAATGCGCATCATCGTACATCACATCAGCAGACCAGAACTATGCAGGTTAAAATGAATATCTAAGCATGAGTCTACCTGGAGAGTTGACTGTTTAACCATGCACAAAATACTGCATAATGTCTCATAAAACTTGCAATTTAAATGATGAGACATGAAGTAAGGACCACAAGACAAAACCGTCAAACATCTTTTCTTCCGACCTTCTCCTCCATCCTCCTGTCAATATCACATGACTGTTCTTAATAGACGTGCTTGTTTACCGAGGTCTATCCTTTTGAGACTACAGGTCAAGACGATACCATTTCTACGGTCCCTGGAGTTAAACCATCTTGACAGTGAAGCAGCAGAGACACAGATCGGAGCATAGAAGCATAAACTGCACAACAGACCGTCTTACCCAGGCAAACGCTGTCTGCAAAGCTTGACCTGGCAAATGACCTTTACATCCAATAAAACAGCATTAGGGCACAGACCTTTTCAGCACAGGGACATGACTGAGGGGAAAGTAAGGTTGTTGGTGACAGAGCAGAGAGACTGATGCCCCGAGGATTTCCCCCGCACTGTGGAGGCAGCACTGAGGTGGAACAATGTGGACTCAAACAGCCTGATGGGTCACCGCTGCTGCCATAAACTCAAGCACAACGGAATGAAAAGACCAACCAAGTGCAACCAAGTTCACCATGTTGTTGAAATGTCACCAAAACTGCAGCCATCGTGTCCTCTGCTGTCGTTTCAGTCATCAGTGAATGTCTATTTTTGACTTTACTCTCAACTTCGTATATATTTCATAGACTTCAGCTCTGACATGTTAGTGGTAATTGTGCCTGGTGACTACACGCACTTGCAGACATTTCACAACACATAGATCTGCATAAAACAGTGATATTGCAGAAGCCGCCCACAAAGTGAATATTAACAAAAGAGTTGATACCATTTCAATTTACAGTGGTTATGCACTATCCCTAATATCCATAACCCACCCAGCCACCAAATTTAACTACGGCAAGGTGGGGGCAGAGGTCCAGGATTAGATTCACAGACCACATGGGGCCGTTCTGTGTGGCGTTTGTATGTTCTGCCTGTGCCAGATGGGTTTCTACCTTTACTCTCGCAAAAACTCTAATTCACACCAGCGTACATGGACAATAGAGACAAGGTGGGTGTCTTTCCCAAGGACACAACACCAGCCTACACTGGTCTGAATGGAGTTCGAACGGCTGACTTTCACGAAGTGCTTTAACTACTGAATTCCTGCCGTCCCCCATATACAGTATGTATGAACTCATATTCTTCTAATATGTATGGTATGGATACATATTGGAAAAATGTGAGAGCAATTTCAGTGACAAAGTAGCCTGGCTACAGTTTCTATAGGGTGCTACGGGCAGAATGCAGAATACAAAGTCCATTGAGCTGAGTCAGCATGAAGGCAGTATGTCATTCTGGGCTTAAACAGTCCCTTGTTGATTACACATTTACACCCTACAGCATGGTGTCTTTTATGAGCCTGTCACAATCCCAGAGGTGCAGTAGTGATATGCTATTTGCTCAAACAGCCATGTTGTCTTTCACGAATGTGACAGCCATTCTGCAGTGGAAAGTGGTAACATTTACTCTCGATAATTATAAAACAAAACACTTTTCTTTTATTGTGCCGTTGTATTTTGTTCCATAAAGGATTTATCATCTCAGCTTTGCTCTGTTTTTTAAAAGGCAAGGTAAGGCAAGGCAAGGTCTGGGGAATTTTAAAGCAGGTATATTTTATCTTGTGTGGACACAAAAGCGACAAGTGCACAGGTTAAGTCCTCGATGCGGATAAACAGTTGGGGGCGTTGCCTTGAGCACAGACACTCTACAGCCGCTGAGTGTTCAGCGATTTGGTCAAAGCACCGATACACTCCACTGTGCCTCACCAAAATATTCAGCCTCCAATACAAAGCCAAAACTAGAATCGCAGCTGTATATTTACCCCCTGAAGTGAAACTCGAGCTATTGAGGCTTGTCAGCTTGGAAAACAGTCCCCCTTTAGGCTCTGTCAGTAAGATTTGATCGATGGCAAGAGGTGTGTACCTTTGAGAAAAAATAGAAATGTTGTTCCCTCTCTTTATGTATGGAGGATCCCGAGAAGAACATTAAATTAAGTAAAGTTTCGATTAAAGGAATCTTTAAAAAAATAATTTAATACATAACTTAACTCAACTATTAATTTACTACATGAATTAGTAAATGCTTTTGTTAAAGCAACTTTTAAAACATGATTTGGTAAATTATTTGGTAAACAACATGATGTGGTAAACACACTTTTTTTTTTAAAGAACATTTTGCACATAATTTACCAAATACTTTTAGTAAAAGAGTTTTTAAAAGTAGACTTAGTAAAACAATTACTTGTTACAATTACTAACAGCTAACAGAGACCTACAGCTTTCACAAAGGTCGGATTTTGCCTACGTTCAGGTCATCAACTTTTTTCTGTTGAAAATCCTTCAGTAATCACTGTCCCTCATCCTCCAGAACAATGACATCCTTTGAAAGGCAGTGACATAAACTGACACGCACGCACATCATCACAATCAAATCAGCTCCGAAAGAGATAGAACAACCATCAAGGATCCAAAGATTTGAGCTATCTCATTCGTAGGTGACCTGACCCCGCAAGCTCTGTCCTGACGCATGACTGGCACGATACAGAGGCGCTGGACCATCTTTATCAGGGACCCATATTCTCATATTATCTGCAAACAGTAACAATATAGATAGAAAGGACATTTTTCCATTACAGGTTTTCAAACTTGTCACAACATATGCCACCTCAGAAAGTAAGCTGCTTTCCACATTCAATGAACTAAAAAGCCATGCAACTTATTTAAATTCAAACCGCAGTCAAGATAGAACAAGGCGAGTAGCAATTTCCCTTGTTCTAAGTGAATCAACTCATAAAACATACCCCCCCCTTTGGTAACATCAGGAAACTTCTCCAGGGCAGGACTGACGCATGAGCTGAGAGAAATGTGCAGCAGATTTCAGTCAAAGATTCAAAAACTGACTTAGGATTTGGATGGGGCAGCTGAACACGGATCATCAGTGCAGAACCTCTCAGCTTGATGTTTGTTGCTTCCTGTTACTTGGCCATATCTGTCAGGCTTTTGGAGTGCAGGCAAGAGATGTTTACGGGGAAAAAAAAGATATGAGAAAAACGATCTTGACTGCTCCCCGAAGACAAGTCCCGGTCCTGCTTTGGGGTTAGCCGTTTGTTGGTTTAATACAACAATCAGAATACAGCGCACGTTTTTTTTTTTCTTTCTACGACAAATGCATGCGTTAAAAGCACAAAGCTGACAGAGAGCTCGAAAATGTGAGGGAAAATATGGCTGTACGGAATTGTTAAACATTTAGCTTGACATTTTATATGGACTAATTACAATTACATGAGGTCCGCGGGTTCACCTACATTAATGCCTCTAGCTAATGACAAGACTTCCATACATATTACACCAATTATTGTATAACTGAGCAAATTTCAAAAAATAAAGAAAGAGTTATGAAAAAGCTATTATAATGACCATATCTTATGAGTAAAGGTTATGCATATAGAATACGCCATGGTTGGTGAATAATACTTTCAATACAAAGCCATTTCATTTAAAGAAAACTGAAACAACGCAGTATAATAAAAAACATTCAACATTGTCAAATATTTAAAAAAAGAGCCAGGGTTTCCCAGGAGAGTTCTTTTCGTGTTGCAAGGCTGGTTTTTCCTCACAGAGACACCAAGGAGGAGAGGACGAATGCTTCATAAACCTCAAAAACATATTTAACCATTACAGGATTTAATTTATCTGTCTAAGGACACAGGACGCTGGGACATTACCAAGTCCTTATGAACACTGTTTATTTTGTTTTCCACGGTAGCACCTCGAGGCAACTACTGTTGTGATTTTGGGCGTTACAAAAATAAATTGAATTGAATTGAAAAAGGCTATTTAATATTAGTTCTCCTTAAAGCAGGATTGGGCCTAGTTAGTACCCCAGAGCACAATAGTAGTTTGCCACCACCGAGTACGGACTGCATTTTGGATATCTTGAAAGGCGCTATATACGTAAATTCAAGGCTTAATTCATCAATTGTTGCATTATATAGCAGTGTTTGCCATTTAGTACATTTTTAATTAACAAGCTGAGGCAAATCCCATTCGACTTGTAAATCTGCCTTATTTTAACTTTATTGGTCAGAAATTCATAGTCTGTGCACTGAGACTTCAGACGTGAGGCGACACGACTTATCCAGGGGATTTGAACGCGACAACACGTCTTGCATTTACCACATAGATTATACACCGGCTTAATATATTCTGCTCTTCTCGCGGCATATAGGATTGGAAGCTATAGTAATGCCACTGTTTGTACAATGCATAACAACGATAATGCCAGTTATTTGCAGGCCAAAAAAAAGACACTGATGAAACAACAGCAGAGAGGAAGAGAAAGAATATGAACAAATATATTTAATAATGTTCAGGCTTAAGGTATGACAGCTCATTGTTATTCACCACTGACGATAAATTGGAGAAACAAGACAACCATGATACATGATATGAAACTGGATTTATAGCAAATAGAGCAATATTGCATCAAACAGACACAAGTTCCCCTGGCCAACTACACGGTTGCACAGGCAAATACATTTCGACAGGTTCACGGAGTGCAAAGGTCAAGCAGTCAAAAAGGGCACGGATGCGGTGAGTGTCCCAGGAGTCACTAAATACTACCGTGATTTCAAGATAAACAGCTCACCCCTTCAATCCAGATGTCATGTTCATTAACCTTTGAAATGTTGCTGCCACTTTGTGAAGACCCAAACTCATAACTGTATATACAAAAAGACTAAATGGGGTAACAAGAAAGAACAAACAGTTGTACTCTTTCAATAAATAGTGTTGACCTGGTCTATGCGGTCTTCCATGCGTAGAAGTGGATTTGTCTGGGATCAGAATCAGAATCAGAATCAGAAAGAGTTTATTGCCATTGTCAATGAACAAAATTCACAAACATAGGAACTTGTCTCGGCCTTAAGGTGCAACATAAAACACTGAGTAATAATAAAATAACATATATTCAAACAAAATGGGCATGCATTGAGAAACAATTTAAAAATTACTAATACAATAAAAATAAAAATAGGCATTACTATGTACACAAGAGTTACAGTTAGATTTACAGTTTTAAGTGCAGAAAGTGACAGTGCAGTGAGAATACAGTGAGAATATCCAGAATACACTTCTCCAATACTTTACCAAGAGTGAGTCACCACGCCCTCAAACGGAATCGTTTTATTTGGTTCTATTAGTTCTATTAGTTTTATTTGGTTCTATTAGTCTAGAACCAAATAAAACTTCCCTCCCCTCAGATTAACAAATGCATGTATACTTCACTTATTGATTCTGCAGAAATCTGTGAGGTTTTTCAAAGATTTCGTGCTCGTAGTCTTTATTGACAGGAAAGTAGTGTGAAATGGGGGATGAGAGAGAAGGGAGACATGCAGTAAACTTAGGAGACAGGAACTAAATCCACGACACTGTGGCCAGCTGCACCCGGAGCCCGGCACATGTGTGCCGCGCCTCAACCACTCGACCACCGGGCAGCACCCGTGAGGTTTTTCAATACCATGTGATGTTTTTCTCCCCTTCTTTTTTCCTCATAAGCAGCCATATTTGTTTTGATACAAACGGACTATGCGTGTCCCTGATTGGCTAGGCACCGGTCAATCACAAGGTCAGACTGATATCGATCTGTGCAAAACATGCTGAGAGAGAGCCATTTTAAAGCCTGCTGTTCAAGTGCAGATTCAGACAATCAAGTGATCTATAGAATTCTTGTATCAAGTCATCTACAAAACATACAAAATATTTTTGTGTTGTTTATTGGTCTTAATTGCTTCACCATACAGTCAACTGCATAATATGCATAGCAGTCTGTCATTTTGAATTGGGATGAATACATTTCTTCACTAAACAGTATCCTGTACCCTGCCGCAGTCTGAACATACCCCATAACAGCTCGTTGCCAAGACTTTGTTTTCTCTTATGCAAATCCATTAATGCATGACCAACTTTTGCCCTCCATTTTCTACCTAATCATCATTTCTACGCTTGACAAGGACGCTCATAAAAACTGAGAATTACTTCAGAGGGGCTGAATTGAGCTTTTCATCACGTCAGTTGAAGGATAATTCAGGATCCGACAAACACTGCCAGATCTGCGTCGGACGACATTGACCCACAGGAAGTAATACGTGCCCTTGATTGGGTTAGAGGTGAAGAAAAGGATAGAGATAAAAATGGGTTGATGGATAGATGAAAGGGCTAGGTGCTTTAGAGAGAGGTTAAATCTGGATTGGTGTGTGCGCAATGCATGTAGTAAATTACTGGGTAAGCTTCAGTTACTCACTTGTTTGACCTCTTCCGTCCAAGAAAAGTATTTAGATATTTTCAAATAAAAAGTTTTCAAGTCTTCAAGATTTGGTTATGCATCTGCTCTTTCAGTGGTTCTGTGGATGGAATTGGTCATGGTCTTTTTCCACAGCAGAAAATGGGTTGAATAAAATATTTCTAATAATAAAAATACAGTTTTTTAAGGCTGATAAGTGGGACTTGAAGAAAACACTGCAGGCTACAAATGCTGTGTCTCAAGCCAAACGGCGTTGAAGTGAAGAGATGCTACAGAGGCGGGCCCATTTTGTTGTTCTTCTTCTGAAGTCACAAAATTCATTTTCAGCGTGTAACTTTCTTCTTCATTGACATGAAACACTGATTTAATGTGAAAGATGAAATAGGTTTAGATGCTTTGAGTTGAAACTATCCAAGTTTTTCCACTATGGTGGCCATAAATGCTTCAAGTTTTTCTTCTCCGTTTTCATCAGACAAACCATTAGTCTCTTTTGCAAACTGTCATTTGCATATTTTTAGGATGGGTCACCAAGACAAATTTAGATAGGGGCGACATATCAAACATGGTATAATAACCGTTGATTTATCTTCATAATTACCCTCAAAACAAATCAAAACAAGTATATATATGGTGTTCCCTGCTGTGAGGCCTCATGGTCCAAAATAAAACCCACACAGACACAGAAGAAAGTGATCTTCAAAGTCATGGAAATGAGCCCTTTTTATCTCGGTTGCATCCAGACCAGCCTGTGTTTACGTTAGCACATACGGCATTAACAGTCTATAGCCATAACATAGCAACTCTTCTTAACACATGTGAAGGCTCATGTTAATCTTGCGTCTTGCTAAATTCAAGTGTCTCCTGCTAGGCACAGTACAATCACACAAGGAAGAAGCCACGTGGGTTGATTGTGCTAAACACGATCAGTTTGGTGCCACGAGCAACTGCAAAGCTTATGGGGTTCTATTTTAAGCAATACAAGCCTGAGAGCAACATTTCGTCACAGATAAAAATGCACAGAGAAAAGTGCCATGAGGAGAAGAAAGGAATTAGGTCTGGCAGAGTGCAATAGCCACGAGATTCTTATAACACTCAAGGAATTTTTAATTCGAGTTCTTACTGTACAAGACGACATATTTCGTTAGATGACCTACACTATTTTATATTTGGCTTTTTTTATCTTGTAACCATCAGCCATGTATTCCAGTCTATAATAAGAAATATACTGAAGGGATTTTCCTTAATTAAATGTAAGCCATAAAATGGATTTATTTGCAGAATGAAGGAAATTTAGTTTTTATTTCTCAATGTGTAGCTCAAGCATTTCTGAATGTCATTGTTATAATTGATGAGAAAAAGACAACCATGGCATCTAAGTGTACAGTCCTCCTACAGCACATAACTCAGTCACTCCTACACCACACAACTCAGTCACTCCAACACCACACAACTCAGTCACTCCAACGACACCCCAACTCAGTCACTCCAACCCACAACTCAGTCACTCCACGACACTACACTCAGTCACCCTCCATGCCACAAAACCCGTCCAACGCCACATAACTCAGTTCACTCCAACACCACACAACTCAGTCACTCCAACACACACAACTAGACTCAGTCATGTCCACACCACATAATCAGTTACTATTCCAAACAAAACTCAGTCTCCAACACCACACAACTCAGTCATCCCCACCACACAACCTCAGTCCACTCCAACACCACACAACAATCAGTCACTCCAACACAATACTCAGTCACTCAACCAACAACTCAGTCACTCCAACACCACACAAATCAGTCACTCCAACACCACAAACTGTCACTCCAACCCACAAACTCCAACGCCACATAACTCAGGTCACTCACGCACACAACTCAGTCACTCCAACCACACAACTCAGTCATCCAACACACACAACTCAGTCACTCCAACACAACACAATTTCAGTCACTCCACACCATCCCAACTCAGTCACTCCAACACCACATACTTCAGTCACTCTACACCACACAACTCAGTCACTCAACACCACACAACTCAGTCACTCCAACACCAATAACTCAGTCACTCATTCTATGCACATCAGTCATCCAACACCATCATCCAGTTCTGTCTGTGGGTTTTATTCTGTTGTTTTATTCTGTTGTTTTATTTTGTTGTTTTATTCTGCTGTTTTATTCTCTTGTACAGTGTCCTTGGGTGTTCTGAAAGGCGCTTTTAAATAAAATGTATTATTATTATTATTATTATTATTATTATTATTATTACAGTGAATGAATTATCAGGAGATATACATTTTGTGACATAAAACAAAACGTTCACTAAAGATGCAAAATATCTTAAAGGTACAGCACCATATTTTTTGTATTATATATATTTTTAATAAAGTTGCATTTGTTTTGCACCAGTACAATACAGTCAATGGTATTAGACCTAGCCAACTGAATTTACTTGAAGTCTGGAATGATGTTGCAGATTACCTATAAATGCTGTGAGACTTGCATCAGATTACACCATGTTAATCTATGTGTGTTGTATCTGTTTTTTTGATTGCCCGCTAACGAGGAAGTACGTTGGCATCGGGATGTAAGCAAACCTTTTGTTGTCATAGCAGTGGCATGACAGTCAAACCCTGCTCTGGCCACTAAAAGCTGTGAAAAGCCGTTATGAATTCATCGCGGCCAATCAGGATGCTGGGAATGTTTTAGGAAAGTGAGGATTATGTTTAAAAGGAAATAGTTGTGTTATTCTCATTTTTAAGAAAGTACAAATCGGGTACAGCAGTCTTTGTTTTTGAAGTATCAGCTCTCCTGGACATGAGAAAGTTAAGGGTTAAGAGCAGAATACAAATGTTCCCCTCTGCTCCTGTGGGATGTGCTGAACAAACAAGTCTGATACGTGTGGCCCACCTCACAGCCTTCACAAATTGAACGTTTTCCACTGAGCCCCTGCACACCAGAGACTGTTAATGAAATCCATACTTCAGTGATTTTTTTAAACACAAATGGGACCTAAAACCATCAATAGATATTTAATCAAAAGATGCAGAACTTTGCTGCCTTGTCCTAGTAAGCAAAAATAGTCTGTTTAAAAAGGGTATGATGCGGTTTCTTTATTCGTTCAATTTGCTTTGGAGTTTGGAGTGAATTTGGAGTTCATATCAGCCCTTCTGAAGTCCTTCAACCAAGTCCTTTAAGCCTTCAGTTCTTTAGTTGATTGTTTGGTCGATGGTGTTTTAGTCGACCAACATTTTTATTAGTAAAGTAATTATTTCATTGAGATTCTAAGGATTATTTATGGACCACAGTTTGTGTGAGTTTTTATCTGCCTTAATAAAGAGAAAATACTGAGTTTCTTAGTTGTTTTTGTATTAGTTTGAAATGGTTTTGGGGTTTAGTGCATTTTGGGTCAGACACACAGTTAGATACTTTTGAGAGACACATTTTAGTTGATTAATTAAAGAACAGAGCTTTCTAAGTCTTTAATCAACCAAGAATGCCTTTAGTTAGTTTTTTAAAAAAAATCAGAAAAGGTTCATTGCCATTGTCAATGAACAAAATTCAGACATAGGAACTCGGCATTAAGGTGCATACAACGATGAATAATAATAAAACCAACATATATGAAATCAAAAGGGCATGCATTAAAGAAAACGATTTAAATTGACTATAGTATGAATAAAAATAGGCTTACTATGTACACAAGAATTTACAGTTATATTTACAGATGTAGCGCAGAAAGTGACAACTTCTCAACATAACGCACAAGTCATGTTTTAAGTGAAAAAATTGTGAGCGCTCCTGTTTTACCTTCTACCATTATCCAAAGACATATATTTAACAGTGTGAATGGGAGAACGCATCATGGTTTTCAGGTTCTGTGTACTCACCATAAGGCTCGTAGGCCCTTTTTTTTTTTCTCATGCAAATAAAGGCAATGCAAAACACCAGATTTAGGATAGTGGATACTGCATTTTAATATATACTGTGTAAATGATTAAATACAGGCTCTGACCTGACAAGTCTACAGTGATCAATGTGACGTTTAAAAGTTTACTTGCATTAGTTGATGGACTTTAGATGTTCCTGTCTCTCCTAAAATGAACGATCTTTCAGGAACCATTAAAAATCTGTCATGTAATCTTAATGACAAGGCTATAGAGGCAGATAGTGTTCAATCTAAAATGAGTGCTCTGCTATAAGTTATGGAGTCAGTGAGTGCAACTCCCCAATGTACGTCCATAATTAACTTCACTTTAGCTTGAACGGACAAGCGCATTCATTTTTGTATTAGTTTTACTCTGTGGTTTATAATGGATCAGATAGGGCTGTGATCAGATATGATTAGTAACTTCGCCACTGTTGCTCTTCTGCATTAGACCAACTTTGATAAGGGCCATCCATCAAACTCGACTGGCCTATTCGAAGTGATAGCAAAGTAAGTATCTAGGCATCGAGTAGCACTTTGTATTTTAAATAAGTCTGATTTAGTCTGATAATATAGCAGCGTAACTTGAATAAGATGTGGCAGCAGCAGAAGAGAAAGCTGGTTTCACGATGCAGGAGAGACATCTGGTGGTGATCAAATGTCTTACAGCCTCTAAAACAAGCAGGAAATAAAGTAGAAGAAACATTTACTTCTGTCGATACAGCTTATAGGTTTGTGGATGCCACTTTGGAATTACAGAACTACATTATAAAGATGGGAAATACATCGAAAAGTAGATAACATTGTGAATGATAAGATATACAAATTTGAATATAAAGTATATAATTTAAAGTGAAAATGCCCAAAAAAAAGAGCTGATAAAAAAAAGGCAGATTTTTTTTGTAAACTTTAAAATAAGGGTATAACTAATAAGTACTCCCCCCAAAAAAAAATAATTCACTATCGAACTGAGCCCACCCTTACTAAATAAAACGCATGTAAGGAATGGATTTTTTTTTCTTCTGATTTTACAGCAATCAAACCCTACAGGGGAGATGGCGGTATGTTGTCACACTGGATACGTCAAAAAATACTAAAGTTTAATCACAAAAGGCAAATATCAGCTTTGTGTGTTTTTTGAGACTGCACGTCTGTCCCAAACATGGACTCTTTGTTTCCCACTTGAAAGATGATATGAAGAAAATGTCTTTATGTCTGTCTGTTTTGAGTATTTTTTTGTATTGTTCTGTCAAGATGTGATTTTGGCGCTCACTCATGCACTGCAAACAGTTAACAGTCTCCAAATAACATGGTGATCG
Organism: Chaenogobius annularis; assembly: GCA_015082035.1. Taxonomy (NCBI): domain Eukaryota; kingdom Metazoa; phylum Chordata; class Actinopteri; order Gobiiformes; family Gobiidae; genus Chaenogobius; species Chaenogobius annularis. Next base: position 274,132 of record BJKM01000262.1, read on the forward strand.
GACAAAAGCTGGCATTATAGCATCTCTATCAGCTCAGCCAAAAGAAATCTGCATGTACCGCAGCTGCCGTTTTCTTTAATTATTTTCAATTGAAACACAACAATTATTTATTCAGTCAATGTAGGAGTGTTTTTCTCATCGATGTCTGTGATGAAATAGACAGGTCAATGTTATTATTAATTACTCGGCTGCAATGGCAATGTATAAAGCTGTGAGGATGCTGGTTCTAATTACCTGCATTCACCCAGCCTACGCAGCTGCCCACATTTATATCAATAAATCATTTGCATTTCCACTTAAAATGTCTTTTGATCTGATGCAGACATCTGTCATTGAGTGTGCAAGTCCAAGGTAAATGGCTGGACACAAAGCCTGAGGTGAGTTGGGTCTCTGGTGTGTGCGGTGAATGGGTTGAACAGGAGGCGGGTGAGGACAGCACTTGTTTACCGGCGCTAAAAGAAAATGTCACGGGCAACCCTGCCGAGATAACTGGCACCAACAGGCGCCAAGCAAGACAGCAACTTACGGAATTAAGAACACAACAAAACGCCGGGGGCCTCCGGCTGTGTTCACTGTGCCTCTGTCACAGCACCAACGTGTGGATGTCATGAGAAATGTTTAGAACAACAGAAATGCAATATTTGGAAAGAATATGAAGGGGTTCTCTTAAAATGTAATTACCAGGATTATATATTTAAAAAAATATAATAATAATAATAATAATAATAATAATAATAATAATAATAATAATAATAATAATAATAATAATAATAATAATAATAATAATAATAATAATAATAGTAGGCTTGACGTGTTTACAGTTGGCAGTACATAAAAGGGTCAAGTGTGGTTTCTTAGCCGTTCTTTGAAAAACAATACCCCCCTCTTCTCACACTTTAGCAATACTTTACAGTTTGTGTGCTGTCAAGACTCAAATAAAATAATATTAAACAGCAAAGTGCTTTATTACTTTATAAACCTGGGCAATGTTATTATTTATAAGTTATAAATCAACGTGTGAAAGTGAATTTCTGCATTTTATGTCATTAGTTCTGTGTAGACGTTAGTAACATTAGCATTTATAACAGATATTTCACAGGCTAAAGATAAAATAACACAAGTACTATCAATATCTTAACTCACTGATGTTAAACTGTATGCAAATGCAGGGTGCAGCCATGTTGGATTTCCAAACTCCGATGAACTTGAGGTTCTGAAATGTTGCCCGAGTTTCCAAGTAAGAATTACGAGATGTGAGGAGGTTCCAGTGTGAATTTTATAAGTCAAACCTCTGAGGACAAATGGAATGCAGCCATTCAAATCGGCTGCCAGCAGCCAAGTCCAAAGCAATGCTGAAACAAAGAAAAATACTGCTCGGTCTGTAGCTCTGTTACTCAAATTAGACTTTAATCTGAGCTTTGTTTCAACACACTCTGACCTGACTTAGATGAATGCGCAAGCCCCTCAGTCTCAAATAACATTCCAGACACAGGCAAGCATCAGCCAACTGTTTTGAGTTATAGTCACACTCACCATATTTATTGAAAATCAAACACATAAACGTGATCATGAACTCTCATATCAACCAGAGGTTCATGAAAATGTGTTGTTTTGTTTTGTCTGTTCTGCTCATTGTCTTTTGAACTTATCGTCTACACGTACTGCTATTATTCCTGTTCGTGATTCATACATCACATATATGTAGTAAACGTGGTACTTTGGGGAACTTGATGCCAACTTTGGGGGATTAAACTGTAGTAATTGAAAGTTTTATATTTGCATGTGTATATTCAGCAGGAATATGCAAAACATGATATTATTTATCAATTTAGCTCATATCCACAGTTAATCAACACCACCACATTTGTGTACAGCTGCAGCAATTGTATGGACAATGATCTCCAATCCACGGGCATATGCTGCCAAACCAATTCTGGAGAGAGGGCCGTGTTTAAATTGACTGTGAGGCCTGGCTGCCAAATCTGCCCTGAGTGGAATTAATTAAAAAGTATTGTAATATTCCATCTGTCTGCAAATTTCAGGGCCACTTGTCCAAGCTTTGGGAAACATTGAAAAGTTGGAAATAAGTGGAGACATTTTTTTACAAAAAGTTTCTTTGGTGGGAATTTTGAAGAATTGCAGAAAAGGAAATGTAAATGTAAAAAATTTAAATGTAAATGAAAATAATAATAATAATGATAATAATAATAATGATAATAATAATAATAATAATAATAATAATAATAATAATAATAATAATAATAATACAATAAAATTCAACACTAGTCTAGAAATCTCTAATCTCTACAAGTCTACAAGTCTAGAAAGACAATACATAAAACTCTCACGGTTATGTTTTACTATATACAAGTAGATTGTTGTTTTAAATGTTTACAGCCCCATAAAGGCAATATAATTTGTTATGTTTACAAATGTATTCTTAAACATATAACCAATCCAAATCTATCAATTTCAATTGTTTTTGATTTTTCAAAGGTGATCAACCCTACACATCTGTGTACGTACTTTACAGCCTGAATGACTGTAGGTCTTGTTACAATCTCACAATATTTTAAAGGCCAATAATACTTAATACAGCTCAAATTAATATTGTTAAAATACTGTTTTTGTTGTAATACAAGAGGTTAAGAAGTCACTAATAGAAATCATCAGAATAAACATTAACCGATTAGATATTTCATGATAAAATACAATATAATCAATGGTAAATTTGGCTCTTCCCCGTGTGAGAGTATGAAATCATCACATAAATCGTATGTAATCGTAATTTGAAAACAACCAATATATTAATAGTAAAGCATGCATATATAAAAATATATATATTTCCTTTAACTGGACATTATAATAGGAACAAAAATGTCTACGTGTGCTCTAATGAATGACCTCTGCACAGAATTCAACATAAACTTGACAAAATGTTGCTTCACACATTTTTCATCCGTATAGGACAGACTCAGTAAAGAAAAAAAACTGCCTTCCTGACCAATATTTCAGATGTGAAAGCTTAACAGAAACCAATTCCTTAAAAGTTTCCCTTCAAGTGAAAAAATATATACAGTATATTTCCATTTTACACATTTCAAGGCTAGGAATGAAACATGATTGAGTGCTTATTCTTGCTTTGCCCTTGTGACAAATGGGCTTATAACTTTGGACCGAGTCAAGGGAAGAGGCCCGTAACATGAAAGTATGCGCAAAAGTCATTCAAAACAATCATTGATTGTAGATAGACTAGACATTAAAACTGAAGAGTAATGACTGCTGACTTTGCTGATAAATCCGCTTGTGAGTATTGTGGTAAATAACAGCTGTAATGACTGTCTCTGATACTTGTGAAGCCGAGTGAGCTAGTGAGCATGAAAAAGAACACAGTGGGGGCATTAAGAGGAAAACATTATTATTATTATTATTTATTTATTCCCTGTGACGGAATTACAGCAAATAGAATACAATTATTATTAAAGCAACCAACGTTTAGATATTCAGAAATCATATGTTGTGGCTATTTCAATTGACTTCAACACTAATGAGGGGTTGAGACAACACTATTGTGAGGACTGAGAAGTGGCAACACAATTTTTTAAGAATTATTCAAAATTCAAAGTTGTGATGAAATACCAATAGCCAAATTAGGCTAGATATAAACAGATAGAACTAAAATGGGAAAACAATCACCAGTAAAATTCGTTAAAAGCATAAAATTATTGTCTATGACTATTGGATTGAGATGAACTGCAGACTGTTTTCAGCATTGGCATTCCTTTTGACCTCAGAACAAAGTATTTGGGCCTCAAAACCTCTGCCATGGACACAATAAATGGAGAATGAATTGACAAATTATACTGAATATTCGTATAATGGAAACACTGACATTCACAGTCAATCTGAAAAAGGACTTATTTGAAACATGGGACGAATACTTGTCAGAATATTTGTGCTTGTTTGTTCAGTCTCTGCTGTGTCACATTTTATGTTCTGTGTATGCTATATCAGAACTGGAACAAATAAAATGTACATTAAAAAAACAAATTATTATGATTCAATTAATATCATTCAGTATTTGATACATAACCAATAATAAATAGGCCTATACCAAACCCAAAAAGCGAATCATTAATTGTATTTGAGACATTTAAGTAAATAAATTAGCTGAATGATGAAGTGTGACCAAAGAAAACCGATGAAATATTAAAAAAGTATTAGTATTAGTAAGTGACAAAACGTAAAAACGCCAACATATTTTCAAGGTGCATAATGAGAAATCTGAATGTGCAAATGTAAAAGGTTGTACTAAGTTTGGAATCTGCTGTTTAACTGTGATTCTGTGGGTTTGACTTTGTACGTGTTTACTTTTTAATGAGGCACCAAGGCCTCTGTGTGGCGTGCTATTATTTATTCAAACTCTTTCAACTAAAGTCAAACAGCACAGCATCTGAAACTCAAAAAATATCTCAGCAACCTCTGTCTCACAAACACATGTCTAAAAAAACAAAAAAAAAAACAACATCCATGAATTATTTTATGCTATTTACATGCATTACAATTTTTCAGAGTTGACTTTAAATTCATTCTGTTTAAAAGGTGCAGGAATATTTTGAATGTTGCAAACCTGATCAGAATATCAGTATAAACCAAAATGCAGTTTGTTTATTGCACTGTGTATAAAAAAAATCAATGTGCTGTCATTGCAACGGCTTTCAGTATGAACAAGCCTTTTGCTTTATCGTTGCAAATGTTGTTTTACCATTTGACTTTCGACTTTTGTGTCTTGCTCTTCTTCCCTGTCTCTTAAAAACAACAGTTTGTGCAGATGAAAGCATTCGGCCCTGCAGTGAATTATTTTGGCCACTAGATGTCAGTGCTTGTTTATAATTGATTTCTTCCTTTTGCAGTTAAACTCTAAACTGCATAATTTGTACACTTGACAAACTTGGCATTTGTATGAAAAGATCACAGAGGAGGAGAGATGCATTTTGTTTATTTGACATTCTATGCTTATGATTTGAAATTGGGAGTGAGTCAAACTAAATAAATAGGCAGAGAAAGAGGAGTGATTGTCATTCTTTGTGGAGACCAGGGTAAAATTGAATACTCTAGCCGATCATGGTGGACAGTGTCATTTTGAATTATGGATCATTATAAATTTGAAACAGTCACACAAATAATTTCCAAATAATCCACATGGAATCAATACATAAGACATAATAAAGTAGTAAAAGTCCAGGGGCTTGTAAAAGTATCTTGCAATTATTGTTAACATTATTTACATATACATAAACATTTTTCCAGTGGCAGAATCTAAGACATTATTTCATATGAAGATGAAAGGTTTTTAATTTAAAGTAAGTAAAGTACGCAGTCAAGCTTGAAATACAGAAATCTCAACATGCTGTTTGTGTTCTTGTGGTATACTATAAGCAACAAGATTGATAAGTGTTACTTGCCAACAACCGTGCGTGTCCAATGTGTGACCAAAGTGACTGTAAATTGAGCAGAAGACTGAGGAGGCGTAGCTAATGTGCTGCGTGTTTGCAAGCTCACACCTCCAAGCAAATGCTGAATGCGAACATAGATCATGGTTTACCATTGTCCACCATAAAGGCTAAATCAGTGCGGTGTGTGCCATTGTAATTACCAGCACACGCACATCCATTCCGCACTTGTCTCATTAGGTAATGATGTCTAATCTATGTGTCAGTGCCTCCTTTACAATAGCGCTGAGATAAGGGCAGAGATTTACTGATAGCAGAGGTGAATTTGATTAATCTGATGCAGTGGTGGGGTTTGAGTCTATGCACGCTCATGAATGCACGTCAAACCCACTATCTGCAACGCCAATGAAGTTACAAATCGATCATTCTTAACCTTCCGCTCAAGGTTGATGGCATAGAGGAAGCCAGGCTTCACTGCGCATTCAGGATAATAATCAGAAAAACATAAAAACACATCTCTATTAACCTGTTTTCATTAATGTGCCAATCAACAATTATACGCTAAATGTGCACATGCATTTATTAAAAAGACAAAAGATATACACAGGCATATATTCCTCCTCTACCCCGTAAATAAAGAAATGTAAGTAGATGGATGTTTTGGCTGCCGATAATATGACTAAACGGAAGAATGTGCTCTGTAGTACTTTGCGAGCTATTACCTACAAACAGGAAGCTGGTACACACTTACCGATTGCAGTATTGCGCATGAAAGTCTGGAGTCTAGTGCAAATGTGTTACAATAGCAAACCTTTATCAAAAAACAACATCAAATCATCCACGGCATGTACTTACCAACTGTACACAGACGAACTCATAATCCTTTGCTTTTAGAGTACTTGTTCTGAACTTGGAAAGATGTAAAGTGAGCCCAACCCAGAATTAGAATAAATAAAAACCAGAGCCACACATATTTACAATAAAGCTAAATAATAAACAGTAAGTAAATAATATAAACATAAGATAAGATAAGAAAACCTTTATTTGTTCTACAATGTGGAGATTTTAGAACAGCAGGACCACAGGGGAATGTAAATATGCTATCAAAAATCAAAATACATAAATCTAACACACCACTGTGCAACATGCTCTTTTAGCATCCTAACATATACTGTACGTAGTTTTACGACATCACCAAAACCACAGACAACTTTTCTGGAGACTCACACTGATAGGAATGTGAGCCTCCACACTTCCACAGTGTCCGGGAGGTGTTTCTGCAATGTCAATGAGACTGCTCCAGGCGCCAGTGTCACGGTGAGGAGGAGCCCCATTGTGAGCACAGCCACTGGAACCAATGTTGCATCAGCTGCTCAGCGACACACGAGGAAAGGCTGTCATGGCTCAACGGCATTTGAATTCATTTAGCAGTGATGGTGAAGTTTACACGAGCAAAATGGCCTCCTTTCTTGGCAACTTTCATACACAAAGTTTTAGAGGAATGCAAAAGTAGGACGACAAAAAACAAAAGGTGAACACGATGACCATATGGCTGTCATTGGGAGGGCTGAAATTACACTGGCAGGAGTCCAAACTAGACACAGTGAGCAAAATATCTCAAGATGTGTGCCAAATTTTGCAACAGGGCAAAAGGATACTAAAAAACAAAGGCACTAATTTGCAGGAAAATACAACCTGCGAGGATTCAGTTGATTGAGTCAGGAAATTCGTGCCAAATAAATAGGCAAACAATTACTAGTAAATTTAAAGGAATACGCAAATGTTAGTCTAAAAACATGACTGAAGATGCTGTCTATTTTGAAAGGTAATTTTGCCCTGTAAAGTAACAACAGAATTAAACGGCCGATTAATAAACAACATTAAAATTAAAGAACACATACAGCATTTTGCCTTATTTGTACTGTTATTGGCTCGATGTGCTCTGCTTTGGCTCTATCTGATGTCACAAAACTGGGACATTTGGAACCAAGTGATTTTTGAGGCTCAGAGGGAGCGGACCTTGTAAGCTGCCTATATAAAATCGAACAAATGCAAATGCCTTTTATAAGATACTATGACATAATTGTTTTATATGTTATATTCTAAATGAGGACAACAACACGATTGAATACTATAATCCACTTTTTGATCATGTGTTATACTACTGGCTTGCTGGACTTTTAGTATTTCGTAATAGTAAAATCTGTCCTTTGATTAAAGTATGTGAGACAGAAGTATGATAAGAACTTTGCTTGGTTCTGCTTTAAAACATGTTATGTGTTTGAAATTAAAGTTATTTGAAAAAAAAATACAAATTATAATAAATAAAAATAAACAGTATCCATCAAACAAACGCAAATACAACTCCAGGTAAATTTTTAATGACGGAACAATGTCCAAATGTCAAGATAATTACATAATTTCTTACCTACGTCTGATGTTGAAGAAACAAAACTATTCTACAAAAAAATATAAAAATGTTTGGATAATATGTGTTGCTGAATGTCTTGCATGTAACAGAATCACCATTAGTTGTCTAAAAGGTTTGTTTCTTATTTGGTGTCCCTATTTCTTTTGCACCATTAGTTGGTTCTTTGACACTTGATTTATGTTAGGTTCACTTTCATCAGTTATGATGTTATGATTCCTTTGGGAGGCTTACTCTGTTCTATCCGATAACACAATGTTAAGATGTTTCTGCAAAAACAAAGCCACAAACCAATAACTCTGCGAAGCCCTCTAAAGCTGCAGTATTGATCTGAAAAGTGTAGGATTTGCTGTATAAGCTGTCAACAGCGTTTTCCTGATTGTTGTGAACCAGATACTCAAATCTTCATAAATATACTGTTGTTGAACTTTATTGATTTGATGAAATGAAATGGCTCTCATTATTTCATTTACCGCAGATAGGATATGCTACGTACAGGGATAGAGTACATCTGCTCAAATTAAATACTTAAGAATATGGATTGAGCATGTTTATTCTACAGCTAAGACTAAGTTTATCTTAGCTTTAGTGAAAGATGGTCACTGGGAATGCAGGCAATATGCTGGAGTGATTAGATTCAAGTACGTCGCTCCTGCAGTTGGAATAGCAAAAAAACATAAGCGATATGGCGGCTTTTAAAGGTCACATTTTCAAACATTTAGCAAGCATTTTATCATCAGTACAAATATTAATAAAATATCTTGCACTAATGACAATAGATTACAATAGACAGGAAATGTTATGTTTTTTTTCCATGCTGTTCATGTTGATTTTTTCCTAATTAAACTTTTACATCCACATAAATCTGACAAAAACACACGCAGCAGTGAGTACTGAAACAACAAACAAACTGGAATCCGCCTGAAGCAAATACAAATGAGAGTCTACGTGAGAGAGAGCTGCTTACATTTTGATAATCAACTCAACATAACGGTAGTGTTGAGCACTCTATTCGAATCCGAACAAGGCAGCAATTCAAACCAAATCGTCTACTCAAATGCCAACATTTAGCTGTATTTTATCAAGATCAAAATACAATAAAAAATAAGCTTTACCTTGGAAGATCAAGCAAAAATCCAGGAACGATCAGGTCCAGCAACCGCACATAGAAGAAAGACAAGAAAGAAATAGTCAGTAACTTTAAAACAAATACAGATACAATTCTAAGACATTCTATGCCTTCACAGCTATAACGCTTGGGAATTTTCCAGAGATGTGTAGTCAATAAATTAACCACTTTACACTTGGCTCATTGCGCTATACAGAAATCCTTTTTTGTATCAAGCAGGTCTAGTGGCAGAATGTTCCTTGCACCTTTCACTAGTGAATAATTATGTGATGGGTCCTGAAGGTAATTAGGGTGACTGTCTTTGCCAGCCTCAGATTGTAAGCATGCCAACTCTCTGGTTCAGTCAGCAGTGCTCAAGGCTGAAGAGCGTTAAAGAGGCAGTGGCATTCTAACTAGTCAGTGAAAAGACTAAGCAACATTATGATGGTTTTCATCCTTTGATTGGGCGGATGAAGTCGTAAATATTGATCATAGCTTTACATTTAGTTTGAAGAAATGTTCAAATGTAGTTGTTGCTGTTGTTGTGCTACTTTTGATGGTGGTTGGCAGCCGAATGGTGCATTTACCGCCACCTACTGTAGTTGTATGTCTTCAAAGTATGTGTTTTACGCTATACCGTTAAAAAAAAAAAAAAGAGAGAGAAAGAGAGAGAGAAAGAGAGAAGCTGCTGTTATTTTTAATGGAGGTTGGCAGCCAACTGAAAAGGTGCATTTACCGCCACCTACTGTAGTTGTACGTCTTCAAAGAATGTGTTTTACTCTATACCGTATTTATTTATTTTTTAAATGAGAAAGAGAGAGAGAGCAAAAGAGAGAGAAAGAAAGAGAGAGAAAGAAAGAGAGAGAAAGAAAGAGAAGGAGCGAGAGAAAGAGAAAGCGAAAGAGAGAAGCGGCACTGGATTCTCAAAGGAATCCCTCTATGTCATAAGTGTCAAACTCTGGCCCGTGGGCCAAATTTGGCCTGCAGTGTAATTATATTTGGCCCGAGAGGCTATACCAAATGACTACTAGGGCTTGGCGCGCCGGTATTATACAGCGCATTCATTTGCATTCATTCATCGTTACTACTACAAATCCCATTATATATTGTATCGTAATAAGTGTTGCTTGTTCCATATTCAATGTTAAAGCAAATCTTGTTTGGGTCAATATTAAAAGATTCATTTGTTCAATACTGGCCCGCGACTTTGTTCAAGTTTTACATTTTGGCCCACTGTGGATTTGAGTTTGACACCCCTGCTCTATGTCATCAAAAGGCTGCGTTCACGTTCTAAAATTTCACAATGTCCTCATCTCAGATGGTGGGTCTAAGCAAATAGAAAACCACAAATGTTTCTCCCTGTCATTATTTGTTTGGAATTGTCTTCACAAACTTGTCATATTAATGTCATGGCTTAAAGTCCTTTCAACTGGCAACAATCACACCTTCGGAGTTGAATAATTTGGGACCACTTTCTGAGGCTATTTTGTTTGTTTTTACACTTTTGTTTATTCATAGTGACAGATGTTGACCGTGTCCATTTTTGCTTCATGTGGATAGGCACAGTAATTACAGCAACATGAACCATAAAGCAGGTCAACAAATCTAGAATGTTGTGATGTCATGTGAATCTATTTACACAAAATACTATCCAAAATTAAGAGAGGATACATGTTTAAGGAGAACAATTTTCTTGACTGTTTTAACATTCATTTAAGGAAAAAAAAATAAATGGTTGCATTAGTCAATTAATAACTACACGTTTTGGCACTTGTTAACAGTTTGTTTGCTAACTCATAGTTATTGAATTACTCGCCTCATATGTCAGCTGATGTAAATGTAAATTATAAACTTCTAAGTTGTCAAAATATAGGAAAACTAGTTCATATTTGTATTGTTGCTGTAGAATAGTATGTTGTAATTAAGTATTTTAATGTCATTATAAATTACTAATTCTACAACATGGGCGGAGCAGATGGAGGTTAGTCCTGGGCCGCACCAATATGAGCCAAACTGAACCATACTGTGTTTTTTGAGGTAATTGAAAGACACCATGTGTTTTGAAGAGAGGAAAAGTTAGCACTATTGCCATAACAATTAACAATTCAAAGCAAAATCTTTTGAATGGTTAAAAGTCCTCACAATGTTGCCTTTAAACGGGAAGCTGAAACCGTCTTACTGTTAGCCGTAAGTCTCAACCACTACGCCACTTTGTCTTCAAATAATGTAAATGTTAGTAATAAACTTCAGAAAGATATTAATGAATTAGCCCATTACAAAACTGGCAGGGCAAGTTTATTTGTGGAGCACAATTTGTACATGAAGTACCGGTAATTCAAAGTGCTTTACTGAACGAGAAAGACGAATGATCCTTATAGATGACATGTGCATGTGTGAGGAGAGAATGCTGAAGGGTTGCAACTCTCAAGTGCAGTGAAAACAAACAAAAACGGCACACAAAACCGCTGCTTTTCTTTGAAGTTGAAGATGAGTTCAAACACGACTTTGAGTAACAGAAAGGTGAGAAGCAGATGCAGACAGGGGAGCATGGAGCTGGTAAAACCCACAAGTAGCTGAGCATTCACAGACGGGAGTGTTTTGAAACGTGTCAGAGCACAGAGGGACAAATAGACAATAAGGGGAAGGTACTACAAAGATGCAGTGATGCTTTGGTGTAAAAGGTAAACATTTTTCTAAACCTGTCAGGCGAAACCTCTATAGTCTGAACGAGTATAAATCCTCCCTGTACGGCTCATGTCAAAACAGGTGTCTGTGATGATACCGTGCCTGTTTGCTGGCAATTGAGAACCATTACGGCTGTGGGAGGAAGTATTTGTTGGAGTCTTCAGTTCTTCATGTGCCTCTAACTTTAAATGTATTTTATTTTGTTTATTTACATTTGTTTGTTTTTAATTAATTCAAGGCAAAGCATGCTTAGAGAAATGCACAAAATAACCAATTCAGCCATGCCACAAAGTCTGGTTATTCAATGATCATTGTAGTGCAAGTGAAAACCTGTATCAACCACTGGAACTGTACAATAAGAACTGGATGCAACCCATTTGACGTAAAGTTCAATGTCTCGTCAATACAGCATGAGGTAGGCCCAAGATAGAATGGCTAAACTGATTCTGCTGCTGGCCTTGACTCTTCATATTGGTATTTCACAATAGATTTAAAGTTTAAAGACTGTGCTTTTAGAATGTTTGGAACTGTTGAGAATGATCACTATGTATACAGTATATGCTCTGCGTGTAACTATGTATGACTGCATTGTCCTTGCCAAATAAAAAAATAAATAAAATTGCAGAATTGTATATAAATTTTATTTATTTTATTTATTTATTTTATTTATTTAATTTATTTAATTTATTTAATTTATTTATTTATTTATTTATTTATTTTATTTTATTTTATTTTATTTATTTTATTTATTTTATTTATTTTATTTATTTTATTTATTTTATTTATTTTATTTATTTTATTTATTTTATTTATTTTATTTATTATTATAGTGATAGTATTTTTTTAAATGGCTATGTTTCTGTTTTTTTGTTTTTTTCTTACATTCAACATAACATGAAAACAACAGTAAGTAAAATATGTGAGCGGGTGAAACTGACATTTTCTAACCACTGACACCACCCAAGCATATACAACACTAGTCAAAGATATATGGATCAACCCATAAGCAACCCTGAATAATATATTTAAGATATAATTAAAAGCTCATGAATGTCAGTTAAGCTCAAAGTGTCTCCTTTGATTTATAATTTGAAAATGACTACAATGGATCTACAATGAGTTAATCCACACTTAAAGTTGGTTTGATGCATCCCTGTGCACCTTGGCCTCCATGCATTTTGAGAAACCCTGCTCTATTGAAAGCTTGAGAGGTTACGCCGTCCTTTTAAAGAAACTACACAGTGATTCAGAGTCTGTGCACCTCTCTGTCTGGTGGGACGACCCAGCATGGCGTCTCCCCTGCTGTTTAGATCCAATCTCTAATGTTTCCTTTGTCCCATCACAGTTTAGAAGTCCTGCCACGTTGTCTCTGAGCTGCCTCCCCTCTCTCCTTTATCTACCCAAGTCTGTTTTAGCCCTTGTCCAGCACTTGCGCTTGTCTGGCCATCCTTGTTGAAATGCAGCGGCCGTCTCTTGTTCGGTGATTGAGGACACATCCAGTCAACTCCGAGCTGAAACCAATTCAGCCACAGTAAATGCTACATCAAACATAGATTGACAAAAACTATCCTGTCTTCCCCATTCTCTTTTTATCCAACTTTTCAGTCACAGGAAATGTCAATATCAGGGTGGACTGGTTCAGCATTGGAACCATTACGCGAGAAATGTATGGACAGAGCTAATGAGATGGGAGCTTTAAGTGAATCTATGGATTTTCTATAGCCGGGCTACACTGATTCAGGGTTGATCGCCACCATATAAACAGACTGGAGACTTAGACCTTGATACTGTTAGCTAGGAACATTATGTAAAGGCTATAAGTGGTTTTAATAGTCCAATTAGGTTCATTAGGTCATTTCTTACAGCCAGACCTTTAGTGTCGTACCTTGACATGTTTCAGCTGCACTCTGTTGCCTTCCTCAAAAGTGTCGTGACGTGTCTGGTCAGCTGATTTATACAGATTTCGGTGCCGTATTCCTACTTGAAGCAGTTGGACGACAGCCACATCTGCAGTATGTCATTTTTTATTTTTTTTAAACAATAGAAAAGGCAGCCAAATAGACTGCCTGTCGGAAAAAAAAAGAAATGGCGCCACTTTGATTCAACTAAGCAAATACAGTAGGTCCTCTCCTCGTACTGGATAACTGCTGCATGGGTGAGGATCTTTCTGTTGCAACACGGTATTTAAACACAACTGATGCAGTGAGTGGCTTCTCATTTCTAAAACAACTATGTGGAAAGACAAATCCCGTTGTCATGGATGTCAGTATGTTTGAGAAAAAGGTCAAATAATTAGCACCAAGCAGAGAAAACATCTGAGGAGAAGCAGAAACTCATCCACTACAGATCTGAACACCAGTGAGAGTCTTTGGGATGAGCTGGAGAAGGGTTTGTGCAGTGGTCACGCTCTCCCATCATCAATACAAGATTGACTGGTGAAAAATAATGCTATACTGGATGGAGATAAATCTTTCAATATTGTGGAAGCTTGTTGAAACCAAGCCACAGTGAACGTGTGCTGTAGTCAAAGCTAAAGGCAGTCCTACGAAATATTATAACTAGTCGAATATATTATAACTAGTCTGGCTTCTATTTTTGTAGAAGCCAGACTAGTTTCAAATGTTCGTTTTCTCCCACATAAATGGCTGTGGTCTCACCATCTGCTGAGCTGCCGGGCGGCCTACTCAGCACAAGTGATAATGGGAAAAGACAGGTGTGCAAATGTGTAGGACGTCAAACAGCATGACAATTGTATCTCTAATGCCTCTTATGTGCTTTCCCTCTGTTGAATTGGTTTTTTTATGAATTAATGTGTGCATACAAATTATGTATACAGTGTTTGAACGATATCAAACTGTCAATTAAAATGACACATAAATAACCTTTACAGAAATCAAGCAGAAATTCACATTTCTTTGAATAAACACCAAGAGACATGACACAATATTGGGAAACATTTTTTCTTCTTTCATGAATTTTACATATCAGTCAGCTGATAATATGCCACCATTTTATCGTAGTATATTGAATGTAAAAGTCAAAGTTTCAAAGTATATCCCGGCCACAACTTGAAACATATACAGTCCATAGCTGAGGGCCACAGGCAGTGAAGTGAATCAGTTAAGTTTGTATTTGACGTAGTTTTGATGAGCCACCACACCTTTAATAAGGCTTGGAACATTAATATTAGGTCTGTATCACATCAACAGATTTGCTATTTAGGTTATGATCGCAGAATTGTTCAATATGTACTGTAAAATTTACTACTTTTGGTCATTTGGGCCAATTGGCCAAACTACCACCCAAGTTCGGACACCCCTGTAAGAGCTGGTTAAATGCACGTCAACAAATTGGAAGCTAATTTGAGTTGTACATAAAATCTAAGTGGATATGTCAAAAAGCAAATAAACCATGTACAACACATCACAGTTTGTACAGTCAGTGTAAAGTGTAATGTCAAAACATCTTTATTCAGTGCATTAAAACCTGCCGAGTCAGAGTGCTGTTTTGAAGGATGAAGAAAACTGCTCATGTAGTTTTGCAATAGACAGGAGCGTCGAGGTCAGATGTTTACAAATGTGGAGACTGTTCTGGTTCACTGATGCCTTGGCATTTAGAGACTTTGTGAAGTAAACTGTCACTGCCTTTTGCAGAAAGAAAATATGTCAAAGAAAGGTTATTGATCCAGAAGGAGGGAATTTCTCAGGCGTGACAGCTGAATGAAATGAAAACATACTTAAGTCATTGCAAAATTTGGACAATGTTGGGTTGTCAGATTGAAATGAAGTGTCAACATCCTGCCATAGAGAAGTTCATCACTTATAATGGAAGCTGACTTTTATGAGCAATAAGTAAAAAAGGGTCCCTCTTTAAATACTGTGGAGATTATTTACCAGAGGTGAAACGTTTTATCCGAACAATAACAAGAGGGTTGACTTTTTGATAACTTTTTGACTTTTTTTAGTTTGTTCACTAAACATGAATCCACATTTAGAGACAAAACTCATTGGCTCTTGAACATTGCCCTTCAGTCTGAAGAATCAGTGAGGTCTTATTATAGACACCTAGAAGTCAGTGCTAACCATGAACCAGCAGACAAACACTTATCCTTGCCCCTCTTTACTGTCTATAGACAAAGACGTAAAATTCAGCAACTGTAGTTCAGCCCTGTGGAAATCAAGTTATACCAAATTATTATCAATTACTGCGGATGAACAAAGATAGTGTGATGATGTGATCACGGAATGCAGCAATATAACCTAAAAGTGAGCTATAGCCACAGATGCACAGGTTCAAACTGATGTAGCATGCATAAAGAAACAAAAAGAAACCATTGCAGTATACATTTGAAAGTATATGGGCTGTGGGGGGAAAGAAATCCATACCCAGATACTAAACATTACTAAAACTTGTAAAAACTACTAATTTGAGCAAGTATTTAGACTGAAGTCATCACACAAATAAGACAGAAATGTATCTATATGAATAATAATTTTAGAAAGAGGGGTGCCAATCTTTTTTTTCATCGAGGACTGCATTCTGAAACAAACGTAAACCAAGCAGAGGACCACAGACAGGTTTGTCAATACTGTGACTCATTGAAGAAGCTTTTATCTGAGGTTTTAAAGTTCCACCACACATTCATTTAGTCATGGAACATGCACATCAGGCTTGTGTCTTACCAAGATGTTGATAATGGGTCATAGTTTGAACACCCCAGAGCTACTGTATAGAGAAACTACTATTTTGTGTTGTCAAATTGTTATTTTTATTGACAGATGTAAAACTATGACAAATATTTACCACCGGTCTAATACCACCAATCAAAATGAAAACATGAGAAACATAGTCAAATGCTTTTCAAGCTAAAATAAAGGACAGCACAAATATTTAGTCATTATTCAATTCTTAAATTCTATTAAAATCTTGCTTTGCCGTTTTGCTGTGAAAATATAAATGTTATTTGTAGAGACACAGGGTCAAAGATTCAACAGGTAAAAGTGGTCGTTCAACAGCCACTTATAAAAGGCATCAAGCATCCATTCTCACATGTTGCTCAAATTCAGGGATTCAGGCTAATTTCCATATGTGCCGCAATCGTTTTGAAGGCTGGAGTTAAAATCCAGTTCAAAAAGCAGAAGATTCCACTGAACGTGCCAAGTGGAGCTGATGTCAAAGTGTCAACAACCAAGACGAAGAGAAATCACAGTGTCCTCACCTGCACTCTCTCCTAATTGGATGTTATTACCAGTGAAAAGAGGCCTCTGGACAAATTGAAAGAGCAAAGAAAAATGTTGAAGGTCACAAGGTTTATATTTGGTCAGGAAATTGAGCATGAATATAGTAATTTGGTTTTGCTGAATTAGGATAAAAAAAATAACTAGAAATTCAGATTTAGCTACATGAAGCATGAAATTAGACTATAAGAGGTATACCTAGACTTATCTTCTAAAAAGAAGATTCTATTTGACTGACCAAACAAGTCATGAAGAAATGATTTTGCTTTGGAATTCAAAAGTTGCACTATGAGGTTTTCTGGTGGCGGGTCCACCACCTGCTTGTTTTGCTTTGACTGTAATATTCCATAGTATGGCTATCTTTCATTTATTCAACAACGTTCCAAAAAAATACTTAGTTTGGTGGTGTCACATGCTTGTCTACATGAAGATTCAAAGGTTTTATGTATCACTTTGCAACTAAGTTTTTCCTATATACATTAGCAATAGCCCGCAAGAACAAGTAATTATGAATAATCCAGAGGGTGCTGCCTGGTACCAACTCATCGACCAGATTTAGGTGAAGTCAAAGCCTTGTTAAAAGTCACTGTTGAGGTGTAAACTTTTTGGTGTTTTTTTAAGATAATATAATATAAAGCGTGTAAAACTGGCATCTGAGCTAAATGCTAACAACATTTCAGTTGAGATTTCTGATGTTGTGTGCTTCTGGTAAGCCTCTAGTGACCACTGACCATCCTCTATATTTTAGGAGGAGAAGGCCAGATAAATTACATAAATATTATGACATTTTATATGCGGGGATTCAACACTAATCATTGATCAATTTTCAATTCGATGCATGTATTGTAAATCTGGGTAGAATTGTTCAAGTGATCGAGTTTTTAGTGATGGGCTGAGATAGAGAGTATCACATATATTATTGTTTTGGAATTTGATGCCATTTTGTGGAAGATAGACAAAACAACAACATCTTCATGGAGAAAATAAGCTTCTGCACTACTAAAAGCGTACATAGTGCCACTTTAAAACCATCTCCTTCTGAAGCATTTTCAATCGCATTATTGGCCAGCACTATCCAATTAGCAAACTGTCTCTGACCGACATATGGCTTTGGTGTTGCCGTTTATGTGGACGGAAGATATTCAACTTTTAGAATGCATGCTGTATCTGACTAGATTTGTCAACTTTCACAATTAAAGTGATACAAAATGTACTGTTACAAATGTATCTATGTATCTTTTGTCTCTGGTTTGAACCCAATTAATCTTTTTTTTTTCTAAACCCATTTCAAAACTTTTTTTTTAAGCATCTCCCATTTACTTTAATTGTCTTTTATCTCATTGCCTCTGTCCACCTCTCATTTGTCTGTGTTTATCAGCCCCACACCACATTTCCAACCATTGTACTTTTGGAGAAAGGATATTTTGCCCAAAGGTTTTGATGAAACGCTCGTGTTCAAAATCAATTTCCGCCACTATGTTTTTTCTTTTCCCTTCAGCCATTCATTTGGGTCTATTCATCTCAGCTCTTTGTTTTGTGTTAACAATGATAAGGACAGTTTCACCTACATTTGAATGATTGGAAAGAACATCATCATAGACGCTGATGGCGATCTGACTTTTAGAAAAGGACAAAAAAACTCATTTGAAAGTGTTCAGCTACTTTACTTTCTCTGGTTGTCAGTTTGAATACACATTATCGATACTGAATTGTGTGTAAAAAGTGGCAGTTGAATTCAGCAATCCCATAGACTCATACAATCAAGATACCATGACAAAGAACAAGTTAAATGCCTTGCTCAAAAACTTGGCAGCAGTAACATTTCAAAGGTTTGCTTGGATCAGCCTTAACATTTAGCAATTGTCATTTTCTGTGGTAATAATAAAAAAATGGTTGAAGAAATAAGATAATAGTATAGTGGCACTTGAATCAGCAATCATAGCCACTTTTGAGCAACAATGACCAATGCAACTAGGCTGAAGTGAAGCATTCCCTTACAACACGGACCAAACACACAACGGCAGGTGTAGAAGTGCAACAATATCCAATCAAACTGAAAGAGACAATTGTTAGTACACAATTCTGCAACAATGAGAATAGCAGTAGTCAGAGCTGCAGATCGAATTCTAACGGGTTATCATTGTCCCTGTATATTCTCTCTTCTTATCTCACTTCTGACTTTCTGAGAGGAACACTTCTAATCTCATTTCTCATCGCTGAGCCTCTTGGACATCACAAGTGCATACACTACACCTCTGTCTCTGTGTGGCTCGTTCTATTATCTGATTCTGCAAGTGTAACAGGGAAACACACAGAACAGCTAAGCCCCCCCAACGAATCGAAGGTTCAATCACTAGTTCAGTATCAATACATCTTTGTTGTCAAAATCAAAGCGGCACTATCATTTATCTCCAGTGATAGTTTAGTTTAGTCTGAATGGCTGCTGACCTCCCATGCTTTCCTCATATCACCTCCATGCTCCCCAAAATCATGTTTCTCATTGCAGTTTACATTATTCAAATAGATTTATAAATATTTATGGAATGGCTTGGGAAAGGAAGGATGCATTTCCTCCAAAATCCCTGAGGATGTATGGAGATTATGAAACACAACAGTTGAATAATATTACACTGAAAACTGAAAACAATAATAATTACAGTCAACAGTACTGTCGCTCGTACCAAAAATTTAAAGTTTTTTTGTTGAAAACTTCTTGGTTAAGACCCCCCCACCTGATTTAAACGATTATTATCAAATTCAATTTATGAACAAAATAACTTCAGAAATAGTCAGTTTGCGGTCCACAGATATCAAATTTGTATACATTGTTTACACGTTGGAAGTGGGTTGGGGGCATGGGGACACCACTGGGCATTTCTGCTTAGATGTACCCAAATGGCTAGCAGCGGCCCTGACCGTCAATAACAACGTGGTGTATAGTGAGAAGAACCCATTGCCAAGATGATACAGCAAAATAGAGTAAACTAATCAATTGAAAGTATATGCCACTGAGCCGACGAACCGAATCTGCATGAAAGGTGGACTGACAGTGAAAAGAGTACGTAGAGAAACTAACTTATGCATTTATGGTACTTTGTGTTTCTAAAAACAGGAGCTATAGATAGGCCATTGTCATCTCGCCCCATACACTCCCTGATTCATTATCTCCTGTTATAAGACACAGCATGTGTGTTGGAGAGAAGAAAAAAATATCAAACACACACACACACACACACACAGGTGTTATACGCTGTTACCACCAGAACTTCTAATTAACTTGATATTCACAAATTATTATAAATATAAAAATAAATAAAGCAGCGTGAAGTAACGTGTTACATTTCAGTGCAGAAATGCACAATGGGTATCATCCACCCCCACCATAACCTTTTGTAGCCTAAAAATAATAAAAATCATTTAAAAAATAAAAAAATATATGTCTAAATATTTTTAATCATGCTGAGAACTAATACATTCAAATTGCTACTGGAGGGTCCTGGGCTGCAAAAAATATCTCCAAAATACACAAAATCACATCATTTATTCAAAATGTTTGCTTTAGAATGATCATTTATATAAATTAAATGCATGAAAAACTCGGGAGGCATCTCATGCTTTTTTAACGCAATGATCATGTCCTGGTTTTACTACTGTATTCATGGGGTTCAGTCACGTGAAGTATTTGTTGCCACCATTTTGAAGACATAACCATATGCTGTTGCCTCTCTCCGCTGTAAGATAGTCATGAAAAACAGTGCAGAAAAATATCAATGGGTTGAAGACAGACTTTTTCGAGCCACAACAAACTTTTGCGACCATTTACATCAACGCTTCCTCATCCACAAGCCCTCTGCACACTGTAACATTCACGCAATTACAAATTAAACAAACAACGCAGGATAGAGATAAAACGCTAATAAAACATTCAAGATGGCAGAAGCAACGAGAGTGTCACGTCACTTCGGACCCATGAATAACATGCTGGTCCCAGGTTGGCAAAACTGCTCTGAGGTCATTAAAACTGCACAACCAAGCCTTAAAAACCCTTGACAGGAAACCTCGCCATCTCCTGCAAAAACACAAACTTTGATAATATACCACAATTGGCTACAATCCAAATGGCATACAGCATTCTAAATAACTGCCCCTGCATTTCTTTTTGTAAACCAAGATGGCGCCGCAGACGGATGTCCTGGCTTTTTGGTGCAGAGGCTGAAGCTCTCAAAACCTGCAGTGAGGAAATCCAAGAAGTGGACAAATGAGGCAGCGGAGGGGCTACGTGGTGTTTGGACATTACCGACAGGGAGGTTTTCAGAGCTGCCACAGTTTGGATGAGTACACGGACACTGTGACGTCATACATTCGTTTCTGTGAGGACAGCATCATACCAACACAAACCAAAGTCACTTTCAACAATGACAAACCCTGGTTCACTCCAAAACTGAGTTTTAAGGCAGTTTACTGGCAGTTAAGGCAGCAGAAGGAGGCAGCGCACAGGGCTGGTGACAAGTATTGATTTAGCAAAGAGGTTTCTCGAGGGAGATCACAGTACAATACGCGTCTGAAGCAGCAGTTCTCTGACAACAACCCCGCCTCCGTGTGGCGGGGGCTCCGGCTTCTCACCAATCATAAGCCCCGAGCCCCCCCTGCTACAGACAATTGAAAACTGTCTGAGCAACTTAACAACTTCTACTCCAGGTTTGATGTGACCACCCTCTTCCCCACGGTGGCCACCCCCGCCAACCCAAACCTGGTCCCCCCCACCACTCTCTCAGTTCAGGAACAGGATGTTCACAGGCTATTTCAGAAATCCAACCTCCAAAAAGCTGCTGGACCAGACGCCTCATTAAGACACTGTGTAGGAGAGCTGCCCCCCATCTTGACAGACATTTTTAACACCTCCATGGGGTCATGCCACGTCCCAACCTGCTTCAAGTCTGCCATCATTGTCCCTGTCCCCAAGAAGCCCCGGATCACTGGACTTAATGACTACAGGCCAGTGGCACTGACGTCTGTAGTCATGAAGTCATTTGAACGCCTGGTCTTGCCCCACCTCAAGTCCTTCACCTCCTCCCTGCTGGACCCCCTGCAGTTCGCCTACAGAGCCAACAGGTCTGTGGACGACACCTGGCAATCCACTTCATCCTGCATTATCTGGACTTCCCGGGAACCTACGCCAGGATCCTGTTCGTGGACTTAAGCTCTGCATTCAACACCATCCTCCCTGCTCTGCTCCAGGACAAGCTCTCCCAGCTCAACGTGCCCGACTCCACCTGTAGGTGGATCACCGACTTCCTGACGGATCCGAGAGACAGTGCATGCGGCTGGGGAAGAATGTCTCAGACACCCCAACTATCAGCACAGGAGCTCCACAGGGCTGTGTACTTTCTCCTCTGCTCTACTCCCTGTACACAAACTGCTGCACCTCCAGCCACGACTCCGTAAAATTGATCAAGTTTGCGTCTCCAGTGCTCTGGGACGAGCAGGTCGAATCACAGCTGACCCTTCTCACCCTGGACATGGACTATTTGAACCACTCCCCTCAGGCAGGAGGCTACGGTCCAGCCGGACCAGAACCTGACCAGAACCGACACAAGAATAGTTTATTTCCCTCTACCGTTGGACTCATGAAACACTTCTAAACACCTGTCACTTTAACTAAAACTATTCAATCACTTTCTGCACTCACAACTGTAAATTTAACTGTAACTCTTGTGTACATAGTAATGCCTATTTATTTTTTTTATACTATAGTAATTTTAAATTGTTTGTTAATGCATGCACTTGCATTGCACCTTAACGCTGAGACAAGTTCCTATGTTTGTGAATTTTGTTCATTGACAATGGCAATAAACCTTATCTGATTCTCTTAAGCAGTTTGTTCAGCTTATATCAGTTGTGACTCCCAGAGCCAAACGGGCCTCCACCAGGGGCCAGTGTATCATACCAAAACATAAAACCTCATTTGCACAAACAACCTACTCATATTACACAGTCCAGTGTAGCATATGTAAAATAAGTATAGTTTATTTTTATATTTTATCATTATTATTTACAGGACTAATAGTAAACTGTGCAATCGTTTTATGTAACTTATGAACTGTTCTAATAGTGAAAAGCAGAAAATGGTAGGTTATGTAAATTTGTATGTGACAAATGTGTAAATACTCACTAATTGGATCAAAGAGTGGACTTTGTGAAAACCAAGGGACAGCAGATGCTATCAAGCTATAATCTGGTGCAGAACATCTCTGTTTTTTTATGACCTCAATGTCTGTGTACATTGTTCCTTCAAATAAAATGTTAAGGTGAGTAGGCGGTACTGGGGACTGCGTATTTTTATTGGGCCCAGAATTCCTAGCCGTGCCACTGATCTTGTGTCTTACAAAACCTTTAACGAGTTTAACTTTTGTTACAGCAAATGTCACAGCGCCAGCCTCAGCTGCATTTACAAGAATTTATGTGATCCAAGTTTCAACAGTAAAACAGAAACATATTGCGGGGACAGTGATTTAACAAGAAGCCATCTTACACATTAATACCAAATGGTTAGATAGTTTAAACTGCCATATTAGCTTCTTGCAAAATGTCTCTCCCATAGACTCTAATGTATAATGTATTAGTAGCGCTTTGTGAAATCAGACCATGTGCCAAAAAAAATCCTGCATGTGAACTGTGATGTTCCAAACGGTGTGTGGAAGCTGGAACTATAGATTTAAATGCCTTCTTTCTGCTTTCACGGCTTGCAAACCAGGTACCCATCTTAAATGAATGGATGCACGGTTAAAAAAAATAAAAAATCTGACCTTTTTATTTATAATCAGGCCCTCGTCTGATGGGTCAGTTAATTGGGCTTTATTTCACACAGTCATGTTCCTGTCCTTGATCAGCCATGCATGGAAATAGTTTGTCAGGCAGAAATGTGAATGTGCTCTCCGCGACTGCACAGGGTTGCTTTGTATTCTGTTGAACACCTGCTTTTGTCTGGGAATTTAGCTGGCAGTCATGTACTTCTAACCTTCTTTAGAGTTTTGTATGTCATTTTCTGGTTCAAAATGCTATGTTCTTTAGCTAGCTCTCAGGATGAAAATGGCTTAGAATGGCACCTTTGAGAAATCAATAATGCAATTCTCTACCCATAGCGAGGAGTTTAAGCTATTAACTAAATGCACATAGTAATACTATTATGTGGAGACAAAATTGGCCTAATTGAAAAAAGGTTCCTTCCCCTCTTTTGACCCCATAAAAATAGAGTAGATCAGAGTACACTGATTGAGTTTGTTTTGCTTCATAAACATTCAATAGGATGTTGAAAAAAGAAAATGTAATATGACATCACATCAATTTACCTTATATAGGCTGACCCACAAAACCAGGATTCTTGTTTGTTTGCATGTAAACATAAGAGCGATAAAAGCTAGGGGATTTGGATTGAGCATTTGCCATTCTAATTACCCTACTTTTCA
This sequence comes from Chaenogobius annularis, assembly GCA_015082035.1. NCBI lineage: Eukaryota > Metazoa > Chordata > Actinopteri > Gobiiformes > Gobiidae > Chaenogobius > Chaenogobius annularis. The sequence goes on from BJKM01000262.1 coordinate 298,509, forward strand.
AATTACAAGCCGCTACTTTTTTTCTCACGCTTTGAACCCTGTGGTCATTAAAACGGTGCGGTTAAGTTAAAGACTTTTATTGGTTAACGGCAACTGGGGGGCACACAAGCAGGAAGCGCAAGCGTTTGACACAGAAGGCGTCAGTGGACAGTAAAAGCACTGTGCAGGGGACACGTTGTGTTCTCTGTATTTTTTGCTTCAAAGCACTTTGTGTTTTATTACAATCAGACAGAGAAATTAGTCTAATGAGGAAGTAAATCTAGACGCTGCGAAACGCAAAGACACAGGTGGAGTGCGGACATGCGGACACACAGCGGTCTGCAGTTTAGAACCCGCATTGAAATTAGACTTTCTTGGCCAGACCTGGTAAAATGACAACCCTGCATTATTACCATGGAACAATGTTTCTGTGTAAAGATCCCATGTTACAACGTAACACTCACTCACAAGTGCAGGAGCAGATGAACCAGATGTGAAGACACAGACACAGGTAAATCAGCTCACACAGAGTGATCAAGGACAGAGGGGACAGTAGGGACAACTCAGACGTGTTTTCTGTTTGTTAAACTTCAAAATGCTGTGTGTTTTATTACAATCCAACACCTATTCACTTAGAAATGAGTCTAATCAGCGGACCGCGCGGTGCACCGTGTTTAGTTATGTGTAAATATCTCATGTTACAAACGTGGGCACCTGCGGTTTATTGTCAGGTGCAGCGCGTATATGGACAAGTTCTATTTTCTTCGCAAATATCGTGTGCGCGGCTTTTATTCAGGAGCTTTGTATAGCCCGAAAAGTACGGTACACACAGAAAAATTGAACTATTGGACACATTTCTGTGTCGTTTCCAGACAAGATTAATTTTAGATGAGGGCCCAGGAGAAAAGCATGCCGACATTTCTATTTCCAACAATTCAACCTTCAACTGTGCAACTAAACACAAGATAAATCATGTGTTTTTATTGTAAATACAGCTCCAAACAGACAATCCCTCCACTCTCTGTGTTCATTAAAATGGCTAATTGAAAATCAGAGTTAGCATCTTGCTGTTGTTTGTGTTCATTTTGTGTTCTTTGTTTGTAATTGTCCATGACAAATATTTGTCTCTTTATTTATTGTTCAGTAAGAATTTAGTATGTTATTGATTTAGGAATTTATTGTAAGTTTATTTTCTGTTATTTTAGGTTTACATTATCTATTTTGATGGACAGTTTACATTAATCAGTATTTATAAAAGTAAATATACCAGAGTTAGGGCTATTTTTTGTATGTATCCCCTGGACAGATGTTGAGTGTCATCTACAAGAATTAAAATGACTGTTACATTATTACAAAATACTACACTCTAAAATCATACAGCACCGAGTTTTAGCACCTTTTTATTTAGCCTTTTTTTATTGCATTAAATGAAGCATGTGCATTGAGGTTTCTGATGGTGATGGAGTTGATATTGCATATATTGGAAGCCCATATGCTCATAAACTTTCAAAATTAAGGAGATGACAAACCATGAAATGGACAGCATATTTGACCATGTTTTTCCATGTGAGTAGGGTGTGTACATCATCTTGAATATAATGGTCCAACACCAATGTGCCAAGTTGGCACTAACAACATATGTAATTAAATAAATAGCAGATAATAGCTCCATTGAGACAGATGGTGGACCCTCCACCGGGAAATGTACAGTACGCACCATTGAAAAGTGAATACAATTATTTTGGAAATGTGACTATAGTAATATCTGTATAATGTTTGTACTCCATTGACAGCCGTCTACTTCCATTCTATACATAAAATGTCTGTTTGCTTGATGTTGCATTTGTCCATTGCTTGATGTGCATTTGTTGGATGGTGCAAAATAACATAATGGGCATGAAAATTGGCTCAGAACAGAGAGGTCCTGTTAGCCCACCTTTACACTAATTCTTCTCCTGTGGTTTTCCCATTTCTCTGCTGCTGCCGGTACTCTCCAGCTGCTGTCGCCTGGAGTGAGTAAAATAACAAATCCACTTAGAGCTGTCATGTCAAGAGAAGCACTCTTAGTTCAGGGCATTGTGCCTTCCTTTTGTTCTTTTACAATGGGTGTGACATACTGTAGGTGTAAGATTCAATTTGCAGAAAAAAAACCAAAAAACTACATACTATTAATAAAAAAAACATGGGTATTACATAATTTTTTGGGTCAAATACTAAAATATAAATTTAAAAAACTAAAAAGACAGAATGAGAGGGCGACACTGACCAAGTTTGAATTCATATAGTATTAATTTTCAATAACATTTTCGTTTAATGCCATTCAATTTAAAGCTCAACATCCCATACGTCTGGTCCTTTTTGCATAAAAGGAACATTTGTTAAACTTTACAATGACATGATTTGAATACCCATTGGCATAGGTAGGGAAGGACCACTCTATGGCCTCCAAACATACAAACTTGTCAATGCCCAATTTTGTTAGATTTCGGAAGCTAAGCAGGGATGGGCCTGGTATTTGGATGGGAAAAAATGACCACTGTCAATACCTCAACTAAAGTAGTGTGACATATTATGCGAAATGAACTTTTATGTGCTTTAAACTCTATGTTTTAAAGTTCTTCTCTCATTATTTGATTGACAAAGATGGAGAATGACTTTCGGATGAAAATAAAAACTTTCGTTTCTTTTTTTCAAACCGTGTCCAGATGACTACACTTGGATGATGGAACACTCCAGGACAAACACCTTTTGTCCTGCATTTCTTTTCCTTTTTTTTACCATTTATTTTTTACGCACAAAGCAACAAAACCAAACATAAAACAAACAAACCAACCCACAAAAATAACCACTTTATCATGTTGTGGAGGGTGGGGGGAGGCATTCTACTACAGACACCTGCACAAGCACTATAGCACAAGCCATTTTGGATTGATAGTGTGGTTTTACAATAAACAAAATGTAAAAAGCATGACTTATATATCTGATATATAATGCTAATACCAAAAAATACATTTGTGTTCTTGGTTTCCCGTATACACGTCATGCAGTGAAATTTCAAAGATAAAATGCTTGAGCAAATGACCATATAATTCTGAAACATGAAGCACGGCCGCATATTTGTAGATTTCTCCTCTCTTGAGGACATGGTCTTGTCCTGTTATTCATATATATAAAAAACATTTTGGATGAAAAAAAAAGATTAACATTGTGCCATTTTTTAAGGCAATTTCACTTTTTTCCCCACTGGCCGTAACAGGAGCCTAATCCTAGCATGGATAATGCGTCTATCACTAAAAATGCCAGTTCACTGAATCAAAGATGATATTTTAGCGACACGCAAGAGAGGATCTTGAGGATGACCATTTTAGGGTGACTTCTATCAAGACAATTCCACAGGCATGAAATGTATTTTTATCTAACATTTACAGTGGCTTGTCTCCAAATGTCCTTCCATTGCTTCAGTGACCCAACCTTTCATATTACTCAGCATTAGCAAGCATATAAATGGAAAATATATCAGTGCAGACTGCTCTGTTTGATGACTTTAAATAGCAGAATCAGCAAATGGTGGTAAAAGGCAAATGAAGAGTTTTTAGCTGCTCATATTTTTTGCGAATACATCATACACTAGGCCATTTTTATTTCCCATTCTTCACTATTGCCATGCTATGCATGCTATTTGACACCATTTTTGCTTTTATTTGTGGCAATTAATTGGATTGGATTAGCCTTTATTGTCCCCGTAGTGAAATCTGTCCTCTGCATCTTACCCATCCCTCATTGCCGCTGGGGCATCTCCTCAGGAGCAGTGATCGCTGCGGCGCCCAGGGACCCCTCTCCAGATCTTGAGCTCAGCTTGGTCAGGACTACCTTTGTTGGAGGATTTTGACATTTTTGACAGTGCATGGTTTGGGTTGATGGGGAAACTGGAGTGCCCAGAGGAAACCCACCCAGACACAGGGGGGAAACATGCAAACTCCACACAGAAAGACCCAGTCTGGCCTGGCAGTCGAACTGCAACCTTCTTGGCTCTAATCTAAGACAAAACAACATACAATATACAATATAAAATATTGAGGTGATAATTTTCAGATTTATGGCACAAACATTACATAATCAGGACAAACTAGGTGGATGAATGGAAGAAACAAAGACATTTGCTTTTGTTTCGAGGTTGATAAAGGATACTATTGTTTTTATGGTTCAAAAAGTATTTCAAAACTTTGTGTAATACAAAACTCTTCCCTTGAAATGTTCTTTCTTCAGATGTTTATCTCAATGCAAGAGATTTCATGCAAGTGTGAATAAATGTTAAAGGCAAAATTAGTTCATGCACATAATTAACTATATTTAACTTAAAGCTTCTGCAGGCCATAGATAGTGGTTGTGACCCTATATGTTCACTTTAGGATTTGAAATCTTAGATGAAGGCTACTATTTCAGATCTAATTATCTGATCTAATTGGAGGATAACCTGTGCAAGATTTTCTTTTTTATGTGGCTAAACCCACTGACCACATTCCAGGTCAAAGCATCTGCATTTTATTACCTTAACTATTAGTTAGCAGAATGTTGTCATAGCATTTAAAGACAAAAAATAATAGTTGAAATGGTGAAACTTTATCATCCAACTCTCATACAATCAATCCATGCACAACTTTCCCACTGGCTCACAGTTCTTTGATGGATAAATTCAAAAGTGTGATTGTAGGAATGGATTCAGTATAAAGCCATTGAGCTGGTTCTCACAGTGGTCTCAGAGTTAACCCTGTGGAGAAGAGGCACATTTACCCTGCAACAGTCTGAAGGGATTAGACACTCTGCTGCTCTGAATACTGATCTGGTTATCTCTCAGTGGTGGAGACACCGAGAGACGCGGAGAATAGCAATATAGTTTTACAAAAGACAGATTGTGGTAATACTCCTGCTTCAAACCATTGTATGCATGCTACAATGATGGTCTGAATACCTGTATTATTCACATACAAAACGCACTTGAACATTTTAGAGTGTATGGAAATGCAGTAGGAAGTGTGTAGTAAGGTTCTACACACAATTAATCATTTACCTTGGATTTTAAAAAATCGCTCATTCATCATTTTCACTTGCCTGACCAGCCACGACCACACGCTTTGAAAAACGGGATTAACAAGCGGATTAACCAATCAGAGAAACACATGGTCTGTTCATGTCTAAACAAGCATGGCGGAGTCAACAAGCGAATCACTGAACTCTGTAAATCTGAATTAATTAAGTTATACATTTTGTTCTGAATGTTACAAGAATATTTGAGAGAAGATGTCTTCCGTATTTGAGAGACACGTGCTACAAATGAGTGGCTGTGTTGGACTGTCCAAAGTGAGCTTTTTGACGCCCCTCTATAGTCCAATTCCAGCTCTTCTATTTGAACAGAAAGTAGAAGGGACTGGCTGTCAGCCAAGATTTTCACATCACGAAAGGAGGTATTTCAAACTAGCTAACTCTCACAAATCCTTTGGCACATTGATACTATTCACATGCGTAGACTTTTAGGTGAGTGCATAATTTTAGAACAGCCATTTGACGTTGAAGTGAAACTGGGGTGGACCACCGAAGCGCAGCCAACCAGAGCGCAGCTATTGGCTCTTACTGCTTGGTTGCAGTGCCGCCTTAAGGTATTAGAAGACTCCTGGAGGCCCCATCACTCTATTTTTATTTTTTTCCTAGATATTTTTGGGTTGTTTATTTGTTCATTTATTGTTAATTAAAAAACACTTTGATTTAATGTTGTTTACTACTAGTGCCGAACTATTTGTCAATGCATGCAACACAGGCCTATATATTCTGACAATTCAAATCAAGATAGTTTAACCCAAATGTACACACCACCTCACAAAACCAGGCCCGCCCTGGCATAACAGATTATAACACTAATGACTAAGTGCACATCTCCAGGTTAAATCTCAAAAGCTCAGTAGAGCCCAGAGTGCATACCTTGCGGTGTTCATCTCTATAGCCTGGAAGTCTCTAAGATGCAATGTCTGACTTGGCTGGCAGAGTAAATGACTTGATGCATTGAGTTTGTAAAAGGGACTTGTACATCTCTGTTGCCATTGACAGTCAGTGGTTCTAAACCCACCTGTGCAGCCCTTTATTATCCTATATCTAGGACCTTACTGATGTGTTGTTTTATCCCTATTTGACTCCAGTTGCTCATTATGTCATAGAGCAGCTTGTCTGCTCACCGCTTGACTTGCATGAACGTTGGACATTTTACACAAATCAATCTACTTTATAGCATATTTTAGCTGTGAGACTTTTCCCTCATTTTCCACTTAGCGAACGTAGCTCCCGCTTGATCGGAAGTGCTATTACAACGGAAGGGTCGATCCGTGGCAAAAGGAGGCAAAAGTGGGAGAGGCAGAATAAAGTGAATTGACCCTACCCAATTCCCCCTATACAATTTCTGATAAGCTGCTCGGGCCTGCTGCTGTCCAGCTGTGGGCCAATGAAGTGTCAGGTTTCGACACAGGAGGAAAGTGGTGAGGGGCAGCGTTCACAGCAGCACGAGAGCGACAGCGACAGCGAGAGAGGGAGAGACACTGTTATCAGCTGCTCAGCGATAGGCCTTCTTTCTCCGTTGGCCCTTGGGGTTCAGCCCAGGTAAGCCCATGGGATAAAATGGCTTAAAACTCACCTATCCAATTCAGCATTTCTTTAATAGGGTCTGTAACGTATGTCTTTTCTTTCGAAGTAAAGCGCCTTTGATTGTCCAAAAATAAGCTACATTAGTCTGATAAATCATTATTATAGATGGTTTGATCGTTCACATCTCCACAAACGAAAAGATCTGACGTGTAAATGAGACGATTGCTGGAGACTTGAGAATTGGCTCTTTATGCAGCATCACTTAGATCACACACACTGTTTACAATGGGACTCGCGCAACAGGCTTGGCTAATCCTCCTGCCAATCACGCCCATCTGAACTCGGGGAGATTAAACCGGTGACTTGACTGAGATAAATCTGTATAATAAAATTAGAAAAATATCATTATGGACTTCACGGGTAATCAATATGCTGCTTGGAATAATTTGCATTCGTGACTGGCTTATTTTCTAGCCCACATTTTCATTTTACAGACGGATACAAACTATAACTTTCATAGTGCCAACAAGTATAATATGTTTTATGCAGGAACATGCAATGAAAAAGCTTGCCAACTTTTCAATTAAAATGTGATAATTTGAAGTTTTTGCAGAAGTATTCTAATTCCATGACAACTTGTTAAAATATATCAACAGTATATGGTATTGGTGAAGCTGAAACACAAATAAAAAAGCCATCAGGATGCTTGTTTAATTGAAAAGATGAGTCACCAGGAAACTGCCTTAAAAACGCAGTTAGCATATTTTATACAGCGTTCTGAATCCCATTTAGTGCAACAGATAAATTGCAGCTGCATTGCGTAAAGCTGAATCATAAAATGTCCTTCTATTTATTAGTGACACTTGACAGTCTGAATTTGCAGGTGTCAAAATCTAGTTAAATTCATAATACTTTGATGGAATTAAAGCTGCCTTTTAAACATGTTTGTATTGTTTTCCCCCCACAATTCAACAGGAAAGAATTGCCATTTTACCTTCAATAGTTTAATAACTACTTAAAACATTGTATTTCCCTATAAGGCATCTCTCTGTTAAAATGTGACCTGAAAATTATTATTCCATTTGGAACATATTTGAAATGTTCTGAGCAAACAAAGCCCTTTTTGCACAGGTGTTTTTCCATTGCTCTTAAGGAATGATTTACTGCTTCACAGAGTCTCACTGTGAGAAAACCGAGCGAGAAATCAATTCTGAATTTGACCCTTTGAGGTCAAGAAATTGATCCAGTCCAGACAGAGCAAAGCAAACTGTTTTGGCTTTTATCAAGTGTTTATCTCAAAGCAATGCTAAACTAAAAAGAGAATCAGGATTACATTTGCAGAGTCCAAAACTTCCCTGGACTTAAAAACGGAAGCCTTCAGGGATAATACTGTTGCCTTTCTGGAAAAAAAGAAAGAAGTGATGTTGGCTTTCTTCTCCCTTTCATTTAATACTGGGGTTCACAACCTGATTTCACAATATCTTACAGTAAAAGTCGACAGTGGTTATTTGGTATCAACACACATGTGAATGCAAGAAAGAACATTACCCTAAATGTCTTGCTCAAGGACTCAAAGCCTATCTTCCGGTCTGGACTGAACCAATCCAGGTACCACATGAGCCACCATTTCAGTGTATATCACAGGGGTGTCAAACACAAGGCACCCCAGATATTTCTAAGTTATATTTCTTAATTTCCCATAGATATATTGCGTTTTTATAGCTAGAACTATGAGTCCCACAGCAGCCGCCCCTCCCCTGTGCTGTGCCTGGAGCATCTTGTGCCGAAGGCTGAGCGCCGATGGTTTTGGGAAACACGTGGAAGACAGAAAGGAGACGGTTTTGTGGATGATAGAGCTGCACTAAAAGTGGCGCTAATGTGGAACTAACAACAAGAAATCAAACTTCTGTGATGACAGCTCTGTGAGGAAAACATCCAAACAAGTGCAAACCAGGACAGATCAGGAGCAACAGGTAAAAAAAAAACACAGTGTAATAAAGTATGAACATGACAGAGTGAAGCTGCTGTGAGCTCTGACTGTGTCCACACTAATGAGACCGAATACAAACACAAGGCACTCATTTGATTCCCTACATGAAGAGTTCATTCTCACGAAGCTTAAACTATAAGCTTAGTGACTTTTTTACAGTATGTTTGCCCCCGTGACCCAGTCTGAACGTCAAAATTTGTCCGGCGGAACCAAATTAGTTCCTCACCCCTGGCATATCATATAAAGCATCTTGTCAATACGCCTTACTCTATCTTCTGCCTCCCATGTATTGTGTCTCCATCTCCATAATTAATCCATCATTAGTCCTATACAGACAAAAGGCAGCTCTAACCGAAGACGGATGTGTCCTACTCTAGTGTACTGCAGACTAAGGATCAATGAGCATGCCTACTTTTCTCTGTAAATGCCAGGTCCTTACGGAGAGACTGAGCAAGGAAAGTCACTGAACAAAGAGCTGTGTGTTGAATGAGCTATGATTCAAACAGGCAAAGATAAACAGAAGGTCTATGGCAGGCATGGAACTCATAAAGGAGCCTTTCCAGTCCATTCAAAGCTGATAACATCCTCCTTTTGTGATCGATAGGCTAGATTTCAGGCTTTTCAAGCTATATGTGTCTTGACTACACATTTTTCACTTTGAAAGCCATAGTACAGTGCAGCATTCACAGACACTGATGGATGTTTTTGGCTCTTTTCTTATGTTGTTTGCATCATGGAGAGATTAGTATGGTGCAATATGACCATTTTCACACAGCATGGAGTTAAGAATAATTTACATTTCTTCTACTTCTTTTCCCTTTTATACAGTGATGTAAAGTACACAAGTAAATGTAAAGGACTATACTTACGTAAACCTTTTAGGTATCTGCACTTTAGTGATTTTTAGAGCGGATACTTTTCACTACATTTGAGAGCAGTATCTGTACTCCACTACAATTTTTAACTGGACTCAAAACTAAAGTACTTTTCATATAGATTGAGAAGTTATTAATGAAGTTCATGGTGATAGTCTTTGTATAGGTTTTGAGTTCAAGCCCCAGCTTAGTGCAAACCTTAATTATAAACATAAAATTCACTAGACCAATTAGTTTGTTGATGAAAAATCACATTTAATGAGTGTTTTGCACTTGTATCTGTACCTTTACCTATGTAACAATTGAGTAATTCTTTCATCACTGCTTTTAAATCAATCACATTTATAGTAGACAAACACAAAGAAATCAAAAAGAATGTTATGTTGTATATCAAACATGGGCAAATGAAACAAACCACTCTAGGTATGTTTTTGATGAGAAAACATCACTTGGTTGAAGACAATTCATCACAATATACAGGATCTGTGTAATGTACTTATTCTTCCTACATTCTACATTGACCAAACTGCAGCTCTATCACTTTCGGTGTTGATTCCAATGCATTCGCAGGGCTGAAATGTGGTCCAGCAGTCGTCAGCAGTTTGGAATAAAGAGTACTTATTAATTTTCTCTGTAGATACAGTAGGTCACTACAGCGCTGCCAATGATTTTACTTCCTCTATATCTATTAAAATGAGAAAGCGCACTGTATGTAGGTGATGAAATAAAGAATATTTCTCAGTTGAAAATGTTCACCTACAGTCTTCAGTCTCAAAAAAAGTTCTTTGGACCTGTAAATATTTAATTTGGGGTGTGTGTTGAATGTGGGTTTTGCCTGAATGTGAGGTATAGCAAAAGAAAATTGCTATTCTGTCAACTGGACAAAAGTTTCACTCTTGAAAAGACAGAATTTAATTTTTTATTTTATTTTGCTATGGACCCAAACCTGGATGACAGAGGGAGTACAATGAATGTGCGGTACAGAGTATGAACATGTTTCTGCATTATATTCTTGACTTATGTATTGCAATTATTATTGCCTTTTAAATTGTTAATTTGATGTCTGTAAAAAGGTCTATATAGAGACTGGGGCTACAAGTTAGCCCAGACTGCAAACACTATGGTACTAGCTATAGATTAATTCAGAACAATTAATCATAAATAACACTGCTTCCAATTAATATGGCAGGCTTTTGGACTCTCATAAATGCTTTACATTGTATTGTTCATTCACTCCACCAACATTCACTCACACACCACATTAATTCTACGCAATGTGTCCCTGTCCCTCCATCATTGTCCCGGTCCCCAAAAAGCCCTGGATCACTGGATTTAATGACTACAGGCCTGTGGAGCTAACGTTTGTAGTCATGAAGTCATTTGAACGCCTGGCCTTGCCCCACTTCAAGTCGTTCACCTCCTCCCTGCTGGACCCCCTGCAGTTCGCCTACAAAGCCAACAGGTCTGCAGATGATGCCATCAACCTTGCACTCCACTTCATCTTGCAGCACCTGGACTCCCCAGGAACCTACGCCAGGATCCTGGTTGTGGACTTCAGCTCTGCATTCAACACCATTCTCCCTGCTCTGCTCCAGGACAAGCTCTCCCAGCTCAACATGCCTGACTCCACCTGCAGGTGGATCACTGACTTCCTGACGGATCGGAGACAGTGCGTGCGGCTGGGGAAGAATGTCTCAGACATTCGGACTACCAGCACAGGAGCTCCACATGCACTGCTGCAACTCCAGCCACGACTCCGTAAAAACTGATCCGGTTTGCGGACGACACCACCCTCATCGGGCTCATCTCGGACGGGGTTGAGTCTGTCTACAGGAGGGAGGTGGACCGCTAGTGGCCTGGACTTCAGCGCATTGTTGGTTCTGCTGAGAAGGTGAACGGCTGCAGACTTCCATCTCTGCAGGACCTGTACGTCTCCAGGGCTCTAGAACGAGCAGGTCGGATCACAGCTGACCCTTCTCACCCTGGACATGGACTATTTGAACCACTCCCCTCAGGCAGGAGGCTATGGTCCATCCGGACCAGAACCTCCCGCCACAAGAACAGTTTCTTTCCCTCTGCCGTTGGTCTCATGAACACTTCTTAAACACCTGCCACTTTAAACTACAATTGAACCAATTTCACTTTTCTGCACTACATCTGTAAATTAAACTGTAAATTCTTGTGTACATATTAAGTCTATTTTTATCTTATTCCAGGGCTATTCAACATAAGGCCCGGGGGCCAAATCAGGCCCTCCAAGTGATTTAATCCAGCCCACAACCAGTCTTTCAAATATATTCAATTATTTTAAAAATCTTGTTTACTGGTTTAATTATGTGTTAGCACTAGTTTAGACCTGGTTTGGTCTTGGTTTAGTCCTTGTTTAATTCTGCTTTAGAACAGTTTGGATTCTGGGTTAGTCCTGGTTCAGACCTCGTTCAGACCTTGTCTAGTCCTGGTTTAATTCTGGTTCAGAACTGGAACATTTTGTAAAGCGATGTTGGTAAAGCATTTTGTGCGTTATTCCACAACAAAAATCAAATCTATCAGTAGTTATTTCATTGCATTAACTCAATTTATTGAGACAGTGTTGGGGACAATCTGTGTGACCCACAATGTTTGTGACACTAGTGTCGTGTTGTGCACCTCTGGCCCAAAAAGACTTTGCCCTCCGAAAAATCGGGCCCTCGGGAAAATTAAGTTGAATAGCACTGTCTTATACTATAGTAAATTTTAAATTGTTTCCTAATGCATGCCCTTTTGATTTCATTTAGATGTTGTTTTATTTATTGCTTGGGGTTTTATGGTGCACCTTTATGCCGAAACAAGTTTCTTATGTTTATGAATTTTGTTCAGTGACAATGGCAATAAACCTTTTCTGATTCTGATTCTGAAAGTGTCATGCCAAAGTACACAAGGAGAGAATGCACTAGAATAACTGCAGCCCCCACCCCTCCCCCCACTGTTAGACATACAGGCCCGACCCTGCTTAGCTTTTTGGAGATAAGACAAGGTATTCTTAAGGAGCCTCATCCAAATAAATAAAATCACTATAATAAATTGAATACATGTGGAGCTGATTTATTTAAAACGGGTAAAGGTAGAGATATGTGGTATTAGTCACATGTATTGAAAACAGCATGAAGAATGACTGTATTATAAAGCTACTGCCAAGTTTATTGTCTTCGGTCATCATTGTTCTTTTTGTGTCCTTGTGTCTTATTATCAATACTTCTGAAGATGTGAAATATGCCTCACTGTCTTCATTTGTTTTCCAACTAACATAAATGTGGAATTTTCTCATGAGATTGAGATCTTTTGTGTGCATTCAATTTGAAAGCAGATGGAAGAAAATAAATGAACAGAAGAATAAACAAAAAGTGTGCTCATCCACAAAGCCTGTTTTGAAGAGAAATTGTTTGCAAAGATCTGCTATTTACAAAACTGTCTCTTGGTTGCAATTTCACACAACTGAATCTGCATATCTGCACCATCTCCACCAAAACAGGCAGATAATAATAACAGATATCAGATAATTTCTGAATACTGTATATAGATTTTTTAAAGTGGGCTTAGAGTTCAGATAAATAAAAGTTTTGATATGCTCTATGACAGGGGTCTCCAAAAGGCGGCCCGCTGGCCAGGTACGGACCCCGAAGCAATTTGGTCTGGCCCGCGGCCCAGTTTTCCATAATTGAAAATATATTATTTCATTGATTAAATAATAATAAAATCAGCTCTGCGCTGCTTTGTTGCAGCTCCGCCGCTGGTCTTGGCGGCCCAGAGAGCCCCCGGTTCCTCTGAAACATTGCCCTGTCAAAGCACAAACGCTTCATGCTGCAGACACTAAGTAAACTAACAGCGTCACTGATGATTTGGTGTGTAAATGTAACATGCGCAAGGACCGTACACCTGTGCGCCGCGTGTTTGGAAGTCTGCTCGTTAACAAAGAACATTACGCGCCGTGGCACCGGAGGTCAGCGTGTCTTCCTGGGCTTCGTAGTTGGATTGAAAGGTCTGCGTGAGTGAAAGGTACGTCAGACCGCTGTGTGTGATGCGCATATTGCTTCACAGGTAGGGTTATGAAAGGTGGTCTCGTCCTGGGACATGTGCACTTTAGCTTTAGGTGCATCTAATTTAATTTGCTAATTTCTCCGTGAATATGTGTCGGATTGTAATAAAACACACATCATTTTACATCTTAACGTAACTATGGAGACGAAGGAAAGATAAAAATACATTATTTCTCAGGTGAAAATCCGTTGTCACCAGTTTAGTGCTTTCAGGAACTTTCCCCGTTGTCCATTTCATTGCGTTGCATATATTTTCAATGCTCAGTCTGGGCTATTTTGAATAGACTGCTGCAGGTCAGAGAACTCCAAAAACATGCATGATTAGTGTGCATGTGGCCTAGTGACAGCTGCATTTTGTTCTGAAGAACTAAATGCAAAGTGAGATTTTTTTTGGCAGCTACTGTAAGGCAAGGCAAGTTTATTTGTAGAGCACAATTCGTACACAAGGCAAAAGTGCTTCACACAACAGGAAAAAAAATGCATTAAAATCATCAAAGACATGGCAGAAATCACAAAATCTTAATTTAAAAGTGCCATTTTCAGGCAATCCGTCAAATAGTTCAAGACATAAAAGAGAAGAGTGCAAAGAAAAGCATTTCAGTCATATGCACAGCCAAACAAAACAGTTTTTAGTTTAGATTTGAACATTGCCAGAGTAGCGGCCTGTCTCACATCCTCAGGAAGACTGTTCCAGATTTTAGCTGCATAAAACTGAAACGCAGGCTACTGGGTTTTAATATTCTTTGAACTAAATGTTCTAATGACATTTATTTTAAAATAGTCCTGATTTAGTCCTGATTTAGTCCTGATTTAGTCCTGATTTAGTCTTGTTTTAGACCTGTTTTAGACCTGCTTTAGTCCTGCTTTAGTCCTGTTTTAGTCCTGCTTTAGTCCTGTTTTATAGTTTATCCATGTTTTCTGGTAGATATGGTTCGTTTAGTCTTGGTTTAAACCTGCTCTTGTCCCAGGTCTGTTTTGCACTAGTCGAGTCATGTTTCTGGTAAACACTGGGTTTGCGTTGCCTGGGTTTTAGTGCTTTTGTCCTGTTGTAATGTAATATTGTTATGATGTTTTTACTTCTCTGAAAGTAAAGTCATAAAACATAAAATTGTGGTGGGATTTTGTAGTCCAGCCCCCGGACGTTAGCCCTTGGAAAAATCTGGCCCCCTGGAAAAAATATAATTGGAGACCCCTGCTCTATGAGATCATTTATATATTTATCTTTGGTCTTATATTTTTGAATTTGTAATTCTTCATTCATTCAGGCGTGCTCCATAATAATAATAATAATAATAATAATAATAATAATAATAAAAAGGTTTCAAAGGTAGTCATCCAGACACGTTTTTAACATCAAGAGGATTTTTCAGAATACAGTGAGCCGCCACAGTGCAGCGCCCTAGAACCCATCCTGTCTTTAGATATATGATCTGTTACTATTTTGCATTCAGTGAGATTGCACATAGATTTTAGTGCAATTTATTCTGTTACAAAATGTTTTCATTACGTTTTTTGTTTTTGTTTCATTCGTTTTTATTTTTCATTTCAATTATAAAATGTAAAATTGTCAAATATTTGTAATAGAAGGAGACCTGATTTTTCCATCACCTTTAAAGAGAACATTTTTATTTTTGGGGCAATTGACACTCCCCCTGCTTTCTCTGGGCGGAAAACCATTCTAGCAACATGACTGACATTGACCCAAAGACAACTATCCTGGCTCTTTGTTTATATTTGGCAACGTTAAAAAAATAAACACCTTTGGGTCAGTTCTCTGACAGTGTATTTTCACAGGGGAGCTGCAGGGGGGGTAATGTTACTTCTGCTACTACTTCAGGTGTAACAGTATTCACAAGAGATAAACAAACCACATATTTTTTGTGGCTTTTGCATGACACACACTGGCCGCAGGTGCAGATGAATTAGGATAGAGCCAATCTAACACATTCATGTCTGATCCACTGTGCTGGAGAGGTGGTATGATTACCTGCCTGAATATATTTGGCAAATGGAGGATGTGAAAATGCAGGTTACAATCTGGGGCACGCAGGGGGTTGGTCTGCCCAAACTTTATTGTTTCTCCTCTTTCTGAGTTGGGCCGGCGCTCTAGAGAATTTTCTGCTTCAAAATAGGTTGTTATTTTTGCACCTGCTTCATCTGAGTATTGCAGAAAATTAAATCTATCCAAACTTTCTTAAAAGGCTAGAACATGACATTTTCTGAAGCCACTGAGTTGTGAATGTATTTGCAAAGGCATAGTTTCATTAATGTGCACAAGTGCTTGGTCTTATCACCAGTTTTGGCCTGACTGCGGGAAATTAAAAAAAAAGTAAACAATTGAAAGTGTTACCTCAAAATAATTATCTGCAAATAGAAAAGTTTATTGTAGATCTTGGAAATTGTAATATTTAGCCAGAACTGAGACCATTGCTTAGAAACCTGTCGAGTAGAGTGTTCAGATTGGAAAGTGCTGCGGCGGTGGACACATTAAAGACCTGTGGTGCTCTGAGCCTGTCTGGGCTGCTAATGTTGTGCTTGATATTAATTCATTATGCTAATTTGGGTTCAGTGTATTCCCACAGAGAGAACCCCAGTGAGAAAAGGTGTGAAGTCAGGCCTGTGCGTCTGGGCTATGTATAATATTTCTTAATGAGAACAGAATGTTTTGATGAGAGAATGTTGCAGCTACGGATGCGCAAATAAACTATGCATAAGAAATCGTGTTCCTGTTGCAAGATATTGGTTCAGTGTTGGGCCTATGCCGTGCACTGGTACTCAGCTCCACCACTTTTAAATATGCCCATATTGAGTACCAGCACTTCTCTGAGTGGTCAGCACGTTCTCCTTTAGTACCGGTACTCTACTCGGCTTTAGTACAGGTACTCTGCCCGGAGCTGGCAAATGCTTGGAACGCCTCTGTATATGTAGTTTGGACAGTTAACATGAATGGATTTATCCCGAGGTGAAGCTTGAGCTTAAGGCAGTGGTCCGCAACTTGTGGGTTAGGCCGCAGAATGAAATTATAAATAAATACAGTAAATGACTGAATGAATTAAATATAAAATTGCATAAATATGTTTAAATTTGCAAAACGTATAATTTTGACTTATTTTATCATCAATGGGGGAAAAAAGTACTGGTACTTCTTTTTGTCAACTTAAAGCACTGTCTATAAGGCAGCTTTATTTGTGGAACACAATCATATGGCATTCAAAGTGCTCCACAGAACAAAAATGGCGCGCTACAAGATAACTCCTCCCTTCAGAGGAATATAAAAGCCAGTCCCCATCAAAGCTGCTTCAAAATTGCATAGAAGCTAATTGAACAAGTGGCAAAACATATTATAAAGAGTCTGTCTGAGCTCCTCACAAGCCACCCTGCCGTTTCACGGCAATGCAATCTATCAGGTGTAAATCCTGTAAAAAGACATAGACATAGAACAGGCATTCGGAAAAAAACACCAAACAGAATGTGAGAAAGAAACAAGATTCACAAGGACAAAGAAAGACAAAGCAGAACAGGAAAATCTGTGACATCAGATCACTGCAAAAGGAACAATCACATCATAGACAACGGAGCTGAAACCAACAAGTTTAATGCTGGAACAAGGAGGCCATTGAAATCAGGAAGTGTGGCACAAACAGAAGTGGAATGGCCAAAAATGATACTGAAGAGTATTCAGTAACTTGACTTTGAAAAAATTAAGTACTCAAGTAGAAGAACAAATTAGTGGTCTAAGAAATTACTGAAGCAAGAGTAACTTCTGTTTTATAATTTGAACTTCATGTTATTGGAAAGATTTTTTTTTTTACAAGACACAAACCCTGGTATTTTACATAAAACACATACATGTCTGAAGGAGCGGCGCAAGAAACAAAAATGATTTAATATTGTCAATATAAAGCTTTTGAAAACTTGTAGAATATACACAGTGGGAAGAAGAACCCACACTTTTTTCTCAAGTAAGAGTTCCATTACTAAATATTACTCAAGTAGGAGTAAAAGAACAGATTTGATGATGACTCGCACCTAGCAGCTGAACATGTCAAGGTAAATACATATCTTTTATAAAAGTTGTTTGAATAAAAGAAATAACACACTGCAACTGTTCCATTATACAGTATTGGCCCCGATAGTCTAATATGTTTTAACAGTTTATTTATACAACACTGTTCGGTTGTTACCTGAGCAGTAACATTACATACTTGGATCATATTTGTAATAAATGATTTCACTGGAGTCAAATGCAACTGACGGAAAATGAATCCTCAGTGTCACACAACCAGCGTTACGAGACAGTGCCGTGATTCGCTTGTCAAGTGTAAAGTATATCTTACACTCTTACGCATGCTGGTTTTGACAGATACAGAAGTTGAACCTCAAGAGTGTTTGTTTATGGCAGTGTGAGTATTGGACTGTGGAAGAGCTGCCATGTTGAGGCCTGACAGCTCAAATCAACTCCAGAGAGAAAGGCTTTAGTCCACTGAGGTCTAACCACAGCCATTAATGCTCCACGCTGATATAAACAAACATGTCTTTCAGATGATATCGAAAAGTACTCTTCATTACAAGACAATATAAATCTGTTAGGGGAAAAATTTTACAGTGATACATCATTGTTGTAAATAGCTGTATTGACTCGCTTTTGACTTTGCTGCACAAATCATTGTCCCGCACTCATCCTGCCCTGATAGATGTGTCATTACGGAAAACAGTTTTGCCGTATTGGAATGAAGACAGTGAGTGGATGATTTATTGAATCCCCTCATGCCACATTCATTACCGCTATTACTTTTGTTTGTAAAAAAAAAAGACGACACAATTGTGCTTTTGTGCTTTGTATTGAATTATCATGCAAGTTGATCGCCAATTTGCATTTCACTCATTGGAAACTGTAATATTGTAGTATTGTAAACGTCTATTGACTTCCTGCTCAAAACTAGAGCACGGATAAGCCTTGTCTGGTATTTCATTGCAGCAAGTAGCACATCTTAATACAAAAAAATATAAATCACTCAAACTGGACCTGACCTTGACTAATGTAATAATGAGTGAGAACCATTATAAAAAAAAGTTAAAAAAAGTCAGTTTTGCATAATGTGTCTCCTTCAATATTGATGGAATTTTTGCTCTGAAATGGGAGCCACATCTTTGATATATGTTAGGCGCAAGTGGTTGTAAGAAAAAAGACATTTGGAAATGTTTATTCTGTTATCCAAGGACTACTAGAAGGCGAAGGATTTTGATCTGTTGTGTCGTCTACTCTGCTGCCATTCTGTTTCTTGTGTTCTTGTGAGGTGTAGCGGTTGAATAAATAACTTGTATAACTTATTATAGTAGCGAGCAAAGTACTAATGTGTTTCCTTCCTTAATTTAGAAAAGATGTTTGGTATAATCCTTTTTATTTTCTATATTATTGTTTATTTGTATGTATGTATGTATGTATGTATATTTTCTTGAGCAATATATCACCCTTCAAAATGTTTTATCGTCACAGACCTAGTGCTACCAATATGTGAGCTCTACATACAGTAAGTATTAAGTGTTATGTTAAGTTTGTGCTGTCTGTCTGTGGTTTCTCGGGAGCTGAACCACAGCAGGTAATGACAGGGCTTACCGAGTGTCTCATTACCCTGAACTAGAGCAGTGATGCCAAAACTGCTCCACCGGGCTCCGAGTCATTTAAGCCACGGGCGAGTGAGTCTGCTCCTCACTTCACTGGACTGGGCCTCTCCTGGTGAACAGGTGCTCTCCGCTCGAGCATCCGCGCTTGTTTATCCACAGCTTGTTTTTCCATCATGTTGGAATTACTACATGACAGAAAAAATAAAGGCTGAAAGGAGAAGTGGTTCTGCTGACAATTCAGGATTGTTCCCATGGCAAAGCAACAGTCACTTCAGATTGTTGCCGGCCAGAAATGGATGGAAAAACAAAGACAAGACATTTTGGTTGAATTGGGTGAGTTGAAAAAACAGCATATTTCTCAGGTCCAAGGCGCATCCGTCAGCTGATTTTGAAAAATGTTTTCGTGAGTTTAAGTCAAACCTGTTTTGTCCCAGTACAGATATATTGTAAAAGCAGCTCTGTGAGGCCGCTGTGTGTTGTCTGTGTAATTAAAGAGAAGTGTCGCATTAGCATCCTATTGGTTTTTAAATTCACTGTGATGGCAAACTCTGCTTTGAAAGTTGTGAAAAGTGCTTAGAAACTCATAGAGGTGAATAACTAGGATGCTCGTAATGAAGTATGTAAGTGCACAATAACTTTGGACTGCTGCAAACAGATTAAAATTAACTAGCTCTCTTTTTCATGTTTTTAGGACAGTAAACATCAGGTAAAGCACTTTTAAAGCAGTTTGTCCGCCTAATTATTTCTTTTATATATCTGTAAAACAAATAAATTACCATAGACAGAAAAACTGTTGGCCTAAAGTCAATTTACTTTATGAATTCAAGCCACATTTCTTTATTCTTATATCACAGAAATCGATGAAAAGGAAAGTTTCGCTGTCCTGTTTATACTGATTTGTGACCTATTTGAACAAAACGGAACACAGCACTGTGGCTTAGTGTCAAAAACAAAACTAAATCCGCCATTAAAACGGGAATAATATAGATACATTATTTAAATGCATGAATCATTTCGACAATCATTCTACTAATTATAGTCAAAATAAATAATATTTAAAAGTCTGTTTTGACAGACAAAGCAATGGGAAAATATACAGTATGTACATCCCAATGGAGGACCACAAAATACATGTTTGCAGGGAGTTTTGTTGGAAAAAATTGATTGCTTTTTTCCTCTGAAGGATTTTTTGGCTTGTAGGCTTTGTTTGACAGGACAGGGCAGCATGAAATGGGAATGAGACTTGGGAATGATATGCCACAAATGGTTGAGAAACGGATTCAACCTCACAATGCTCACAATTATTTTTTCATAACATCATTTCAAAGTGCTTACTATTGACAAGGAAATCGTTGTGACTGTTGGAGAAACTGGTTGCCAGGACGCCGTGGGAATGTTCTGATGCTCAGATATATTGAACAGAGAGTAACAAAGCACCAACAGACTGATCCCACTGGATTTCAGCTCGATGCATCAGGGCCGCAAAACTCCTGCCATGGACACAATAAATTTATATATTTGGAGCTCACTTGTGGTGGCAAGGAAGAAGGTCATCACAAAAACATGGCTGACAAACTGAACGAATGATCAAGGTCTGGAATTACAATAATTGACATACATAAAATGGAAATCACATTCGGGCTTAATTTGAAAACAGACAAATTTGAAAGACTTTGGACAAACTGGGAGGTTGTTTTTGGATTATGATGCCTTTATTTACGTTGGATGTCTTTTGTTTGTTTGAATCTTATTTTTACTTCCTGTGCTCACTTTGGTCCTCTTATGTCTTATATGTTTAGAAAAAAATTAAATAATAATAATAATAACACTGCTGCTGGGACCATAAAGTGAGGAATACACGTTGTGTGATGTAAAAGTTAAGAATCCCATTCACTATTTGTTATTTTTGATTGATACAGTGCAGTACTATGAACAGTAACTATGGACTCATACTACCAGTCCACTCGCCTCTAAGGAAGCAGACATATTGTAAGTTAACACTGTAGGGCACACACAAAGCAATACAAAATGAGTGTTCTTTTCTATTTGAGCTTTGCACGCTTCCTGAAACTCTCCCAGGAAGGAAAAAATAAATGGGCGGATGTCCCTAAAGGGCCCACAACCTAGAAGAGTCCCTCGTCACCAGGAAACACACAGGTTGACTTTGGTCTGCTGATCTTTGAGTAAACCTTTATATTTTCAGTCCAACACAGAAAGCAAAGCAGTGCAAAACAACTACTGAAATGACACTTAGTGAACTCTGATCTGTAACTGACTTTATCTGTATATGCTTTTCAGGGTCAGTCGATTTTTTGGTACTTTTAATGTTTTGTAACTTTGTAATTATGAGGGGTTTTTTTATGTTTCGCTGTGCACTCTGAGCTTTTTGTACATGTTTTTGTGTTTTTAAACTACACACAATGTGGTTTTAAACTACACTTTTGTGGCAGTGTATCTGTTTGTAAATGTACTATAGAAATACATTTGACCTTGACTTTGACGTGTGTGTGTGCGCGCGCGTGTGTGTGTGTAAAGGCGTGTCAGAACTGGCAACCACAAAAACTATATTTTTACATTTGTCTAAAACAGTGCTTTTTGTTTTTATTTAACAGGTCACTAGGGTAAATTATATGCATGTCTCTGTGTGTACAAGCTTATATAGCGCACATAATTCCCTATACATTCCCCAGTTTTTCAGTACACTTCGGTTTTTAATTTTTCTAATTTAATTAAGGCTTTCTGGACATCATTAGATCCAAATCTGCCTCCAGTGTCAATGTATAAAAATAAATAATGGAAAGTCTGAACTATTTTGGTGAGAAATGAGACACAGACTGACTCGATTAAGGCCTGCACTGATCTAATTTGAACTCACAAGACGCCATTTCTGCTCGGGTGAAATGAGTAAATCAATCAGGACTCTGCCTCTGAGACTCTGCACTCATTCAGCCACAGATTCATAAGAAAATACTGAATACCTCACTGAAACCAAGATGCATTTCTCCAGAGAGTGTTTGTTTTGGATGGTAAAATGCTTAATGATAAAAAATAGTGTGAGATCAGTAAGAAAAATGGCAAATATTAATGCATATATTTTAATTCATCAAATTATTATTAGTATTTTTCTTTACAATGCAATCAAAGGAAGTTGTTGTGTCCCAATTAAACAATAATTGACCCCACATTTGGTGATTAGAGTGAGATTAATAAGGCCCATGGTTTCACCTATACCATTCATCTTAGTTTTACAGTAGGCCAAAGTCAGCCATATGTTCAAATCAAGGTTGAGGATGATCACGTCACTACCCCGCTGTGTAACAGCTGTGAGCACCATCTCTGGGCCAAGATCACTTTTTTTTATTAACAAGTGAGCAAATAAAAAACGTGTTCAAATATCTAACAAAGACAGCTGTGTTTTGTCAATGTCATATTTTTGAGTAAAACTGAGTAAAACTGAATAAGAAGTAATCTGTAATTACTAAAGCTACAGATATTTATTGTCGACATAACTAAACTAAAATGTAGAGACTGGATCCGAGTTCCCCCTTTTGAATAACAGAGCCCTAAACTTGTGATTTTTTTAAAATAAAATCATTAAAAAAGAATAAAATAAAATGTTTTGTGTTTGACTTTCTGCATACAAATGTAGTAGACTAAAATAGTATGACATTTCCATACTTTTTTATTTCATTTTCTACCGCTAAAATCTTCCAGCTAAGGTCCTGATCAGCTCAAGATCAGGAGATGGGTCCCGACAGGTTGCCCGAGTGCTATTGAAGAATATGTCAAACACAGAGAACAACTGTTCCTACAGGGAATATTAAGTATACCGTAAGCTTAATCTTACTGTCTAATATTACAGTAATTGCGGCCCCCTGTAAGTATGAAATGCACATCTTCTTTGTGTACTTGTGTGTAAAGTGTGTCAAAATGTGCAATGCATAATGCATATGTTTGTAGTTACTCCCCATAAACATCATCTTTGGCAATATCTTATGCTCATATTTGTCCATTTGCATCAGAAATTACCAGTGTAAGTCTGTGCTGTACTTCCTATATATATATTTTGAATTGGCATGATGTAAACTTTCAAACACAAATCCCTAAATTGCATGACATTGAAATGCACCGTCTTACCCCCTAAAGAACTACCTTCCCTATTCTGAATTGAGGTACAGCACTGCCTTTTTCAATCCCATTTGCATTCATCCTCCTTCTTAGTGAATAAATCCTTTCTATCCTCTCTTTAGCCTGAAGCCTCCTCCAGAGAAAAGCTCTGTCTGTAGGCATCGCTAATGGCATTCGTACGTATTCAGACAAGCACTTATCTTTGGGATGTTTGTCAGGAGATTTACAGTCAAATAGGTCACAAACCGTGCACACAGCACACTTCATGGTCTGTGGGCTACAACTGCACATTATAAAAGCTATAATATGAAATAATATGAAATACAATATCAACTATTGAATGCATAAATGGTAGAGGGAAATATTTCTCTTTACTGCACCTGCTTTTAAAACTAAACTTTTATTGCCATTCTCCACTTCAAAGATGGAGGACGGCTACAGTCACTTCATTTGAGAAAGTCTAAAACAATAAAAAGTATATCATGACACAACACTCTTGATTGGCACAAAAATGACAATATCCTTGAGTAAGACCATCTTTACAACCAAAGGATCACAACCAGTCCTAGTTTAGCTGTCAGTGCTGTCATGGGATTCGAGTTCTTTTACAAATCCCGGGGCACTGTTCAACCGCATTATAGATTATCTAATGCAACCGTATATATTTATATTATTTCCATTATGTCGAGTGCTTTGTAAAAATATATGTATATATGTTTCTTGAGCCGTAGAAAAAAATCCAATCCCTCCATAGATAACATGTCTTCAATCATTTCTAGCATGGGTTCTCACTTTAAAATTGTTCCTTAAAATCGCTTTTCTTGCTGCAATTGACAGTGTTTTAAATATATAGTAGAAAAAGATTCAGTTGTAGTCATCTGGACTCTGTTTTAGAAAAAAACGATACGTTTCAACTCTCATTCAAGAGTCATTCTCAATCAGTGAAACAAGTCTGAGAACTCCTGTTTATATCCTACTCTGTGAAAGCTCTGCCCACAGGGCGGGACCTCCTGATAATGGGCCATTGAAACTTAACTGGGATGGGCCTATTGTTCCCTGACTTTTGGCTCCCTCTCCGTGAGTGCCTGTTTAGCATCAGAATGCCCCGGGCGTCTCCAGGGTTTCAGCAAACCATTATAAACAACTGGAAGGTTGAATCTTAAAACATCCATTACGATTTAAGGAAGGATTCTCTTTTTTAACAAAGATGGCCTCCTTAACTCCTCTTTCAAACCATCTTTTCTCCCTGCTCAGAATCTCCACCTCACTGTCTTCAATAGAGTGGTTTGTGGCTTTGAGGTGAAGATGCACGGCGCTCTGGGGTCGTGAACTCGCGTGTCTTCTGTGCTGATAAAAGCCTCTTGTGAAGTGGCTGTTTAGTCTCCCCTATGTACCGCTCTTTACAACTTTCTTCACTGCTTGACTGAAGAAACTGATTGAGAATGACTCTTGGATGAGAATCGAAACGTATCGTTTTTTCTAAAACAAGAGTCCAGATGACTACAACTGAATCTTTTTCTACAATGGAACACTCCTGGACGAATGAGGGATTACACTGACATGTTTTAAATATATACTTGTTTACCTTTCAAGTACTTCTCCAGCCAGAAGGCCCAACAGAAACATCTTGGGCTCTTTAGTGATAACATAAGTCATATTGGAACTCAACAATCCCGCCCACTTCGTAGTTCGCCGTGGTTCCATGTGTTTTCAGCCCACATGTAAAAACGTAACATTTCTCAAAATGTTTCAATAACTTGGCGGTTTATAACGTTTATAACAGATTTGAAATAAAATGAAAGGTCTTATGCTCATTACTTACCACATAGCTGATTAGCCATGAGCAAACTTTCAAATATTGAACTGCTAGGGTTTCAGATGACATCACAACATTCTATTGGTCAATAATATTCAATACTGATGGGGGCGGCAACTGAAATAGATATTGTTAAAAACACAGATTTGTGTTGTAGTATAATAAGTTCCAGGGTTTAGTTACAAATACAAATTCTAAGGGTAAACATTTCATGGAATAGTACAATGTAGTCAAAAGGAAAATCTGGCTCTTGCCCCCCCAAATATATATATATATATACACGCATACGCTCACTCACACACACACACACACATACATACAGTACGTTAAATAAAAAAAACAAAATATCTGAATCTCTATGGGAAACATTGATGGAAATGTTTCTTCGGAAAGCAAGCAGTGTGCGGTCCCTGTCGAGCTGCATAGTGTCTGTTGTGGAGAGTGGTTAGCATTCGGCTGCCCACGCTGCCTCCAATATTGATATTCAAGCCCCTGCACTCATTTTAGCAGAATAAAAGAATCGAAAAAAAAGCACTTGCTCCAAAACTCCCTCCTTAACTGTAATTCTCTGTACATAGTAATGCCTATTTTTATTTTTATTTTTAATTACTAATAGTAATTTTCAATTGTTTCTTAATAACATGCCCTTTTGATTTCATATATGTTGTTTTTTATTATTGATCAGCGTTTTATGCTGAGACAAGTTCCAATGTTTGTGAATTTTGTTCATTGACAATGGCAATAAACCCCTTCTGATTCTGATTCTGATTCTGATCATTCTTTGCTTTTTACATTTTGTTTGTGCTCAAGCATGCGGCTGTTCAAAACCACTGCAAGCTAAATCATAAGTGACACAGATCTGGTTCCATCACCTACTTTCACACCACTCAGAACAAGGACATGAACACAGCCCTCTTTAATATTTCCCTAAATGAAACAGGGCTAAAAGTCGTTATGAGCTCTGAGCAGTTCTGTCAGCGAGGCAGCTTCATCAGACCAATGTAATTCAACTCACAATCTCACACTGACCATATGTCAGTCTGCACAAGAGGAAAACACAAACAAGCTGCAATTGGACAGTGCACAGAGAGAGAGAGAGAGAGAGCGGGAGAGGGAGAAAGAGAGGGAGAAAGAGAGAGAGAGATTATTTGAACTCCGCAGACAAGACAAAGGAATAGTTCAGCTGGGCAGGAAAAGTATGAGATTTTGCAGGCCCCCCGTGCAGTTTTAAGTTGACATATCTGTAAAGTGACATTCAGGAGAGACTTAATAAAATATATTATTAATAAAATAAAGAGGGTATTTTGACGTCATAAATTTGAGTGTTTTGCTGTTGTACTCCTGTAAGCCTGATATTATTGCTTATAAACGATGTCTCTTGTAAAGGATTTACAAATGTACACAAAACACACCATCTTAATAAGAAAATTAATTGTTTGTTGTGTCTCAGATTTCAGATGGGAGCATGAAATGTATATTCGAAAAAGGACTATTACAAATGTGGATTAGGTTTGAATATTCATATTAATAAAGTTTATTTCAATTAGCACATCATATGCTTTGAAATGTGAATTATGATTTCTTAATTGGTGTGAAGTTGAATATACCGTATTTTCCGGAACCTTCAGCCGCTCCCCTATATAAGCCGCATTTGCTCTATTTTTAAAAAAACGATAATAAAACAATACATAGGCCGCACCTTTTGTATAGGCCGCAGAACTCTTTCCTTGACTTTTGGCATCGCATGAGCTCGTCCCGCTGTCCCCTCCGTCCCCTCCAGCGTCTCACCGGACATTCATTGATGTTAAGCTTGCGTGCAGCCGCGCGGTTTCCTAGCAAAGATCGATGGCCTTCAGCTTAAAACTTGCTTCGTACGAACTTCTTCGTTTGGGCTTCCATAATGATGCGGCAAGAATTTGAAAATAATTTATAAGTTGGTAATTTGTCGTCCGTGTTCTATTTGCTAGCTGAATAAAAAAAGCAACATCTGCTTCTTTGCTTTAACTTTTCTGTAGTTTTGATTCCCAATTCCGGTTAGTTCGCCCCTAGCGGTGAAAGAAAAAAACCACAGAAAAGCCGCAGCCTCTAAATAAGCCGCATGGCTCAAAACATCTGACAAAAGTAGCGGCTTATAGCCCGCAAAATACGGTAATTCGTTTGAACAAAGGTGTTATGCACGCACAACAGTAGCAAAGTTGACAATTCTACAGATACCAATAGACATGACGCCAAATCTTTTTCAAAACATGAACTATAAAAAAACCAACAGCTTCTGTATTTGCCTTTTTAATTAGACAGAGGAGACATTGTTCATTAACAATGGCAATAAACTCTTTCTGATTCTGATTCTCTGAAAAGGTGAGAAAACACGATTGTGTATCACAACATACAAAGACAGTAATGAGTAATTTAACTGAGATGATCAACTAACTCCAAATCTACACTGAATACAATACTTCAGTCTCTTGCTTAGTCTGTTGTTATATTGCCACAGATTCACTAATCCTGACACCCATCTCACTGATCCAAAAAGAACTGTGCAGCAGAACAGTTTAGAAACAAATTCTGCATTATAGCAATTGAGCTGACTGACAGCTATCACACTTTAGTATTTAATGAACTATTTAACAAAAGATTTGCGAACAGCGAGCACTTTAGAATGAACATACAGAAAATGCCCTTTTATTTAGTCTGTGTTTGTCAGTATGGGAGACAGACAGTTATCAGTCACCAAATAGCCTTCCGAGTTTAGTTTAACTGACGAAAAGAGTAAAAGAGTCTAAATAAGATGCCTATTCAAGGCCATTCACCATAAAACCAGATAAATATCTTGATTCTTACACATTTGCACAAGATGGAATTCACAAAATTAGCTGATCTCTTAACTTAGCGGACTTTCTAAATATTTGGCATGTCATTGCCGACTGGTTTTAGCGTTCCATGTTCCAAAGCCCTAACTTTAACCAAATTAACTGTTCCTAAACCTAACCCTAACTCTGATCTTACCCTAAAAGTTAAATAATATATTGTCAAAAACAAACATTTGCTAAGAACATTACAACACTCATCTCTGTCCCCGGAATGAAATGCCTATTATCTTATTATGAATTGCTTAAATAAACTGGTAGTAAAAAATGTAATTATAAATATACTAAAATAACAAATTTTTTTAATTAAAACCTCAATCCAACTAAAGGGAATATTCTGCAATCAGGAAACAAATAAGTCAATGCAAATAATTCATTGTATTCATTATTGTCAGTGACTGGTCTTTTTGTTCAGAATGTGCTTTGACGAGATTTTATAAATGATTCATTGGCTTGCACAATTTGACACTATTCCAGAAATATCAAACATTAGGGGTGGTAAATAAATATAATTTCTGATGGAAGATACTGGCGCTTGCTTGTTTCCACATACACATTGTCCACAGTCTGACATAAACATAAGTATCTGACATTTATTCCATTTTGGGTGTTTTAATTGCTCAAAAATACTTCGCCTTTCCACCGATCTGCCCTCCAACTTGGACCGGGTAGCGCCACCTGCTTGTCTCAATGGAAATGGACAAAATGAATGCGTAACTCGAACCCTTTTACACAACGCAAATCAATCCGGTCTTGTTTTCTAGTTTATGAAATATTGATGTAATGATGTTCCTGTGTCCCCAAAGCCCTATCACATCTTGTACATCTACAGTTTGTTGTTGCAGCCCTTCTGTAACCTCCACCTCAGCTTTTTCTATACCATGGGACAGATTATGTCTCTTTGCCCTCAAAGTTGTCCCGACCTGCTGCAAAGGGTTTCGGCTGTGTCAGACCTGAAGACTGTTAATGTCAGTCTCTCCACCAGTGGGATCTTGATAGCAGCAGAAGCGCAGTAACCTTTGTCAGGGGATTGTGTTGCGGCTCTCATTCCTGGCCTCATTCCTGCCGTCTCTCTCTTCACTGCACTGGGACACGTCCTGGTCTTGGCCAGTGTAAAAACAGTCGACCCAATTGTCACTAAACCTGCAGAGAAGGCACTGTTGCTGTCTTAAAGTTGGCCGGTTGTGTCTTAAAGTTGGCCGGTTGTCACGGAAATCTTACTCACCCCACTTCATTTTTACTCACAATTCCAATAACAATCTCGACAAGATCATGTTTGGACCAAGTTCGCTGAAACAATATCACGTCCAAGCCAAGTCTGTGTGAAATACAGACACTATTGAGTCATTCACTGTTGTATATTGTATAGACTGACAGCTTTTCAATTGATAACTTACAATATCAACGTTGGAGTCAAAAGGCAAGATATCACATCAAGAATGCATTGTCAAAACTTGTTTCCAAAACTTGGAAACACAATAGGGGTCTTAAAATTGGCTTTCCAAAAGTCTATGAATTTCTAGCAGCGGTTACAGAGAAATAGGACATCAAATCACGATCTTTATGTTTGTGACTTTTTCTTTGACAACCTAAAAACTCCTATACTGTAATTGAAAGCGAAACTGCAGGGAAATGTCCAATCCCAATGGTCAACACCGTCAATCAAGTGGTGTAGAAATAATGACTTTAATGGGGCATGGGGGGCGGGGCCAGAGTGCAGAGCTGAGGTTGGTATCAAACAGAGAGAGAAATCCAAATGTTCCCAGGTGTATCACAGACGAGCAGCGATAATGTCCAGCATAAGAACAGAAAGGGTATTCACACATTGTTTCAATAAACGTTGATTTAGACACGTTTTCAAAGTATTGTTCACACAAAAATATGTTGTAATTTATGATGAAATATGTTAAGCAAGCTAGAAGTAAGAAAATAAGATACATACATGCAAAGACAGAATAGCTGTTTGGAAGTTACTCAAAACCAAGTTCACAAAAGTACAAAAATATACGCTCCCCATGTACAGATGATGTTTTTTTGTGTGCTCTTTTGTATCTTATGTAGCCCAATTAGTCCAAAATGTCCACTGAGTGAGAGGGGGTTAAAGTTCAAGTGCAAATTGTCTCTTTGAGCCCTTTTAACCTGCCTCACATTCGTACATGCAATTCAAATTGACAAAATGTGTGGACCTGTGACCTTAACTGAAATGTGTCAAAAGTTAATTATGGCACTGATGGTGAGCGGACCACTATGCATTTAAATTTGTGGTACACAAAATCTGCAGTAGGACGAGATGCCATATGCACACACTTGGCTGGGCCTAAATTGAATCTAGTGAGGATTAACTGAGACAGCAGAATTATATGTGACATTTATTATAAACTGACCTCAATGGCAAGCAGAAATATTTCCCATTGCCCCGGCACATATTACTTTCCAACTACCATAATCAATATAGATAAACCTCTGCGGTGACTTACAGTTGACCTGAATCTATACGATCTGTCTGAGAACATGAATCAAAGATAATTATTATTGAATAAAGGTCGTGTTCAGATTATCTGTTCTCTCAGTCTGATCTCACACTATTGACTTCATTAAATGAGCAAGTGCTGAACTGTCAGCAGCTTTTGTTTGCACTGAAGGACTCCATCTTTCTCTGTATCCATGGTTTTCAGTCACGTGACTTGGGACTTGTCCCCACCATTAGGCTGTTGCCTACCTCCACTGTTAGATAGTCATTCAAATCAGTGCATACATTGAAAATGAAAAGGGTTGAATACTTCAAGAAGACAGAAGTTGTGGGCTTTGATCCTTATCTACAGCGGCGAGTCTCTAACACAACTCAAAAGCAGTGACAACTTGCCAAAACAAACTTTTGCGAACATTTACATCTACGGTTCCTCATCCACAAGCCCTCTGCACCGATCTCAAAGCTTTCAAGAGCACAGGTGAGTTAGTGTGCAGGTGAGTGACTGTCTGATCCTAAAATATGACACTCAGAGAGTTGGAAATTAGGCTCATTAAAACGGTCTGCAAGAAAGCTAACGCTTATTAGCAAAGCCAAGCAATACAAACTACTATTAGCCAGCTGCTAACTACTGGAAACAAACAGCTCAGTGCTCAGTCATGAGTGATTTCCACTGGTCCCTCCTGATAACAGTAATCCATTTCTGGTGACAAATGTCACAGATGTTACAGAAGAGGAATCCTTTTTGATGAAACAGCCCACAGTGCCAATAAGGCTTTCGTCCTCAAGATGGCAGTGTCTTAACTTAAAATACTTTGAGTGTCCAGTGTTGCTTTATGGACATACAAACTGTGCGGGTACATTTTCTGTTATGTAACTATCTGGGGGAAATTGAAACAGTAATTTCTGAACATTCAGAGAAGACCACTTCTTATAAAGTATTAGAAACAGGTGTGACAGAAATAAAGCAGAACTCCAGGTATGTTATTGAAAAGGAACATGATTACAACATGGTCAAAAGCTCCAACCATATATATTTTTTGCATAGCTATGTTCCCTTTAAAACCTTTACTCTTTTAGAGCTTGTGTCACACATAGGTAAGATTTTGCTAAATGCTTGATAGAGTCGGTGAGAGACACAGACCTAGACACAGAGCCACCCACAGGACACTGCAGGACCTGACCCGTATCACACCTTTGATTGTGTTGAGCAGATGGCACAGTGGCCAGAGTCACTGGGATCGAGCGGTGTGGCGCCACTTTGATGCTTTGCCAGTTTGTGTCTTTGTTCAGTCACCAGAAAAAGTTCAATGTCAAGACACTGATTTTCTGCCTCGAAAGATCTTCAATCACATAGTTTTTGTATGTTTCACAAACCAAAAAACTATAGCAGGCAAAAACTGAAGCCCTCAAACCAATTTTTGTTGACCCTCAAGCCTCATGCTGAATTGGCCCAAATTACAAATTGATAACCTCAATAACTGACATCTAAATGTGATACAACCCCGAAGGTATGGCCCTCCGCCTTGTACGATCTACTTCAGTATGCGGCCCTCAATAAAAAAGGTTTTGAGGTCCCTGAACTAGAGCAATGTCCTTCCATTTCAAATTATAGTCACAACCTATTGAGAATGAAAGGTTGTCAGAGAATATTTTCATATAATGTGCATTTTGCCTGGTTTGCCTGGTCCCAGCTCTGTTAACCACTGTGACAACTGGAATCCAAAAGTCTTTACACGTCTTTATAGCCCTCAGCAATTATATGATTTTATTTGACAACTATAATCACACTATAAAAGAACATTTAGTGATTTTAATAAAATTTTGTGATTTAATAAATTAACACAGCGGTAAAGGTGCAAGCCCATTTCAAATTCATTATTCATCGTAAAGTTAGTGTTGAGGAGGATTACTTACTATGGCAGTGTGTGCAAAGCTTGTGATAACCTGGAGGAGGGATTTTTCTAATCTCTTTTCCACACTTCATTTGCCCTCTTAATTAACACTTAATCTGCAGCCTTCACAGTCACAGCCAACATTTACTGAGGTTCATTTAAAGGCCATTAGAATGGTGACTTGGCTACATCTAGGCATACACCCACACCTATGCAAATTAGGCACTTGTGAATCAAATATTGAAGGCTAGTTCTGCAGAGCCTAAAATCAAGTATTTCGATGAGTAGTTTGAATATATACAAAGATTTGTGTTTGAGGATTTATTTATTGGAACTGTTATACTCTTAGGTATTCTCAAGTGATTCTCAAGTAACAATAGAGAAAAATATATATATATATATATATATATATATATATATATATATATATATATATATATATATATATATATATATATATATATATATATATATATATATATATATATTGTGTGTGTGTGTGTATATATGTGTGTGTGTGTGTGTGTGTGTGTATTATATATAATATATATATTATATATATATATATATATATATATATATATATATATATATATATATATATATATATATATATATATACACACACATTTCCCTTATGCTTAAAAGTATGATTGAATGAATCAGAATCAGAAAAGATTTATTGCCATTGTCAATGAACAAAATTCACAAACAGGAACTTGTTTCGGCATTAAGGTGCAACATAAAACACAGAGCAATAATAAATGACATATACAATATTGAAAATCCACTAGTCATTTCATAATTTGGACATTATAGTGAGTCTATTTTTGCTCGGCATCCATCATTCTGACTGAATGGGGGCTTGCTTTGTATGGAAACTAATTGCACTAATTTAGGGTCTTATTTTAGTTGGAGGTCATGAGTGAAAGTCTGGGTGGAAGAATGAATAGTGCTAACCAATCTGACGCATTAAACATCCATGATCTGACAGCATACTCTTCTAGACAAAAAATATTATTTTAAAAGAAGCTGCAATCAGTGTGGTGCATTACAGGTCCTTACATCACCTGGCATTCCCTGCTCCTCAAAACCCATTGTTTCCTTTGTCACTGCACGTTTTAAGCTTTTGTCGTCTGTCTTTCATGTTCAACATTTGAATTTAATTGCACTGGGAACAAGACATCAAACATATTCATTCTCATAACCTCCTTTTGCTGCTTTGCTAAATTAGCAATGGCACTACAAACACTAGCAACAAGAAAACCTTTTAAAAATAAAAAGGTCTGCAGACTTTTTTATTGCAATATAAAGTGTATGCGGTTTATGTGCTCATTCAAGCCTTTAATTTGTAAACAGAAACAATACACAGTACATCTACTGCCTCCTACACTAAAATGTTTGAAGTAAAAGATGAGTGTGAAGTGTTAAAAAGGGCTGACTTGTGCTTCGGGAAAGGACTTAAGAATCACACTGTAACTCTTTGAAATGTTACTGTACCACTGTTTTACTTAATCGTATCTTTCATTTCGTCTTTTGTGCGCCACATAATTCGTGTATAGTCTATAGAAGAGTGAATTGTGGTACAACTCGACATTGATTCTCTCTTTGCTGCTGCAGTTGTGTTGGTGGTGTGTAGGTGGTACAGGCTCCACACTTTTCTGACACATATATCTAATACATTGTTTACTATCAATGGGCAGAAACCCGGTATTAACCCGGTATTAATCCCGGTGCATGTATTCACTTTTTATTTACAGGGATTCCTTTTTCTTTAGTTCTATACAGATCTTTTAAAACTGGGTTAAAGTGGTCAATGAATTATGTAAAACCACTTGTATGCAGCTGTATACCGAGTTTTCATGTAAATATAATACTTTCTCTAAACTTCCTTCAATGAAATGAAACTGTAGCATATATTCAGTTCTTACCATTTGTAACCTGTTGGTCACTGTAAGTAACCTCTCCACTATTTAAGTAACTGCACTCTCCCCTCTAGCATTAGCTTCTTTGTGTTTGTCTAACAGCATAGTCAATGGTGGTCTT
This sequence comes from Chaenogobius annularis, assembly GCA_015082035.1. Lineage (NCBI taxonomy): Eukaryota > Metazoa > Chordata > Actinopteri > Gobiiformes > Gobiidae > Chaenogobius > Chaenogobius annularis. The sequence goes on from BJKM01000262.1 coordinate 332,897, forward strand.
TGTTAACAGAATGCCCTGCAGATTTGTTGAAATTGCAGTGTTGCATAATGGAAAAACAACATTTCCCAGAGGAAAATGTTATGAACGCATTCATCCAGTCATACAGAAGCGACATGTAACACCCTTCAGGACACAATCAAGAAAATGTTTCCCCCAAAGGAACATTCTCGGAATTGAGTATTATTGTTAGTGTGTGCATGTGTGGATGTGTCAATCAACAACAGATGACTTAAATCCAGTAATGTCTTCAAATCATTCAAACTCCCTTCAGACAAAATAGTTATATTTTCCAAAACGACATGACATTGTTCAGTGAATGTGTACATCCACACGGCGCAATGAAAACGTCTCAAACCACTGTATTACAACCACCGGGCCTGAGTGTTGGCGCTGTGACACTGCCACAGGATGACACCAACATCCAAACAAAAGAAGAGATGGCATGCAGCGACGGAAATAAAAGTTGTGAGATGTAAACAGAAACTGAAACTTAGTGGGGATAGTTTTTAAACCTAGAAGAGATTTTAAATCTGGATGTGAAATCTACAGAAGAGACGAGGAGAGAAGACAAACTTCTCTCCTCTATGTCTATTCTTTTTTTCTCTGTCACCTGTGGCTCGTGGTGCAGTGGAGGAGCGGGATTCTTCAGTAAATATAAAAAGGTCAGTCATGTATGCAGAATAGACACAAACCTGGTGCTGTGATGTCATCAAATAAAAAATAAAAAAAAGGCTGCGGATTAACTGGAACAACGGAGACGCCTAACCAGTGTTTTGAAATCTTTGCATTCCGGGACCTGCTTTAAAAAATATCTGTATTCAGACTCCTGAAACGCCTACTCCATGTGGATAATGTGTGTTTCAGACAAAATATTTTAGAGTTTAGCTTGGTGTGGACAGAACTTTTCACTCATAGAGGTTCACTATAAGATGCACAATACTTTCATGAACCTGTGTATTCTCAGTCTAAAATGTTGCAGAAGAAGAACATGTCAAGAGTTCAAATGCAAAAATTGATATATCCATGTTGAAAAAGTTTTTTTTTTTTTTTTTTTACCATTTTCTGGGATGGAATGATGTTTTGAGTGCATAAACTGCATGCCTTTGATTATTATTTTAAATTGCGCTTGTTTTTGAGCAACTTATTAACTTAAACAGACCTTGAAATGAATAGATTGTGAGTACAAACACAGGAGAGTTGAAGACTGTTTCACATTTTATGACTAAGAAAAGGAAAAACCTGCACAAATCCAGTACATTACATTCAAGTCCAGAGCTGGATTTATTTAGTGCTGCCTCAGCTGACTGTGACACTCCCACATGACGGACAAATACGGAGCGTATCAACATTCAGTCTAAGTCTAAGGTTTTTGATCTCATATGACCACAATGTAAACTGCTTACAGACCTAAAACGTTTTACACTTCTTTATTTATCTACCTTGACGAAAGAAAAATACAGCTTAATTGAAAATGGAAACACCACCATGCAACATCCATACAATGCTGTGCACTGTCCATAAATAAATCAATTATGTCAGAAGCCTGAAATATGTTGACATTTCAAGTGATTTCTATAAGAAACGGCACATTGCTTTAACCCTCTTCTTCGGTTCATAAAAATAAAATGTGATATTAGTGTAATATAATGTGTAAACTGAAAATCTAATTTTCCGTTTACACATGACAAAAGATTCATACTCTTCAAAAATAGGTGACCTTAATCTACTGTGTGAAACCCAAATTCAATTCCGAACAGACATTAACTACTGCATCATACTTATGTTATTCCGTGTTTGCGTTCCTTTTGTTACAGCTCTGTTGCATCAACCAAAAGGCCTCATGGCACAGGTGGGCTGAGTCTGTTGGATATTTACATCTTCACCTGTTTCAGAACACATTTGTATTTTTAGCCCTGATGTACGCTGTTCATTAAAATACCAGAGACGCCAGGAGATGGCTGTTTCAGTACTGGTAATGTTTTATGGTTATGATATCACAGATGTCAAACAGTACAGAGAGATACCTGCTCTCATATTTAGTGAACCAAAAGTAAAACAAATATTTACATTTATTTTAATTTTTATAATGTGACTTACTTACTTTTACTTATTTTGTAATTTCCATAGCTGGAAGAGACTTTCAGCACCATGGACAGAGAGACACATTTTATGCAGAAGTATTATTATTTGGTTTTCCCTTTCTTTGTATTAAAGTGTTACCATGTGAACAAACACTCCAAAGATATACAGAATTTTTATATATATTATGGAATAAGAGCGTTACTATTCGTTGTTGAGTTAGTCAGTGTAACAGGTAACCATGGCAAAAGTGACACCATCTGTGATAACCTTCACCTCAAAGTTGACTATTATATTTAATAGTAACAAGTGACTGATTACTCTCAGGCTACATTGATTAACTTGATTTTTATTATGAAATGCAAACGCAAAACATCATATTTCATCCTCAGTCTGGTGTCTCTCAAGCAGATAAGATAATAGCAGCAAGTCTTCAATTCCAGCACCAAAGGCAGAAGAACATGCCGCTTCACTAATGGAGAGCTATACTGGATAGCGCAGTGAATACAGATAATCACCATTTCCACAAATATTTACTTTGTAGATCTTGTCAAAATGAGCTCTTCACTTCAATGGTGAACTGACATCTCAGCTAAAATATGCTGGTTTTTCACGAATACAGACTTCACAGCACTTAAGCAATTTATTGCAACCAGGCGAGGAATACAAGCCCTCAATCTTGGCCTAAAAGCTGAATATCTTTTTGCTGCGAGCCTTAGCACTGAAAATGGAAAGTGATTCTTCCGATATAGAGCTACTCTAAGAGGTGTGTCTGACAACTTCCCCAGCAGACTGAAGACTATAAAATATCCATCACTGAGTCAAAGATTGAAGTATGTAAAAGTTCAATAAGGATGCTCAGGAATATGGACTGAGGTAATTTACATCCCATTCTAATTCTATTCCCATTTCCAAATGATAAGAATTATGTTAGATCAACTTTAATGAGCTTTTAGCCTGGCCCAAGATAGTCATGTTTGGTTTATATTTAGAGTAATGCCTTGTGTTCATTTTGGGGTAGTCCTTTTGTATTGAAGGCCTCTCTTTATTTGGGGAGGGTCAATTTGTTTCTGAATGTATTAAAGGAACCTAATTTTTTACACCTTTTGCCCCTGCCTTTTATGTTTGCTCCTCCTTTTCCAGCTCACATCCTAGTACTTAATTTAGATAAAGTGCTACATCTAGGATTCTAAAATGCCAATTTTCAAAAATAAAACATGTAAATGACTTACCTTAGCAGTTCTGCAGTTTTGAACAGGAAACCACTGGGCCAGTTTTCATTACTAAGACATTTTGGCAGTTTAGAATGAACAAAATGTAAAATAATGATCTGTTTATGTTAAAGCTCAATACTAAGTACCTGTAAAAAGCATAATGTCACCTTTGAACTGTCATGTGACACTTTCCATGCACAAAAGGCTTCCATCCAGCAGAAAGGCTTTTAAAGGTTCAGTACATGCAAAATTTTGAATGTATTAAAACATCATTCAAACTCACTTATTCACTCTCAGATGTTGTTTACAAATGGGTACAGTTTTTAGCCAAGACTTAAGCCTGGAGGTGAACATTTTGAATTCAGATATGGTTTTAATTTTAAGGTAGGGCAATGTTATGTTGTGTCCTTGGGCAAGAAACATTAAACTATGATTCAGAACCTAACCATATTTTTCCATAGTCTCGGATGAGTTGCACGGACCAAGCTGAGCACATAATTGATTAGACAATTTTTAAACATTTAAAGAAGGCCTGAGGACAAAGTAGCCCATTTGGAGACATGAGTACGTGTATGTGCTCATCTCATCACTGGGGCCAGGACTCCACCGAAAAAGCATCTCAGTGGGACTTTCCTGGTTTAATAAAGGTCAATGGATAAATAAATACATGGGAACAAAATGGCCTGCTCCATTCTGTTTGCTTCAGGCTAGAGTGGATCTGACTGAAGCTACTTTATGAAGACAAAAAGCTGCATAGTTCATTTAGCAATGTCAAATGTTCCTGCCAATTTTGACACAGTTCCGCTTTTAAAACTTGTGGTGGAGATTTTTTGGAACGCTTTTACTCATGTTTTGGAATCAACTTGCATTATATTATTAGCAATACTTCATCTGCATTGTTTGGTATCAGGCATTCTATCTTTTGAACTTACTAATGTTTTTTCTCTGAACAAACTAGCCCAAAATTGCATTGTAATGGGCACTTATTTAATTGGAACAATAAAAGGCCTTGCTAAACAGGATATTGTTTTCTCAATCTGCCACGCAGTGAGAGTGTGATATATGTTTTCCTGACATATTACCCACGAGTCCTTCATCATAATATCGTCAGTAAGGTCATGACTTGTGCTTTGGTTGAATGCATTTGTTGCACAGAGCACATCAGATCTGCTTTACTATATCAGAGCACATGAAAAATGACTCACTGAACCGTAGCCAGACCTAACCAAAACAAACAATGTTTAGTGGGTCTATATTCCCTGAGGTGAACTCTTTGGATGTGAAGAGGCTGTCAGACTTTCTATCCTGACCTTTTCTGTTCCGCAGCTCCGAGGGCAGCTGTGTGGGAGGGATTTGGCCTTTTATGCATTTGTCACATACTGTTTTTAACCATGTATTTTCTTTGCTTCCACTTCACATGTCTTGGTAGCATAAGCCACATTTCCATCTAAGATTCCAGTAAACAAACATATTTATCCACAGATGGCGTATTTATGCATCCATCTACTCTCAGTTAAAATGCATATTTTATCTTATGCATAACAACAACTATTCAGAATCCTAAATGTGGAAATGCATTCAGCCAACCCATCGAAGCAACTGCTGTCGTGGATTTGGGTGTTACAAAACTACAGTTTATTAAAATGTACTTTAATTTAGCCACATAAACTCTGCAAATGGATTAGTGGAAACACAATTATTCTCTAAACAAACCTGTGTAAATGATTGAGTTTAATCACACATAATGAAAATCTTTATGACACTATAGCACAAACAATTTCTCAGAGTAATCAGAGTAACTTTTTTAAGTCCTTTTTCAGTGGGCAATAAATAGAGAGTATATTCAACACAGAATTCATTGTTTTCTTATCCAGGTCATTAAAATGAAAAACATAAATAAATAAACTCTGTCTAGCAGAATGTATCACTTTTTTAGTCCTATGGTTTGTAAACATAATGTTATTTCTATAGCCAGCAATCCTCTTTAGTAACCAATATAGCCAAGATAGTATTCGCAATACACACACAACTAGTCTGTTTTCAGTGGGTTAGGTATGAGTTTGAAATGGTTCTCCTCCAGGTGTAAAGGTCCATTTGAACTGCAGACAGTTGTGTGTCTCTAATCCTCTTAAGCCCCTGCAGAGAGAGTCACACTGTATTTGTCACATCTGATCCACTCAAACCACTGGAGCAAACGTATGACAGCGTGCAGCTGAGAGCAGAAGGGTTTCCATTAAAGTGTCATTATGTGGGACTACATTGAAATCAATTACATTTTCCTTTTCATTTTTTCATGGTATTTTCTATTTAAATTACAAGCCAAGTTACAAGTCAGATCTATGGAAAGGCGACCCCATTCACAGTGATACCGGATGCTTTTCAAGGTTTTTTTTTAGCAACAAAAACACATAATTGAAGATAGATACTGTCACTGGGGAACATTTCAGGAGGCAATCAGGTGGCATACAGAAAAGTTGCACAGTCCACTTTTAAAATAAATATGCATGATCACAGGGTCTGAGTGGAGGTATGAACATGTGGAAGGGTCCAATCTCTCTGATACACTTCGTTTAATTCACAATTAACTGAAACTAAAGGGCAAATTAAGCCTTTTTTCGGTCTAAATTAAACCATAATTTACTAAAGGTCTTGTGTGGGATTATGCAAACTAAAAAACACAAATGTTTTTCAAGTACTGTACAGCTATCATGTTTAAAATACATAAAGGGATAGCGCTACACTAGCACACACGGTCAACTCAATCATTTCACTTTTGCCTACACTTCAACATTACAACATGACCAGCTAAACCATCAATACACAGTACGATACACCGCAACCCAGCAACAAAAACATGGTTCTTGTATATCAATGCTGTAGATAACTTTATGACGTTACTGTGCAACCAGTCAACAGATCAATAACAATTGTAATATCAGTCCATCATCACACTTACACAGCAGAGAAAGCAGAGTCTTCATGCCAAAATGCAGCAAAGGAAAACAGGAAGAAATGGTCATCTTACCTGGAAAGAAACAAAGAATGCATCATTAGATATAACCAAAGAACTTACTTAAATGAGTCAGTGTGTTATAAAATGTGTCTTGGCGGAGATGGTGGAAATTTTCAATGGTACAAACGCGTTAATAACCTTTATAGGATACTTTCAATTGCAAGTTAAAGACATGGTGTTAAGTCGAGAAAGACCTTACATTTAGCACGAAAAAAAAAAAAAAGGAAAATTCCTCGTTATGTTGCATGATGAACAAAGAAATTACCACACTAGAACAGATCAAACGTCAAATACTCTCAGAAAGAAAACCAAAATGGACAAATCCCTGTTTCTTCCCATTTTGAATCGGAGATACGTAAATGTCAAAGTTGCGCGTTGTACAGTACGCAGTGTTGTGCGCATTGTGGTACTCTCAGACTGTGTTGAGCTGCAGCGAAAGTGAGAGACGACAAAAGCAGGCTGCAGAGACCGTTACAGAGGAAAATCATTAGTTTCTGCTTCAGCACTTGTATATTGCAGATAAAAGAATGAACATCTGCAAAGACGCTCTATAAACAAGAGTCCAGGGAGACCAATGTGCCTCTCGGCATCTCGGTGTCCATCCAAATGGAACATAAACAGATCAGCTATAGATAAATGCTTATTAATTTTACACAGCTCTTGGAGAATCAATGTGGCATAACAAACACTGTCACCAAAAGACAGGAGACAGACCGAGGAAGATATGCACTAAAGCACCAGCGCTGCCAGAGTTGTGTACAAACTAATTAACTGAATTAGTTATAAGATGCCCTTTTGACACTCAAAGCAAACAACTTATTTTAATATTAAGAAAGAAAAAACAACAGATAATGCACGGTCGAAGCATATTTTAAACAATCGTGCTGTGAGGGTCAAATAACATTAGCCAAGAAGCTTTTTTTTGCATCAGTTTAAAGTAGTTTAATAACTTCAATGAATATAACAGCCGAAACTACGCTCAATGTGTTCCACATTACTTCCAATATGAGCACTGGAACCCAACTATTTGTTTCTTCTTTTATTTGTAAACAAATGCAGGGTTCACTTGTAATTTAATCTATTTTTCTCTCTTATTGTTTCTCTCTTTCAATAGTTATGTGATGTAAGTACCTGAATATAAAGAGGGTTTTTTTTTTTTTGTAGTCTGAAACGTGGAAAGTATTCTGTTTACAACAATGCCACATCTATTAATATCCATGTAGTGTTCATTAGTAAACAATAGCCTTTTCCAACCATTATGGGATCAATACAGAAGGTGCAGCTGTAATATTAATTGTCCATCCACAGTAAGTGCCCTGATTATTGCATTACAGTGGGATTCATTTTCTGAGACATGTTTCTAGCAAGTTGTGAAATATATGCCGTAAAGTATACATACTAATAAAATGCCAAATTTCTTTCCATGCACAACTTTCACAGACTGCATAAAATATAAAGAAAGTGACTCAATCTGGCTGTGCGCATTGGACACACTGGCCAGACAGATGGAGCTGAAGCAGTGCTCTGTCCCATATTTTCTGGCAGCTGCAGGTGGAGGATTTTCATATGTCTTAAAAATGGCAGATAAGATTAATATGTCAAAGTAGAAGAATTGACCAGAGATGATGTTAACAGAGTGGTCAATTTGAGATTGTTAAATAAATCTTTACACAAAATGTCAACAGTGTGTGTGATCTGCTCCAGCAAAACAAGAGCTGTTCATCTATGTCATATTATGAACCAATAAATGGATTGCTAATCTAATAATAAAGCCTCTGTTTCATTATTCTACATTAGGAGTTAGTCGCATGAAGGTTTGAACTTAAGCTAGTGATAGTCCTCAAAACTTTGTTGAATGAATACAGTGAATACAAAAATACCATAGAAGAAGACGTTACCCATGTTGTAAAGTTGAAACTATCCTCAAATGAACCAATCAAAGTTATTTTAAATGTTAATGTGACTTGCACCAAGCTGGAACGGCCTGCTACTGATGTGCATAGTTGCCAAGTCTGCTTCTTTACAGCGACTTTGGGCTTCTATTTTTGGAATGAAGCTTGCAAATTTTGAAATTTGCAGGATGCATTTTTTGGGCTTGCTCCTGAACGGCACTTTCATAAAATAGCTATTTTACATAGCTATTTTTTTTTTATAGCTATATCAAATATATCGCTATATAAAATATAGCTGTGAACAAATATGCAATAAAAAAACGAATATATATATATATATATATATATATATATATAAATATATATATATATATATATATATATGCATCTCGTTCAGAGGTGACACACAACGTTGAACTAGTTGCTTTTTTTCCTGATTGTTTTTGCAGATCTCGGTACGCATGTTTTGGGCTTTTCAAATGCTTTGTTGCTCTCTGGAAATATGGCAACCATGCTGATGTGTTGATAGACTCTTGGCGTGTGCTACTTGAAAGGTGGGAGAGGAAAGGGGAAATGTTCAAAATCTGGTTATTTTGACCGGCACTGGGCATGTATATACTTTGATGTCTTTACATGAATTAGATATATATTAGCTTCCATAGATTCCAGTTTGGATAATCAGGCATTCATAATGATATAGACCAGAGGAATAGCATTGCGTTTTTGAAAATTACTGTCTCATGTTGAATAATATATATTTTTTAATTGTTTTGTGTAATAAAGACTGCTTTGTGCTTTCTGCAACTAATTACAGTGCGTTTTATTCTCTATGAACCAGGAAGTCGCTGTTAGCATGCTAGCTGTTGTTAGCATGCCCCTGACGGCATCCGCTCTGCCTTCTGAAAGTTGTGAAAAGCGCTTATAAACTCATCACGGTGAATAATTAGTATGCAAGAAACATATTAGGAAAGAGAGGAATAACTCTGGACCACTGCAAACTGTTTAAAATGAACTGATTCTGTTTTTAAGACAGTAACTCAGTAAATCAGGTACAGTGCCTTTTAAGCCAAATTAAGCCCATACAGCAGCTATTTTGCTGTTATTGTTCTTCTTGTTGTTGGAAAATACTTTTTGTTTGAGTATAGCATATATTTAGAGAACAATAATCTATTCAAGTGTGGGGCCTCAAATAGACAAACTATTTTCACATTTGCAGTCATATAACTTACTGATAAAGCTTTCATTATTATATTCTGAATGGATTGCCTTAACTCACAAACAGATGATTCTATTTCCATTAGCCTTCATAATAAATCAAACTGTGACTTCTGTCCATTGTCACATTTAATGTATTTCTTAATGCTACGAGGACACACTTACCACCTCCTGCTCTGCTCACACTCATTATGAAAACTCTATGAGCCAGAACAAGTCAGCCAGGCAGAAGAACAGTGTAGTGAGGCCTATTACTCTGTCAGAGAATAAAAACCCCCAACAAGGAACCTCTGGGTTACAACATGCATTTTATCTAACAAGACATGACAGACGTTGGCCGAAGACTAAAATACAGACTGAGAAATGAAGAGTCTGTATTATGCTTTTTTCTTTTTTACTTTTAACCATATTGTAATGTTGAATTTCAATTAAAAACTATACATCGCTTTTTCTTTTTTTTTTTTTCATGCATTACATTTAGAAAGCGACGAGCAAAGAGAAAGTTAAAAGGAATTTCCATTTGCCCAGTGCATCTGGAGGTAATTAATGCAGAATGGTGATTCATTATCTAGAAGCAGAGTGGCTTTTACATGAATATCGTCCACCAGGTCTCCACAATATTTAATTATAGAAAGTGTCTCTTGGAGGAAAAACTTTCACAATCATGTTCTTATCACTGCAGGGAAAACAAGTCCAGCTCATTACATTTGGTCATTAACGAGGAACCTCACATTAATGTAACCACGTTTTCTACACTCACAGATCAAATTGGACACGCCTCATGAGTTCTTGTCTAACTAATGTCTAGTTAATATATAAATGACAATATATGCTACATAAAGCATAAGCTACACAACACATTTGGAATGTCGCTCAAGCAGGTGAAGTCCTGACTTCACTGTACTCATGACAAAGTAGTGAAAAACCGCATGATGCTAGAAGAGGCAAACGTGTCCTCTTCTCAGCGCTCTCACACCATAGTCCATTTGAGGTTTTGCCTCTATGCAGTTTTGTATTTTGTCTCATACGAAAATGTAATGAGTGGATTTGATGAAAGTGTTCAAGCACTATTTAGTCACTTCACTAATTCAAATTATACTGTATCCGTGCCTGCCCCATGGCAACACTGCCACACTCCTTTCTTTAGCATTTAAATTATGCAGACTGTATTTATGCACTGAGCAAGTAGAAACCCAATACTTTCAAGACATGTACACAGACATAAGATTAAGAAGAAAAAATAAAACACAAAAAAACTATCTTAAAAATGTTTACTTTTGATTTTTCATCATTCTGCTGTAACAAACTACATAAACGTGTCTCCAGCAGATAGTCTTGTTTAACATACAGTGAATCAAAATTACAGGGTGGTATTAGCATCTTGATTGTCGCTAATTTTAAGATAGATTAATGTGAAAACAGATATTTATTAGTTGTTTTTTGTACATCGAGGACAAAGAGAACATAAAATCCATTAAACATTTTCAATGCAAAGTGGGAAACAAATCAGTTTCATTGTTGCCAAATTGATTATCAGCTGAGATTCATTGATTAAAAAAAAAAAAAAAAAACGACTTTTAAATTTGGTTGGAACATTTGACCACAAAACAATTCTCACATAATTGTTTTGTCTTTGGGCAGTACAGCTTTGCCTCGCGTTTCTGTGATCGGTGGTGACCATGGAGCAAACGCCTTTAGAATGAAGGTGCAGGTAACTTTCGATTTATGACCACTCCAGTCCAGTCCTCTTTCAGTCAAAGCTTAAAAGGGGCTAATTTGGCTGTAATATATATTTTTTAAATCAATGGAAAAAGAGCACGTGAAGTTATTGATTTCTTTTAGCAGGAACCGTAGCTCTTTGGTGCAGGATTGTAGCTATAAAAAATGCCAATACAAACTTGAGCCTTGACAAAAGAAGAAAAAAGACCACATTCTGAAGGAAATGAGGAAAGATTGAGAGGCAACCGCACTCACAGTAAGAATAAACATTTTGTCAAGGTATCTGTGAACAAAAAAAAATAAGTTTAAGAGGTATAATGCTGTTCCAAGCAAAGATAACGCACCTTTTAAAAGAAAAGATTAACCCAAAACAGAGTCAATATGCACTTGTTAGTTGTTTCTTTTTAGTGAAATGTGACTTATTTTCAGACTGCTTGCCTAAATATTGAGATTAGTGAGGTCTGGGGGATATTATCTCAGGAGTAACTTAAAGGTTAGTTCTCATGTTTTTCTAATTATTACTTTATTTGGTGGAATAGAACGTGTGGTAATTTTTTTTTTATTAACCTTTATTTAACCAGGTAAGGACCCATTGAGCTCAAGACCTCTTTTTTTAAGGGTGACCTACAGTATTTACGTAGCACACTTTTATATCTGTCAATCAGTCAAAATCCATTAAAAATGCAGAGACCATTTACACGTAGCGAACATATTTTTCTGACAGTTTAAATGGTTATTTAACAAAGTAAAGATGTCATTATGTAGTATTACTTGTCAAATCAAACAGCATAGGCCTGTCAACTGTTAACTATGAAACACAAAACAAGTAACTGACTAACATGTCACGAAACAAATGAAAACATATCACTTTTTAGTAGATTTAAAATAAATTTAAAATAACTGTTCCATTACGCATAATTTTACAATACTATTATCCTATCTCCCAGTGTTCATAGAGAAAAGAATCTACTGGTCGTTGCTAGAACTTCTCTCTGTGGTGATTGTGCAGATGTTTTTGTAAGTTAACGCCAAAGTTGCATCAGTAAAAGCTCTAAAAAAAATAAAGTAATAGCATCAAAAGCAGACAAACAGTTATTTATTCTGTTTGAGTGTGTGGACTATCAGAGCAGGGGAAAAATCTGTGACTTCAAAGAATCCTGATCAAAAGACAAAACAGACTCCATGTTGATAGTAAGTAAACATGATTTACAATTATTATTGAAGTCAAAAAAGATTTCCATTACTTTGTGACAGTTGGGTAAACCTGTATTTCATACAAGTGAACCTCAAGGAGACAACACAATAAAATAATATCGTTTTAAAAAATCGTTTTAAAAAAATAAAAAATAAATCTTCAAGATACATAAGATGCAGCAAGTGACTGCATCTTCTTATACACATTTACAAACTAAAACTTAATGCAAATACTTATAAAACGTCTTTATAAAAGCAACAAAAAGGGTAAATGTCCAGGACATTACAATGTCTTTCTTTGTTTCTGTCAGTATTCTTCTCAAAGAATATTTGTTCTTATCAGCCTCGTCCTGCAGTGAGAGTTGAACTCTCTTCAACTGTTGCATGTCCCAGGGGAAGAATATCATCCTTTGAGGCTTAAATAGCTGACATTCAAACAACCAAAATGTATGGTAAAGACATGTAATCCCCTTTCTAAAATAGCAGGGTTGCCTTGTGGCATTCCAGCGTGACGAAGATTCACATAATACGTGAGTTTCTACGTTGAAGTATAGTTGCATTGATTTACAAGATTTTTGATTATTTGTCTTATTTTCATTTTAGTTTTCTTAATATCCTATATATATTCCTATATTTTGATGAATCATTTTCTTCTGCTGACCGGCTGTAAGTCTGCAGCAAAAATGTTTCACCTTGGGGATAAATAAAAGACATTCTGAAAGTAGATATGTAGCAAAATCTAACTAAAAAGTGCACATTGTTTGGCTTGCTCCATAACATTTAAGATTTATATTTAAAATGTAATAAAGATGGCCTATCCATCTCCTCAGATAAGCAAATATGTTCAAATCAAATATTGATTTTACTGACAACCATATTGAAGTTCATCTGTCGGATTTACAAAACCATGATAAGTCAAGTTCACCGTTTGTGTTTTGTTCTCAAGCATATTATCCAAGAGAGTAGAATTGAGCTTTGGATTGACAGACTGAAACAAGTTGGAAATAAACCTCGAAGTCCCAAAGATCTAATTACTCACTACCAAAACCCTAGTAAGAGCCTTTAACTTAAAATGTTGAATATTTAAAAATACAGTAAACAAAATCAATTCAATTCATTCAATATATATATATATATATATATATATATATATATATATATATATATATAATATTATATATATATATATATATTTATATATTATATATATATATATAATAGTAATAAAGAATAAAATATGTATGGCGACTTATTGCTTATACAGAGGAAACAAAGAAACCCGCACTTCTCAGAAAGCTAAAAGCCTACATGACAGATGAAGGTAATGCACTGCACCTCTCCCGGCTGAGTGCAGACAGAGAAACACATCAGTCCCCATCCAAAGCTGTTTTACCCAAAGAGCAAACCTTTTCTTTGGATGGCTCCATCTTGTTAGGAAGCAGGACGAGCTCTGATGATGACTGATGAAGAGGGATAGTGGCTAAAATCATCAGCTTCCCAATGATGGATGTGTGGGCTGTTGGGTGACCACTCTGGGTTTGGGGGAGAAATGTCAAGCTTATGGTAGCAGGTTGTTTTTTCTTTAAAGGGCCTTTATCATGCAAAATCGACTTTTCAGAGTTTTTAACCTTCTTACATTGCTAATGGTGTCTCGTATTTCTGTCCAAATGGATTTTTTTGATTGATTCCTGCAGTCTTTAGCTAGAGAACAGTCTCTATCCTTCCCCTCGGATGAGCAGACGAATGGGGGCTACTCACCAGGATGACGTGGCACTCACCAGGATAACGCGGAGACTTCCCTGTTTCAGGAAGCACTCTGTACCTGTAACACGGCCCCCCTCCTCGAAGATATGGGTGATATTTGCGGTCACTATTAGTTCCAGGTTTTCCACATTTTCCACATTTACCCCTGTTTTTCGGCGGGCCCGCACAGGTCGCATTCCTGGTCCGATTTACGTCATTCAAAGTTCAGGTTGAAGAAAATTCTCTTCTGATTCCTGGACTTGCTTTCGGGTAATCCTCTGCCTTGTCATTTCGGTCAGGATTCGTCCTAGAACGTTGGATATTTCCAGCTCTCTTGGCTTTCACAGGTCACATTCCTTGTCCGATTTTCATCATTCAAAGTTTCAGTTTGTAGATAATTCTCGTGTGATTCCTGGACTTGCTTTTGGGTCTTTGTCATCTTTTCAGGATTCGTCTTTCAAATTTTCCCTATCTCTTAGAATGGCGGAATGTTGGTGATGTTGGAGCATTGTGACATCATCGTCATGGCAACTGTACAGAAAGCGGCCATGCATTACGCAGACCGTCATGGCAACTAGGGCTTTGTGATATCATTGGCATGACATCGGCATGTACAGAGCATGTGCAGAAATTGCAAAAGAAGACTGCACCTACAAATCAGTGAGCACTGATTGTGAGACATATTATATACTTGATTTTGTGTTTTTATATAGACGTGTGAAAAAGTGCGTTTTGTTTTTGCATTAGGCAGTCACTCGCAATGGCTTCCTGCCATTGCCGTTTCTAGTTTATAATTATTATGTTATCAACTATGCCTTTAGGGTAGACTATGAAAAGGGAAAAATAACATAATATAGGCGGAAAATGCAAACTCTTGGAGACATTTTGCAGTGCTTTTTTTGTTTCTTTCTGTGTGCAATCCTTTCAATGATAAAAGTTGCTGAAGAAACTTGCAGAGAGAGTGATCTTCAAAAATTACTTTTTTTGTTCCAAACTGAATTGGAGTTTTGACTTGGAAAAACTGTTTTGATCAATAGCGAGTTGTTTCATGCACACCACTTTGAGAACTTTGAGAACAAATTCTCAAGGTGGGGTACAATTTAGTTATTCAATCCAGGTGCTGGTTTTATAACTTCTTCCTCCTTCATGTCTTTTAAGTGTTTAGCAAACCCATCAAAGGAGAGAATATTAATGCAGCCACACTTTTCCTAACCACTGGGTCTGGGTCTGATTCCAATATCTCATTTCCAACAATTACAGAAAATTATAACTAATGCACCATGCAGCTCCACAGGTAAAAGCAAGGAAATAGTTATGATTGAAAAGTGAAAGATCAAAGACATCTCCTTTAAAGTGGCATAAGGTCAATAACACGGTGGGTCTAAACTACACTGACAGTTTATTTCATTTAATCCGCACCAAAGCAGAAGTAACCACCACTTTTAGACTCAAATAAAAGCAAGCTTTTGACAAACCAAAATGCTGCACTGTGATTGGCCATTTGTTCTGAGAAGCCTTTGTCTTTTTGTTCTGAGAGGCCTTGGTCTTCTGGTTCTGAGAGGTCTTGGTCTTCAGCCAAAATTTAAGAGTGAAGCAGCGGCAAGCATGTGCAACGTGTGCTCTCTGATAGAGGCATTTATCAGCACTGCTCGGTTGGAAAGAACAGTTTATTGTTGATGGATCGATTTGGTTAGAGGCTATGCTCTGGAGGGTCTCTCTCTGAGGGTCTCACATGGCATAAGAAGCAAAAAATATGGATATATATGGATGGATGGACCATGTTATTATATGTGTTGTGTGTGGTGTGTGTGTGTGTATATATATGTATAATGTGTATATACAACACACCACACACACATATATTATAATATAATATAGTTAACCCTATATATATACATCAACACACACATACATATACACACACACACACACACACATATATATGTAAAGAAAATAGTATATATATGTCCACCCTTTTTTTTTTACCATATGCATTTTGTAATAATTATATCATTGAACAAAAATGCAAAATGCAGCATAATTTATAACAATGTGTTGAGGCAGTTTATTACATAATGCTGTTTTATTACATGATGAAGTGACAGTTTTATTACATGTTGGACTTTTATTACACAATGCGGCTGTACATTGCTTACTCAAAGGAACCTTTTCTTTTTGTTTAATTCTGTACTTATAAATCGGTGTAATCCCTCATTCGTCCAGGAGTGTTCCATTGTAGAAAAAGATTCCGTTGTAGTAATCTTCATTTTCTAAATGTTGTAGTCATCTGTAGTCCAGATGACTACAACTGAATCTTTTTATACAATCTGTATTTATAACCTATAAAGCATGCAACGTGTACTAAGCCTGCCTTGACCTTGAAGTTCTCCACTATGATCAATTAGGTTCTATTTTAAGGTTGGTGTTACGGTAAATAGACACGCTCTTTGTTAGCTCTTAGACATGAGAGAAAACAAGTAACGAGTAACTCTCGTTTTCTTTTCTTGTTAGCGGTGTGATGCCTCCCGAGTAAGCAGCACGGCAAACTGAAGGTAAAGCCAGAGACAGATGTTTGTTCAAACTCAATGTGTAAAATGTGTTCTTCAGCTTCTGTTATCTACAAAGGGAGAGAGAAGAAGCTGCGTTTAAAGTACACCTGCTCAGTCACACTTTAATCGTCATGTAGAATGACAATTAAATGTCAAATCAATGTCTCAAGCTGTTGCAAATCAAAATATGTCAAGAATCAAGAGGACTGTTACAAAAATAAAACGAGGAATACTGAGCTGAACAGCTCTCCAACAAAACATGCATGCCATTTATTGTAAAAAAAAATCTCTTGTGGGGCAAATTTTAAGGTTTGTTTTTTTCACGATACGTGCTGAAAATAGCTTTTTGCGGAATAAATGTATTTCCATTCTGTTAGAAATAGGGGAAAGAGATGGATACCAACCAGCAGAGTAAACAATCAAGGTTCAACACCAACTGGCCAGCTATTGTTTAAAAATAGATGTGTTTATGATACCAATGCATCATCATAATCGTTGTGTTTTCTCTGAGGTGGTAAATGTATCCCCCAAACCAGCACTGAAAGAACAACGTACTAAAAAGCAATAATATAGTTTCCATACAATACTGACATTAATATAAGTTTAGTGACCAATGGGACCTATGAGGCCATAAAGTGCTACCAACAAAGGTTATGTATTATGCATGAGACAGACCACTAAAGCACCTTCACACTCAAACCACAGTAACAAAAATACAAATCATAGTTCAACGGAAACGTAAATCCCCACAAAGTCAATGGGATAAACAACACTGTCAACAGATGTCCTCTGGCACTCGTACATGTCAAAGTAACAGGTCATTCAATTCAATTCAATTCAATGTATTTTTGTAACGCCCAAAATCACAACAGCGGTTGCCGCGAGGGGCAATAGTGAAAAACAGAATAAACAATGTTCATAGGGACTTGGTAATGTCCCAGCATCCCGTGTCCTCAGTCATATTGATGTCTTCGGGGATCTGAGCCAGGTTTTATGGCTGAAGGTGGTCTGAGGTGAGGACACACACATCCAGGTTAATCCCTCTGTCAGGTGGCATTTTGTATCCTAAAGAGAAACGAGCTGTGACAGACATGACTGCAACACGCACTGAATGAGAATGGTGGCTCAATAAACGCTCTCAAGGTTACACTGCAATTTTAAATAATTGCACCGTAATAGTAGACTACTGCCTGCACTTTAGCTGTTCCAGTTAGAGGAAAATGTCTGTAACGAATAGACAGCCGGACATGAGTTTGTGAGGGATTTATGTCCACTTGCTGTAACTTTATATGTCTGCCGAGAACTACAGGCTCAAACGTGAATGAATCAATCCAAATACGACTTTGAGTAAACTACTGATGAGGAAACATTGTTGTGACTAGATAAAAGCTCATTAATATAATATGTGCCCTTTAAAGTCTTTTAGTGGAGCCTAGAATACATTTTCGTGATTCTAATTCCATAATTCAGTTGAATTTGATACATTTTAAATCGCCCTCTGATTATTGACATTCTGCAATGCCAGTTTAAACTTTAAGCTAAACCCCATTATAAACCATATATTGCCCATCTCTACATAATACTTGATCTAAAGATAAATGTAAGGCTGATACAAATAAATTAATTCATTCATCTGGTGTTGGCACTCTCAAACATTACACCTAACTCTGATTTGAACTTTAAAATTTAAGTAACGGCCAATTATAGTATATTACCATCAATACTTCAGTGCAAAAATTGCCACTGCAGCACATGTACATACAGTATATATTTTGAAAGAAAAAAACCTCTCCTGACCCCTAGCCCCTCTTCCCCTGGTGGTGCAGTGATGTATGGGCTGACAGCTCCTGCATCCTCCAGACGCACAGGGCTGTTATTTGTGCTGAGTCCCAGAGGAGACACACTGAAGCTGGAGCTCACACAGCTTCTGCTCCTGCACAAGAATGAGTGGACTGAGCTCACAACGGGACAAACGATAAACCACCAGTCAACCAAGCAACCAGAGATGTAGACAGAAAAGAAAGTGAAGCAGCGTCTTTAAGTGGACATATTATGAAAAATTTACTTATTTTGTTCCATGGTAAAGCTCATGAACAAAATGAAAAATAATGACGTATTTGTGTCAAAGATTCTCAGTACCCGCGGATAAGCTCTTTCAAAAGTGCCTTTGTAAGCTGACGTTCAGACAATCCATCACTTAAATTGATGTCACAAGATTTTGAGATTTCAAACTAATGATGCAAAGTTAACAGAAAAAGATGGATTTGCCAAAAATAGAAAATTAAATAATACATTGGCATGAGAAAATATGTGTAAGCAATGTGTTCATAAACATTTTATCAGCAGAGAGATTGAAAGAAGCAACAAATAAAAAAAAAAAAAGGATTTTATCAATGACGACTGAAAGATAGAATTGAGAATTGCAGGCCATCAAGATTAACAGACTTTCAGAAAACAAATGACTGCTTTGAAAAGTGGTACAACAATGTGAATAGCTTGTCATATATATATGTAGTCATTACACAATATTTAAATTACACTTTGAAACTATAACTCCTTGAACTACCACACTGCAGCTTATGTTTAAGACATATAGCTGGATTTGCTCTTCGAACAACTCTTGGAAACATTTTGAAAGTTTGAGCACATTTATTTGATGTCCAATTCATTTGGAAAAGTCTGAAAAATAAACGAGGAAAGTTAGTTTTATATATTGACTTATGAAACTTTTTGAGTCATACTGAAGTCTTGCCTAAAATGCATTTACGCAATAATTTAATCAACCCGAGGAAGGAGAAAGTCGGGCAGTATATAAAAATGTATATAATGGTTTCACTGAGTTTTAAGTTGTGTTACAAGAATTTTTGGTCAGCAAACCTTGCATCTACCAACAAAAGGAAAACTAATAATACCCAGACACAATATAATGTTTATGCTTCTTGCCTGAAAAAAACAGACTGATTCCATATCATTGTATTTCTAAACTAAACTAAACCATAGAAAGGAACACTCGCTAAGAAACACTAACAAGACATTATATCAATGCGTATATGTTGTACATGTTGTATAGCATCAAATTAAAATAACCCTGGTTACACAGCGAGTTCAGTTAGTCCAGACACAGACTGAATACATTCGAGCAGTGTTTTCACGTTTTCTCCAAAATATGCCTGCAGGATATGTCCTTTCCGTGATGGCTGCACAGCACGCTGGTCACATTTAAAAACAGCACACACTTTGGACAAAATGTTCTTCCCAACCTGTTTTCCTGACTCCACTATCACCACACATAGCAAAACACTATGACAGTGACTTGAAGTTGCAGGCATTCACTTTTTACCAGCAGTTAAATTCGGAGTGGCTTTGACAGGGAAGTCCATTTAATTCAATTACCCACATTCAACATACCATACCTGCTGGGGGTCTCACACTATCATCTTGGGCCATCTTATAAAGACTGTGAGCTGCACAGCGTTAAAATCCTTCCTCAACAGGACATAATGATTATTTCTAAATATACTTTGCAGAACATATTGCAAAATGCCATCGCTCACGTCTATGGACATGCTGATAATAATGACGATAATGCTGGTTCACCAATTATAGCTAGCTCTCATTTCAGTGGATTCTGCAAAAATACAGTATGCAAGTTAGATTCGTTAAATAAAGCCATAAGATCTAATGGCATGTTCAAACTTATCCTGGTTAGGTCCATGTTTTAGCCTAGTTTAGTCCTTATACAGACCTGGTATGGTCCTGTCCTAGGTTAATTCTGGTCTAATCTGGTTTTTGTCTTCAATGCTGTTGTGGTGGTGGTTTACAAATCACTGTCAACAAATTGTCTATCAATACCTAAAACCCAAAGCAGATAGGACACACAGTTCTGTAAATTTTGTACAGTGTGCTCTCATGCATGGCAGTCTGGAGAACTGAAATTCAAAATAAAGCATTGTTCTTATCCTATTCTGTCATGCAGTGGATCTGCATGACAGCTGCATCCTACAGTTCTGACTTCTTTCTACAGTATAATGTTTTCACAACACCAACAAACTCAACTGCCACTAAAAAAGACAGATTAAAAAACACATTAGAATTTAAAACTAAATAATTTGGTCTACAAAGTTCTGATATAGATCATTACCATTCAAAAAATATTCAGGAAAGGTCCAAATTTGTAAAAAAAAGAAAAAAAAAAAAAAAAAAAAAAAAAAATCCTTAATATCAATACGTGTTCAAATAAATATCTATTTTTGCTACTTGTTTTAGTATTGATTAGTATCTGGGTATTGTTTTTTTTGTTTTGTTTTTTTGCTCCCATCACCCCACTATAGGTGACTCACATCCACTCTCCAAACCTTTTAAATCAGCCCAGTGTCATACATAAAGATGTGATGGATAGATTTGTGCCATTATCCCCTCGTTATGTCAGATTGATGCCCTGAGCCTGTTGGGAAATCGGAGAGTGTGTGCTATTTGGTTTTTGGCCTAACAAAGATTTCTGGGATTCTTAGTATGGTTCACTCTGAAAAATGTACATTTGTCCTAAACTGTCTCAGAGTGTTACAAAATGCTCTACAAGTGTTACATATTATTAGCGCAAGAACAAGTTGCAGTAAAAAATCAATAAATAAAAAAGAGTGGCGCTTTTGCAGGTTACAGTTGGATGATAAAACCTTGATTATATATTATACACAAAGTATTTTTCTTGCATTGAGAAGGATTTCCGCTTGAATAGCATCTCAACTGACAATATTGTGCTTTGAAGATAAGATGTTTGGCATTCTTATTATTTCTATTGATATGTACAGAATAGAAAACACTACTTATGTTTAAATGCACACCAAAAACCCAATCATTATCAGATTTCTAGAGTTATCAGATTATTGATACGAGATATAAATGTTACATCTGATAATCTGATGTTAGGGAAAAAAAGAAAGACAAAAATGATAAAGAAATATGTCTTAAAATTCCCAACTTTGTCTTCCAAACACACATCCATTATTTAACTGACACGTGTCACTAATCCCACGTGATTATCAGATTTCTCTTGTGCTGTAAACACACAACAAAAATCAACCCTAATTTTTGGGTTTTCTGACTGTTATAGTTTTCTGATTGTGTCCGGCCGTGTAAATGTACCCACTGATTATAAAACTGGACCCATAATCCATCTATCCATCTTCTTCCGCTTATCGCCAGGTCGAGAACTTTGTCTTTCGTCTCAGATCCTTCTTCACCACAACAGTCCGATGCAGCGACCGCATCACTGCAGACACTGCACCGATCCGCCTGTCAATCTCACGCTCCATCATTCCTTCCCTCACTCGTGAACAAGACCCCAAGATACTGGAACTCCTCACCCACCCGGAGAGGGCAAGCCACCTTTTTTCGGTTGAGAACCATGGCCTCGGATTTGGAGGTGCTTATTCTCATCCCGGCTGCTTCACACTCGGCCACAAACCGTCCCAGTGCATGTTGCAGGTCCGGGTTTGATGGAGCCATCAGGACAACATCGTCCTAATAGCAGAGATGAGATCCTGTGGTCCCCAAACCGGACACCCTCCGACCCCATAATCCATGCAATAAATAATAGATAAATAGAAATCGCTAATATAAATCAATAAACCACTTCCCACAACTCTTCTTCAAATGCACACGGCACTTACATGGTCTTGTGCCTTAGTGAGGCTTTTAAAAGAGGTGGGATCAGAGGGATACTTGGTGGTTTTGAGAACCGCTAAAGTAGATCATTAGAGAGAAGAGCACAGATAATTGACTGTTGGACACAGGATTCAGACAGTCTTTAGCATTGCTGTCAAATTGCTGATATGTACGTGCAACTTTTAATGAGAAACTCCAAGACAAAGTTATTTTCTTGTGTTAAATGGAGTGACACCAACGTATTTTGACAGGCATTATAGGGATAGAGCAATAACTAAAATAACCGTTCATAACAAAAAAGATATATACTATAATGAAACTTCTGAAACATGTATAATTTGGGGGATGCTGAAAAAATTCCATAATTTAGACTATTCACAAGCAATGTTTTTGTTTTTGAAATTACGTCCCATTGTTTATTTATTTTTTATTTTTTTCATCGTGGTCTCAACATATTTATTGACCATTTTCTTAGTATGGAAATTGAGTTTAAGTGCTGCCCGGTGGTCGAGTGTTTATCGCACAGCACACGCACGCCAGGCTCTAAGTGCAGCCGGCAGTGTCGCGAGTTTGATTCCCGACTCCGACAGTGTACTGCATGACCTCCCTTCTCTCTCATCCCCAATTTCACACTGTCCTTTCCTGTCTAATAAAGCCTTCGGGCTAAAAAAAGAAAAGAAATTGAGTTTGAATTTAAGTAGCACCCTAACTTTAATCATTTTACATCTCCACAAAAACATGTCACTTTCACTTTCTGCTTCTCTGAGCTGTTTTCAGTAGATTAGCTCCGAGAAGGTTTATGACTGAACAGAAGAATCATTAGTAAAGGACATTTCCTCTCTTTCTTTCACTTCCACTGACCTCCGCCTCATTAGAGCCTCTGTCAGACAGTAAATACAAACGGTGGCACTGATCAACAACCTTTTTAGAGTCTATGCAAATACGCACCTCCTACGTAAATGGCAATGTTGTCTATTCAACATGTCAGTCTTTATCATGAGTTGGAGTAAAGTCAAATAACCCAGTGTAATTCTTATTTGAGAAGTTTTCAAGGTGAGCTACCATCAAAATGAATTTGTTTTTTGTCACAGCTGAGAAGAGGAAGCGAATCATTAATTTATATATCTTCTTCTGTCTAAATGTGGCATCACTAGTTAGTGATGATCCTAATTTTGATATTTCTACACTGACAAGGTTTTGAAAAGTATAACATCTTGTGTAAAGAATGTGGATACTGCCTTATTTTTTTTGGAATGTCTTATACTTTTCCGCTCTTTCTGGTTGCGTTCTGGTCTTTGTGGTGTGGTTTTTTCTGTTTTGTTTATTTAAAACTGGAGTAAAATAAAAAAAACTCCCAAAAATTACTTTATGTATATATCCGTTTACATACATATTTAATTCTCTAGTCTAATCTAAACTCACAGGGAAAAAGAGAGTTTCTATCGTTGGGTTTTCCCTGTATTAATACATGATAAAAGAATCTGTTCAAGCAGGTAATGAGCACAAATGAAAATGTATTCTTTCTACTCTACTACTATAGTTGAGATGTTTCAATGCATTTTATACAAACCTTTGGCATTGGTATTGCTACGTATACTTGGTCAAGTATTACTAAATATTGGTTTAAATAAAAAAATGACTGCATCACCCAGCAATTCTAGATATTTTCATTACAAAGTTTTTGCACAAAATTAAACCAAGAACCTCAATAAACAATGAATTAACAATGAACTTGTTTAAGGCTGTTAGAAAACGTATTTTTCAAGTGGGTGTTTTCTTCCACTGAACTGATGAAATGCAAAGTCTGGATTAAAGACCATTTAAGGGTTAGAAGCAATGAAGCACCATTTTCATAATTAGCCTTATGTAAAAGAAAAGAAAAAAACAACAACACATTTGATAGAAGATAAGAAGAAAATGATGGAATAAAAGTATGTCACAGAAAGCCAACCTTGGGCACTATTGTGGATACAACAATTCATGTTTCATTAATAGCTTTTTTTTTTATTTCTATGGACCCAATTACCCCACACAAACCAAAATGCAAAGCCCTGGTCTCGACAAGAAACAAGTATAATGAAAAATGGCTTAAAATGAGAACAGCTGCTGGGCCTTTTGCACAAGAAAGTCCATCGATCCACTTTATTTCTATCACACATTTTATAAGCACGACTGTTAGTGCCAAGTACTGCAAAGAGTTGAGGCAGCATAAACAAAGAACTCCTTCCACCTACTGCTACTGTTTGTCCCTCACCTCTCACTATGCCGCCGTTTGCAGATGCTGTGATGTTAATAAGGGCCACAGAGCTGGTGACTGTGTTTCTGGTCTGGAAACGGCTCCTCTGCCTATTTCAGGTTCTCCTCCAGTGGCTCCATCACACAGAGAGCACTGAGTATCCACACCTCTGCTGCTTCTTGTACAGTTTGATTTATGACTGTTCATTTTGCACTAATTTACCCCAAACCTGAGCTCCTGCAGAGAGGAGAGCAGTAGCTGTGCCTCCCTCAAGGAATGTGTTGGCCTTAATTAGTTTAAAATCTCTCATTTCCATACAAATGTGATATTGAGATAAGTTTAGTCAGATACGTTGCGACCATACTAGATTGCAGTAAAGGTACTTATCCTAGTATATCAAGCAAGTTAAAGGATGGATACATTCTTAGTTTGCCAATAAGCTCAGGAAGTTTGTTGCTAAAATATTTGGTTACGTTTCGTGGAGGTGAAAATCAGTTTTACTCCATTGGTAATATAACGTTTGTGTTACAGGAAGAAGGATGCATTCACACTTACACCACCACATCTAAATGTTGTCTAAACTGGGACAAAAAACACAGAACTAAACCTGGACAAGAACAGGACCATATTTAATATACTTAGCGTTGAAGTTTATTTCTATCATTAATCGCCAAAGCAATATTGTGACTTTTGTTCACTGACAATGGCAATCAAACGTTATGAATTGTCTGATTATGTGGACCAAACCAAGTCTACAGTACATTAAGACTAAATTAGGTTAAAACCAGGACAAAACAAGGGCAACTGTGAACACACACAACAAAATAAGGATATGAATCATATCCTTATATCAAGACATCCTGACATACTGTACAATAATCATTAATATTCAATTCCCCAATCCCTGACTTTGGAGTATCGGAAGTATAGAAAACCAGATATCTAAATATTAATTGACGGCCATTCACACTTTTTTATCTTGTTGATGGTTATAACACATAATTTTACTGTGTATTCTGACTGCATGTAAGAAATAAAAAATGTTGACGTGAAAGACACTTTTTAAAGCATATTGTTGTTGTTATATACAGCACTGTGGTCAAACTACAAAAGAGCGAGCATACACAAACTCAGTGTGGCATACAATGACTGATGATTACAATAAACTTTGATTAGAATTCGTATTGCTATAATTCTATTGCCTCGATGATACATTTAATTCATATATTTCCTTAAAACTGCATGGAACTACTTGTGGCGCCTGTTTCACACAGAGCTTGTATCTGTGCGGCGCCTGCAGCAGCTAAAGCACAACTGAGGAGAAAACGTTTTAAACGCACAACACAAGTGCGTCTATGGGGCAGTTTTGTTATGTGAAAGAGCACAGAGGACTGAGATGATGAAACAAAAAATCTACACCGAGGGGCAAAGACACAGAGGTTAAAGTGAACGGCACACGGAGCTCATGCTGCAAAATGACTTGACCTCAGAGTTACAGCTCAAAACCACACAAGGGAAAGCAACACTGGCCTCATGTAACAAAGTTTTACAAACACATAACACATGACATAAAACACAAATTAATTCATAGCTACTGTTAATGTTTGGATTTAATCTGATCTGTTTACAAAACAGTCTGGTGACAAGTCATTTATAAATATTCTACTGGAAAAAAAATAATACAATTTTCCAAGCTGTGACATTTCTGTAGACAAAGGACCCCTTTTATGGCTCCAACAGTCCATTCAGAAATGAACATGTAATGATCTCAAAGAGGCTGAAATGTGACAGATGCACTCATCATGGACAGTTGAACTGGTGTATCTGTCTGTAGAAGTGAAATAATGCTGTTTTGGAGACAGCTAAATTAAGAATGAAATGTGTTATTTCAAGCAGAAGCTCCTTATTTTGTATTGTTCATTACTATGAATGGATTACTTGATTAATCAAAGAAAATAATCAATAGATTCCTCAATTACAAAAATAATCAATAGCTGCAGCCCTAATTGAAAAGGTTGAGATGTGAAAGTGCAATTTGCCTGTTTGTGTGAGCAGGAATCAAGACTTTTCAGGCAGCTGTTGCACTGTTTAATGTACAGAATCATCTATCAATTTAGTGTCTGTGAGAAGCTCATTATCATGTGAACAAATGTCAAACTCAGTGCCACACGGAAAAAGTCTGAACTGTGGAGACAATGGCACAGCTGTTTGTTGTAAAATGTGGTGCAGGGTGTTGGAGGAGTGGGGGGTCTAATTGTTGTGTGTCTTTTAACTTTGGAATAAGAGTAAATTATTATGTTACCCTTCAGCAAAATCAGTAATGTTTTATAAACAAAAAGCACGAAGAGCCGTAATTAATATCCACTTTCATCACATAAACAATGGAAAAGGCTCTGAGGCAGAAATTGAGAAATCTGTTTTAGCTCACTGCGCGTCTATTACTATTGACAAACACTGGATCTGTTGAGAGGTGAGAATCAGAACCAAAATATGATCAATATGCGGACAAAGCAGAGTAAATTGTGTTCAGTGAGCCGCAACAACAGAAAGCAGACAAAGCAAAATACTGAGATCGTCATCTGAAATGTGGCTCGGTGCCCAATAAAATGCCTGACCAAGCAGCATTTGAAGCAATCTGTTTCCTTAACATTAAACTCAAAGTCAAGCCTTCAAAGCTATATCATTACAGAACAATTGATGGGTGTTTTTGTAAAGCTATTTAATTGTCTTTGATTCGCAGTAGCTGTGTGTGGTTTGCAAGTGGTTCTCTGTGACAGTCCTCATATGAAAATGTGAACCAATAGGCCCACATACTAGTGGTGATCATATACAATTGATATTTGCTGCTGCATCATGAGGGTCAGAAACAGCTAGGCATATGAAAGATGAGAAATATGGATCTTGTATTTATATTATTATTTATATTATATTATTTCATAGTATTATTATAATATAAATATATTATGTATCTTTATATTATATTTATTTATATTTCTCTCTCTCTCTCAGCTGCAGCTCCACACAAGAATACAAATGTTAAGACGGTCTCTTGTGGAGCCACGATAAGCTTGTTAGATCATTTATTGTCCTACGAGTCAACCATGGTCTTTTGAATGTGGCCTTGCCTCTTTTGAATTTTAGACAAATTCAGCCAATATCCTTGAAGGACACATTGTATATAATAATACATTTACTTTTCTTTTGAGTGTGTTCAAACATTGTTCCCTCATCAAAAACATACCTGGAGTAACATTTAGCTTCATTTACACTAGTTTGATGAATCCTGACTGGAATATCTTCTCTGCTCTGAGCATCAAAAACACTCCAGTTCTGAATTTCCCCAATATGTGACGTTTTCTCCATCTGTGATGTGGCTTTGAGAATTCTCTGTGCTGGTTTAAGCCCATAAATCATTGCCAGACTCATTTTGAGCATTTCTGCCATCAAATCATGGCTACATTAGCCTTTTGGCTTGCCTCCGATATTTTTTATTTTTTTCTCAAATAATATCTGCTGCTAGATGATGTAGCCCATAGCTCAGTTCTTTGCATGGGATAAGCCGATACATTTGATGTAATTTGTTTTTTTAAACCTTCGATGTTGATTTTTTTGTTCTAAAACATGGGATGCCAACTAACCAATTTTTATGTATTTGTCCTAACAGTAAGTTCACAGGTCAACCACCACTTGATAGAACTAGAGTTGTCCAAAGGAGACCCACTCTTCCATGTCATGCTTTGGATCAATGAAAGCTACATATAAAATACATGGGGACAGTTCAAGGACTGGACACAGAGTGACAGACAGGAGCCTCTGCCTGAGTGAGAGAAGACAGAGTTCATGTGAGAACAGCCTTCAGCAGGACTGACACTGCAGCACTGGCCTACATAAACTCACATAGAACATTTACATAGACCTGCAATGCAATGCAAACGTTACATTATCATCAATGAATAGAGAAACAGCCTCCGTAAACTGTGGTGTTTATTCTCATGAACTTGCTTGTCAGCTTTCAATAACATTTGATACAAGAAGACTTTCAGCAATCATAGTTGCAATTATCTTCTGACCAGCCTACATCATTATAGTCTGCTTGTTTACCAAGTCCACCTGATGCCTTTGAAATGAGGAAGTTTGTTTTAACCTTGTGTCAAATGCATTTCAGACACTGCAAATGTAAACTGTTCCTCAATAAATAGTATGATTATTATTAGTATGATTTTGTGAAATCTCTGGTTGTAAACGGACTTGGACAATTACATGGGCTTCTGATTACAGAGCTCAATCAAAACTGAAGACAGTGCGGCTGTCCCTGTGTTACCATAGAAACCAATACAAAGATCTGCCACATCTCTGACATGATTGCTGTAATTTCCTGAAACAGAAACAGCTCATTTCTAATAAGCACATTAGAAGAGCTCAACAACTGTCCTCATGCAATCAAAACTGCTCTGTGAATTGGTCTCACCGTGTTTTGCCTCCAGGGGAATTTTATGAGTGGGTGTAATGGACGAACGCATTTTAATGTTATCATGTGCTCGAACCGAAATTATTCTGTATGTGTGCTCTCCTCTGTTTTATGGTCAGCCTGCAGTGCTGCAAAACGTGCTAATATTCCAACACACAGTTTTATAATTACTGTGTAGATTCATGACACTTTTAAGTGTGTTTTATTTACTCAGCAGAATGAGATATGGCACAATAAACTTTGGCTTATAATCACACGCTTTAGGCAAATGCAAATTAAATGCATAATTTTCATTCATTACGCACAGATAAAACACTCAAAGCTGCATTAGCCTAAATATGCAGGGGTAATTTATTACAATGACAACTCTATGCGAACACTGCACTCTGTGGGTTTAACAGAGCTGCAAGCATGCACAGGGACTGGCAAAGATATATAAATGTATCAATACTGTTATCAATCTGAATGGTTGTTACAGTTACAATAAGTCTCCTCCAAACTATCTATGTAATAATATAAAAGTTTAGACCTCTTTAATTCTGAATGTTAAATCCACGAAACACGCTATAATCCCTCGTTTGTCCATGAGTGGTTCATGATCACCCTTGAAAAAGAAGTTTTGATCTCAGTGGGTTATTACCTGGTTAAATAAAGTTTGATTTATAAAAAATCTAATATATATATATTTTTTTTTCATCTTTTTTTTCCCCATGAAGACATTTTGACTACCATCCAGAAGACATTTTCAATCTAAAGATAGTGGTACTGGTCCCCTCTTAGTCCAGAACTAATCGAGCTGTAATTGTAAATTCCAGCTCCTCAAACCAGTAACTTCAGATTGAAAATTACATCCAATTTGCAGTCGAAATGTCTTGATTTAAGATTCAGTTGTAGTAATCTGGCCATTCAGATACTAATCAGAAAGACACTTTCCTTCCGAGCAGCAGGCAGATCTCATAGTAAATGACAGGCCATGATCCCTGTTCACTTTGGAGGATCTTGCTCTGTTAATGGCCGTGTCGGTTTGCATGCTCAGGTCCAGGCTCGCAGGGATCTTCCACGTGAGCAGTTGACAGCTCACATAACAAAGTTTTCAAAATTAAATTGTTCCTGAATTATACTTTTTCTTCATTAGGCCAACCTCAGCGATTGACAAAAAAGTTTGTTCAGTTTTTACAAGTTTGTGGTGCTGTGAGCTGTGGTTAAAGCTAGAGTAAAGAGAGCCAGATTTTTTACCAGCTTTTTCGGCTGTTTTTTCACATCTCTGCACTTCTACGCCACATTTTCACATCTCACTATGTAATGCATTGGGTTTGGGTAATTTTGATAAATTATGCACTGAAAACACACAATTTTTGGTCTTGAGGCGAGTGCTGTGCTTCACTACCCACATGAAATCAAGTGGTATGTGTTTGGCGTAACAGTATAATGGTGATTTGCATTGCCCAGACAACCCCACAGAGCGGCTCACTCATCTGTATGTTAATGCTGATGATACAGTCTTTTCTCAGGAGATGTCTCATAAGCAGAGCGCTGGTCTTACTCCATTGCCCTCCGAAATCTGAAATGTGAAGGGAGCAAGGAGACACACATCCTGAGCTATAGCTACAAGAGACGACTGAGGGATTAAACAGACAAATAAAAGAGATGCTGGAGCAGTTTAGTGGATTTGTCAGCGCACATCTAATCTGACATTTGTGTTGACAGCTAATTTGTTTAATAAATAAAACAACTTGAGATTGTCTCAACAGTAATATATTATGTACAAACACATTTTACATCAGTTTATGTACATTCAATGACCAATAGGCCTTTCAGTCATTTGCTTATTGGTATTAATGCAATTTGAATTAGATATGATTATACAAAAGGAAAAGCTGCTTCATTAGCATTTGACTTTAGTTCTCAGGTCAAAACAGACTACCAATTACCACTAGATGTGGTATGTATTTTACATCCCATGTATAATTTAGTGCTATAGTGAATGTGAACTTTGGAAGCAACAGGACGTGGTTAAATCTTTAAATATCACTTTAAATTAACATATCCACAAAATGTGAAAGCTGAATGTGACAGCTTGTGCATCCATCTCTTATTTGGACATGTACAAAGTAATGTACAGTAATATTCACTTATCAAATTCAAGGAATTCCAAATTGGAACATCAGCTAAAAAAAAGCCATCACATGATCCTTTCTGTTCCCATATAGTACCCATATAGTCCAGTACCTACATGAGTCAGTGTATCATATTTCATATTAATTTAAGATCAAAGTGAATGTGCTACACCACTCAAACATCTGCTTACATGTGCTCAGAAGCAGCACTTACAGCTCGTTCGTTTCACGAGCCAGTTTTACAATGCATGGATCAAAGAGTTTTGCATTCCAATGACAATAAACCAAATTTGATTGATAAAAGACATACCAATAAACTAGTCTGATATCTAGTCTGACCCCAATTTGTTTTGCATATTTATCCAAACTTAAAAGTTTACATGTATGAGTATAGTTCTAAACGCACATTGCACATTCTGTGCTAATATTCTCAAAGCCTTTTAACTTGCCCTTGCCTCTGAATCGAGTAATCAATAGACATCAAAACTGTCAGATGAATGCACTTTTTCAGTCGGAAACCATGACTGACAGCTGACTCAAGGGCAAAAAACTCTTTTATACGATTGACTTTCATTAGTCAATAAAGAAAAGAAACCCCAAAGGGGGAAAATTATAATAGTGTGTGCATGAAGGTTATGGAAACCATTTTATGTAGCCATAGACACTTTAGCTATGTTTGACTGTTTCTGAGAATTTTACTTCAAAAAAACAAAACAAAAATGGTCATAAAGCTGTGCTGCCATTAGAGCGTTTGTGAATAATGGAATTGTTTTTAGTGTCATATATCTACAGTGCCACCATCAGAATTTTGGAAGTTGACCGTTTCTCGGAGTAAAATTAAAATAGAAGAGAATAAGTGTTTGAGTGATTATGTTGAAAATATTCCATTCAAAAGTCTAATTACACTGTCAATCAATCAATCAAAGTTTATTTGTAGAGCACAGTTCATACAAAAGTAACCCAAAGTGCTTCACAAAAGTAAAAACCTATTAGAACCACAATATAAAATAAATCACAAGACAAAAAATAAAAGCATAAATAATAATAATGAACAAATAATAATAATAAATAATAAGCTGTAATTAAACAAGCCTTCACTCAAAAGCATAGCTAAACATAACCGTTTTTAGCCTAGATTCAAACTGCCATTGATTCTAAAAATGATTTAGTTCACTGTGTAGAAAGATAGTTACATCATGCCACCTACACTATGGCATAAACGATAACAAAAAACTCAACTCGAACAAAAGTCCCATTGGCAGATAAATCCAGCACATTGCACTCACATTAGTAGAATAGCATTTTAAAAAGCTGTATCTGTCATTCCAACATAGACCAAAAAGTCATGCCATTAGAAAGTTAAAGTTGTGGTATCCCAGTCTTTATTCTTGTTTTCCCCCTATGCTATGCTCTGTCTGTATTTCATATCTTGTAAACTCGGAAATAAGAGCCAAAAGTCTTGCCCACTTCACGGCCTGAAAACATTTAAAGTCATGCACATGCCCTGAAATGAAAACATGTGAATATTAAATAAAACACTAAAGCCTTCCTTTGCTGGTCCCAGTGAACAAAATGTAAGCTAAAAAGAAAAACATACCGGAAAACAAATAAAAATAAATACTAGGAATATATTGTATGTTGCCCCCCTCTATCTGCAGATATACAGTCTTGTGCACTAGATGAGGCTGTTATAGGAGCTGGTGCCACATGGAGAAGCCCCAATGTGAACACTGTCACTGTGTGTTACATCAGCTGCTCACTGACACATGAGGACAACATGCAGTTATCTGTCAGGCAAGAGCACAGCTTGAAATTATACAAGGATGAAGAAATTGACAGATACAGAAGTCTGTGAACAATGCGGTTTTAAAATGGTGACATACAATGAAAGTCACATCAAAATGTCTAATTTTAATGTTTTGTGAGAAAGTGGTTTTACAATTTGATGAAGGAACTGCTCCTCAATTTGTCTTGTTTTCTGTCATTCACATATATAATCTTACTTGAACAGCAGCACACACAAGGTTATCCTGTGACAAAGCGTGACTTGAGCATTACGGCCATATGGTTGTCATAGGGAGAGGAGAGGCTAGAAAACAAACTAGGCACAGATGGCAGTCTCAGAAAACAATACAAGCTGTTGCACTGAATGTTGCAACACTACTAAGTGGAGAAAATGCTCACAATTATGGTGGAAATATTGGGAGTTCCGAACGCCATCAGAAATAAGCAATGCAGGTGACTAAATATTTGGGCCGGGCGATATGACAAAGCAATTATTCACATTTTTCACATTCATTTAACATAAAAAAATGCTCAGACTTCCTCCAATGTCTGAACTCTGCTCCAAACCATATGCTTTCATGCCTCTCGATTAAAAAAACCCAAGCGTATCAGCATATCTTGATTCAAATTGCCTGAGATTTAGAAGACAAAATAGCCAAGACAAAAAAGTACATCCATACAATATAAACATATGCAACACATCAGCACCTAATAATCTTCAATGTTTATTCTCGCATCTTTTGGCATTTGTTCAGAATTTGTCTATTGATCTAAGATGGCTTTGATGGAGCTCACATTTATCTTTTCAATAACAATGACTGTGGAACTGTAGCTGTAATCAATTACAGTTAAGAGCCTCTATGTGAATGTGTGTGATTTGAAAAGTAGTGGATTTGCATGGACTAGAAAATGTGTTCCATGGTTGAAACTAAATATAACATAAATTAATTTGACTTCAACTTGTATGATCCGTGTGCGTTCTGGCCATACAATTTTCGTTTTGAAATGGGAAATCCAAAATTGGACAATGACCCATTTTCCAATATCAAAACAAAATAGATAATAAGGAAATAACCAATTTTTCAATTTTAAAACAAACACCGGAAAACAGAAAATTAGTCATGTAATTTCATACTGTAAAAATAAAAAAAATTGCCATTTTTCTTGGGGAGCGACCCTGAAAGCTCTGTGATGAATGCCCAGCGAAGCTCTTCTTATCCTGGGCCCAAAGCGGCAAGGCAAAGCCGATGAGAGGTGAAGCCTCTGGCTTAGCCCTCACCGGCCACTATTCTGCGATGAACTTGTGGAGAGCAGATCTTTGATGCTTCCTTCTCAACTGGAACTGATGCTGCTGCCTCGTCACGGAGAATGGGACTTCAGCCTAGATGGACTCTTTCCAAGTCGTTGTACATGAGATTTGTGTGGATGTTTAGTTGTACAACAATCACGAGTTTACGAGCAAATGGAGTTTTGGAGCTGTGCGTCATGGCTGTTCCTGTCCACCGCAGGACTAAAGCTCCACCGCACATCAAGCATCAGCACCGAACCCGGTGTGCGCTCCGTATATTTGAGTGGACCAAGCAGGTACACGAAGACAATGGTGCACCACATGGTCAGCTTAGCCGCACTTTTCTGCAATGGACTTGTCCTTAAACCAAGACAAAACCCGAACTAAACCAGATCTAACCCTGTAGAACAAACAGACTGAACCAAGAGGAGGGCGTGCTCCATGCATCGTAAATGTTGTAAAAAATTAATCCAGAACAATCCCATGAACAATGATGTGGAAATGTTCAAAATCCTGCTGTATGTTACGAGGCAGCAGCGTAACAGCAGCCACCAGCCAGTTCAGTCCAACCAGAGAATGAAGCACCACTTTTCACAGCGAGCCAGGGCGGTTATCAGCCTCGTTGAGCCAGAGAGGTGCCGCCTCAGACATTGATCAATCTCTGCCTCTCACTGCTCGGTCTTGGGGTAAACCGCTGCGCACCTGCACGCCCAGAGCCCTGCACCTGCGCTGCCCCCGGAGTAAAAACCTCTGACCCTGAGGAACAAAGAGATGCACTAGGCACTTGCCACAGAGCTTGATTTGCAGTGTGAAATTAAATAATGAAGCGTTTTCCAATTTCCGTTTTTTCTATTTTGGATTTCCCATTTCAAAAGGAAAATCAAATGACCAGCAGGTACAAAGGCCTTGTATTCAGTGGCATTTCTGAATGAGGTTAACCACCAGCACTGTTTATCACACTCGTTTATCACACTCGTGTACATATGGCCATCTCTGTGAGGGGTAGGCACATAAATCTGGAGACTCTACAAACTGGAACCAGAGTGTGAATCCCTGCTGTTACAATATGGTTAAGTGAGATTCATTTAGGGCTAAACCTTCTCTAGAGAAAACTAGCATGTGCCATGTTAAATTATTTGTAGCAACTAGGCAAGGTTTTAATGATGGGGAGTCGTAGTATCAATAGGTCTGAACGGTTTGAGAAGAAGATGTGATATAAGTGATACGGTTTTGTATTCATTTAAGTTCAATTCAAACAAAGATGTATGGTTTTTCTTACATTTAACACAACAAAAAAATCCTGATTATTGTGTAAGCCAATATTGCAACAGTATTGAAGATGAAAGACCAATGGAGGTTTTCTTAGCTCATTTCTCCATTTCTCCATAAAACATTTTGCAGTCTAACAACAACAACAACTCCAAACTCTCTTCCCACCCAGAATATTGAGCAGCTATACATTGCAATACCAATACTACAGATTCAAAGACATGGTGTTACCTGGTTTTGTAGATCCCATGTAGATTCAGAAAGCATGCACAAAAGACAGCGAAAAGAACAGAAAAGGTTACAAAATACATTTAAAAGCCTTTGTTTGATTAAAGTCTTTACATCGTTAGCTTTAGAGTACATTATATTGGCCTTTATGTCAAGGCAAGCTGGTGAAAGCGTCATGCCCTTTCAGTTCAGAGTAATTAGGAGATTGGTCTTGTAGGAAAGAGCATAGTCTATGCCAAGCACAGTGTGCCAGCTCTCTGGGATTAGGTCGGGCTCAAGGCTAATTAGTGGGAAGAGGGCAAAGACCAATCAATGGTAAAAGTCTAATTTAACAGTACGCAACAGGACATTTTCACAAAAATATAGAAAGCAATGGATTAGATTAGGTCACCTTTAGTCATAAGCATGTTTTTATTACTGCTCTTGATGCTGAAAGAACAAAAGGGTTGAAGCAGCTCATCAAAGTTGGAAAAAGTAATTAGTTGCTCATTGAAAACTATGCACTGTGTAACTTTTCTGGTCTGCGACTTGCTTGTCCCAATGGAGATGTTTTTGCTTTGCTTGGAATGTTCCACAGCATTAATCAAAAGAAATATGTATCAGTATAATTACAAGTACTATTGGTATGCCTCACTACTGTTGTTGAATTGCTGGCCTATACTTGAATGATTGTGTTTCAAATGGACCTTTTAAACGTTTTCTCCCCTTAGAACCTTTCAATTACATGCTTTTATTCCTAGATAAATTCCCTGATAAAACATTGTTACTGTGATCAGGATCTCTTCTACTCAACTGTGACCATTTCAGGCCAAAGCAATACCAGCTCCATGGAAACAAGCAGACCTTTCACCAGAGAAGTTCCACAGTGCACATTTGCTTTGTATCTGAAAGCCTATAGTCTTCTCTGTTACTTCCCATGGGGGTTCAAACAAGAGGACACTCTTGGCCTGAAACTCTCCGCTGTTCCCTTCACTGTAAGTCACAAACACCTCCTTGACATCCTTGTTTAAATGGATGTCTCCCGCTCTTTGATTTAGGACACAGTCGGGGCTGAAACCAATTCGCTCACAGTAAATGCTACACAAAGCACTGATTGACAAAAGCTCTCCTCGTCTCCTCCTCTCTCTTTTTCCTCTTTTCATCAGGTTTGCTCTCACTGGAAAGGTCAATACCAGGATGGACTCGCTTGGCTCCAATGCCTCATGTGTGCAATAGGCAGAACTCAATGCAACCCTGGATTTTCAAGTGGTGGGTGTAGCACAGTGGATGCTGGGTCACTGCCAAGTTGGTTAATAAGACTTGGTTGTGTAAAGAATTTAAGATAAAAAAAAAAAGCAATAATAAAAAGCAAAGAGTTAAATATATTAATCTCAAAAATGTATAAATATGTTGATCGAGATGTTCAGAACAGCTAAACCAGCCGTCATTTTAATGTGTTTGTTATATTGCACTGGTTTGTTTTAATGGCAATTATTTCAAGATGTGCTGCTACTACTACAACATGTCTAATGTAAATACCCCAAATATACAAAACCTGGTGATGTGGACAACCCAATTCCAATAACCTAGACAGAGACAGAAGAAAAAGGTAGACCGATGGGAGGAGATATGTAATAGATTTCACTTTTCTTGTAATAAGAACACACCTGGGAATAACATCTGATAAAAGACATGACACAACATCAGACGTCACTTCTGACCAAAGTCCTGCCGCCGAAACATGTAAATGGGGTAGTTAAAAGTTGAAAAGTTAAATTTCTTTGAAAAATGTCCAAAATGTACTGGTTAGCATAAATGGCTTATATTTAATGATCATGTACCTTAATTGTGCTTCTTTATGTAAATGTACTTTACACCATGCTGTTGTTTTTTGAAGCTTTTTGATTTTCACATGTGCATTTTAAAAACGCATTTTGTGGAGTGATCATAACCATAAACAAGTTGGATGAGAACCATGTATAAACTGACATCAGTGTGAGAGATGGGCAAACTTCCGAAACTAAAACTAAACCATCTTCTACACTCATTGCGCAAAATCGGGTACAGTATAATTAAATTCACGAAGTAAAATCACATATCACAGGGGTCTTAAAGTTATCCCACTGTTACAGTTCCTTCACAAAAACAACATATACAGGCCAGGTGTTGTTTGTTTTCTAATGTGTGAGAACTTTTGTTGTTTTAGCAGGCTGCTACAATAGAAGCAACACTATGATGCGCTATAATTAATCTTTGGGGAGAAGTAATTAGTGAGCTCTCTGAAGGTAGCAAAATCATGCTCCACATCACACAGAACGCATACAAAGCATACATGCAAAAGTCATCATTTTTTCCCCAATAGTATCCAATCAGCACAAGCACACAAGTAGCATTAATTCAGGCCAAGTCCTTTTATGAGAGCTATACATCTTAAATTAATGAACAAGGGATATGCATATCGTCATTCCATAATATAATACATTTGTGCAATTAGACTTGTGAGACATCAGCTGTATCTGTGCAATCAGACCTATGCTATGCTTAAGTTTTTAGCTCAGTGCCCAGCTAAAATGGTAGACAAAGGCTTAATTTCACAGTTCATGCTCCATATATTTTTGATTGCTGTGAAAGGTTTTAAATGAAGCCCTACCAATGATATAAAAAATATAATTCATCTTCAATCAAACATGCGGACCAGAAATCATTGTTTTGGCAAGTATAATTATTATATGAGCGATGCCATTTTTGGAGAGCGTTTGTGGGTTTTTTAACACTTTAACACTCCACTGATGCGAGGGTCGTATAAAGGAGAGTTCAATGTGCGGCGCTACGACATATCCATGGCAACAAGCAGGTGGCGGACACTCCACTAGAAAATGATCTAAAATGTTACTCATATTCAACCATAGAATAGACTTTAAGCAAAAAAAACAAAAAACATGCCCACGCACACCATCTTCTCAGCTCATAGAAGACTTGAATTTGCATTTAGAGAGTTGAGGCTGGTTTCTTTGGAGGGCAAAAGGAGAAAATGGACACCAGATGAAGTGTGTGGGTGAGAGAGAGTGCCCAGTGGAAAAGCACAGTTCAAATAAAATGCACTCAATGATGATGCCAAAGTAAAGCAGCAATAAATGAAGCACTTGAGAAACAAAGCCTAATGTTATAGAAGTCTGTAAAAGTGGGTAAAACGAATTAACTAATAATAA
Organism: Chaenogobius annularis; assembly: GCA_015082035.1. NCBI lineage: Eukaryota > Metazoa > Chordata > Actinopteri > Gobiiformes > Gobiidae > Chaenogobius > Chaenogobius annularis. The sequence continues at coordinate 371,758 of BJKM01000262.1, forward strand.
GTAAATAAAAATAAAGTACAATGTGGCATACATTTCCTTCAAAATAATACACTTATAAATCATTATTCATTATCGTTATTCAAACTTTTAGCTTTATAGTAAATTGATACAGATTATACCTTTACTTTGTGTGTAGGGTAGTGTTCACACTTGTTGCTGAACTTGACTTAGTTTGGTCCTGTTCTAGTCCTTGTTTAGTCCTAATCAATTCCAGCTATTTTCTGGTTTAGTCCTGATTTAGTCCCAATTTAAAATGGTGACTGTAAAGCTGTAACTGGAAGACTCACACTGCTGCTTTAATAAGGAGGACATGACATTATAGTGCAGTACATACGGCAAACGTGCTGGGGGTCAATACTAGTCCTAACCACGGAACATACTATTGTCAAGAAAATAATTGGACGGACTGGTTCATGTCCAATAATAATACTGTCTATTAAGAGCATAGGTGCTGGTGGTTAGATTATTATCAAACGCACACTTTCTGTCTGTTATTCTGCTTAACTCTGTGGAAATAATAGGGTTTGGAATGATGCTGCTGATATCTGACTGTATTTAAAATGAAGGACATCAGTGGCAGGTCGGTTAGCTGTTGGACAAGTGGAAGAAAGCCGTATGGTACACATAATTAAATTTGCATTCTAATGGGATATGAAAACGTGACAATGGTTCAGAGAATATCTATTAATCATAGAATTTGTGTTTTTTTAATAATATGCTTGAGCCAAATTATTTATGAGCCTGTTTTTTTTTTTGTATGACTGAAAAAAATGCATAGGTCTTATCTCAAACAGTAGAAAATTGAGCTGAAGAGCTTGGTCATTCATGGAGAATAATTTTATGTCATTTTGGAAACGAGTGCTTGGTCTGACTCACATACAGCTGATAACACCATGAATTGGAGACACAAAAGGCTGGTCTTAATGACTCTATCTTTTTGCTATATGATTTGCGGTCAGTAATAACCATATTTGTATTCTTACAAACCTGTAATTCCAGAATGTGTTTTGTTTTAAACATTATTTTTTATTCACAAGTCTTTTGTTTTCCACTCTTCACAACTAATTATTTTGAGGACAATCCATTCAAACATGAGTCAAGACACAATGGTTGTTGCAGAGTTGTGTACTTATTGTTCCCTATGGATGAGCATGACCTTCTGCTGTCCTCTTACACACAACCACATTAGAGTTAAACAGATGTTCACTGTGAGACTCTGTTTCAGCGAGCTCCTCAAATCAGTTGTCTTTCCCTCCCACTTAAAGTAGGCAAATCCGTATCATATATGTGCGTGTGTGTGTGTGTGTGTGTTGTGTGTGTGTGTGTGTGTGTGTGTGAGAGAAAATAAACTAAGACAAAGACATTAAACTCCTAAGCTGGTTGTCTTACGACCAAAGTTTTCCACCTAATAGCACAGATCTGAGGAAGGAATAATGTTTTTCCACCATGCGGTAAAAGATAATCAAATGAAAAGCTGTTGGCTCAGAGAAACAGGATTTTTAAAAAGGATTTACAAATAAAGGAGTTACTATAACCAAGAAATGAAATAAAGCAATGGCCATTATAACCCTCTGACTGAAGTATTTAGGCTTATAAATCTTTCAAGAGGAATAATGTCCATATTATATCAAAAATATAAACAATCTGGACAGTCACTCAGCTAGTTGTAGTACACATTATTCACAAGAAAATTCCAACTGCTGAAGAAAATGTGGCAGCCAGGAGGCAAATCATTACCTTGATTTTCAGGATTGTCCTGTTGCTCGGAGGTATTTGACTGAGATCTATAAAGTGCTACAGACTGTTTTTCGACATCACATCCCCCTGGATTTCAGAACTATGTACTTGGGCCTCAGGACACCTGCCATGGACAGAATAAACGGTTACCTCTGGAGCATACTCTTGACAGCAGCGAAAAAGGCCCTCACAAAAAAATGGATCACACAAATTTCACAGACGATGAAGGACATTCGCAAAATGGAACAATTTACATTTTAAAATTGACACATTTTACAGACTAAGTTTAGTTTGTATGTGCCTTAATTTCCTTCTTTCTTTTTTTTTTTTTCTCCAGATCTTGGCAAACTATCATTTATCAAAGAGAGCAGTCACAGCCGCTAGAAGAATTTGCCTTTAGAGCCCAGGATTTTCCATAACACAATTTCAGGAGCTAATTAATGAAGCCCTTTGGCAATTTTAGTTTTATACGAACGGTACATTTATTTTCACTGGGAATGGGATATTTTGGTGTGGTTTGGATGATAAATTGAAGACAGTGTCATTCATCAGAAGTGTCTCATATTAGCCCAGTGAAACTAGCGATTGTTTCCGCAAGTCACAGGTGATTTATCCTTCAGCTAATTACAGAGCAACACGCACACACACAGTAATATTCTCATCACGATAATCAGTCTTACTTAATTAGTCAAGCTTGCCACTCGAGCGTGTTCAGTCTTGGCAGCCTCAACCGACTCATTTTCTTTCTGCCAATATGATTAATTCAGTATCTAAAACAATTGCAGTAATAGCTTTCTGAGTTTGGGTGACAGTCCAGTCCGGATTGTGGAACAGATCTTGTCAGAAATTTGGCACAAGAGTTGAATGGTAAACATATATTTTGAAGACATTAAATCAAAAGAATATAGACTTCACTAAAGAATTCCGTTCAGATTTTTGTTTAATAATAATCTGCTTATGATGTAATAAAGATTGTGTATGTGATGAATGGCAATGATTAAAATGATTAAAATACATATCAAAAGCCATTTTTAATGAGACCAAATGTAATCGAAATGTGATGTGTGTTCAATATGCACATTATGATCAATTGTTTGTCATTATGCCCAGCGCTACTAAATACCGTAATTTTCGGGCAATAGAGTGCTCCTGAATATAAGCCGCACCAATGACATTTACAAAGAAAAAATAAATCGTTCATATGTAGGCCACACCTGTCAATAAGCCGCTGGGGCCCATGTTGTAACATCAGATATTTACACAGAAAGATGGTCCAAGGTAGTGATGCACGGGTTGTCCGCGGGTCAGGTCGAGCCAAGAAAGTCTCATTTCATTGCGGCAGGTTATAAAATGCTGACCGCCGTGTATCGCATGCCCACGCTCCGACGTGTATCTTCACGTTCAACCGCGTCTAGATTCAGTTCCTGATTAGACTAATTTCTCTGTGAATGAATCGGATTGTAATAAAACTCACACAGCATTCTGAAGCTTAACATGTGGAGAACACGTCTGAATAGTCCCTTGAACAGACAAAAAAGTAGCGGCTTGAAGTCCGAAAATTACGGCACATATAATTATAGAAATTCATAATATAATGGGATTTCTATTTCCCCAAAGATACAGACGGTGTTGTTGTCAGCCTTGGAGCTCTCTATACAAATAGCAGCTCATGAAGACAGATTGGATCACTCCTAAATTGCTAGGTTCTATTGGAAAGTTATCTCCACAGTATTGATTTAGACTCTTGCTTTCATTGCCTGTCATTGTTTTCTGGCCATTACCTAGACTCAGAATCACCTCATGGTTAGAATCAATATTGCAATTGTGGCATCTTGTTATCAGCTGACCTCAAGTGACCAAAACTGAGTGAGAACTGAATGTTAATTCTCTGCTGCAATTCAAAGAGACAACGTTACAAAGACTCTCTAATCTACCGTTTTAAATCAGTGTAAGCGGCAACAAAGGTTTTAGTGTACATATTTATAGTTATGTAACCCTTTCTGGTGCAATTTAACCTTTACGGTTGAAGACACAACATAACAAAAATGGTACAAGATTTTATAGCTATAGCATGCAACGCTGAATCAATTGTTTCTGTGTGATTTGAAAATGTTAGTACAGTTCAGAGGTGGGTAGAGTAGCAAAATTGTGTACTCAAGTAAGAGTAACGGTACTTTAAAATAACATTACTCCAGTAGAAGTATGGTGTTAGAAAAGTCTCTAAAAAGTAAAATTTTGCCAAAAAGTTATATAACTTGAGTAAAAATAAGTGAGTATTATCCACTTCTTGTACAGATCTGCTTAGAAAATGTGCATAAAAAAAGCTTTGGGGTCATTGTTTCATTGTCCATTATTTATCTCCTTGGGTTAATAATGATGTGCTCAATTACACTAATGGACCAGGCGGAGTGGTGTCTCTGAGCAGAAAGCAGGAAGTACAATGGTTTTAAAAGTCTGATCATTTGTGATGCTGCACTGCTGTTCAGATACAGGCAATAAATGAAACTGCGGGAGATAAATTCAAACTGACTTATCTGACTAATGGGCCGTTATCAGCGCTAAATGCTACAGCTGATGCTTATCTTCATGCATCAACACATCAAACAGTTAGTGCTGCAGTAATTGTAGTGTGTTGTGCCATTGTGTCGTAAACCATGCATGTATTGACTTAGTTTGCATACAATTTCCTCTTTTCAAAGCTGTACACACAAGTTTCTTCTAAAAATGAAAAAACTGCTTTGTATTGAGAATATGAATGTAAGTTGAACTAGATAAACTAATTTGATATGGCTGGAAAGAGCTTCAGTGTTTCAAATGTCTTATGCAAATGCCTCTCCTTGTGTTGATTAATATCTTAGAACAAGTGCTGTTAAACCAGCATGAATAAGATGAAGGGATTATAATCATGATACAGTTTTAACTATACTTTTCTCCTTCAGATCTCAGAAGGAAACATCTAAGAGTTCTCTAGAATGGATATTAGCCATGAAAGACAAAAAACAATAGATTCCAAAGATTTATCAGACCATTTTCTTTGCAGGGATCATCTCCACATGGAAGTATAACTTGTTTAATAATAAATAAATAAATACATAAAATTGAGACAAACTTTAGACCAACTGCACCCAGCAGGCACAAAGGAAAGCAAAAACACGGAAAAGCTGGCAACAGACAACCATTTGACTGCTCTCAAAATGCTCTCTGCTTTTTTGACCAGAATATAGATATGTAATTGAAAAACAGCATCTGAAATAATACGTTTAATAAGCATACAATATAGACTTTTATTCCGCTTTATCCAATTTTAGAGGCAGTGGCTTTAATTTTCCTAAAACGCTGCCGATTTATTTAAGTTGGAGTTGAAATAAAAATCAAAAGACATCACGAGAAGGCTTGCACCATTGATGAAACAGGAAAAGGGTCCAGTAGAGTTTCTCCGTGGGACAATTATGGAATAGTTGACAGTGTTTTGAAACATTTGCTATATTAGAGTGACAATATAATGGAAAGTAGAACAGAAATCTCAACTGTATCCAGCATTGACATCTGATTGCTATGCATTTGTTGGGGGCAATAGCCTCAGAGTATCTACAATAAAAGAACCTTTTGGCGTGTCTTTTTACTATCCAGGACCCTGAGGCAATAAAGAGGCTATTGCAAGTTTTTAACAAACTTTCAGATGTAAAAACTTATTTTCTAACGTGAACAGGACTTTATGTTGGCGTAATCCCTCATTGGTCCGGGAGTGTTCCACAGTAGAAAAAGGTTCAGTTGTAGTCATTTGGACACTTATGTTGTTGCAAAGATGGAAATTAACACAAAACTTGTACTGTGTTGACTGAGAATGTTTCTGCTATGGTGTTTCTGTTATGTAATATTCCATATGGCCTTGATAAATGCTGCAGATTTAATGAGAACTCACAGTGAGCTGGTTCAAAGGGATCATTTCATTGGGACCAAAGACTGTTACGTAATAAATGAGATAATGAAGTGTAAGATCAGTTGGGCAAACAGATGGTGAGCCTTATATAGTTATCATTTACATAGTTAGCTTCATATACTGTACGTTTTGTGGTGTAAAATAAACTGGCCCTTGCATGCGTGGTGAGATTGGGCCAATTTAACGTGGCATAATTTACTGAAACGAGGAGAAAATGAATGCACTGCGTGTTTTTTGATTTAATGTTGTGACACAAAATAAATCACAAACCAATCGGATGTCAGAATCACTAGTTTGAAGAGGTAGACGCTAATAAAATGTATATTTTACAAGCATACAGACATGAATATTTAGCCACATAATCCTACTCCTATAACAAAGATTAGCTGTTGTATAATTTTCTGGAAAAAGCCCCAGAATTTGTTTTCATATCTGGATTCAGAATAAAAGGGACTTTGAGCCAAAATGTGGACAAATGTACAGCACATCGTCAGAGGCAATCAGATCATATTGTTTAAGCTCAAATAGTGCTGTCCCAAAGGCGGGCTTCATCTATCATTAACCCAATCACTTAAAAGCTCAGTTAGCTCATTGTCTGGCATTTTAAACAGGCCGCTGCCCAAGAAATCTGTAACCAAACTGACTTTTTATTCTATCTAGTCTATGTACCACAGCCCCCTGTTTATGGATGCATAAATGGGGATTAGTTTCAATAACACAGCACTTAATTTCAATTATAACTCACCAGTACTTCTCTTAGAGAGATATTGACATTATAGAAACACACATGTTGGCAAAGTAATATGAGACTTTTTACTTGAATATGAAAGTATAAACTTTTTGTTATTTTCAAGTCAGTGAAATATGGTTTCAACAAATGCAAGCTCATCTAAAACAACCACTTTGAATTGTATATTTGAAGTGCCCAATATTTGTCGTCGTTTTAATAACAATTGATGCATTTTGGCAGTGTCCAAAGCCTCTCATCATAAACTCTGCTGACTCATCCAAATACTTTATCTCGGTTATAGAGAAGGACTCACTGAACAGGGAATTGTTTGCTTTTACGGTTGGCAGTGGCTTCCATCTGGATCGGGGCAATTACAATTTGTCATCTGAAACCGGTGTCTGGTGAAAACAATCCAGTTTTTACAACAATATCATGATTCAGCCAGATGCATTAAAATAAACGGGTAACTGTATATAAATTGTATGCAGATGCCCAAAATCCAATACAGTTTATCAATTGTAGTCATAGATTGTTCAGCTAGTCAATATTTTTTATTTAGATATTCACGCTCGTATATGCTGTCAGGATGCTTTAAAATGAAAATTAAAAAACTCTGATCGCATATGAAGCACTATAAAGAAACATCAGCCAGTGAACAAAACAAAATAAAAGGCGATAGGGTCACATCATCTTACTAGTGCGTACCATTAGATTAGAAATTCTATGATTACATTCCTACAGAAGACAAATGAAAACAATCTATTTGAAGATCTGACGTTGAAGCAGACTATGGTGGGCTCATTCACAGAGCGATTCAGACACATAACTCACTTTCTACCTTATCACTTGTTGTACATTCGGACACCTCTACAAAATGGCGAGTTCCAGGGAATAATGTGGCCATTCGGATGCAGCCCAAGTATAAATGTGAGACAGGAATTTGCTCCATGAGGCCAGAACAACAAAAACAACAACTAAACTAAACTGTGGATTCAGCTTTTCAGTTTTATGCAGCTAAAATCCTGAATCCAGTCTTTCTGATGATGACAGGCCTTGACTCGAATATGCTGCCAATAAGAGCAAACATTAAGAGTTTGTGCTGTCTGTTAGTCGTTTCTCTGGAGCTGAACCACAGCAGGTAATGACAGGGCTTACCAAGTGTCTCATTACCCTGAACTGGAGCAGTGATGCCTAAGCTGCTCCACTGGGGTCCGAGTCATTTAAGGCACGGCCGAGAGAGTCTGCTCCTCACTTCACTAGACTGGACCTCTCCTGGTGCACAGATACTTTCAAGAACATACATATCCGGCTTGTTTATCAGGATTTACACAACGTCTTCCTCAACAGTAACAGAAGAAGTCGCTGCACCTGGAGCTTTGGGAAATAATTCACAGACCCACCCTTGGAAACACACCCCTCTTATTAAAAAAGAGAGAGAAAGTAAACCAGGCTAGATTAGGGCCTATGCTCATTTAAGGAAGACATGTTATGCTTATTATTATTACTGAACTATAACATGCTTTTTTATAATATTGTATTTATCATTAAACTATACAGTTATTTTTTTGTTTTATATTATGGTATTTATTAAACTATAACATACTATAACTATAACATCGGTCAAATGATATTTTCTGAGTACACAAGTCTCAAACACAGGACATTACTCAAACATGAATCAATCAAAATTCAACTTTTGAGTGAACTAATGATGAGGAAACACTGTAAAAAGTTGATGTTATATAGTATGTCCCCTTTAATTTGAGGTCACAAAATCTAAGATAACATTAATTTTGTATCTGAGTTTTACATGGACAAGAAACTACAAGCTTCAATGTATTACGAGCTGAGCGGATTACATTTGTCTTCTCTGCAATCACACAGGCCTTTACTGGGAGTGAATATTATTCATCCAATCAGCTGAAAGCATTCAGTTTGAAAGTAAACTGTAATAAACAAAATGCGCCACTCCAACTCCTCCGCGCTGACCTGAGGCTTTTGGAGCAGACTCGTAATTACATCCATCAAATACAGCACAGACAGTGATTGGTTCGTTCTCTATCATGGATGTTGCCTTTGCAGAGTTGGCTTCTGGGAGTATTGCCATGTGTCGGCCTGAGGCATTTCAATGTGTTTGCTAACAATGCTACAAAATATAACAGTATGACAGCATCCAGTTTGGTGCTCATGGGCAAATGTAAACTAACAATGAGCCAGAACATTCTCAGTGGATTTAGTTTTGTTTATGTCTCAAAATGCAATCTTTTCTGTATTTGACTTTTGGAGACACTGGAAAAACATAAAAATCCCTTAGTTGAATGGTTTATCTGTATAAAAATATGAAAGGGTTGCATCACTGACTCCACTTACTTTAATGTTCTAAGTTCCCTTCTGTTGAAAGCTGTTCTCAAACAGTTGGTGGTAAGGACACGGGAATCACACACAAAGGACAAACTCCCTGGTGATGCCATGTGTTAAAAACACTTCACATTTCCAATTGTACCACAGGGATGGAAACCAATTTGTACAATAGACATCATGTATATGACCTTGTTAAATCCTAAAGAGGCCTTCAATGATTTAAAAGACAAACAATTATATCAACTAAAGCAGAAGGATATGTTTCAAGCCTGACAAGGTGTCAACAAAATATTAGTAAAGAATACGGATGTCCAGGTGACTTAAAAATATAAGACAATCATCCATTTTAAGAAAAAATTCAAAATAACATCAGTGGAGTCATATCAAATAAGCCAATGTTCTGTGGTTGAGACTTGACATTATTAGTCTAACCACAGAATGGCTCAGGAAATTCCATTTAACTGAAATCCTCCATACATTTCTCTCCAAAAGCCATTGCAAATGGTCAAGGTTGTCTGACCATTTATGCAAGTGTGAATGCTCAGTTCACATTGCATAAACACCACATTAAAGTTAAGACTAAACCGGGACTAATACAGGACTAAATCAAGTCTAGATCACTGAGCTCAAATCTTTGTGTTTCCATGGCACCAGGACAGGCAAAACTTAAAAGGACAGTGCATGGGGGCTTAGAGGGAAACTCATCTAAAGCCCCAGTACATAACGTTGGATGTTTTTATTGCACTTAAAAACATAAAAAAACCAAACATCCTTACTCATTGCTCGTTTCTGTGGAAATGTCGTTCCGGCTATAATATTCCACAGTATGGCATGTGGAACTGAAGAATGTTTATAACGTTCTATTTCCATGGAATGGTGCAGGGGACATTCCACATACTGTTACTTTAAATAAAATGTTCAATCCCACAAATGATCTACTTAAACGTGCACTGTGTAACTGCTGGTGGAAGGTCTGCGTGACTGTTATCACTTTGCTGTGAAGGTTTCACAGTGTGGCATTAAACTTCTCTTTCTCCATGGTGACAAGCAGGTGGCCCAGGCTAAGTTACAGGTCAGATCCGCGGGGAGGCAAACCTGCCTATATAGAAAATTCATGTTTTTCGAGGTTTTTTGAGAAATAAAAACACCCATACTTAATTACTGCAAGATAAGAGATCCCATGCTGTGGAAAATCCCATGTGATAACATCTTCATGGAGACAACCAGGTAGCGGACCTCCAAAGTTACATAGTGCACCTTTAAATTGCTTTATTCATTTTTGCCAATATTTATTATTGCACTATGAGTCTGTGTCAAGATTACCTTGATATTGTTACTGTTTCCATCCATCACACGGTTGTGTTATTAACACAACTGACAAATGTGAGTGTTAACTGGACCACCTGTTTCTCCCGTCTTCAGCTGTGGTGACAGCAGCTCAGTGACTTTTGCCAGTGCAGCCTGTGGAGGCTCATGGTCTCTCACTGTGAGGCTGACGCTGTATCTGACAAACAGCGTTACAACCAACTCCACTAAGCCTGGAGTGAGGCTCACGTATTTGGCTATGATTCATAAAATATGTATTTCCTGTTTCTCATTATGAACCAGCCTTCCCAACTGCCACACTCAATTAGTGTCACACAAATGTTTCAAAAGATACTGTATGGCAAGTATATTTGTAAACAATCCAAAACACTGCAATCTCAAAGTACAAAATATTAGTGTTTCACCTGATGTACGGACATTTACAATCCTACACTTTAATTGTACTTTTGAAGGACTCCCTCTCGCCTTTCTGCCCTGCCTTGTTCTGCATTAGAGAGTTACGTACATTTATTTTCACAGGGATGAATTGCAAAAGCTCTATCAAATCAATTCATAAAAACACATTGTTGCGACTGTACAACATTTATATCGTTTTAATTAAGATGGAGATTCAGTCATTTCACATATCATGATTTGTTGAAATAAAAAGGATTATTTTTTCCTAATGTTTAAGACTTAGAAATAACAACATTTCTAGTAGTCAATGATCAGCTTGGGCCTTTTTAAGAGAAAGATCCAAAACCAAACCTCAGTCAGTAGAAGCATTTTTGGAGCACAGTTCAGATTTTGGAAAACTAAATGATCAATGGCAATCAATGGCATGATTAAAGTCTGTTCTGTTCAGGTAACTAATATTGAATTGACATTTTTGTTTGTTTTTAATAAGATGAAAGCTATTTGAAAATTCTGATGAACTTTATATACAGTATGTCAGCACTAGATAGAAAGATGATTGACGGTTTGGGGAGTTGTGAGCTGAGAGATTAGATTAAAAAGTCCACAGTCCACTGAGCGCTGCCTCTGGACTACATCAACTAATGTTACACAGCCAGACACGAGGTGCTTAAGAGCAAAGTGACTCAGTTCATCATACAACACAATAACCATACACACACTGCAGTACATCATGTTTGTAAATAGCAGCTTTGACCGCCATTGACTTTGCTGTGTTTGCCTTTCATGACCCATTAAACAAACAAGGAAAAACGCAGCCATCAGAGCGAGCCCTTATATAGTTCAGAAGAGCAATCATCCCCAATCTGCACTGATTGACCTGTCACTTTGGAGCATCCACCATAATCAACATAATATTCACGAGATGTTTGATGACATGGTTGCTGACATGACAGGACTTCTGTAAATATGGTGTCGCATGTGTGATTTGTGGCTTTCAGATGAAGATGCACGTCGCTCCAGAGTCCCGAATTTGCGTGCATTCTGTGTTGATACAGCCTTTAGTGAAGTGGCTGTTTGGTCTCACCAATGTACCGCTCTTTGCAACTTTCCACATGGCATTGGATTGAATCACTGAACACTGCATTGCTTTGTTTGTGTGTAGGCATGTTGTCCTTAGGGTGAACTAGTTTCTGTCTTAAAGTGTTGCCTGGTTTAAAGCACACAATCCTTTATAGTTTTTCAGACAGTGGATAGAAACACTATTCCCTCTTGGTTTTGGATCCCCTTTGTCCTGTTATCGTTTAACTTTGTTGAGAGTCCAAGTGGTGTGACCACAGAGCATTTTGGACATGTTTACCCTCTGAGCTGGTGGGCACTTCTTGGGCTCTATGTTGTAATGTCCTGCTCACCCCCAGCTTGTGCTGTACAGAATAGTTAGAGTCAAAGAGCAAGTAATGATCCGTGTGTGTTGGTTTCCTATATACTTCGATCTGGAATTTTCTGTCCTCTCCTCCAAGCAGTTCTCCTTAGCGTCTTCTCGTGTAAACTTGATGTTCAGGTCCACCGCATTAATATGCTCTGAGAACACTTGCAGCTCTTGTTTCTTTATCTTCACAAATGTGTCATCCACTTAGCGGTACCAAAGACTTGGAGGTGTGCCCGAAAAGGTGCTCAATGCTTTCTTGAGCATGGGAGAGACGGGAAAGCCCATTGCACAGCCTTGAATCTGTCTGTAGAAGTGTCCCCGGGATTGGAAGTATGTAGTGTTCATGCAGTCTAATTATTTGCAGATGTGGTGAAGGTCCTTCAGCAGTCTCATCCTCACCTCTGCCACTGAGGTTTTTATACAGGTGAACACACAACATCAAACAAAACCATTACGTTATCTGAATCCATTTGAAGCTGTTTAACTTTGTCCACAAATTTCTGTGTTTTCCACATGATGTTCTGTGTTCGACAACAATGGCGCCAAGATTGTTGTCAAATGCTTAGCCACATTGTATGTGATTGAGTTGGTGCTACACACAATGGGTCTAAGTTGATTCTCTTTGTGATTTTTGGGCTGGCCATAAATGCATGGATCAGCTTCCTTCGGGTACAGTGTGTTTACAGAGCCCTGACTATAACCTCCTTCTAAAGCTTCTGTAAACGGTCTATAACTTTCTTCTTGTAGCCACTGGTGTGCCCCTTTTCATATGTGGCAGTGCTGCTAGAACATTTATGCTGTGAGTCATTTGCAGTTTGTTACATCTGAAGAGAGGAAGTCCCCAATTGACTTGATTGAGTATTTTAAAAAAATAATCACAGATGTGGATAAAGGCACAATAGATTTAAGAGACCACCACCTATTCTATTTACATTAGGCCTACTCTAGATTTGAAAGAAAGACAAAAAAACCAACATCAATGCCCCTTAAAAATGCAATATTGCAACATACAGACGAAAATGACAATAGTTAAAGTTCTTCCTCCAAAAAAACAGAATGCAGCTAAAGCAGCTGTCGCATCTGCTAAAAAGAGACAAAGATAGAACAAAATTAATTATCTGTAGGACATTTCAAATCTATTAGAGACTAGACATGCCAAGAATAAAAATCCTCAAATTCTAAAAATACCTTCTACACATTAAAGGCTGCTTTGTTTAATTAGGTTAATAAACACTCATATGAAGTTATACTTTTATCAAAAAGACTTCAGTTCAATATATTTACTTCTTTGGCTTAATGTGCAGATCTAAATTTCACACATAATTTTTCTGTTTCCCAATGAATATTCATGACAAGCTGGTGAGAATCATAAAATATACTATTTTGCAGAGAAATCTGATATGGATTTATGTATGTGTACTCTTGGAACTTTGCGTTAAATCATTTGTCAAAGCTTGTGTCAATATATTCAGGGGGGGAAAAAAACAAAACAAAACTTACATTATCATTATGTGTGCCTGTTTATCTTCAATACAGTTCTGTTGATTATGTCAGTTCTATTTGAGTGGGAGCAACACAAGAGGAATGAGAATAAAACTTAAAACAAATATATATTCTGATTTGAACTTATAACACTGTCACCACATCATGCCTTTATATTTAAGTAAACAGATTCACTGTGGCCAGTTGAGGAGGAGTTTCAGCACCATGACAGATCTGTATGGAGAAGGGAACAATAGTAACCACTCTACTGGATCAGAGCCCGAGGCAAAGGCAATACAAATACTGTAGTTGACACCACTATTAACCATTTACTGGGGAAATAATCAACTCTGCTTTCTCTAAAGGCCATTAAAACTAAATGTTCAATGTTTCCCATCCAAGGACATGTACCATAAATGTACTATATGCCACACTATTTCATTCCCCCAAAACAGTAGGGTAAGAGAATAAACAATTACACTTTTCCTACTCCCACATCTAAAATTCAGGGGTGAAGGGATGGCAGAAAGGTGTAAAAAAGACATAACCCGGAGGTGAACATTCTGCTAAAAATCACACTTTGGACAACAGAGGAGGTGTAATCAACATCCTCATTTCACACAGAAGGGACGCTTATTGGCTGCTCCAAGTGTTAAAACATGTGGCTGGTGTTCTGAGTCACTGCTGGTTTGGGACCAAAAAAGGAAATACATTTAATAGTGAAAATGTGGAGGGAAATTAAATACAGGACAATTAGTTTTGCTTTAGCTGATGGCAGAGGTATCAAATCCTTGTCTTTTTTATGTTAAAGGGGTGAAATTAATCTGGGCCATTCCATTAGGCAGCATATAATTACATTATACCATTACAAAGCATTTGCTTTTTAAGTCAAGGATGCTGCACTTTTATTGCGCTTGTGTAACTTAACTATTGTTTTTTATCCTCATGTTGTTTTACATTGTCCTGTTTGTAGTCTGTGTGGATGCATGTATTTCCTTGTCGTCACTGTTTGCAAAATAATTGCCCCTCAGAGATCTAAAAAAGTGTTGACGTGGAAGTAATCAGTAAATGTGTTATCTGCATGGTTAATGCTTTTGAACAGAACTGTAAATATAAAGTAGTCAGAGTTTAGAATCTGCGGTGAATGTGACATTGTTATGAACGTGAGGTTTAACATTTCATCATTTTTGAACAAACAATTAAAACACTTTGTATCAGAGTAAAACGATCCCATTCATCACTAAATGCCATGTCCTGGGTGCATCTGTCAGTGTGTTCATGAGTGAGAGGGAGTGGGCATCACATGTGGTGTATTTCCTTCCTTCCTCATTAGTGAGTGCTTCTGTTTATGCCCCACTTGGTGACCTTGTGCTGTCTAAAATGACCAGCCAACTTTAAAAGGAGCAGATGGTACACAGTCAGATACCTGTCTCTGTCACTTCACTACACACATGCACACCCCCACTTGTGCACTTTACTATTATAAAATTGTTTTGCTTTGTTTTCACAATTCAGTTCACATGCACATTTTAAATATCCAGGAGCATTTCATATTTGAGAGAGAAGTGAAACTACTTTTATTCTGCAAAAAGACTGGATAATTTCTCATTGCAGGGGAACATCTAATATCCACAAATGTACAAATGTGTCTGATCACACACTCTGTTGCTTCTTCTTTATAAACCTTTCGCACTAAAGTTATTTGTCGTACTTTTTAAAAAATGATTCTTTTATTTACAAATACAAAAGAGGTTAGTGAGGACAACAAGAACAAAAACAGCAAAAGACAGACAACAACACAGACACTAGACAAATAGAGGGACAACAGTCCACAAACTTCAGAGCGGGGTGATTGTGTGGGTGTGTGTTCATGTGTGTGTGCGTTTGCATTTGCGTGTATATGTGTGGGTGTGTGCATGGATGTACGTGTGTTTACGTGTGTGTATGCATTCAAACAGAGTAAAAATGTGTTATATTATTATTACCATCAACACAATGCTACCATATAATGTCGTACATGTAGATATAGTCATATTTTTAAAATAGCAATCATTATATACCACTACACTATCATTTCTGCCCCTTCTGTTTGTTTTTTCCCCCTGTGTCATGTGTAGTGTATAAGGTGCATTAAAAGGAGGACATTTGAAGAGCATCTCCACTTGGGACACAGATGCTGTCCAAAGGAAACCACCTCTTGTCGGTCCTGCCAGCCAGAGTGTGTTTACATTTCCCTTACTACACTGTGGTGCATTAAGAACACAAGAAATGATATAGCAAAAGTGATATAAATGATAACAGTGATGATAGTACTAACAAATGCAACAATGATAATGATGATAATAACTACAAAAATGCATGCATGTAACATGTTTGTGTGGCAGGTTGGTGGTTGTGTGGTTGTGTAGGAGTTGGCTCACAGACAAATACATAAAGTTGTTAGATGACTGAAATGTGTGAAGAGTGAAAGATGGAGTAAGAAGGGAAAGGAATCAGAGTTGTAAAAGGTCAGAGAGCGTTGGGTGGGGGAGGTCGGTTTCAGAGAGTGATTATAGGGGGGAGGTGTATATTCCATTGTAATGAAGTTGGTGAGAAGATTTTTCCAGCGTATGCTATTGCGGGTTTTCCAGTTCATGAGTATGGTTTTCTTGGCGATGGTTAGAGCTGTGAGGAGTGTTTTGAAGTTTATTGTTTTTTTCAGTAATTATTGTGAGATCCCCTAGCAGGCAGCGAGAGGGGGATAATGGGATGTGGCAGCCCACTATAGTGGATAGTGACTGGCAAGGCAATTCAGAGTGCTTCACACAACAGGAAAAAAAATGCATTAAAATCACAAAGACATGACAGAAATCACAAAACCTTAATTTAAAGAAATTTAAAGGTGCCATTTTCAGGCTATCCGTCAAATAGTTTAAGACATAAAAGAGTGCAAAGAAAAATCATTTCAGTCATATGCACAGCCAAACAAAACAGTTTTTAGTTTAGATTTGAACATTGCCAGAGTAGCGGCCTGTCTCACATCCTCAGGAAGACTGTTCCAGATTTTAGCTGCATAAAACTGAAATGCAGATTCCCCATGTTTAGTCCTGACTCTGGCACCAGCAGGAGGCCGGTCCCTGAGGTCCTCAGAGTCCGAGATGGTTCATATGGCACTAACATGTCCGAGATGTACTTTGGTGCTAGGCCATGGAGAGACTTGTATACAAGCAGAAGCTGCTTTGAAGTCTATTCTCTGAGCCACAGGGAGCCAGTGCAGAGACCTGAGCACAGGACTAATGTGATCGTACTTCCTGGTTCTAGTCAGGACCCGAGCAGCGGCGTTCTGGATGTACTGCAGACTGTTTTACATCTCGTTTGGAGAGGCCAGTGAGCAGCCCGTTACAGTAGTCTAATCTACTAGAGACAAACGCATGGATAAGTCTCTCTAAGTCTGGTTTAGACACTATACTTTTGATTTTGGCAATATTTTTTAGATGGTAAAAGGCGGCTGATGTTATTGATTTGACGTTGCTGTTAAAATTCAAGTCTGAGTCCATTATTACCCCCAGATTTCTAACTTGATTTGTAGGTTTTAGAGCGAGACTGTGGAGATGACTGTGTGACTTCTTCCCAAAAGTGATTGACTGGAGTGCAGTGCCAGGTTGCGTGGATATATGTGTCTAAACTTTTGCGATGTGGTGCAATGTGTGCAAATCGTCAAAAATCAAATTCGTCGTGCTAATATTTAATGTTAAGTTTCGTCTGGATCTTTCGGCTCAGAATGAAGACTGGATTGAAGTTTACAGTCTTCTTTTACAGCTTCTGTCCACAGAGCTGGTGTTTTCTTCCTTGTCTTCTTCCTGTTTCTGCAGAGTTAATTCTTTATTTAAAAAAGGCGTGACATTGTGTACTGATATTGGTAGTTTTGAACAATGACATGAATATTGGCTGATACTGATACTGGGCTGATATATCGGTGCACCCCTAATTGCAAAACTAATTTTTTTTAATTACTTTATTACTTTATTTTAGCTATTAATTGAGCTCTACTTAAGATTTAAACATTATCCATGGAAGTTAATTATTATTTTGGGTATATTTTCACTAGTTGCCCATAAACGAGTACAAAAACGACCCACTGAGACTGTCCTGTTGTTCAAAAGTTTTGGAATGAAATTAAGGATGCACTACAAACAGTTTTTGACATTGCCATTCCACTCGATTTTGTAGCTATGCACTTGGGCCTGAGGACTCCTGCTATGGACACAATAAACAGTTACCTCTGGAACATACTCTTGGCAGCAGAGAAAAAGGCCATCACAAAGAATCAGAATCAGAATAGGAAAAAGGTTTATTGCCATTGTCAAGGAACAGAATTCACAAACCTAGGAACTTGTTTTGGCATTAAGGTGGAAGATAAAACACAGAGCAATAATAAAAACAACATATATGAAATCAAAAGGGCATGCATTAGATTTAAAATTACTATATTATGAAATAGAAATAAAAATAGGCTAGTGGATGGATGAATAGATGGAATGACATAAATTATACCGACAATCAGGGACTGGACAGACTTTGGACATTCGTAAACTGGAAAGGATCATATTCGGAATTAATTTGAATATGGACAAATTCGACAGACTATGGATAAAAATTGGGATGTTTTCTTTGGGTTCTGTGAGTCATGTTCTTTTTTTTGTGGATGTCTGCTTGTTTTGGTTTAGTCTTTTCTCTCTGGTGTTGTTCCTGCTTTTTGTGTTTCTTCTTATTTGTGTTTAATTTTTGAAAAAAAATACAATAAATTAAAAACAACAACAAAAAAACACTGAACCACCCTTAAATCACTCTATTACTATTTTGATAATGCTAACAAAAGAAGATATATTTTTGTAACAAACAAATCAGTCATTTAATTAAGCAAACACCTGCTTCAAAGAGACTCTCCTCTTGCTCAACAGCCTCAGACAAATCCTCTTCATTCAAACACTGAGAGGACCCAACGACTCTCCACACCTGGCACTGTGGGACTTCTACAGCTCTCGACTCTCGACAACACTGACTACATCCGTACCAATTCAAGCAATAACATGACGTGAAGTGAAATGTTTGTTCCAATTATAAACTGTGATTTAAATCTCAAAGGCAGTCCTTCCAGTGATCTAACACCAGCTGAACTCAGTCAGAGGCTCGAATTCTGCAAAATAAAGACAATAAACACAAGGACAGCTCAGAACCAGTACCAGTGTGTGGATACAGAGTAAAAAATTGTGGCTGGGGGAATAAAGACATTTATTTAAAAATTTTTTTTACCAATTCCATAAAACCATCCAGAGGTTTTTATGATAAGTAAATCTTAATGGAAGAAGATGTAATCAGTTTGTGTTTGTTTTGTTGTCAAATGCATGCTAACATCAGCACAATGACACCTGATTTGTCTATCTTCACAGAAAACATTTTAAAGTTGTTATCCAGTTTTCTAGTCACCAATGTATCAGTAGTTGCCAGGTAACTGTAAAATAAGATGTTATATATGTGCTGTTTATTTAAAAAAATACAATAAAATATTAAACTCTCAGAAATGTATATATGAATATTAAAGTAAGGTACATTTTCTTGAGACAAAAATGCTGTTTAAATTTTTTCATTATTTATTTGCTAAATAAATAAGACGGGCAGTATTTTGAGGCTTTCCCAGAGAAACATTGATAATCAGTACATGCCAAACAAGCCAGTCCTGATTCTGCAGAGTCAATGCTGAGTTTGCACCAAAAGCTATTCCCTGATTAAATCTGACTGCGGCAGATCAATGTCGGTGGCTTTATTCCCTGGCCATACTTAATCACAACAACTTGTTATCACATAAACTACAAATGATGAAACTGGATAAGAAATTAACTTTCTTCGTTCTTTGATTTGTTGATGCATGTTTAATTGTATCGCTCTTTCTGACCTGTCTATTTCCATTTTATTAGTGAATTATTCATCCACCACGAAAGTAGCTTCACGTCATAATTATTTTCTGTCAATGTGTCTACAGAGAGAACCCCTACAGGGCAGAGCGAGTGCACCTGGCTTTTGAGAAGAAAACTGTGCTGACGATACCTTTCTGAAATTGATCTTTACACAGTTAATCATTGAGCACCACCCTCCAAAGGTGGAAGCGGGGGGTCCAGTCAATCAATTTAGTATTATTGACTCATTCTTTGTGCTATGTATGGTTGTTTTTTTTCTTTGTTTTAGTTATATTTGTTATATTGCAAACATAATTACATTACATATAGGGTGAACGATTATTTGGCCTTTAAACACTATATTGCAGACATATAAATATATATTCCTTTCCTTAATAGCAGTGGCAGCTGGTCAAAAGTCAGGTGAGACTTGAAAAAAAAAAGAAAGATTTTATTTTCTGCTATACGCTTCATATTTTGTGTAGAAATGAATGTGTATCTTCATAGTATATGTTTTAATAATGTCAAACAGTCTCTTGTTCCTGTTGTTCTTTGTTCTCTTGATTGCGTTTGGATGCACTGGATCAGTGCGCACTGAATGAGTATGTATGTGAGAACCTGAACTTTTGAGAGAATTTGATGTGAATTCTGGCGCTTCCCTCCTTTACCACATTACAGCCATGAAGTCCCTCCTTCGTGCACAGTACAGTGATTGGGATTCACGCGCTTCTGTCATATTTCTGCCCTATTGTGATTCAGCTGTGAGCTCTGTCCCGCCTTTAGCCACCTACTCTGCATTGGCACATACACAACACCGCTATGACTATTTAAACTTCAAAGTCAAAGTGCATTCCAGGAACCTATTTTTTGCCTTTTGCCGAAACCTCCTTACCTTGTGGACCAGTACTATGCCTTTTTTCTACTAAATGCAAGACATTCTGCACTACAACTTTAAACATAACTGTAAACTTGTGTACATAGAAATGCCTATTTTTGTTTTTATTGTATAGTAATTTTAAATTGTTTCTTAATGCATGCCCTTTTTTGATTGAATATAGTTTGTTGTTTTATTATTGCTCAGTGTTTTATGTTGCACCTTAAGGCCGAGACAAGTTCCTATGTTGTGAATTTTGTTAATTGACAATGGCAATAAACTCTTTCTGATTCTGATTCTGATTTGTTTATGTATGTTTAACTTTTGGACAAATCTAAGGAGCTCCACCATTCTTTACTGAAATCTTGTGTAAAATGAGCTTGTGCTTGCCACAATAATGTGCATGTGTCCAGTTCTGTGTGTGTAGATCTTGCGGCGCTGTTGTTTGTGTTATGATTGAACTGAAGCATACTCAGACTGTAGTTCTAGCATGTAGCAGTGAGTTAGTTTATTGTGCTGAGATTTGGATGGTTCTGGTCGTGAGTGGTGGAACAGGCTGGAGAAATGCTGGTTCATGCTTAAAAACTGTATTTGGCTGTGCGTTGTGCTTTGACATTATGATTAACAAATACAGTGAAAACATAGGGAACATCCAGATGGACTGCAGCTGCTCAAATGCAGAACGCCTGGTAATTTGTCCACTGCGCACTTTCCCACCCGGCCGGAGGTGACACTTCCAGGGCCCTAGTGTTAAGTGCGGGTGGCTCGGCTGTTTATCCTGTGGATAAGGCTCCGTCTGTAGCTGCCTGGTGCCAGAGGAGCCTGTTGTGCGTAACGCTCAGTCTAATTTATATTTGCTTAGAGCAGAAAACAATTTAGAAAGCTAAAAAGAGAAAGCAATTTAATACTATACTTAATTAAAGGGTATATAGGCACAACGTTTCTTTTTGAAAATACAAAAGTGTCCTCCGTTCAGCCCGATTTGATATGGCTTATTTGTCAGAGGAACTCAAAGAGTTGAATTAAGCTACAAAGCAGTGTGAGAAAAATGACCCAACCACCCTTTACTTTGCCGTGCAAACCAGCAATTGTAGAATAGGAATAATAAATGAACACAAACAACCTTAAGCAAGATGCTTAGAGATCTTAAAACAAAATACCCCAAAACATTGACAGATAATTTATAAACAAGTTGTAATAAGTACACCTAATTTTGTTTTAAAGAGAATAAACCACACCACATCTACACAGATTCATCATGAACTGGCTCGAGTCTCCTCTCCTTGCCATATAACACTTAATGTGTTATATGACACTTACAATATATGATAATATAATATAATATAATATATAACACTTAATGTGTTATATGGCAACAAAATCACAGCATTAACATGAGTCTAAGACATTGTTATCTAGGTACATCAGGTACAACACACCAAACACCACAATTTATACAGGGAGAGCAAGCTCTCATTTGTAAGAGCGCCACGTTAACAAATTATACAAGTTAAACAAACAAACAAACAAACAAACAGGATATACAGATAAATACAGATGCAATAAAACATTCAATATAACAAATGATAACATTTAACCAATGCATAGAAACTTAAATCAAATGAATAAACAGGGACAAAATAATGTAATTAAATTAAAATCTCCGGGTTTTTCTCCACAGACAGGGAGCAAAATAGCTGAAAGCCATTTTTCCTAATTCTGTGTTGACTCTTTGCGATTCTAGTTTAAAAATGTCCTGAGATCTCAATTGATGAATACTTGATCTGGTGTTCAGCAAACTTGATGAATAATTAGAAAAAACGCCAATGAGAGCTTCAAAAACAAACAAAAGGCAAACTGCCATCCCACTTTAGAGTATAATTCACAGTGGTGATTTCTGCATCCTTCTCCTGTAATGAACCTTACTGCTGAGTGATATATTGAGTTCAGAGGTTTCAAGACTGCTGTAGAATGCATATATATAATATCACCATAATCCAGAAGTGAGAGAAATGTAGCCTGGATTAACAGTTTTCAACAATTAATAGGAATGCACTTTGTATTTCTAAAGAAGAATGGCAATCTGGCTTTATGATTATTGTACTTGTTTATTGAAATAGAGTTATCACCAATCCAGACTAAGTATATGAGTACATGTTCAATCACATCACCATCAAGCGTAAGAATACATACATTTTTGCGTGTGTCACAAGAGAGCCTTTTGGAGAACGGCATACATTTTGTTTTATTTTAATTAATTACAATTTTAAATTAACAAAATCTTGTGTGATGGAATGAAAATCCACTTGAAAATTTTGAATGACTTGTGCAGCAGATGCTCTTGCATACAGAATAGCAACATCTGCATACAAATGGATGCTACTATGTTTTAGATTATGCCCAATTGAGTTTATGTAAATTGTAAATAGAAGTGGTCCTTGGATGGACCCTTGAGGAACACGTTTGTTCATGTAAGAAAATTCAGATTGAAAGCCATCAGCAGAAACAGCTTGAGCTCTATTTGTGAGGTAATCTGCAAACCACTTTTTTTTTTGCATTTGAATCAAATCCAATAGCATCCAAGAGAATACAGTGATCAACAGAATCAAAGGCCTTTGGCAAATCAACAAGAACAGCACCATATTCCTGATTGTCCAATGCATCCCCTGCAGTTCGCTTACAGAGCCAACAGGTCTGTAGACGACACAATCAACCTGGCACTCCACTTCATCCTGCAGCATCTGGACTCCCCGGGAACCTACGCCAGGATCCTGTTTGTGGACTACAGCTCTGCTTTCAACACCATCCTCCCTGCTCTGCTCCACGACAAGCTCTCCCAGCTCAACGTGCCTGACTCCACCTGCAGGTGGATCACTGACTTCCTGACGGATCGGAGGCAGTGTGTGCGGCTGGGGAAGAATGTCTCAGACACTCGGACTCTACACAAACTGCTGCACCTCCAGTCATGACTCCGTAAAACTCATCAAGTTTGCGGACGACACCACCCTCATCGGGCTCATCTCGGTCATCACAGCTGACCCCTCTCACCCTGGACATGGACTATTTGAACCACTCCCTCAGGCAGGAGGCTACGGTCCATCCGGACCAGAACCTCCTGCCACAAGAATAGTTTCTTTCCCTCTGCCGTTGGACTCATGAACACTTCAAAACACCTGCCACTTTAAGTGCAAATATTCAACCACTTTCTGCACACAAACTGTAAATCTAACTGTAACTCTTGTATACATAGAAATGCCTATTTTAATTTTTATTGTATAGTAATTTTAAATTGTTTCTTAATGCATGCCCTTTTTGATTGAATATATGTTGTTTTATTATTGCTCAGTGTTCTATGTTGCACCTTAAGGCCGAGACAAGTTCCTATGTTTGTGAATTTTGTTCATTTACAATGGCAATAAACTGATTAAGATCTGATTCTGATAATAGCAATATAGATTAGAAACTTCAAGAGTTTTGCTAGACAGGATTGTTTTGAGATGGGACCAAAATTATTCAAATCATCTTCTTTATGCAAAAGGAGAACAAAAGCAGTTTTCCATAGTATTGGGATACATTCAGTTTGAATTGAGAGATTAAAAACATGAGTTAAACAGAGTACTATTACTCGGGCCGATAACAATAGCAATTTAGGTTCGAGGTCGAAAAAGTCCAGCTCCAGTGGACTTTTTTTAATCTATTGTCAGCATCATGTATATATATTATTTTTCATACTGTGTAAAGGGTTTAAAGGAAAATACTTGATCATCAACCCTATTCTCATGTATTGGGGCAACAGCAATTGATGGAGCAGCGTCATCAAAAATATTTCCAGAGTTAACAAAGTGCTGGTTTAACGAGTCTCAAAAATATTTTTTCTTTGTCAGACTAGTTGAATCTTTTTTAGTAAAGAAGGAGTACACTTTTGCTATAAGGAGAACTTTTTTGGAGAATTGCCCTGTGATTCAGTGAAAGTATTGAGGTAGTAAGATGCTTAGACTTTACAAATAGTAGAAACATATTTATTGTGCTTATGACAAAACTGCTGTCAATCTGCTGCTGATTTGCTGCTGATTTGGTTGCCTTAAAAGAGCTTGTTACTTTTTCCACACTTACTGAAAAAGCACACACAGTTGTGCTGGTAAGGCTTCCCCCGGAGTGGACAGATCGTAATACTATACTGAAGAAAATAAATTCAAAGCGGTGACGGAAACAAAGATTGAAGCAGACACAGCACTAATAGTTTCTACACGAGGCTCTTAGTTTAAAAAGGATATGTGAAACTTTTCAGCACTTTGCTCATGAATGTTAAAAAAAGTAGACTGGAGGTATAAATCCCAGACATGGACTGGATTTGCTGACTGGCGCACTGTAATGAAAATATGGATGATCAATATTCAATGGGCACCACGCAGAAAGCCTCTTGACTACACGGTTTAGAAGGTGCAAAGACAGTTGGCGAAACGGTCTGAAATTCACTGTAAGGATCTACTGCTACCCAGAATGGATGCATGACAAAACAAATCTGAATTATTGCACAGAAAATTGCAGCAAATGAAAGTTTTAATTCAAAACAGCATCAACAAGCCAGGAAGCACAGATGGATTCAAAATGTTCACAAATGTCAATGATTTTGTCTGTTTTATGCAGTGGCTGTGCACAGTGGTCAGCGAATGAATGCAGAATGCAAAAATACTATAAATAATAAGCTTCTGGCTCGGTGACCACTTATAGAGGACCTTCACACTCAAGATTCAAGAGCAAACGGACTAAATATATACAGTATAAGTGAAGTTAGAGCTCAAGCTGGGAGCATTGTGAGCACATAATTATTATTTTTTGTGTGTGTATATATATATATATATATATATATATGCTTCAGAAGTATATACCGCATTATTGCCATATCACATGATTCAATGTACTGTATATTTGCGCATTTACTTAATTGTGGTACTATTGGTATTTGTATAAACTGTCTCAGGGCAAGATTTTAATCGAGGCGCATATTGTGCCCAGACAAAACAACAACAAAATACACACAGACATAGTGGTACTAACAGAAGTAGTAATAGTAGTAGTACTAATAAAAGTAGGACTAGTAAATTCATATTCGTCCTGTACAATCTTGGTCATACTTTGTCCACCTACGATTTTACCACTCCAGTTATTCAAATAAACCATAAAAATAATTCCTTTTAATTTAATGTTGATCTATGCAGTATTGCTATACATTCCATCAACACACTGATAGATATGGAGCCTTCACCTTTATGGCCTAGAAGAAGCCTCACACTTATGCAGACATAGATAAACAGCAGGTATACTATTTGTTGTGCTCACACCAGCCCTGACCCCTCCTCATGAATAATCAGAGAGCTGTGTGTCCGTCAGAGCTGGAGGTCCTCTTCACGCTGCTGCTGCTACTGCTTTTGGCTCCCACTCAAATCATTTCTTTTCTTCAGCTCCCGAGCAGGTTTGTAGTCATAGATCGACTGACAGGACTTTTTATTGCTTCCCTGCAGCAGAGTCAAATCACATTTTTCTCAGATCTGTGGCCGTTTCTCTGGCAAAAGCCAATAACCACATGTAATGCACCACACTGTCTGAAGAATAGGTTTGATTTTGACAGAAGAGCCTTTAAAGATGGAACTTGTGATGGAAGTGCAACACAATACATGCATCATTGTTTTACCTGAGATATTCCACAGCATTAATGCATGGAGGCAAGTAGGTCACGGCACCAGTCCATATTACAGGTCTAATCGGTGGAGAAGAGGGTGAAGGAAGGAAGGAAGGAAGGAAGGAAGGAAGAAAGAAGGGCAGTCTTTTCCTTTTTCCTCTTTGCACAGCCTACACCTTGGGTCTTGTCTGGTGTGGTAGCTCTGGGCCTCTATTACTCTGTTTCTCAGGGCAGGCTCCTGTGCTAACCCATGATGAGTGCCTCTGTGCCGTCCTTCAGTACAGCACTTTAGCCATTGGATTTCTTGATATCAGCCACCTTCAGTTATGTTCCAGTGGTACAGCTCATAAAGGGCTTGCTCATGACGGTCCCTCCTCTAGCACCTCTTCCTCTGTTCTCTATGTTCTGACACATTCGCTACGAAAGTCATCTGTTGGCGCCTTTTCATATATCAAATATTTCACATTGCTTGCTATCATGAATGATTGACTGCTCTGGTGAAACGCAGTAGCTTCAGTAATTTCAATTATCCAGATCAGTGAAATTGGATTCAGCTCTTTTCCCAAGATATTTACAACCCCTAACAAGACGGCAGTGATTAACCAAGTAATCTACAAACTGCATACATATTGCTATTAGATTAATACTTACGTCTGGGGGATGTATTATCTGGACTAACTTTGCTGCTTATAGTGCTCAATGAACACAAGGTATTGCAATCATAGCCTAGCCAGTAAGGACTTTACTAAAGTCTGGATTCTTGTATCAATAACCTGAGATCCACTTGGCGGGATTGACAAGTGACTTAATAAACCAGATAATTACAGATAAATTAATTCATTAAAATCCCATTTCTGTGCTGTATAAAACTTCATAATTATTGTCTGTGCAATAACCTTTTTAGAAAATTAGAAAACCTGGCAGAAACTTGCAAAAATAGATTATTGAAAAGGAAAAGAGAGAGGCAGAGGTTCAGCACGTTATCATTCCGGTCTAGCTGTCAGACTGATAAAAGTCCTTTCTCTCCTTGGAAATGTTTCCAGACTCTCTTATTCATCCACTTTAAATTCACAGCTTTAAACTTTAAATTCTGAACTTTACTGCACATATTAATATTGAGAATGTTGGAGCAAACTGTGTTTTCAGAAAATCAACTTTGTGGCAAAGAGTCAATGTCACATTAACTTGTAAAAAAAAAAAAAGAATTATTGCCAAGAAGTTCAACTGAGCCAAACCACTACTTAAATATATTAACGGCCTGGGGTATGTTTATTTTTATTTTACATATTAATACTTTTTGGTTTATGGTATTTCTCCACTTCTTCATGAAATGTATCTCAAGTAAGCAGACTACTACCATCGTTTTCCACATCCAGGGTTCATCTGTACATGTCCTCTTCAACTGAAAAAAGCAAGCCCCCAGGAAGTGGAGGTCGGACAGAGATCACTTTCTCTTGGTTTGACACTTCATCAATTCTTCCCTGTTGAAACAAGCTCCACAGAATGTACATGAGCTTCCTCATATATTCACTTTGCACAATATACACAAATATAAATAGTGCTGTAAAATGCAATAATGAACACCCTTAAATATTGTAATATAAAAAAGCTACAAAACTTAATAAATGTATAAGAAAATAATGTGCCACAAATGTAGCTGAAAACATGTTACATTATTGGAGTGCGTTCACACTAATTTGGTCCTGTTTTAGTCCTGGCCCTGGCCCTGGCCCTGTCCTGGTTTAGTTCCTGGTTTAGTTCTAATTTTTATCTTGTGTTGTGCAAGAGTGAATGCAACCTAAGATCTTAAGCTTCCATGTGTGTAACAAATGAGGAGTGTTTTCTGTCAATCACAGTAAAAATGATTCAGAGTTTGGTGTCCTTGTGAAGTTAATAATGGGATATAGTCAGTGCCAAAAAGACTAAGCAATTACCATCCGACCTAAGTTTCATCTTGCTGCCTGCAAATTATGCAAATTAAACTTGATACAAATTCATGGATGCTCTGAAATCGAGAATAGATTTGTTTTGAACAAGCAAACTTTTAATTTAACTGGCAAACATCCAACCAGGAAAATAAAAGGCTAGAAATTAAAATTCCAGGAAAATAAAATGCTTGATATTCAAATTCCAGGGAAAAAAACAAAACTTAAACATTACAAGCGTTTGCATCACAATCTAGTGAACTAAGCATTATTCGTTTTTCTTTTAAAGAAATGTATGACAACTTTGGATGTATATTTTGCAGCTTACATCTTAAAATTGTGCATTTATTATATAGTATATTAATTATATATTGAACCATAATTGCATAATGTTTTTGCAGTATTGCTCAATGGAAGAGTGAATTACTAATATTCTAAATGAATGCGACTCTGTATGTATGTCTCATTCTGAACTGAAAACGGCCTGTGACAGCTATTATTATTGCACACACTGAGAATAATAAAGTAGCTTGTATTTCACCTGGGAATAAGTTTATGGCCTAAAGGAGGGAAAGGGAAGTGGGCTGTATGAGGAAGTGCATGTTGCAGAGTGGTCATTAACACATATTACTATTGCATTTCTACGTGGTGGACAGTTTATGTTGCCCCTCAGAGCAACTAGTCTCATTGAAGAGCACCCAGTCCTCTTGTTATAGCATTATTATTTAGCACCAAGCGTCCAGTGCAAACCAGAGGGAGTCATGCGCTGAAAATATATTTCAACTGTTCTCTCTGCCCAAAGATGAACACTCGCACTGACCCTGTTTTACACTTAAACCGAATCAGGACAACAGAAACAGAAAAAATAATTAAATAAAAGATTCTATAAGCATTGTAATGAACAAACATTTCTGTCTGATCTGTACTACAGTGATATTGGTTTAACCACTAGTATTCCAGAACCCAACACAGCCTTGAGACTTTTTCATTAAAATATTTAATAATATTACTGATAAACATGCACATCTTAAAAGAGTCAAGGTCAAAAATAAGAATAATCCCTGGTTTTATCCAGACATCGCTGCATTATCTCGAGACAAAGTCTGGGAAGAAGCCAAGGCAACCAAATCAGCAGCAGATTGGCAGCAGTTTTGTCATAAACGCAATAAATATGTTTCTAAAGCCAACACATCTTACAATGTCAATACTTAATTGAATCACAGGGCAATTCTGCAAAATTCTGGCAAACGGTTCAATCCTTTTAGTAAAATTCTGCTCCTTCTTTAAATGAAATTACAAGGGATTCAATTAGTCTGACAATGACAAAAGATATTTGTGATGTGTTTAACCAACACTTTGGTGACTTTGGAAATATTTTTGATGATGCTGCTCAATTGCTGTTGCCCCAATACACGAGAATAGGGCTGATGATCAAGTGTTTTCCCTTAAGCTCTTTACACAGTATGAAGTATTAACTATGTTGTTCTCTAGCAATCCAAAAAAGTCCATTGGAGCTGACACCTTTGTTATTGTCATCTGCTCCACTAATAGTAAATAATTTAACATGTTTTTAATCTCACAATGCAAACTGAAAGCATTTTACGAACTTTAATATGGAAAATTGCTTTTGTTCACCCCTTGCATAAAGGAGGCAAGAAAAATGATCTGAATAACTTCCTTCAATCCTGTCTAGTAAAACTCTCGGAGAAGCTAACAAGTAACCAGGTGCGTGCTTTCTTAACCAAATATTCAATTTTAAATAGCTATCAAGTAACAAGTAACCAGGTGCGCGTGCTTTCTTAACCAAATATTCCATTTTAAATAGCCATCAAGGCCAGGGCAGGGTGCTATCACAGCTGCTACCAAATGTATAAATGATATCACTATTGCATTGGACAATCATGAAGAACTTGCTGCTGTTTTTGTTGATTTGTCAAAGGCCTTTGATTCGGTTGATCACTGTATTCTTTTGGCTCATCTGGATGCTATTGGATTTAACGCAAAAATGTGGTTTCCTGATTACCTCACAAATAGAGCTCAAGCTGTTTCTTCTGATGGCTTTCAATCTGAATTTTCTTATATTAACAGAAACGTTCCTCAAGGGCCCATTTATGGACCACTATTATTTACAATTTACATAAACTCAATTGGTCAAAATCTAAAACACAGTAGCATCCACTTGAATGCAGATCATGCGATTCCATATGCTAGGGCGCTTTATGCTGTACAAGTGATTTGAAATATTCAAGTGGATTTTCCTTCCATTCAACAAAACTGTGTTAATTTTAAATAGTTAATTGATTCACGTAAAACCAAATTATGCTGTTCTCAAAAAAGGGGTGCTGGTGACTCAAAAAATATTTGTATTCTTATGCTCGATGGTGATGTGATTGAAAAAAAAGTAATCCTACAAAGAAATACTTATGATAAACTCTCTTTCAACAAACATGTACAAGAGCTGACAAATAATCTTAAAGCCAGATTGTCATTCTTCTTTAGGAATAAAAAGTGTATTCCTCTTAATTCCTCTTTTTGAAAAACCTCTGAATTCATTTTATCACTCAGTTCTAAGGTTCATTACAGGAGAAGGAGCCCAAACTCAACACAGTCAAATATATTGGTGGTAATCATTGGATGCAAGAAGATAACAGCAATTGTTAATTTATAAAGCTCTCATTGGGGTTTTATTTTTTCATTTAACAAGTTTACTGAACATCAGATCAGGTATTCGCCAATTAAGAGCACAGAACATTTTTATTTTTGAGTCTCACAGAGACAATACGGAGCTAGGGAAAAAGGTGTTCAGGAATGTTGCTCCCGAACTATGGAACAAAACTCAAAGACTTTTTAAATTCAATTATTTTAGGTTTTTTAATTAATTCAAAGCATTTTAAAAGACTATCCTCAGAATCAGTGCTCTTGTTTTAAATGATTTTATTCCATTTTGTGTTTCTAGATGTGCATTATTATATCTCAAGTATTATTTTATTGATTATTTTATTGTATGTTTTATTGATATTTCATCTGTATATCTTGTGTTTGTTTGTATAATTTTTAATTGTGTAAATGTGTTTTACAGGACACTTGAAAATGAGTGCTTGCTCTCAATGGCCCTCCCTGTATAAATAAAGTTTAAAATAATAATACTTTAGCTTACTGCTTGGACTTTAACCAGCTCAGTTTGATCTGCACCAAAGCATTTTACCAAAAACACTGTCTTCTGCCTGTATAGGCAAGGCAAGGCAAGTTTATTTGTAGAGCACAATTCGTACACAGGGCAATTCAAAGTGCTTCACACAACATGAAAAAAATGCATTAAAATCACAAAGACATGGAAGAAATCACAAAACCTTAGAAGAGTGCAATGAAAATAATTTCGGTCATATGCACAGCCAAACAAAACAGTTTTTAGCTTAGATTTGCACATTGCCAGAGTAGCGGCCTGTCTCACATCCTCAGGAAGACTGTTCCAAATTTTAGCTGCATAAAACTGAAACGCAGATTCCCCATGTTTAGTCCTGACTCTGGGCACCAGCAGGAGGCCGGTCCCTGAGGTCCTCAGAGTCCGAGATGGTTCATATGGCTCTAACATGTCCGAGATGTACTTTGGCGCTAGGCCATGGAGAGACTTGTACATAAGCAGAGCTGCTTTGAAGTCTATTCTCTGAGCCACAGGGAGCCAGTGTAGAGACCTGAGCACAGGACTAATGTGATAGTACTTCCTGGTTCTAGTCAGGACCCGAGCAGCAGCGTTCTGGATGTACTGCAGCCGTTTTACAGCTCGTTTGGAGAGGCCAGTGAGCAGGCTGTTACAGTAGTCTAATCTACTAGAGACAAACGCATGGATAAGTCTCTCCAAGTCAGGTTTAGACACTATACTTTTGATTTTGGCAATGTTTTTTAGATGGTAAAAAGCTGCTGATGTTATTGATTTGACGTGGCTGTTAAAATTCATACAGTTCATGAAGAAGAACCACGTGTATTTTATCGGTCAAGTTCACTATTTGAGGAAAAAAGACATCTTGAGTCACAAGTGCAGAGGACAGTGTAAAAGCTTTTACAACAGCCCAAAGTGTATCTGCTTCAATACCCATGGATTATATATTGCATAAAAAACTGTAACCTGCTCCATGCAAGCTATATTTACTCACCATCTGCTAGTCTCTTGAGGCTGAAATTGACGGCTGCTCAATGCTTATCCTTTGACAAGTGAGCAACATATTCTAAAAGGATTTATTCACAGACACTACTATTCAATTGAAGCCATATATGTCTCTACATACTGTATATTGTATAATAAAACACAGTGTCATTTATTTTGGTAATCTTGCTATTTGGCTTTGGTTGTCATCGAGCCTACCTGCTGTTTAGATACTGTATGACAAAAATTGGATTACATAATTTATAGTCTCACTGTGAAATAATGTTCTTGGTACACTGAACATACAGTGTAGTGCACTATGGAAACATTAGTAAGTCATTGTATAGTGAACTAGGCACACAACTAAGCACTCAGCATGAAATGTGTGTCCTTTCAATACAGCGACCTAAAAAAGAATAATTTACCATTACATCACACAATATGTTTAATAGTTACAGCTGTGACGCTAATAACTCTTGGAGCTCTAGTTTCTTCTGACCTGAATAAAAAGCCTCTACATCTACAGTGACTGTTCAGGGTGGTTTCCATCACAGCGGACCCCAGCTGAGTGTCACGCTGCTATTACGGTTTGATTTATGGTCATATAGCTCCTTTTCTGGGTGATTCACTCCCACTTTTTATATGTTTCACGATTGAGGTCAGCCTTAATGATTGTCTGCACTACAGGTATTGCCCTTGTTTAGGTGAATGGAAGTAAAGGAGTATAAAATAGTATTGTGGTGACCTTGTTAGGATATCTGTGTACTAAAGTCTTAATGTAAAGTTGTAGCATATACTGAACCATGGGGAGATTAATTTAACAGTAAGTATGATGAAAAGCAAAAATAAAATATAACTTGTGACAAAATGAGTAAGTAGTTAATGATTATTGATTTTTGTTTCGATTCCATACCGATAAGTAAAAAAGTAAATATATTTTCACCCTGATATGGAGAGGCTATTAATATTTTTACATTCCACCCCACTTTGAACTGAGCTAAACAAATTTAATACACGTGCTGATAAACTAAAATATGCAATAATAATACATTTATCAAAAAACATACCTGTGTATTTAAAAAAAACAAAAAAAACAGTTTATTTATATTTTTGCATGATGATTACAACTTTATTTTGACATATCAATATTTTGTCAACAATCTTTGCATCAGTAATGATTAGGTTATAAGTAAGATCCAGACCGTGTGACTGCGGTGTGATGCAGATCCGAATGTATGCACATCAGTTTGTATGCACTTTTACATTTGCAGCCTTAGTAAACTCAAGCACCAGAAGGATCCTGTTTACTTGCTCAAGTTAACACCACTGTCCACAGCAGCTTTTCTCTGACACTACAGAGTGTGTGCTCTGTCACAGAGGGCTCAGCTGAAATCCATTCAGAGCAGTGGGAGATAAGAGAAGAAAGAGACAAGGCCTTGTAGCCGTGCAGGACAGAGGTGGACATAACACTGCTGTGACAAATGTATCGTTCAATTCACTCAAGTGTGTCCACCGATAACAAATACCTTTAGACATGCCACTCACAACCAGACACGATTTTCCACTGACAAAGCAGATCATCTCCAGACCTCTCTTTTTACACTCCATTTTGATTACTGTGACATAAAACAATACAAAATACAATACAAAAGATTGTATTTGAACAAGATTTTAATGCATTACCATGAACTACACTCTTAACCATGCTTCACCAAGTCTTCCAATCATCAGAATCTGAATCAGACAAGGTTTATTGTCAGTGAAATTCACAGGCTAGAAACTTGCTTTGGTGATTCGTTGCAACATACAACAATGAACTATGAACAATTAGCCAAATCGAAAATATGTTTTTAATTTGCAGTGAGCGAGATACGACTTGTCATGCACTTCACCTGAGTTGTTTACTCTGTCATGACAGTTCAATTAAACCTTATTTTGACAGATTATGTATCTCATATACAAGAACATCTGAGCTTGATGATAAGCCATGGTGATGACATGTGATTTAATTGGACAGCCAGATTATGCATCAAGTAAAGTGAAGGCACAACCGATGTCTGATATAAATAACATGTTTTCAGTACATAATCCATTCACAATAAGACTAGGCTTTTGTCTGGAACTTAGTGTTGATCGATCACACACATAGATGTTCTTTAGTTCATCGTCAGTGTTGGGTAGCGTTACATTTAAAAGTAACTTGTTAAGTTACCTTGTTACTGCTCTGAAAAGTGTTCAGTTACTGCGCTCCTTTGTTATAAAAGTAACACATTAGAGTACTCTTGCATTACCAATAATTAACATTATTGTACAACCTAAATCGTTTGCAGTTTGGTGTCTAAATGACGTGTAGATACACAGTTCTGAAGTCTCGTGAGTACATTGACACTTCTAAATGTGCATATGCAGCTTTGCCAACGTTACTTGCCGCAGTAGTTTCCGGTGCAAATTCCAGGTTAGTCCAATGTGCATGAAACTCTCAAAATACAGATGAGTAAGCCATTGATGAGTGAAAGCCATAATAACATGGGTAAAGCTCTAAAACATTGTTATGTCTTCTTTAATGAATTCTAAATGTCAGTGCATCTCAGTCCAGTTGTTGCTCTGTTGCACTTAAGCCTCTGAAAGAGTTAAAACAGGGACACCGTTGGACGTCACATTCTACAATGGAAATACAATGAGGAATTCTATTACAAATGCGTTGTTTATTCTTTTTGGTCTTTTCTCACAGCAGAAGAACATAAAATATACATCAACATAGCATTTAGCATTTATATTGGGAGAGATTTGTGTCACACGGAGCCTGTGGTTGAAACAATCTTTATAGATACGTGGAATGAGCCGGACTGAAGCGTCAACACACGTTGTAGATTCATTGACAATCTGGAATCCCAGTTTAATGGAATGGATCAGTGCTGGATTCTGTGAGTTCTGTGAGGTCTGAAACAGAACAGCCAGACCTTTGATATGTAGAGGAGCCAGAGGAGGAAGATGAGAAAGAAAGATCAAACTCAAAAGCAATAGACTCCACAGACTTACAGGTAGTGATGCTGCAGAAGGACACACACACAGAAGCTGACATTTCTGTGCTCAAGGATAATCAAAGACAATGTCCTATAGGCTGCGCATATACCGTACTACCTTCTGCATCTTTATTTTACCGTTATCTTATATCGAAAAGGCAGAAGCAAGAGCTGAAAGACAGTCAAAAGCTTATACATTTATACTGAACTTCTTATGTAAGTCTTTCTTTATATTTCCTAAACAATAGACCTACTTACGCACACTTTATTGATCCACTAGGGACATTTCTTGGACACAGTTGCTCATAAATTGCGATTAAAAAAAACAACTCTTTCGACAGTAAACGTGTCACCAAATATAAATTAAATCTGTTTTTTCTGATTTTGGTTTTGTGATAATATTGTGTTAGAAACTACATCCTACATTTACAGTGAGTTGTATTGTTTTGAAAAAATATATAAAATAGTGTGAAATACTGACTGAATGATTTAATTTAGTCATTTATGATATGTTTTTGTTGTTGTAATATGTACAAGTGGTATTAGAGTAAATATTACTTTTTAAATAATTATTATTTTTTTTTTTTTTTTTTTTTTTTTTTTTTTTTTTTTTTTTTTTTTTTTTTTTTTTTTTTTTTTTTTTTTTTTTTTTTTACACTTTTAAAGTATATAAAGTAGAGCTGGGCGATATGGAAAAAATAATAATTTTCTTATCGATCAACCGACCACTATTTCCTAATTGATTTGGTCTTTCCAAAAACAAAGTAAAAATGGCTTTTAGTAATGGTTTCATGTACATAAACTATACAGACTTTTAATCTGTACCATTTACACAAATAAGATTCAAATTTCTTTCTCGATAGTCTGACCTCTCCTCAAGACTATGTTTTTACTGACAGTACAAGGATCAAACATTTCATCACAGTCAGTGGTGTTGGAATCCTCACCTCAGCATGCAATTACTGAATAGAATCCAAACAAACCCTGTGCTCTTATTGAGCCACCAATTTAGACCAGTTTACCAACATGCAAGTGTGGACTATTTAGTTTAAGATAGACACAATCTGCACTCAGAAGACAGAATACCTAAACGAACACAGCCACGTCCATTTATAAATTGTCTGAACCAAAAATTGAAAATGAAACCACATAACAAAGTATATGGAGTCTGTGATCCGTGCAGGCATTAATCCATCACATTTTGTGGTTTATGAATTAACAAAAAAGTGGGCTAATGCTAGACTTTCAAGTTATCTGAAATTGACTTGTCTTAATGGTACAAATGAGCTCACAAGTCAGTTCTTTATTATCAATTTGTGCTAAAGCAAAACCCAGAGTGGAGTCAACAGAGCTTCAGACGTAGCAGTGTCTCACAAGGAATGTTGACTTCGTGGCACCAATAGAGCTTAAACCAGTTAAACCAATGGAGATTTGAGATTTTAAGATGCTAAATATTACATTTAGCATTCATTCATATGTATTTGTGGTTTCTGACAGTTTGCCGTTTGATCCTGAGCTCTATACAGGCATTCAGGGTATTACATGCGACCCCAGAATTATCAGGAGTTCAAGAAATTGGCCAATAGTTTCCAGTGCTCTAGCCCATTTCCACAGCTCCCCTATATTGAAAGGACCCTCCGACAACCATTAACTGAGAGTAGATTGAAAACGTCCCACTGTTTTGTCATGTTAATTGTCTAGACAGCAATAGTACATTCCAAACAGCAAATTAAGACCAGGTTGGAAGACCCGGCAAACAATTACAATACTTTCCACAATGTGTACAAAAGCAAAAGTATGAATATTAACCAAAGTTGATTCCAAAAGTAGAAGTGGCAGCTGGGATCCAAGCCCAAGTTATTCTTCCAAAATAACAAAAAAGCAAGAAAGGAAAGGGCCCATCTTTCAAAACAAGCAGGTCATGGGTTCAATTCTCAAAATGGAGCTGAAAATAAGTCTGGAAACCCTAATGTAAAGGTGAATAGTTTATTGAGAAAAACAGTTTCTGGCTGAGTACGTCTTCTATCTCTGCATGAGAAAGGTAGAATGTTAGAAGTTATTTGTGTTCAAACAAAGTCACATGGAGCAGGATAAAAAGCCAATACGACTCCTCGCATAGAGCTTTGTTGTACTCTGTGCCTCTGTAGGGAGTCAGCGGATTAAAGAACAGGAGAACGGAGGAAAACAATGCAAACAGACAAGCCAAGGTTGTGTTTCAGACAAGCAAAAGGCCAAGATGATGAACAGTCACTCCACAACAGGACCAAAAAATAGATATAAACAACCTTTACCCCCACAGTACACCTGTTTGAGAAATTCTGGTAAATACAAAAAAAAACAAGACCGACACTCGACAAAAGACAAAATCAGTATTGAAATGAGCTCATATAAATGTAAAACGAAAAGGACTCAATATTCAGACCTCTATAATTAGGATTGGATATAATTTCATGATATCACACACATTTTTATGCCAATGCTCCGCCTATGAACTAATTGAAATTATAAAAGAATAAAACAAAGCACACTGAATATATTATTTATTACTGATTCAGCGATGGAATGTGCATGTTTTAATTATAAATGCTAAAACATAAATAATCACATTTCCAAATCACACCACACAACTTTTTTTTGTTAATATTAAGATGTTGGATGCAATAACTCACCAATAAAATATATTGTACCGGGTTGTATGAAATAATGAAATAACTAAACACCCTCCTATTGATCAATCACAAATTGAGATCTGATTTAGTTTAGTTTAATTCAACACAAATAATAATGTATTTCAATATCAACTTCCTGCAGATGAACAATACAGACTTTGATCATTGCCATTAACACTAAAACATGTTACCTTTCTTTGTCCAAAGTCTGAACTCTGCTCCAAACCACATGCTTTTACTGTCAGATAATTGTGTGTAGACCTTTGAAACAAGTTGGTGTAATCCCTCATTCATCCAGGAGTGTTCCATTGACATGTAGGGACTGTGGGGGGCCCTCATAATAAACTGCGTCTGTCAGTGACTGCGGGCTCGGGCTCAACAAGGGCAGCAAAATCGGCCGTGAGCAGCAGGAGCGTCTTTTCCGAACTAGCCAGAGGCGGGGTGTGATGCGCTGCTTACCTTTCTAGAGTAAAAATATATGCTACATCTCCGATCTTTGGATGCAGACATTTATTACTGAAATAAAAAAATGCCCCAATTTTTTTCCAAAACCAATACAATTTCAAAACTTTTCCAGGGCCTGGAAATTGGATTCTCAGATCTCCTGTTCAAGTGCACAATAATGCGGAGAACATGGATTGTAAAAAAAATGTCTGTTAACGATGATATAAAGCATTAGCATTGGACTAATGACTTTGTAACAGTGAGTTGGCTCCTGCAGCTGAGTCTCTCCTCTCTGTAGGTCACACTCACACCCCCAGCCTCTCACACTATCAAATACATTGCCACAGAGAGATAGTAAAACACTTGTAAAGTCTTGACACTGTTCTAGTACAAAAGCAAGATGATTTGTAGATACAACATTAGGTGAGACAGGTGAGACTCTGCTCCTAAATCTGACTTGACAGAATCACATTTCACTGTGAGAGCACAGGTCCCTGCTGCATCTGAAATAAGAGCTTTAGGAATCTTCACTTTCCAGTAAATTGTCACAAACAAAATAACAGTTCTATAGACTTCCCCGTATATTGTTTAAATGATTTCACACTGATGTGCCGAGGCAGGGAAATCAAAATGCATGTTGTGTTTTGTTCATCTCCGCAGGAAACTCAGTGGTCTGCTGTAATGTAAGAATATATGTGGTGGTCTGCCTGCTGCTTCTGAGGTTGAAGCATTGCAGCTGACTCTAAAAAAACAACAATGAAAACTATAAATGTCTTGAATATTCTTTTGAAGTAAAATAAATGGGTCCAAATTGAATTGAATTGAAATTGAATTGAATGGATGAACAGGTTGTGCAGAATCTGTCATCATCAAATCTGATGATGAATCTTGGTCAGATCCGAGTCTGAGCTGACAGAAGACTAAACAGAGCTCAACCTGAAGTCTTTTTATCTGCTTCATTTTGTTTCAGCTTTAAATTCAGTGTAAGCTTTACTCAGCACACACTGCTTCCTCCTGTGGAAGCTTACCACAGAATCTGACCTTTATCTGAACTCCTGAGGACAGAGTGGTTCTTGATTATCAGTCATGTCAATCCCAAATTGTCTTATGACCATACTGGAACAGATAACAAGTGGTGGCAGACACTTAGCAAGATTGTAAAAAAATAAATAAAAAAATGTCTGTCACATGTAGCGTCACCAAGTGGACCAGGAGAAGACTCACATGTCCCACTTTGACTGAACGAAAGCTCTAGATCAAAAGAGATGAGAGGACAGTCCAAGGACTAGACACAGAAGGACGAACAGAAGCCTCAGGCTGAGTGAGAGAAAACACAGAGTTCAGCTCATGAGAGAACAGCCTTAGCAGGACTGACACTGTAGTACTGGCCTACATACACTCATATTTACATATAGAGCTGTGTTAAGGTATTTGAGGAACTGTATGTCCGAAGTAACAATATTTTACAATGAACAAAAGGACCAGAAAAAGTCCCTATGTATGAAATAGATTTTTTTCCAAACTACAAAACAGTTGTATACTTTAATAAATTGACAATTCAGTTTAAGGAAGAACATACATTTTGAGGCTAATTAGTTGCCTTCACATTCACAAGTACTAGATTAAAGTGTGTGAGCATCATCTGTGTTGATGTGAGCATTTAAATTGCAGACAGCTACATTCTTTTCTGTTGTTGAATATTTCACGAACATGCAACAGACCATGTCTTATCTAATCTGAGGAAACGTCTGAATAGTGTTGAGTACTGGATGTATGTATGTATGCATGCATGCATGTACTGTATACATGTATGTATGTATGCAAGTATGTATGTATGCAAGTATGTATGTAGATGAAAATAACAGCTAACACTGTGGAGTGTGCAAAGAGAGAGGCGTCTTTATTTCTGAAATGTGATTTCTGTAAGTCCACGGGTCCTTCCTGACGACAGTAATCCATTTCTGGAGACAGGGTCTTTGGGGGTGTTACAGAAAAGGAATCCTTTGTTTTGCGATTTTTTTGTTGGCAAGGCCCACAGAGCAACATGCGGCTTTCGTCCTCAAGATAGCAGTAGCAACGAGTGTGTGATGTCTAGTGTTGCTGGATGGAAAAACACCGCCAAAACCACCAAAACAACCAAAACCAGAAAAGTGGTCAAAATAACATCAAAAAGGGGCTATTAGTCATGTCAGAAAATATATAATTGTTATGCATAATGTAACAGGTGTACTGTAAATTACTTTATTATGTAAATCTCTCATCCTCAACCTGGTAGGGCACACAACGTACTGTAACTGGAACATGGTGAATGTAAGCAGGACCACCGGCTAATAAAACCTGACTAATAAAAACCCAAAATATTGCAGTAAAGGCTAATATCTCTTTCATTCCACTTCTAGAAAGTTCTTGAAAGCTACAGCTCGTCTGCTCTGCGCGGGGATGTGTAAACCTAACCCTTTCTCATGAGGGGAAAACACAGACAGGTCAGAGTGAGCGCTGAGAGTGCGCTGCTGAGAGGGAGCGGGAGACGCTGTGCCTCGTCTCTGTGCACTGTGCAGATAATCAGGTTTATTTGACCATATACTGTCAGGATACGGAATATATTAACTGTGCTTATTCTAAAAACATTTTTAAAATCCTGCCTGGTAAGGCCAAAAGTAGCCCAAAATATACACACCTGCCCAACTGCCGAGTGGGAAGAAAAGTAGCCAAATTGGGCGGAAAACCGTCCAATCTGGCGGGAAACCATCCAATCTGCAACATGTCATTTCAGACTCATGAATAAACTGAGCAAACCGTCAGAAGAACTTACCATGAAAACTACTTGACAACTTTAAACTGAAATGTCACCAATATAAATGAAAAACACAAGGTCTTTGTAGTCACATTATTTTATATATTTCATTCGAATTTCCGTATTTTAATATCTGTGCTATCCTCAAACTGTATGACATCTCTAATGAGAGCAGACTGTATTTGTGCAGGGCTGACAGAAAGAAAAAAAATAAAAATCAGATAAAAAATAAAAAAGGCAGTAAGAGACCTTCAGTAGAGCTGAATGTTTCTAATAAAGTCCCACTGAGATGTCGCATCTCTTTTTCAGGAGAGTCCTGGGCCCAGAGTGGAAGTGCCTATTGTACATGATTTTAGTGGTAGGGGAAACCGGAGTAACAGGAGGAAACCAACGCAGATACAGAAAGAACATGCAAACTCCACACAGAAAGGCCCCGCGCCACCTCCCACCATCCCAGGACCGTCCTGCTGTGAAGCATCACTTTATAATAACTAACCCTTAATTATTAAGAATGATTCAGACTTAGCAACCACTTAATTAAGACATTTGGGTATTTTTATTTTATTTTTTTAAGTTAGCTTGTTGATGGGTCTGTGTCAGTTTTCCATAGACTCATCGAAATATTTATTTCATCTGCATATCAACTTTTGTAATGTGGTGAAAACCATCCAGATCATGGAATGTGTCTTCATATATGTATTTATTGTGTGCCTGTGTGAGGAGAGGATAGAATAGGGTTAAGTAAGTGCAAATTATTCATGAAGTCCATTCTTTAAAATGAAGTGCTTATTGGCTCATGATGGGGCCTTTCATGTTTTGGGCAACAACTATATTTCCCTCTACCTTATGCGTGAGCAGGTGTGCAGGTTCCTGATGGTGTGACTATAAATGACAACACACAACATTTGTCATACGGAGATGTGCTTTGAATGGATAAGTATAAGGTGCAGCTAGAAATGCATCAACATGATCTGTGAGTGCTTTAATCCAGAGGTTTAATAAATATTTATACAGTCTATACTATGAAAACAAAGGAGGCTTTGTTAGGCGTGTACACATTGTTACTTCAGAGTGTGTGTTAGTTATCCATTATTTTGAACACTGCATTGAAAATAAACAAAATAGTTTGTTCAAAAAGAAGTGGGATGAATTTAACACTTATTGAATCACACCCCCATTAGTTATAACACAAATTTGATGCTTCCAGCGGTTTAGCTTCCCTGAATAAAGTCTGCATCTCTCCAAGTACTACAGCTTTCACCCACCGTCCAAACACATGCATATGTTAGGTAAATTGATAACTCTAAATTTCCCCCAGTGAATTGACTGGTTGACTGCGTCTATGTCTGTGTTAACCCTGTGACGAGCAGGCCTCTGCCCAGAGAGTACCCCACCTAAGGCCCAAAGTCAATGGGAAAGGCTCCAGTCACCAGCGACGCCTAACAGGAACAACCGGTAGAAAATGAATGAATTTACACTACCGCTCTCATTTCTTCCCTGCAGCTATTGAAGATCTTCGTTTTATATTTATATTTCAACTGTCTTGGATTTGTACAATGTTTTATTTTCTTCCCTTAAAGTATTCTATAATCATATGCAAAATATGTTTCTACTCGTGTGAGTCTTATTGACTTTAAATTGACTTTATCCCCTGAAGACAGAACTTCTCAAAGTCCCACCTGTTTGGGGGGCGTAAAGCCCTGCCAAGGTCTCACACATGTTTGCCTCAGGTTTAGGACGAGCCATGGCTTTGGCCACTGCCTGTACTATGCGCTCTGTCCCTCTGCCACAACGTGCTTTGTTTCTGTCCCCTTGGGCTTGTCTCCTTGTCTTCTGAGTCTAAATATCTCCCCAAACTGACTGCTTGGTGACATAAAGCCTGTCATATCTGAATATGTTGCATGTGCATTTACTACGCCTCCTTCCTTGAAAAAATAAATAAATGAAACTGTCGGACGGAAAAAGGGAGAACATAAGATAAGTAAAGAATAAA
Organism: Chaenogobius annularis; assembly: GCA_015082035.1. Taxonomy (NCBI): domain Eukaryota; kingdom Metazoa; phylum Chordata; class Actinopteri; order Gobiiformes; family Gobiidae; genus Chaenogobius; species Chaenogobius annularis. Next base: position 414,632 of record BJKM01000262.1, read on the forward strand.
ATTAGAAAATAAGGGGGCGGCATCCAAAGATAAGAGGGGTCAAAGCATACTAAGTCAAAAATCGATTACCCATATTGCCAATTGTGTATTGAATTTGTCCAGATGTGAATTTTTTTCCATTGTGCATATGTCAATTATGATGTCAGGCCAGTCCATAATCGTCTCATCCATTTTTTTGTGATGGCCTTTTTCCCGGCTGCCAGGGGTACGTTTCAAAAATATCCGTCCATTATGCCAATGGCGATTGTTTTGAGGCCCAAATAAATTGTTCCGAAATCAAGTGAGATGGTGGTATCGAAAATAGTCTGCATTGCGCTCCCTGAGAGGAGAGACAGATGGCCCTGAGGGGAAGAGCGGCAGAGGAAGCTGAGAGGAGGAGAGGCAGAGGGAGCTGAGAGGAAGAGGCAGAGGGAGCTAGAGGAGGAGCTGGCAGAGGAGCTGAGCGGCAGGAGGGAGCGAGAGGAGGAGCGGCAGAGGGAGCTGAGAGGAGGAGCGATAGACGGAGCTGAGAGGAGGAAGAGGCAGAGGGAGCTGAGAGGAGGAGAGGCAGAGGGAGCTGAGAGGAGGAGCGGCAGAGGGGAGCTGAGAGGAGGAGCGACAGGGGGAGCTGAGAGGAGCGAGCGGCAGAGGGGCTGAGAGGAGAGAGGCAGAGAGGCAGCTGAGAGGAGGAGCGGCAGAGGAGCTGAGAGGAGAGGGAGCTGAGAGAGGAGAGCTGAGAGCTGAGAGGAGAGCAGAGGGAGCTGAGAGGAGGAGCGACAAACGGAGTTGAGGAGGAGGAGAGGCAGAGGGAGCTGAGAGGAGGAGAGGCAGAGGGAGCTGAGAGGAGGAGAAGCAGAGGAAGCTGAGAGGAGGAGAGGCAGAGGGAGCTGAGAGGAGGAGCGACAAACGGAGTTGAGAGGAGGAGAGGCAGAGGGAGCTGAGAGGAGGTACCGTTACGTGGATGACACTTTTGAGACAAGAGACAAGAAACAAGCGCTGGAAGCCTTCTGAGAGCACATCAATGTGGACCCGCATATCAGGTTTACATGAGAAGATGCTAAGGAGAACCGCTTGGCCTTTCTTGATTGTTCCACTATCAGAGAAGACGGGAAGTTTTCCAGATAGAAGTATATAGGAAACCTACACACACATACGGATCAGTACCTGCTCTTTGGCTCTAACCACCCACTACAGCATAAGCTGAGAGTGATCAGACCACTTCAACACAGAGCACAAGAGTGCCCACCAGCTCAGAGGGCAAGAGGAAAGAGGAAAAACACATCCGGAATGCTCTCTCAGCCTGTGGATGCCCGACTTGGGCTCTTAACAAAGTGAAGAGAACCAAAAAGCAGGACAAAAGGGACAAAAGGGAAACAGAACCAAGAAGAAATGGTGTCTCTAATCCCTTATGTCTCGGGACTGTCAGAAAAACTGCGAAGAATTTTTAGACAAACAGTCCCTATTTATTTCAAAACCAGGCAACACGTTAAGACACAAACTGGTTCACCCCAAGGACAAGATGCTGAACACAAAAACAGAGCAATGTAGTGTATTCTAGCCAATGCAAAAAGTGAAGAAAGTTGTAAAGAGCGGTACATAGGGGAGACTAAACAGCCACTTCAACAAGAGGCTTTTATCAGCACAGAAGAACACGCAAGTTCAGGACCCCAGAGTGCTGTGCATCTTCATCTTAAAGCCACAAAACCACTCTATTTGAAGACAGTGAGGTGGAGATTCTGAGCAGGGAGAAAAAGATGGTTTGAAAAAGAGGGTAGAGGAGTTAAGGAGGCAATCTTTGTTAAAAAAAGATAATCCTTCCTTAAAACGTCATGGAGGTTTAAGATTCAACCTTCCCGTTGTCCATAATGGTTTGCTGAAACCCTGGAGATGCCCAGGGCATTCTGATGCTAATCAGGTACTCAATGAGGAGGGAACCAAAGTCAGGTCACAATAGGAAGTGGATGGCCCATCTCAATTAAATTTCAAGTTCTCAAACTTGTTTCACAGATTGAGAATGACTCTTGGATGAGAGTAAAAACGTTTTGTTTTATCTAAAACAGAGCCCAGATGACTACAACAAAATTATTCATGTAAAAAAAATTATAATAATGTCTTACCTCTTTCTTTTTTATTTCAACTTAAGTGCTTTTAAATTTTCCCCAGAACAAACATTTTTTGCTTGATCCTGAAGTTCAAGGTTATTCTTAGTGAAAGATTATTGTAAATGTATCCGCACTTTCACTTATGTTTTTCTCCTGTTCATCCATTGTTCAGAGGTAAACTGACACACAGCAGAAAGTTCAGATAAAACCATTACTTTTCTGAAAACAAAGCTGTAAAGCAATAACAGTGAAAGCCTCTAATGCTGCTGCTGTATTGATTTCAAAAGTGTTGGATTTAGAGCAGTGCTCAACAGTTTTCCTGATGTATTGTTGATCCAGACCCTTTAGCTCATCAGTGCATTAGGGTGCCACAAACTGTATGCCATATGGATCTTATGCAATGACAGAAAAGGCTGAAAATGGGCCAGGAAAGCTTATGGTTTAGTTTCTCCCAATTAGGTTAAAGTCTATACAAATGATGAAAATAACATATTTAGTCATAAATAACAAAGTAAAACACTACATATATCACTTGTCTCTGTTCTGAAATCTCTCATCAGCAGAAACTCTAATAATTTAAAATGCTGTTGGTGTGTCTGTTCAGTTATTTTTCACTTTTTTTCTGTTGTACTATTTATGCTTAAAAAAGGAAAAAGAAAAAAATTAAAACACGCATTGGTGTCATGTAATATATAGAAATTTGTATTTGCGACACCAACAGCAGTGCTTGGGATTAGAGTGTAACCGTCATGTTCAGGTAAATGTTCTGAGCACGCTGAATGTGCCAAAAGTGAAAAGAGACAGGACTTCTTTTTCAGGTTAACAACTCAAATTCAGAGATGAAGCCAATTTATATTGTTGGTGTTATGCCTTTTGAGACCATTTAAACAACACATTTTAAAGTCTTTAAATATGCTTTATTTTTATTTATTTATCGTACAATTAAAGAAATCTCTGTCTTGTACAGTAACTTAATCATTTTTTGACTGGTTACCTGGTTATTTGTCATTTAGTATTTTTATCTTATTTATTTATTTATTACAAGCTTCAAATTACAGTGAATATGTGGGTGCGGAAGAGAGGAGCTGAATTATTTCAAAACCAATATTGCATTCTTAAAGATGAAGGTAAATGGAGACTGTTTTGACTGTTGTGACAGCTATAGAGAGTACAGAGATGTGTGACTACAAAAAGTAAACACTGCTTCTTTGAAACCTGTCAGGAGAAACATCTACAGTCTGAGAGATTGTAATTCTTCCCTAAAGCTCATGTCAAAGCAGTTTCTTGTTTCAAGTGTGCGTCAGTGCATCTGCATGTGGGCAATTTGGAACTATTAGGGGAAGTTTAAGCATTTGAAGAGGCAAGTTTCAACAAAAGTAAATGCCCTGAGGCAATGTATTATAATGTATAAACAAGAGAAGAAAAACAAAACTACACTCTCAATATAGAGCAAAGCATGTGCCAATAACAGCATGTCTGTCATTGCTCTCTTTTATTCATTTTTTTAATGATATCTTTTATCATTTTATTACATGTCTATCACTTTCCGTCTGCTCCTCACCACACTCACACCTGATTAAACCTAAAAGAGTCCAACGGCTCCCACAACTCACCTAAAATCGGACGTAATTTCTATTAAGAAGGGTTTAACATTCACATTGTCCGTTATCGTCTCACCATCTGCTGGGCATGCTAAACCTTCTCAGTATGTTTACATGCACGCCAAGAATACTGATCCAAACGGAATGTTCAAAATACATGTAAACCTGGGAACAATGTTTGAGATGTGGTCATTCAAATCTCCTTGGTCCCATAAAACACATCTGGAGAATGTTTGTATTTGGATGCCCAATGCATGTAACAGTCCGATGACCCTAGAAGCAGCTTAGGAGAGACGTTCAACTGCGTGAATGAAAAAAACAGCCAAGAAAAGATTAGACATGGGTTTGAACGTGTACTCACTCGTTTTAAATCAGTGGCCATGACAACCAGTCCCTCCACCGTGGGCAAGCTTGTGTTGTTTCATTGTTTTGGTCTGCTATGTTGAAGTCAGAGCAAAAACTACCATAGCTTCAGTGTTTATTTTTGCTGCAGCGCAAATATATTTAAAGCTGCGTTGCTTCCATGTCTGAAAATCAAATACTCAATGTAAATCAGTAGCAAGTGGTGACTTTTATGGATGGGTAAGCAAATTCGGGGTGTTCATCAATAATTGTGGATAACGTTTGCACGAAAAAGGGAAAAAAAATGTACATGTCTAAGTCAGTTTCGAACCCCAGTCACCCGAATGAAGGGCGAGAACCTAACCTACTGAGCTAAACTACCTAACCCATCTATACTGCTGGAGGGATTGAACAGTCTCATCAATTCATCACACAAAATAGCACTCTATATTATTAAAATTCAGGTTGTAATAGCACATGTTAGAGAGCGGAGAATGAACACGGTCTGAGACTGAAAAGGGGAGGGAGAAGAAGAACCAAGCTTCCTGCAGTACTGCCCAGCGGCTTGTAAAGGCAACTACTAGACACGGGGATCTCCAACCATGCTTCAGCAGCAGAAGTGAAGTGTTTTGACACACGGTAAGTTTAGATTTTATTGGTCAATCACTGCTTGCCTTGATATAAATGAGGTGTTGCTTATGTAGGCTAGTCAGTGTAATCCCTCATTCTTCCATCATAGTTGTTCCATCATAAAAAAAAAGAATATGGTAGTCATCTGGCCTTGTTTTTCAAAAACAGTGTCCACATGACTATGTTTGAATCTTTTCTATTATGCAGGCTATGCTTGACTAAAATGTGGGTGTATGTATGATTGCCATTTTTATTATTAGACATAGCTACAAAGGTGAGTCATCCATACGCAAAGAGAGCACAAGGGGGATATAGACTGAGGAAATGTTTATAATTTGTAACATGTAATGGGCTCTGCCTATCCAAGATCTAAGCCAAGATTTTAAGAAAGGTCTTTAAGCACCACACTTCAGATACGCTGCTCTTTAGAACTTGAAAAGATGGGATGCAGGGGACACATTTGAAATGGATTTATAAACTATGTTGAATAGAATTCTTCACATGAATTATAAGAAAGGCTCTCGCTCAAAGCCGTTGGAACGTTAAAGAAACACTTCATGCTGATTGGTTGAAGCATCACAACAGCGGAAGCAGCAGAAAAATCAAAATTGTGTTAAATCCAGTGAAGGGAAAAGCCCTGTCATCTTTCGCATCCACAAATGTACAAAGCGTCATTATGTGCACATTTAAAAAAAAAACAGAATAGTGATAATTTCTCCTAAACTAGGTCAAAGTACAGCCGTCGACGCCGCCATGTTTGTTTTGGTTCAGTTTTGACTTCTGTCCAAGCAACAATGCAACTCTGTGATTGGCTACGGTCCCGCCTGCGGGGCCCTAATGTGGGTGGCCCGTTAAACCACTGGTGTGGACTGCAAACAAATCAGAGGGAGCCAAACAAGATGAATTCTCAAGAGTTTGTGAACTCACAAAAATCGCGAGAATTCATCTTGCTGTTGATTACCTATAATCAAAAAGGCGCCTTTTTTTAAACTTTGTTTTGTTTTGCTATTCAGACAATATGCATTTCTATTTTGGGACAGACAATTTATAAAGTTGAGACAATGTGACATTATTTGTCAATAATGTTGTATTTCATAAGCCATTAGTACGAAGCAGTAGAGAGTCATGTTTCATCACTAGTCCTCATTAACACAAGGAGTCCCAGAATTCTGAAACTAGAAGAACTCCCAGAGTCATTTTGACTGCTCCCATTCAAACCCATGGAATTCTGAGGGGATTGACTGCCATAGAATGTGAATTGCCTAGCAACTGAAAAATGATTAATAGAGCAGTCTAAAATCTAATTTAAATTTGAAAAAGTTCTCAAAATCATAACATAGTAAAACAATAAATACAGATACAGAAACATTTTAAAAGTGAAGAACATCAAAAATCTATCAAAGCAGAGTAATAAGACAAAATCTGGGAGTTCCCATTTCAGAAAAAAAGCGCAGTGCCATTTCAATGGTTGCCCTTCAAAACATTAAACTCAAATGTTTTATTCAGGAATGAGCAATTGTTATGGATGACAAAGTGAAAAGACACTCGAGAGTCATCTTTGACCAGAAACCAGACGATTAGCACTCATCACAAAACCTCTTCACCTCCATTTGACAAAGGCAAGTATCTAGTGCAGTCCTGCGGTCGAATTAATCAGAGGAATATATTGCTAAAGATAACAAATGTTGAGTCTCTGTCATATTTTATCCATCTATCCTCTTTATGGCGGCTGCCATTTTTCCGGGCGTTTAATGGATCTGACCTGTGTCTCTTCAAAGTTTTAGATGTAGCATTCGATGCTCATTGATCATTTAGCAACTTTTTTAGTCCAGGAAAATTGTAGAAACGGAGTCAGTTACTTGTATTTTCCTGTAGCCGTTAGAATTAGCCCTCAAAAATTGCAAATGAATGAAATTATGAATAAACAAGAGGTTTTCAGCTGGTACCAAACCATCAACAACAATTACAAGAGGCCAATGCCTGGTTCAAAGTCACTGTTGAAAATGTCATCCTTTTTGTGTTTTATTTTAGATAAGTAACATGTAAAACCGGCCTCTGAGCTAAAAGCCAAGTTAAGTTTTCCGATGTAGTTGTGCCTGAGATGAGAATCTAGAGACTCTTAACACTTAACATGTATATGTTATCAATGAGGCCAGATAAATATAACAAAATAAATGTTTTATTCCCTTTTTTGCATTTGATGGACATTTTTTATTCAATTCCAATGAGTAGTCTCCGTTTTTACTTCTTATACCACTGTCAATACATTTTTATCAATTCATCCTCGCCTGAACATAAATAAAATATGTTGCATTATTCTTAAAACACTAAAGGCTTTGAGTTAACTTTATTGCCCACTAGCGTAGCCAGGCACAAGCTGATTTAATGATTTCAATACAATATGAAACACCCAGAAGACGGCAGCATGGCATTACTGAACCTGGGAATTGCATGTATTAAACCTATAGCTGTTGTTTATTTTGAAATAAAGCTGAGGTAATTGCTGTGAGACTCATAAAAGCATGCATTTTCACATGTGATTTCTTAAACAAACTTGTGCTTGTGAACTTTGGTTTGGGGGGCACGAATTTTGGCATCATAATATTACATTAGCAACAGTAGAAGTAGCAACTTTGCCACGAGAAGTAGAAGTACATATGTCTAAAATCTAAAAAAAAAACAAAGTCTAAACACTTGGAGACGACGCAAATGTTGTTGAAGTTTATGTCAGTCCTTTTCATTGCCGCAATCCATGCTCTGACTCTCCTTGTTAGCTCCAAAAGACTCCCCTGTGATGCTTCGGAAAAACAGCGGGAAAATAGCCCTTCTACCGCTCCTCCCAGCACAACATGTTCATACCATAATCACTAGTGAGGATAAAAGGCTCTTCCTAGGCTCATAGTTGTAGTAAACTACTTCCAAACAGCTTCCAAATAATTGCGCTTGCCTTACTCTGCCTCACAACATGGCGGCTCACTCACATCAGCGGAAGTTGTGATTTCAATCTCCAAAGCTTTATAGCAGAACTTTTGTGTTGATAATTCCATTCTACTGTCTAAAAAAGTATAATCACTGTGCTATCAAAGATGTATTGAGTATCAAGTGTCATTGTTAGAACTGAAATCGAGTTGAGATTCAGATATATAGTACACAGACGTCCCTTCCAAATCCCACTTGCCTCTCTTCAACTTTCAAAGACACAATTTGGACAATTTTAGACTTTGCAAAATGTGATAGAAACTGTTTTGCTGAACAAGGATTATTTACTCACTTTTCACTTTTGTATGTCCATGTTAGGTGTGTATGACAAAGCCTTAGATGTCAGTGGATGCATTTTGTGTGTGTCACAGGCTGCTAAAGAAATCAGTCATTCACCCAGAGAGATTTTGAACAACCTCCCACACAGCCAGCCAGAATCCCTCCTCTCAGTGGAGCTTCAATGTCAAACCACAGCAACACATGAAAGAGCTACATTTGCATTTAGAGAGTGTTGTGGCTGATTTCTTTGGAGGACAGAAAAAGAGAAGTGATACCAGGTGAAGAGTGCGACTGACTGTGCCCAGTGGAGCTACTGTCAGACCAGTGCACACCACAGATCACCTCGCTTGCACTCTCAGTAATTGGACATTATTAACATCGTTCACAGCCAGTAGGAACACCATGATATAGGTAATTGGAAAATGTGAGTAAGCAGAAAAAAAAAGTGGGCAGAAAACCAAATTTGCGTGAAGAATTTTGTGTTATGTTTGTGTTTGCTTTTTTGTATAGGGCATAGACTGTATAGGGCGCTATCCCGCTAGTCCCTTTAGGTCACATTCACTTTCTATTGAAACATCTGCAACTCTTACGTGTAACTGCTGCTGTCAGACTCATCATTCTGGCCAAAAAATATTCGTAATAAAAAGATCCTGATCCTGTTGTTTTTATTTCAATTCAATTACATTTATTTTTGTAATGCCCAAAATCACAAAAGCTACTCCAAGGGTTCAGGAGGAGCGTCAGCTTGAATGTGAATACATTTTAGAGGCATTTTAGAGAAAATCAGTCGGAATGATGAGGGGTTAAAAATGGATTGCCTTTTGTTGGAGAGGATTCATTAAGTGCTTTAAATTTGTGTAATAAAATGAAGACCCTTACTGCAAGGTTGTAAGTTAATTTCTTTTACACAGAGTACGCATTGTCCAAGTACTTGTATAATAATGCTCAGGTACATTAAAGTGGTCCACACCACTTGACAGTATAATCAGCCTAAATAAAACGTACATTCACAGAAAGACAGGTTAATTCCGCTGTGGTTTACTGTGTTGATACATTTTGGTAATTTAGACAATCTTTTTACTACTGTATAAATATGCTGCAGTTTTTTGTTTTTCTTTGCATAAAAGTCAACCACACAAGATTTTAGAATAAATAAGACACCTCACCCACTAATAACATTTGAAAAACCACAATACTATTACTATTCATACAGTGATTTATAACATTGTATTCTGTGTCTACCTCATTGTTGTACCAATCAGGTCTAAAGTGCATTCCCATTCATTGTACTTTGTTTTTTCTCCAGAGACTCCGATGTTTTGTTGAATAAATTACACATGTCCGAAATCAATTTCCACCACAGTGTTCCATTCATCCAGGCTCTATCCATTGTATTGTGTTCGCTGTGATAAGGGAAATAGATTCAGCTACTTTTCCACGGATTGAAAAGAGGGAAGCAATGTTGCCTGATGAGGATCTTTACATTGTGATGAACAGAGCTGCAGGCTTTCAACAAGCAAATAGAGGGAAAACAATGGAGAAAAAAAGTTGTACCAATGTTGTGCTGCATTGTAAATTTCTATCGACTATTTCATATTCCAAAACATCCTTAGCTTCTCAGACACCATTGTTATATAATTATGTTAAATTAAATAGCCAGACTTGGAAGGTGTTTCAATGTTGTTTTAATGTTCAAACGTTGTGAATGTGGCGTGTGTGAGAGGAGAGATTGTTGGCGCAGACTGACAGCCAAATTAACATAAAAAGGGCAAGTACTGAAATGAGTGAAGTGAACGAATAAGGACCTACTGAAGTACTGTGAAATGCTTGGACACCTGGCAAAATTACCAAGTGATTTTTTTTGTTTGTTAAATCTATGAAGGTGAATGTGTCTGTGTTCTTCCAACCAAACATGCAATAAAAACCTTTGTTTGCCCGTAAAGATCATCGATGGTTATAGCTACAATTCTTGTCTCTTCATCTTTTCCCACAGAATCATGCAGTAACAGTGGTTCTCAATTTTTGCAACCAATATTTAGCCTTCTAAGTACCATGTACCACTGGTCTACACCAGGACTATTCCAGGTCTTAACCAGGGCTAAATCGGGTCTAAAATAGGACTAGAATTTGCTTGTTTAGAACAAGCACTAACCAAAAGGATGAGAAAATGTGGCTAATATATACTCAAAATAAAAAAAATCAAGCAAACATAGCTTTCAAACTAACCCATCTTCTGACTGATCTGGCGTTTCTGCTCACTCATTGTCTACGTTTGACAGGCAAGGTCAAATCCTCAGGTAGACTGACATCACTATATTACATCAAACTCTCAATTTACTTGAAGGGTATCAGTCACTCTTCATTCAAAGTCAAAGAGGTACAATCACAGTCATATTTAATTTAACTGGAAGACCTCCCGTTTTATACTCGTCTCACCTTCCAGCCATTTCTGGTTTGCGCCTTTCAAAATGATGTTTTGTCATTTCAGTTCACATTATTCAAATATATTCATAAATATTGATGTCGAGGTCTGAGAGGGAAAGGTGAGGGGAAGTGAGAATGAGGCCAGAGGATGCTGCTTCAACCCTGTTCCCTTTTAATGGATTATGGGCCGTGTCTGATAATAATTTCCTACGCTGCCTAAATACGCCAAGTCTAAACCCTTTTTCACAGTGGGTTCGACAATTTGCTGAATGTCCTCCCCGCTCCACGATACCATACTATACAGTCCAGTCAAAAAAGTACGCCGAAAAAGTACGCCTGGCTAGCACATGTTACTTCAAAAACGAACGGGATCTAGTTTTTTTAATATTATAAGTACAAAAGTGCTGATACTTTAATTTTCTGTAAATTGATTATAAAAATTACGCATTTGGCAATTTTCCACAGATGTATGCAATAAAATGTCTAAAAAGGCTGAAAAAAATCATCCTCTACTGTATTTAAATGGTATGCGACTTAATTCTGGGGCCTAACCCACAGTTTGGGGACCACTGGCCTGACCGCACTACATTTACAGTCCAACACCTCTGTGGTGGGACAAACACGAGACATTACCAAACCGCACATCTGTGGTGACACACATTTACAGTCCAAATTACTGGGACATTGTGAGGAGAGGGTTTACAGCACCAAGAGGAGGGCCTGAGCCGAAGTTACAGCTTTAGTCAGATATCTGAATATATTGGTCATGACAAAGGGCACTGCTGAGCCTGTGCAATTATAAATAACAACTCCTTTTCCCAAAACGTTGCTGAATAAAAGACATACTAATCAGGTTTTAGCTCAGTCCTCTGAATCGCAGCTCACACTTTTAGCCTGTCAGAAAAAAGCGGTTTTATTAAGAATATACTCTTTTGAGTGAGGGAAGGATGGAGCATGAGATCGACAGGCAGATCGCTGTTTATAAAATGTTTATCATATCCACGATCTAAGCCGCATGAGCTGGATCTAGGGCTGACTGTTTAGTTCCGCCTACTTTCCACAGGCATCCAATCAAATGCAAGCACAAGAAAAAGTAAACGATGACGGCACAAGTGAAGCGGGCCTTGTGAAACAGGATCCAATCAGAGACAGAGGAATGTGTTTCTGATAGACAGTTAAAGCAGCTAATCAGTGAAGAGAACAAGAGAAGGCGCTCAGCTCACATAAAGGCTGTGTCTCAATTCGGCGTCTACATGCTCCGAAGGCCACATTTGAAGGCCGGTTGCACGACAAGGCTGTCCCATTTCATGCCCTCGAATGCGGCCGACTAATGTGGCCTGCGTTTCCATGGAGATCGGCCGTAAATGAAGGCCACTTTTGAGCACACTTTGTGGCATAAAGTTCCCAAAAATGTATATCGGCTTAATGTTTAAACATGCCAATTAATCTATTCTGATTAATAAATATATGTTCTCCAGAAACACAGATCTCTCTCTTTATAAAGTGTCTTAAATACTCCCATTCTGAAATTAGGACGGCGTATTTCATTACTTTTGTTGAAACTTCTGGATCATTTTTAGAGCTATCACAGGAAAATTGGTAATTATTATATTTTACAAAAGCTAAACATAATATTTTGTTTTAGACATAAGATTTGGGGGAGGAAAACAAAGTACCAGAGCATCCCAGACCCCTTAAAGCACTGCTGACACCTATAACATTAAAGGGCTTTTCAAGCTGGCCTGTTTACTTCCTGATCTTGGAACGCAGTTGTACTGACCGTGATTAGAGGTGACAAATTCACAGAACATGTCTAGCAATGATTTATGGACTTAAAAAACAACAGAGAAAGTTTTCAGAACCACGTCAGTGTGAAAGAAGCTAAATGCTACTTCAGGTATGTTTTCAACGAGGGAACAATGTTAGAACATGGTTAAGAGAGTTAAAAGCACAAAGTAAATTTTGCATAATATTTGTCCTTTAAATCAAAAGTGAAACCATTTAGAACACATTTTACTTCCTGGGTTAAACATGAGGTAACTAAAGAGTTGATTTGAACAGAAAACCAACAGCAGTCAACAGCGACAGTAATATTGTCCAAATGGAAATGTTGCTGTAGTCACGGAACATCAACAAAAGCATTCGTGTACTAACTTTAACCAAAGTTCTTGTTAAAGCAAACATTTTTTGTGGTGCTTTATTGGATATGGACAATTCTGTAAGACGCTGTTCTTGTACATGTGATCTACACTTCTTTCCCTTAAAAACTGAAAAAGCTATTTCAGTCTGTCATTTCTTCGTGATTCTCTCTGCAGAAGATATACTTCAGTACCCTCACCCGTCATACTGATGCCATAGATTAGATAATATTTAGATTTCGTCTCTGTAATTTAGCAGTGGCCATACATAAATGAGATGGCAGATTAAATGGTTCAATGGCCTTTTGCACATTAGCTTGAGGTTCTATAATTGCATGTAATTTGAAGCATCCTCTCAAATCTCCATGTAGACTAGGCGGAGTGAGGGAATGACTGTGTTGCTACACATTGTTGAATATGTAAAATGAGGTATCAATATTTTTTCAAGCATAATATTGAAGTATAGATACACAAAAATTAAAATTATTCAATTACATACAGTTTGAAAATCTCTGATCAAGACATTCTGGTCTGATAACATTGTTTGTTATAACTCGGATTAACCCTCCTAACAACTACTCCTACAGTTTAAAATCTTGTAAGGGAATTATGAGCGTCTGGTAAAGTGAGTGTGTTGGAGAAAAAAAAAAAAAATGCACTTGTCCACTGCATAAATTGGCTTTGAAAATGATTGGCCATTTCCTTGTCTAATAAATCTGTCTAATACAGGCAGTGATTTTCACATAGCATTAATCAGTCTTCTTCCTTTATCTTGACTGTGTTTTGTGTTGGAAACCTCAACTGGCTTTGTGCGCAGTGCAAATTGGAACACATACAAATGGATAAAGCATCGGAATCATGTACGGCAGGTAAATGACGCTATGGAGCAAGATACAATGACATCCTACAGTCATATCCTGCATTATACTCCTTAAGAATTGAGGAATGTGTACACAAGCGGCTATTGGCTACAACATGCAAATCATCCAATAACTGTATGTAGATAAGAGTGCTATATGGAACCCACAGATTTAAACAAAAACTCATAAGCACTTCCGAGCCGGTGAAAAATGCCGCCCTGCAATGCTAAACATGATAATTAGATGTAATGTGAATACTAATTGAACGCATCTCTATTTTGACTAATAGGTCGGTATGTCACGGTATCAAACTTTAGTGTTACGATTATTGTGAGAAAAAATATCCTGATTTAATAACAGTGAAATCTTGAATTTTCTATCATTACCACTGTCTGACATGTTACTATTCCTCAATTGTGAACGGCTCTCACGAAACTGGAAACTGTTCTGAATGACAAAATAAAGTTAAATATGACAATAACGGCCAGATAAAAAAGTTATTTATTAGGTCTATTTTTTGGACTATAGATTGAAAAAAAAGACTTAATTTTGCCTCTAAAATAGTCATGATTTTCCAATTATACTGTGACCAGAATAATCACGATTATCAATTGACCTCATAATCTTGACATTCCTACTGAAAGGTAATACTCATCTTCATGCAACAGCTCACCATAAAGATTAGTGAGCGTATCATTGCGGATGCTGCAAGTTACACATACATGATTCACTGCACACATCCTGTTGTTAGTTGAGCATGTGCTTTATGATGCATTTCATTCGCAAAATAATTCCATGAAGTACAATCTTTGACATTTTGCTCCACCAAATGGATGGAGTTATACGTTTAACATGATCCAGTGAGTATACTTTTTTACAAATTGAAAAACATATATATACACTGCGGCCCATTCTCCAGATCTCCATGACTAAAATGATTCGGATGGAGCTGAAATCAAATGAACGTAATCCGGATGGCAGTTCATGGTGTGTCGACCACCAAGCCCCCATGAAGCAGAATCACTGAAATTAAGACAGCATCAGCATTCTCTTCATCCGTTATGGACACCTTCCAGCTGCAATGAAATATAGAAATACTCTATTATGCCCTCTGATGATGATTGGTTCTGTTCAAACTGTTATTTCAACATTTTGTACAGTTAAAGGCAGAAACCTTGAGGCAGCTTGAATCAAAGTTAAGCTCATTAACCGTCCACTCTTTTAAAGAAAACGCACAGAAACAACTTCATACAAAATATCTTATACAAGGAGAAGGTATAAACATAGTACAAGTATTAGACTTTTCCAAAAAACAAAAAGGTTGACTTCCTCCAAGAGTTTGCCGTAAAAAATAGAGAGAGTGAAATCAATTCTGAATTTAACCTTGAGGTTAAGAAATTGATCTGGATCGGGCTGAAGAAAGAGGTCAAGAAAGTGGACACTTTTATCTCTTCATCACTCTGTTTCAAGAGGTTTTCTCACAAATTCAGGAAAAAAATATACTTTTTTGTAGGTGTTTGCTTCTGTTTGCATAAAGATGTCTGTAATATGAAGAGATATTCCTCTGGCTCCATTGACTGTCTTTGTGAATGTTTTGAAGTCACACAGACAAAAGGCAGCTGTGTCCTGATCTACTGTACTGCAGAGAATCAATGCGCAGGGCTTCTTTTCGTTGAAAATGCCAGGTCCTTGTGGAGAAACTAAAGAAGAGGAAAGTCGCTGAACATGTACAAAGGAGGAGTCAGAGGGACGAATCTCGGTACAGTTCCAGTTCCAAGTGGACTCCAGTGCGGCTGTGGTTTGAACGCTAACCGGCCTCGATTTGGCTCAACTATTGTTTTATGAGCCAAACAAGCTTCTGTAGCACGCAGAACACAACCAAAATAGACCCCAGTGTAACCATCAATACAGGAGAAATAGATCACGAGTGAGGAAGAACAATTAAACTGCTTTTTTATATAATAATTCATAACAGTTTCTGGCACCAAAACAGCTGAGTTTCCATGCTAATCAGTGAACAACATCATAAAGTAAAGTAAAGCGCTGCGACCAATACGCACAACATTTACATGGATTTATTTTAGTATAAAGGTCTGGTGTCATATTTTACCTCATCCGTGTCTTTATAACCCTGACAGCGGAATTGAAGCCGTCATAAACAAGGTTTGTTTAGCCGCTCATATCATGCAGCCGTCACTTTCTCTGAAGTAAACTTTCACCTGCTCCGACGCCTTGACAGCGCCAAACAATGACGCAGTCTGAAGCGCATGTCTGACATAATCATATAATCAAAATTAGACATTCAAATATTGCGGAAAGACAAGTTGCAGATCAGGTAGATACTTTCCTCCGACCAATAGGCACTTCAGCTGGCATTAAACGTATCTATCAAGCATCCCTTTTGATTTGTATTGCTCAAAAAGTACCTTGCAAAAGCATAAATTGGGGGGGGGGGGTCGCCTCTCCACTGATCGGACCAGTAACTAGGCAAAGCAATCTCTATGGAGACAAACAGTTGGCACGCTTCAAAAGAATAGTTATACAGTGCTTTAGAAGGAAACAATTTCTCGTGTAATATGCACTTTAAAAAAGAAATTCTGTTACATAAAAGAAAAAGTGAAAGTTTTGAACACTTGAGAATAGAACTGGGAAAGGTGCAGGATTGCATTGTACTTCTACAAATCCCTGAGTCTACCCTCCTTAATGAGACACACACAAAGCTGCAGCCATCAGAACAGGGTCAAGTCAAGAGGGTTAGGTAAGGTACATTTTGCATTGAATTTGTGGTTTTCTAGTGAAGCAACTTTGAGCTAGAAATACAAACACTGATTTCTGTGCTATAATGGCTGTTGGGACGTACAGATGGAAATTGTCTATGTTGGGTGCTGCACACGTATGCCGGGATCCAGGTGCAGCCGGCCGCAGTGTTGTGAGTTCGATTCCCGAATCGCAAATAGAATATGATGAATCATGTACATTATTAATAGTATTATTACTCAATGGTATTGTCCATTATGTCTTTGAAAACTGGACATTGGACAAAGTGCTCTCTCGTGGTATCACTAAGCTGCACTAGCACTGCTGACAGGAGATTCTGGACATTAAATATAGAGCTGGTTGAAGTGCTGGGGCTCTGATGGTGCTGAGAAGGGCTAATTTTGTGATTATATCTGAACATAATGCAAATACAATATTCCCACACATGAATCCACGGGAAAGGAGTTGATTCTTGTTGGATTTTTGCAGTTACTCGTTTGTACAAAGTGATATTAATAGGGAGTTACTGCTTTGTGTTGTTTCTTTTGCATAAAAACAAAGTGGCAGTCGCTATAGCTCTAATGTACTAGAGTGAGTGACGCTTAGCATTCTCCTGTTATCCATTTAATCCCATCTCATTTTGCCTATGTTTTAATTACAGTGTAGAAGGTATAATTGAGACCATTTTGCTCTAATCTCCAATGGATGGCTAACTTACAGTTGTACAGCCATTTAAATAAGCTCATCTCAGTGACGCACACTTACAGTTTCAGTGCATTTTAAAGCCTTCAATAATTAATATATTAAGATACAAAAGTGTGTATAAGATTGAAAAAAATCTACAACTTCCAAAATGATTGCATACTTGGGTAATTTACACGTTATATACAAACTAGAGCCTTAATCAATCGTGAATCTTTAATACACTTGGACATAGTCTGTCATCCAAGACCTTGAATGTGCACTCTTCAAAAGACCGGTTACGTACTTGCATCAAGCACTAAGGGCATTGCTTTCATTGAGCCAAGCGTCTGACATTTAAATCAGCATGCATACATATCATACATTTGCATCAGAGTTAGCTACAGTTTTCTATGTGTTGTTTGCAGACACATTATGAGGATGCTAAACAGAGATTGGCAGTTTAGAGCCATTTTCAGTCTGAAGAACTGATTTGGTTGCAGTGGATTTCAATCATAACCACTGGCTTTGAAGTGACAGCAAAAATATGGACAAATACTGGAAACAAAATATTGGGGAGAAGAATAGTTTATTAAAAAAAATAAAAAACACTGTCAAGATTTATACACATCCAGAGCATATTCTTGTCCAAAATACACTAGATGAATAAACAGCGTACTTTTATGCATTTTGGCAGACTCAAAGCCTCTGATTGTAAAGTCTGGAGCATAATTTACATATAGCATTGATTGTAGCAGAACTCAATGAACAAGGAAATGTTTACTCTCACTGTTGGAAATTAGCTCCATCTGGATCAGGGCTATTACACTTCATCATCCGCAACACTCATAATGTCCGCATTGTTCTTCAATAGCGGCTTAATCATGAGCTCTCAGTTAACTGGTAAGAATAGCAGAATTTCAGACATTTCCAACTTGTGTGGCATACCCAATAATATATTACAAAAGACAGCAGTAGGAGATGACAGATGGTTGATTCTACCATGATCGAGTTGGAAAAAGCATCAACACAAATTGGATGGTCTTTTTGATTTCTGTATGCTCAAAAACCTATTCTTGGCGCATTTGCTGTGAGTAATAATTTACATTGAATTTATGTCAGTCCATGTGAAATTATATACAATTTCTCCATCAAAATGACATACCTTGTGACATGTAATTTAAGCAAGATGAATGGAACCTTGAATTAATCAGTGATACTATGTGCTGTGAAAACGATTCAGTGAAATTGGGTTGGCTGCTTTCTAGTAAAATAAATTAGAACTGTAACAGGAACTTTTATAGTAGTAAGAGGGCACAGCTACTGATTTAATGTGTTCATTTATCAAATCAATGGAACACAAGTTTCCAGCTTATTTGGGACAGGGTCATTAATTGTACCCCTCCTTCCGGTTCAGCAAATACAAAGCTGTTTTCGAGCCATAAAGTATACATTGTCGACTTGTTGGTGCACATAAAAATTGGAAATTTTTCATAATCAACCTATTTTATATAATATTTTAGAAGGAATATTTTCTGCAGTTCTCTTCTGAAATGAATGTAACTCCCACTTAATGCCAATAACAAAGAACATGCAGTCAAACGTAAGAGTGGGAAAGGGCAATAGAAATGAGAGTTGCCAAAGTATAATTATAAATTCTTATAAATCATCATCAAATCCATAAATCAATCAGAAATATAATTGCACATTTTTATTGGATGTACAGTGGGGCCAATAAGTATTGGGATACTTAAAAATGTGCAAGTTCACCCATTTAAAAAGATAAGAGAGGTTTGCAATTTTCATCATAGGTACACATCAAGCGTGAGGGAAAGAATGTAAAACAAATAATAATCCAGGAAACCACATTGCATGATTTTTAAACAATTTATTTGTGAAAATGGGTGGCCAATAAGTATCATAAGTTGCCCAATACTTATTGGCCCCACTATGTATGTATTGTTCGACTGTATGTATTGTTCTTCTCTCTGAGTTATTGCTTTGCTTCTTTTTTGTATTGCATAAATGCCACATCAGGACAAAATTAAATGTATTATTTTTCATGCTTTCTCTTTGCCAGACCTTATGCAAGATCTTTTGTATTGGACGCTAATGAAGGCAAACAGGTATTCTGTTATAAAATGAGCCACCAGAAAAGCAGCAGACATTAAGACGAGAACCCAAATGAATAATGAACTGTCCCTAGAATACTTTAGATCCATTAATACCGCCTACTGCCATAAAAATGGCTTAGAGATGCCTGAGGGAGAAAAATGTCAGAGCCAAATAGTCATTCAAATATGGAATGTGCAGTTATTACATCTCAAGGCCTGTCTCTTGTTCAATGCACAAATGCTACAGATGATGAATGCCATTCCCCAAGAAGCACTCCTCATAGAGCTTCATGCCCCTATTCCTTTACGGGTCTCTAGTATGATGTATGCTGTAACTCTGTCATGAGGGGTAGCCAAGGTAACCAGGACCTGCAAACAGGTGCATATCTGTCTGAGGTTAGTGGTAGGAAATACAATTGGACATCAAGTCTAGTAAAGCTATTTTTAACCGCTGCATGAATGTGCAAGACTTTAAGAATGGCGACTGAAGTAGCTAAGACAAAGGTTAACAAATGAAGAATGAAAATTACAACAATCATGTTCAAGCTATTTTTATTATCTGTATATTCCATATTTAGATACAATTCCAAAAAAATTCACCAAAATATTTTGGCACTTGACTCAGGATTACACGGCACATAATCTACTGTATGTACGTAAATAATGGCCAAATGAAACCTCCCAAATAGTTCATTAAATATAAACGCAACCTATTTCAACAGTGACATTAATTAACTTCAGCACAGTGTGATTAAACTACTTGAAAATTAAAACAACCTCTGCATTAAGGAAGTCTTACCCCAACACTGAGTAATGACAACTGACAAAAAAATGTCTGTCTCCTCCGTCGAATTCAAAAGCAGTAATCTGGTTTGAAGCCTTTTATTTTGAGCTCTGAGCAGTTTTGTCAGCAATTCATCTCAACCTGACCAGTGCAATTCACATGGTGAGACCCAGGATATGGAGGATCAGAATCAGAATCAGAATCAGAATCAGAAAGAGTTTATTGCCATTGTCAATGAACAAAATTCAAAAACATAGGAACTTGTCTCGGCCTTAAGGTGCAACATAAAACACTGAGTAATAATAAAAAAACAACATATTCAATCAAAAAAGGGCATGCATTAGGAAACAATTTAAAATTACTATACAATAAAAATAAAAATAGGCATTTCTATGTACACAAGTTTACAGTTATGTTTAAAGTTGTAGTGCAGAAAGTGACAGTGCAGTGAGTGATGAATATTGCAGTTAAAGTGACAGGTGTTTTGAAGTGTTCATGAGTCCAACAGCAGAGGGAAAGAAACTATTCTTGTGGCGGGAGGTTCTGGTCCGGATGGACCGTAGCCTCCTGCCTGAGGGGAGTGGTTCAAACAGACCATGTCCAGGGTGAGAAGGGTCAGCTGTGATCCGACCTGCTCGTCCCAGAGCCCTGGCGACGTACAGGTCCTGCAGAGATGGAAGTCTGCAGCCGATCACCTTCTCAGCAGAGCGCACAATGCGCTGTAGTCTCTGTTTGTCCCTGGCTGTGGCTCCAGCGTACCACACGGTGATGGAGGAGGTGAGGATGGACTCAATGATGGCCGTGTAGAACTGCACCATCATCTGCGCTGGCAGCTTGGCTTTCCTCAGCTGCCGCAGAAAGTACATCCTCTGCTGGGCCTTCTTGATGAGGGAGCTGATGGAGGGCTCCCACTTGAGGTCCTGGGTGATGGTGGTGCCCAGGAAGCGGAAGGAGTCCACGGTGGTGATGGGGGAGTCTGTCATGATGAGGGGGGGCTGGGGGGCTGTGGCTTTCCTGAAGTCCACGATCATCTCCACTGTCTTCTGGGCGTTGAACTCCAGATTGTTACCGCTGCACCAGGACACCAGCCGGTCCACCTCCCTCCTGTAGACGGACTCATCCCCGTCCGAGATGAGCCCGATGAGGGTGGTGTCGTCCGCAAACTTGATGAGTTTTACGGAGTCGTGGCTGGAGGTGCAGCAGTTTGTGTACAGGGAGAAGAGCAGAGGGGAAAGTACACAGCCCTGAGGAGCTCCTGTGCTGATGGTCCGAGTGTCTGAGACATTCTTCCCCAGCCGCACGCACTGCCTCCGATCCGTCAGGAAGTCAGTGATCCACCTGCAGGTGGAGTCAGGCACGTTGAGCTGGGAGAGCTTGTCCTGGAGCAGAGCAGGGAGGATGGTGTTGAACGCAGAGCTGAAGTCCACAAACAGGATCCTGGCGTAGGTTCCCGGGAGTCCAGATGCTGCAGGATGAAGTGGAGTGCCAGGTTGATGGTGTCGTCCACAGACCTGTTGGCTCTGTAGGCGAACTGCAGGGGGTCCAGCAGGGAGGAGGTGAAGGACTTGAGGTGGGGCAGGACCAGGCGTTCAAATGACTTCATGACTACAGACGTCAGCGCCACAGGCCTGTAGTCATTAAGTCCAGTGATCCGGGGTTTCTTGGGGACAGGGACAATGATGGCAGACTTGAAGCAGGCTGGGACATGGCATGACCCCAGGGAGGTGTTAAAAATGTCTGTGAAGACGGGGGTTAACTCTCGATGCATACAATGTTAAATGTGTATATAATTAGACAATACATTATTTGTGTGTAATTATTGTTGTATCTTTAATACATTTTTAGGCCTTCTAGAAAAGAAAAAAGAAAAAGAAAAAGTGTTGTGAGAGATGATAGCTGCATGGCCCACAGAAACCATAGATTTGAAAATGGTATTATACAGCTACACAGTTTAAGTCAGGGGAGTCCAAACAAGACGTTTTGGAAGTCCACAGACTGGTGGTCACCTCAGTGAACCATTCATATGGGTGCATAGAACATGTTTGACTGTCTCCACACCTTTATTTATGCTTGTAATATTCTGACGTTCTATCTCTTTCAAAACAGTTTGTTATTGAGCTTATGCTGGAAGAGGATATTTAAAATCGCTGTAAAAACTACTACTTGTAATTTGGGTTCATTTACTAAGAGGTCTGAGACAAATTGGTCTTAGGGCTCCATTCGGCCCTCATTGCTTAAAACTTTACACAAACAATATATTGTATCGCATGTAGGTACTACATGCCATTCTGAAACCTTCCGGCTGAGACATCCCACTTGGCTTACTCACAATACAACCCAAATGTCCTTGATACATTGCAGCTGCACTTTGAAGTGAAAATAATTCCTTTAGGTGCACCTTAAGGCCTTGGATGTTTTGTATTTTGATCAAAAGGGCAGGAAATAGACAAAACCAGTTTGGAGGAAGAGCACTCTTATTGAATAGTAAGCACACAAACCCAACTCACTTTGATGTTTAATTGAGCCCAGGGCTGGTTCTGGCTTGAAAGTCAATGGAAGGTAACACACAGTCAAAGCATTAAATCTGAGACTAAAGGAGACTAAGAATCTGTAACCATGGAAAAATATGTCGTATTATAGAAGCACTAACGAAATCAGATAATTTTCCTCTCTCACATCCAGTTTTTCTTGTTATTGTTGTGTGGTTACAGACTATTCTTGGCTAATCCTGACAGCTGACAGGGCACACTGTAAATCGCCTGATCAAGTCTCATTGTGCCAAAAGAACAATCGTGCAGCAGGCAACAGTTTAGAAACAGGATTTGTCCCACTGGCAGCAACAACAAAAACAGATTTAATTTGCATTGGGTACTGGAGATAACTGTCAGCAGAAGTTTAGCAGAAGGCTAGATTTTAGAAATAATAGCTAAATGCTTTGATGCCGAAGTGAGTTGTTATCGTGTACCTATAACAACTTATTTGTCTTCTCCAACCATTGGGTTCAATTTAGAAGATGTTGGGCAATTTCAACATTTTCAGACTACAGCAACACTAAAAAGGCCCCAATAAACTTGCAAAGTGCAGAAGGGGAAGCATAGAACTGTCGGACACTTTTAGGACCTCTTTCTGTACCTCCTGGGCCACAAATGCCTGGAATCGAGTGCCACAGTGTGAAACGTTAAAACATTAAACACTTGAGGGCTTATCTGTGTTAGTCAGCCTTGACACCTCCAGCTTTTTACACTCAAAAGGAGGATGTTTTTTATAAGTTTAGTGATGTCCTCTATCTAATAAGATGTCTTATTTTCTGCCACTGCTGTACAAAATCAGTCAATAATGTGACAAAATACATTGCCTGTCCAAAAAAAATCACCAATTGATCTTGTATTGATGGGGGAGAGTGACCACGGTACAAAGCCTTCTCCAGCACATCCCAATAATTCTCAGTTGGGTTCAGATCTAGATTAGTTAGTTGAATACTGCTCCCCACGTTAAACAAAAAAAAAAAACACACACAAAAAATCTTAAGGAGAGAGGTTCAGATCCACTTTCCCAAGTGTGCAATTTCAGCTCACACGGATAAATACTGTTTATTTTTTTTGGGCACAACATTTTAATTACAACCTTTTATTGACAGAAAACCATGTGATCTAATCATTGAGGTGACAAAAGCAAAAGCATCCACTGTTGACAGTTGATGTAATAAGAAAATATTGTGTTTCCAATTTTAAAACTGGGATCGGGCTGGTAAGTGGCTCAGTCAATATCTTGCTGTGACATTGCAAACAACACAAAAATATGTCTCATCCCGGTATCTGGGCCCACTTCTCATCACCTGATCACGTACAATAAAGAGAGAGCTCCACATTTGCATGTTCAAGCGAGGTTCTTCCCTTTTGAGATTTGATAGCAAGAGACAAGTTTGGTCCAAAGGCTTTGAGCAAAAAGTAACATGAGCAACTCAGCCACACTTGAGTCTAATTGAAGTCCAT
This sequence comes from Chaenogobius annularis, assembly GCA_015082035.1. Lineage (NCBI taxonomy): Eukaryota > Metazoa > Chordata > Actinopteri > Gobiiformes > Gobiidae > Chaenogobius > Chaenogobius annularis. The sequence continues at coordinate 438,294 of BJKM01000262.1, forward strand.
TACCATCGGAGAGAGCTTTCACATGGACAGATGAAGAGCCTGTCATACAAATTGGACATGGAGAACAAGGCTAAGGGTCTATGTAACTCCAAGTTGATGGGGCCATTTATGTACAAGTGACTCTTTCATTCACATACTTTTGAGTGTTTTTGTAAGCAAAGTACATTATTTATTTTGTGTTTACCTCTTTAGCACACACTCCACTGGGTATACAGATCTAACTTTTCTTTACTTATCTCAATGCATGGCAAATATACTAGTATTTATTTCATTACTGGTGTTTTCATTGCTCAAAAATCCTTTGAAAAGCATGCCTTCTTATTGCAAGTGGAGTCGCCTCTCCACAAATCTGACCTGTAACATTGCCTGGTGGTGTTACTTGCTTTGTCTAATCAGAGATTGTTTGCCCCATGCAATGTTCAACAGCTGTGTCTGAACTGATTTGGACTTGACCACTTTATTAATAGTTGAAAGTCATTTGTATCTATTCTTATTTATTTATGTATATGTATGGGGGTTTTGCATGTTTGTTACTGGAGACCTGCATTTCTGCTAAGGGGTACCTACCAACCAACCAACCAACACCAACCAACCATGTCCCTACTTACTATCTATCTATCAATCCATCCATCTGTCTATGCAGATAAAGAAGTTTATATTATAAAAACATTCAAGGTAAAATTATAAACAATCTACATGTAATCAGAAAAGTAACATAGTGCACCTTTAAACCACATGGAAAGCAGTCAGAATAGCCTGTAGTACCACTTTAATGTAGTCAGTCTAGTCTGTCCACCAGTGGGAGATCTATTCCAGGCCTGACAGTGCTACCGAGTCTGGGTGGACAGATTTGGCCTGGTTTCCTCCTTCCTGCTGTGTCTCTCTTCACCTCACTGTGGGTGGTTGGAGCTGTGTCTGACACTGCCAGCGTGACACAAAGTTTTACAACCAACCTCAGTGCCACTAAACCTGGAGAGAGGGACTTTTGACTGCCACACACTGGGCCATGTGTCAAGAAATTTGATAAGGTCCAACTCATTACGGCAGCTCAATACCACAGAATGTCAATTATCACAGCAAAGTCCAGGCAGACAATGTCCAGGAGAAGAATGTACTATGAAAAACAAGGCCATGGTAAATCCAAGTTATGGCTATTGTTGTTATAACTTTCACCAACAATAATTGTATGTATTTTTTACTGTGCATGCGAGTTACTCAAATCTGTTATAACAAAAAGTCATACTGATATCAATGTAAATTCTGTAGAAGCTCAGTTGGTAAGGGAAACATTTGATAAAGATACCTTGTGTAACATTTTTTTTTTTTTTTTCTCTTTAGATTGATCAGAACTAGTAGAAGACCACAATGTTATTTAAATAACTACTATCATTTTGTGTTGAAAATGTCTCTACCTAAAAAATAGCATTTTAATTATCGTTGTGATCAAAATACAGATGTAGGTAGTACTCAGCTACATTTACTTTACAATGGAACAGTCCTGGACGAATGAGGGATTACACCGATTTACTTTACTTGAGTAACTTTTTCAAGAAATTGTACTTATTAGAGTAACTTTCTGACATTATACTTTTACTGCTACTTTTTTTGTTCCTCTTCCAACTGTGAGTGAGGGTGCTTTCACACACACGCATGGTTTGGTGCAAAGTCCAGGTGTGAATGATCCCGCGGACCGGGTTTCGGACCAAACGACTGGTTCCTTTGGTCTGGATAAGAAGAAGCGGTCTTGGACCAAGGTCTGGTCCCGTGCAGTGTGAAAGCAAAAATTCAGACTTTGAACCAAATCCAGGAAGTGACAGACGTTTGACCATGAACAGGCAAGTGAACATGAGGACGAAGGACCTCAAACTTGACGAGAAATGAGACCAACAGAGCCAGAAGTGCTTATAAGTGCTCTGGAACCGCGACCGCAATCAAGTGTCAAATTAACCATGTTAGGCTACTAGACAATATAACTACAAACCAATATACCAAACTACAGCCTGCTCCTTGATTGAGTAAAAGATTAGCCTTATTTGGCCTTAAAATTACCAAATGCATTAAACAATCAGAATCAGTGATTATATTTTCCTTCCCAGAGCTTAAAGCTGCTTTAGGGTAAACTGGACCACGTCTTCACACAGCGAACAGATGAAAACTAGCCTTGCACCAACACACTAAATAAATGACAGTGCTCTAGTGCACTAAACGATGTAGTAAACGGCTGTATCCACTATTGCCTGCCTGACGTCTTTGTAGCAATGGCACTACCATAACTGCCATCTGTTTTACTCCCATCACATCAAGAAGACAAACAATTATTTATCCATATAATCCACTCATATTGGCACATTTGCTCATGTTTGAGAAAGATGAAAACAAGACCACATGTTAAACCTAAACCTAATGAATTTTAGGTAACTCTTTGAACCCGCCTAACGCTGATTCTGACGAGTCACTTTTCCGGTCAATCTGATTTTTAGCCAATCACCGTCCAAACTTTAGGGAGCTGGTGTAAAAGAAAAAATATTAGAACACTTGTCAAGTTCTAAGTCCCAATATTAGTAAGGAATTTCAGGTGTGATTCAGCCCTGAGGCTACAAGTGTCCAAATAATTTCATATTGTTAACATAAACATTTTGTCGGTGTAATCCCTCATTCGTCCAGGTTGTTCCATTGTAGAAAAATATTCAGTTGTAGTTATCTGGACTCTGTTTTAGAAAAACAAAATGTTTCGACTCTCATCCAAGAGTCATTCTCAATCTGTGAATTGAGTCTGGGAACTCAGGTTTTATATCCTCCTCTGTGTAAACCGGAGCCTCTTGATAAAGGGGGAGTTTTTTGGTTTCACTTAGGACAAATCCCTTTGTTTAAACAACCACCCTGAGATGGGCCATCTACATCCTCAGGGCGCATCATCACCAGCCTGAGTTCATCTACGTGCTGCCTCGATGTGTTACCCACCAGATTTCTAAAGTCTGTGCTGAACAGTTTGTTAGCACCACTCACTCACATAGTTAACGTGTCGCTTCAATCTGGAACATTCCCAATGTCTCTGAAAACTGCGGTCATAAAGCCTGTCCTAAAGAAGAGCAGTCTTGATGCCGCAGTACTGAGTAATTACCGGCCCATCTCTAATCTGCCATTTTGGGGCCCAGTCCTTGAAAAGTTTGTTTACCAACAGCTCACTGATTTCCTCTTAATAAACAACTCATTTGATGTTTTCCAGTCAGGTTTTAGACCTCATCACAGCACTGAGACTGCTCTTGTCAAGGTCAGTTTAAGGTGACAAATGACATTCACCTGAACACTGACGCGGGCAAAGCCTCAGTCTTAATTCTGTTAGATCTGAGTGCTGCTTTTGACACTGTCGATCATGGGACCCTCTTACAGATACTAGAGGACTGGGTGGGCATCGCTGGCACTGCCCTAAATTGGTTAAGGTCCTATCTGGAAGACAGCAAGTACTTGAAATTGTTAACTGTGTCTCAAAACACATGCCCCTGGCCAGTGGGGTGCCCCAAGGGTCAATCTTGGGGCCCCTTATGCTCAACCTCTACATGCTGCCGTTAGGTCAGTTGATACGAAGTGAAAATGTGTCCAATCACAGTTATGCAGACGACATTCAGATCTATGTTTCACTGGACCAGTGGATTCACTCTGTCACTGCATCCAACAGATCAGTGTGTGGATGCAAAACAACTTTCTCTAGCTGAACTCAGACAAAACAGAAATCATCGTCTTTGGCCCTCAAAAACATGTCTTTGTGATTTTAATGCATTTTTTCCTTGTTGTGTGAAGCACTTTGAATTGCCTTTTGTACAAATTGTGCTCTACAAATAAACTTGCCTTGCCTTGCCTATCTGACCCCTACATTTCCTCTTGTTCTCTACATTACGGTTCTGCAGCTCAGATCAGGTCAGTCTGCTCTTAGCTTATTTCCTGAGGGGCTCGAGTCAGTCTGTCTAATGGTGTAAAACAAATAGCTTTAGTGGGTCTTGGGGCGGAGCCAGAGACAGCTCAGACTGATAAGTCCCGATGTTCATTTGTGTAGACACTTGAAGGACATGTGAGCAGAGGTAATGTCCTCTTCGAATGAAAAGCCAAGAATACATGTTTTGTGAAGTGGCACTGTGTAATATTGAGGAGGATAATTATAATTTAAATAATTCCCTTCTCACCCACCGTGGGTGGTCTCATCCCTTTTTTTCTGAGCTTGGGTTCTCTACCAGAGGTCAGGGAGCTTGAGGGTTCTGCGCAGTATCTTTTCTGTTCCGAGCACTTTTCTGGAGTGAGATGTCTGATGTTTTTCATGGGATCTGCTGTAGCCAGTCCTCTAGTTTGGGGGCTTTCACCTTCAGTTTCCAGGCCTTCTCCAGCTCGTCTCTGAGCCCTTGGTATTTCTGCAGTTTCTCATGTTCCTTTTTCCTGGTGTTGCGATCACTTGGTATTGCCAAGTCAACAACCACATGTCTGGTAGGTTTGCCATTACTATTCTGTCAGTCAGTATCCAAAAGTCCCACAGGAGCTTAGCTTGGTCATTCTATACCACGTTCCCACTTTGAATTTGGGGTTTCCAGTCAACATGTCCACGGCCTCCTACTTTATGGCTAGAGTACAGTCTCAGGGTGCTGGATTTGGGGTGAAATCTCCCATGCATGGTCAGGAGCTTTTGTATCTTAGCGTCTGTGGTCTGTATCTCTTCCTTTGGCCCCCTGGTTATTCCAGGAGGGCAGCATAAATATATTCTGCTCATGAACAGATATATATATATTTTTCTTTTGATACAGTATAGTATTTTTGCCACAACTGTGGAAGTCACACTAAATCACAAGCCTGTAAATCCAGGTCATGTGGTATCCAGCGGCCTATGGGATCACTTTGCTCCAAACCAGGAAGTTTGTGCTCCAGTGAAGAGTCCGTGGCCCTTGGCTCCCTGTAAGATAATGAGGGATCCACCCATACCACCTGTGGCCCCTCTGAAGTCATACCTCCTTCTTGAAATGTGCCAAGAGCCTGTATTGGCTGGTGTAGTGGTAAATTCTGTGATGATCAGTAAATTCCAGTTTCAAACTTCAAGAGATAGTTGAAACACTGGGTACTGACAATGTTAGCTTTTTATTGAAAAATGTAATATTATTCACTGAAAGTAACAGAATGTTATACAGCAGGTGGCCTGCTAATCAACACATGCAAAATAAGTTTTTTTATAAGTGACATATTTGTTATAGTCTCGAAGTGTCTCCAGAAATGTGTCGGTGTGAGGAGGTCCCTCTGCGCCTCATGACTGCAATCAGCTCAGATCAAAGTCAAGGGAGCAGCCCCCTCCCTCCCTCTGCCTGCTCTCATACATCTGCCCCTCCCCCACCTGTGCGTGCTCTCACACACCTGCCCCTCCCCCACCTGTGCCTGCTCTCACACAACCTGCCCCTCCCCCACCTGTGCCTGCTCTCACACACCTGCCCCTCCCCCACCTGTGCCTGCTCTCACACACCTGCCACTCCACGACCGGCTGCACCTGTTCAATACAGTCATCAATATGACGGGAGACTAAATAATGCAACGAAAACAGGTACATAACAAACAGAGCAGGTCTTTAACTAGATACAGCATGATTGAATGAAAGCAGTCAGAAGGGCTGTTAAAAACGCACTGTTGACGCGAGAATATAAACAAAACACTTTTAAATAAACCTGTAAGCTGCAAATTTGTTGATCGCTTACCTGAGCCTGAGATCGCCATCACACGCAATTGTAAAGAATTGAATAATCCAGTTGTTGTTAAATAAAAAAACGAGTCATGACTTGTATGTTGATTATTAGTCCATAAATATATGTGTGTGCTATGTTCTTTCTGGTCTTGCCCTGTTTTATGTGTTTTTTATATAAAAATATATCATAATTATAGTAATAATTAAAATGAGAATAAAGAAAATGTGTGTGACCCGTGAAGAGGAGAGTGGTGAGCACAGAGTCCGGATCGCTGTATAGTCAGCTAAATAGTGGAGGACTATGTAGGGAATGAGGGGTTAGGGACTAGGGTGGACATTCAAATTGTTCAATTGTTACAGTTTTGAAATTGTTTATACAGTAAAGCAATGGACAGCTTTTTATTCCCACAAAAGCAAAGAACACGTTAACAAAGTACAGTAACCCAATGATTTCTTGAATGTTTTAACTTGACATTTGATAATATCATAATGAAAATATTTAGACAATAAATGTGAGTGGACATACTGATTGTTTGCCAAAGTATAACCTCTAAGTAATAAATCATATTACTGAAGTGCAATGATGGCCACTGCATATTATTTATCAAAATTCCCATAGCAACATATTCAAATCTCTTTTTGTGGGTTTGGCTTGAAATTGAATTAAAAGCAGCACAGTTCGATTATGTTCTTATGTTGTGTTGTGTTCAATTGCACCTATCCTATTGTTGTCCTGGTTTGGGCTGTCCATACATTACATAGGAAACACTGTTTTATTATGAAGAATCACTAATGATGAAAAATATCCCCTGTTCTCTCGTAAAGATTAGGATGCTATCATAATCAGTATTGATGTACGTCTGTAAATGACCTGCACTTGACCCTAAAACAACGATCTGTCTCTGAACGTGAATCAAAGATGATCATTATTGAATAAAGATCCTTTTCAGATCATCAGCTCTGTTTCAGACTGGTCTCACACTATTGACTTCAATAAATGAACTAATGCTGCTCTGTCAGCAGCTTCTTAAATGCCTTTCTATAATCGCTTCATTTATTCCACTCCATTGAATCCTACTGACAGTGTTTGACAGTGTGATTAAAAAGGCATGGACTGAGCAAAATATTTGATTCCACAGAACTTTGGGATGTCTGTTTAAGGCCAAAAAATGCATATCCCCAAATTAAATTAAAGAGGATCACACGTCTAGTATTCATACAACCCTTATGCAAATATATAATAACACAATCAGGTATTTTATCACCTGTGGCTAGGTTGGGGCAGCAGTCTAGGCAAACATGCCCAGACTCTTACTGCACACACTGCAGGACCTGAGGGGAAGAACAAGCCATTCCCAGGATGAGAGAGAGATAAATAGTCCGTCCACTGGGTCCAGTCAAATCGCCTCTCTGATTTCTCCCAATAAGGAGACGCAGCAGCTCGACACTAAATTCCTCTTGGGTGAACAAGCACATACAGCCGCTCTCATTTCATAAACTTGTCACACTCCAGTAAATAGGAACAAAAAAATTGATTAATATTGAAGTGTAATGTTGAAGAAAATTATACATCACAAAATATGTATTTTGAGCATAGTAAATTAATTCAATTTAACACATAATTATACCTTATGATAATTGTGCTAGTAAATGCATATATTTAATTATTTATTAAAGTCCGTAATTGTATTTTTACCTCTAGATTTTGCACTAAACTACAAGCGTGTTAATTCAGGTCATGTGGTCTGCACTTGCTCCTAGAGCTCCCTTGAATAAATGTGTTCATTCATAGTCTGGGATACTGGTGATACTGGTGGGACGTGTGTGAGGTAAACAGACGTACGCTCTGAGGAAGAGGCTGTTTTTTCTGTGGGTTGAACACAAGGGGGTACTCGTCAAAAGTCCTTTGTGATTTGATTTCCACAGAAGCCACATCAAAATGGAGCTGGAAGCATTTCAGAGAACAGATACGTTGTTTCAGTGCTCAGAGACATTTTGTTTGTCAGAAAAAACATCATGCTCACTAAATGCGCTAAATTAGTATAATTTTCAGTCTCATTCAGCCTCGTCTTCACAACAGCAGCAGCAACTTTCCACCATCTTCTCTGACACTGCTCTTCACCAGAGCAACACAGATCAGAGAAATTCATTTCCGCTATCGGAGGCATAGGATTATTTCCTAAACAGACACATACAATCCTTGACCTCCTCAGATTCAGATTCAGATCCAGACAACTTTATTCATCCCTACAAGAGCCATTCCTTTGAGCTGAATAATCTTTGTTTTTGGGAAAGTTCCTGTAAACTGAACAGAAATGGCCTTTTCAATAAATGAAGGCCTTTCAGCCTGTGTGGTCAGTTTTATTCGAGTGGTGATTTGAATATTAGTTTTATATTGAATTAGTTACTTTTATTGATTAACTGAGAGTCAGAATATTCTTCTATATACTGTAAATGGGACACATTTCATAGTCTAGATGTGTCATAGAAAGCTGCACATTAGAAGTTCCTCAGTGCCACTGAGAGCTCTTGACTGCTGTTCTGCCTCTGAGGCTCATCAGGTCAAACTCAGGTGTGTTACCCATCCTTCACCTGCTACACCTCACAGCACCTGTCCGGCCCTCCCCCTACTGCTGCACTTGTCTGCTCCTCCTTTGGTGGGACCCACTTTAGTCATATATATTATGAAAGTACAGTCATCAATATAACCAGAGACCTAAATTGTGTAATGCACGCTAGGGTATAACAAAAACAAAGCATTTTTATATTTTCCAATATCAACTGTTTCCTGTGAGGTTTGAACCAGCAATCTGCTGATTTAGGGGCTTTTGCGGATTCACATGGCGACTTGGCTTCAGAAGGGCCATATGTGGTGGGTGGATCCCACATCATCATACAGGGGGGACACAGTGCTGCTTTTAGGAGCAAAACAAGACCCTGTGTTACATATTGTAAATGTTATATTTATAATAAAAATATAAAATAAAAATAACACATATATGAAAGATGTTGCTAGGGATTAGTTAATTTTACAACCCAAAAGTAAAACAGACCTTGTTTTAAGTTCAAAATCACCATTGTTCTATCGTCAGCCAACCTGCCATTGGTGAAGATGCTCCTTTGAAATGCAGACAGTAGAATACAGCCCTCACAGATTGTATCATATATTTTATTGACCATTTCAAGTGAAAATGGCAAAATGTCAGAGGCCGAATGAGGATTAGCACATAGAAAGGAATGACTCATATGGCATAAAGGCATATGGCATTTAGATAAGGCTTCTATCCACCTCACCTCTTTTCAATACTGATATTAATATGGAATATTTGGGGGTTGAGGCTGAAAGGAAACCATGCATGTGGGAATTCACTGCATCCATATTTCAACAGGAACGGCACATTTTAAGATGCTCCTGCTTCATTGAGACAGCATTAATACAGCAGAGGGTGTGTGTAATGGGAGCATACTGTATGTTTATGATGAAGACGCTGATGCCCACAGTAAGCCCAGCACTTTTCTTGGCTCATTAATATAATTTAGTTGGTGGTTGTTGTTGTTGTTGTTGTTTTTTCTCAAACAAAGCTACATCTCTGCACACAATATTAGTGTATATCAGTTTGCGGCTTTATTCTTTGGACATTTTGACAACTACATGAGTGCACTCACAGCTAACCTCCAGCCAAAGCAAGAAGCCCACTAAAAACATCTTATTGTTGTGTGTATACATATAATAACCTGTGCCAAACATGCCTCTTTTCTCACACAGACATGTATTTAAATTATACAGCATAGTACTATTTCTCTGGAGTCTTCATAATGACACCTTAAGTCGGTTTTACGCAATGTGAAGCCAGGGGCAAGAGCAGTGAATTTTCAGACCAGTCTAAGGGTAGTAAGCCATTTTGTTCAACTTTGATCTGCTGGACAGTGTAGTAGTGGTGAGTGGCAATGTGCTCAAAAAGGAGACAGAAATGAAGTCAAAGCCACAACAGAGATACTGTATGTCTATACTGTAGGATTTGCACCCAGACCTGTGCTCTGGTTGTTGTCCGCCTCCAGATGATCAACACAACTACCGTAATTGAGTGAAAATAAAGTGTGAAATGAACAATTAACACTTTCAGATATTTACAGTGAGAGGTGAGAAAAAAACAGACCTCAATTGTTGGTGAGAAAATGTTCCATAAACAAATTAAATTGCGTAAATAAAACCTAAAAAGTTGCAACCCTAAATTGCAACTAAAATTCCGGTACACAGACAACAGTGTCATTTCCTTTTTCTCTCCTTTTCAGTCCAATTACAATGAACGGTCCTACTCCCTGACACACACATAAAGGTATTGTGGTCCCATCTGCTGCACAGGCTGTGACACAGGGACAGACGGGGATGGCATTGACAGCTGTGAGTCACTGCAGCAGATGTACACAGCGGTAAATACACATCACTGTCAATGTCAGAACAGCAGCAACTGCAAAGCTCACACACCTGCACACATACATCAGAATCAGAGATAAGACGCCACAGTAGAGAGAGAAATTACCAGTAATTGCAGTAATTCTAACCAGAACTTCTAAGAGTAATTTTTTTGCACAAACTTCATAACAGACCTGTTACATTAGCTTGAACAATAAAGGAATGTTTTACACTTCAGCACCATTTTATTCTTCCTAACAATGTGCTTTTACCATCGCAGGCCTGGCTCTATTCTGTCAATTAAAAAGCCCTAGGCCAGTAATTACAATGTCTGATTTATTCAGTCATGATTTGATTAAAATTTGATTGATAGCACAGGTCTAATTATTGGATTCACTACCTACTAGATACAAACTATTACAATGTCACTCCCTCCACTGTCTGTGCACTTCAGTAATTACTATCACTGTGCGAGAATGTATGAAAAGGGAAAATAGTAAAAAAAATTCTGTCAGTTGCTAATGCACATCTTTATATGCACACACACATGCATTAAACTGTTTGGACAACAACCTTTTGTATTTTGTACATTTCCTAAACATGAAAGCACAACGATCGTAGAAATGGGGTGAAAAACACTGGAGAATGATGATGGGAGGGACCGTACATTTATAGGTTGTGTGCCTTTGCATTTAGCATGGTTAAATATATAGCAATAAAAACCATTAAAAACTTAGTAAACAGACAGGGTTACTTTTGGACCAGACTAAGATTATAAAATTCAAACATTATTATGTTTTTTGGGACTGTCTGACATCCGTAAAGCACGGCAGACTGTTTTTGATATTGTCATCTTATTTGAATTCAGAACTAGAACTTCAGAGTGTGTATATGGGCCTCAAAACACCTGCCATGGATACAATTAATGGATGCCAATATTGGACGTAAATCAACAATAAAGCTACAGAATGTTTTTGGCATTGCCATCCCATTTGATTTCAGGACTATATATATGTCCTCAGGACTCCTACGATGGACACAATCAATGGATATTTTGAGCATGAAAGAAGCCAGGAAAGAAGGCCATTAGAAAGAGATGGATGACAAACTGCACCAGCAACTAAGGACTGGGCTGACATTATAATTAACAAACGAAACAAGGAAAAAATGACATTTGGACAAATTTCATCAACTTTGGACTAATTGGGACGTTTGTTTTGCAGTTTGTGAGCCTTAGTTTTAATGTTGATGACTTGGTTTGATTCTCTTTAGTCTATTTTCTCTCTGGTCCTGATTTGTGCAGTTTTAGTTAAATGTTTATATAAAAAAAAAAATGGATACCTTTGGAACATACTTTTGGCGGTGGGAAAATAGGCTGTCACAAATAAATGAATGACACAAACTGAACAATCAGTCAAGGACTGGACACAAATTATAACGGAAATGAGCTAAATTGATTGAAAAAATTACATAGGGACTAAATTTGAAAATATACCTATTTGACCGGACTATGTGGGTGCCATAATTTAATTTTCTTTCTTTGTATGTTATGTGCTACTTTTTTAAATGGATGGCGGCGCAGTGGCGGACTGGCCAACACTCTCTCCTCACAGCAAAAAAGTTTGACTCCCTATGAAGAGTTTACATTTTCTCTTTACATTTTCTCCTGGGTGGGTTTCCCCCCAGGTTTCCCCTGCCATTCCCCAATTGGATTCCTCTCTGTGAAATTGGTAATATTAAATTCTTTCTGGGGACAAATGTACCTGTAGCCATATTTGTTCTTATGTTCTTGCTTTTATTGAAAAATATACTTACTTTTCGATGTACCTCTGTGCCTTACAGAGCTGGGAAAATATATTTTTTCCCGACTTAGAAATGACTGACGGAGAAATGTCATACAGTCATTTGTGATTTTCTACAACAGAGGCTCATGCTCACCAATGTCCTGTTTCGACCTACCCCCTATCTCCGTCCACTTCCCTGCACTTCAATGTGATTATTTGGAAAATTAAGACTCCGAGTTATACATGCAACGTTGTAAGATGTCACATAGCCACTTTAAAAAAACAATGTAAATGAATCTGCTGCTTGTTACGGTGAAATGCTATTATGAAGAGGCTTGTCAGTTCTGCAGTTTTGACCAGGAAGTCAATGGACCCGCATTTTCGATGCATTTTGCCTTTACAATGAACAACATGTAAAATGATGACCTACTTATGTTCTAGCTCAATACGAGGTACCTGACAAAATAATAATGTCTCTTTTAAAGCTAAATATCAACACATGCCTTTTCCATCTTTCGACTCAACACATTAACACACGCTCACTTTTGGGAAGAGTGCACTGTACATCTGCTCATCATTTGTTTCCCCCCCGAGGCCGTTTTAAACTCAATCAATAGAAAGTATCAGTGACTGGTTCAGTCAGCAGTGTCCAGGTGGGACTCTAAGTTCTGCTCTATATTTGGACACGCATTCCAAAAGCACCAAAGGCATGGACAACATATCCCTGGAATATTTTATTAGGCTATATTTCACTGTATCTAAATCCACGCTGCTCACATTTAGCGCTACTTCAAATACATATATATTTTTTTAAACATTTGAAAAGGTTGGAACAAAATTGGAAGGGCTTATGAGTAATGTGTAGTTTTACCAATGATAATAACTACTAAAGTTCAATTCAATTCAATTTATTTTTGTAATGCCCAAAATCACAATAGTTGCGACAGTGAAATATGCCTAATCTTCCCAAATATATTATTCAAAACACAGTTCAATTATTCTTTCATTTTTCCCCACAGCTGTAAAAATGCATGGTTCATTGAGACACAAAGAGTCTGCATTTTTTTTACTAGACAGACAGTGCTCTACTAACTATGAAGCAACCAGAACAGTGTGCCTGGGTCATTTTTTTCCATTCATAGAAAACAGCAAATGTGTTCTGGTGGCATCAAATGTATAGCCACAAGTCTGCAATTTGAGAACTAATAAATGTAATTTTATTGCTTTTACTTAAATGGTGATTGTTCGAAGGGTTTGAGAGAAGTTAGATAGATGGCAGCACAGCGGCAGTGTGGCTAGCACTCGCTCCTCACAGCAAGAAGGTTCTGCGTCAGACTCTCTGTGTGGAGTTTGCATGTTTCTACCCATTTCTGCATGGGTTTCCTCTGGGAACTTCGCTGCTCTGACAGATTGCCCCAGCGGCATTGAAAGACGGGTCAAATGCAGAGGACAAATTTACCTATGGAGATAATAAAGGCTGTTGAACTTGACAGCAACTCCACATTTACAATAACAAAGCTTTAGGCCAGGGGTGTTTAAACCGTGGCCCTCTGACCAATTTTTGTTGGCTTCCTCCTAAATTGGCCCAGACAACCAAAAGTATTAAGTTTTTATGTAAAACAGTAAAGATCAATCCCTCATAACCTAAATAATAACCTTTTTGATATGCCACTGACCTAATATTAATGTTCCAATCCTTATTAAATGTGTAGAGGCTCAAATATCCAATGATTCACTTCCGCGTCATGTCGTCTGGGGCCCTCCGCTCCGCGTATGTTTCAAAATGCGGCACTCTGTGAAAAAAGTTTGGACACCCCTGCTTTAGGCAGATACAGCTGAGTCTTAAATTATACATAATGGATAAATAGTAATAGTAAAACACCTTGTAACACAGTGTCATCTGAAAGTCATCACTAAATACCTGCTTACACTCTGCGCTGGGAGGTTATTAGCCATAAAGGGACATTAAACCTGGAAATCGAAAACCTCTCATGTTCTGGATGATTACCCAATGGGTCATTACAATACTTGAGGTTGGAACATTTTAAATCCCTACAGTAATTTTCCCCCACATCTGTTCATAATTTTGTATTTGTGTCCTTCAAAATTAGCAGTTTTAAAACAATTTGTGCATTTGCTTAAGCTCTTTAATAGCAACAATAAAAGCCAACCTCTGTGGCACTTTATTTATTGTCTTTGTAACATGTAGATTGAGTAAATTCAAAAGTGTTCAATTAGATTAATTTCAGCTGCAGTCGGCCTATTATATGTTGACGTTAAAAACAGTCTTTAGGATCAGCAAGGTCTTTTACTTGTTGTTTTTTTTAACTTTAAATGAATAGCATTTTGTCTGAATTAAATGCACCACAGGGACATTTTACCAGTGTTCTTTGTGTGGTTGAACAAACATCAGCCAGTTTTATTCATTACACATTCCCCTGTGTCTAATTCCAGATGATCTGAATAACCCCAGATAAGCACAGCGTTTACCAGACAAAGCAACAGCATTTTAAAAGTCTTTGCGCGTGACATATTTCGAAAAGGAGTGATATTAAGTGACGGTGTAGGTGTAAAACTAAGAGGTAATGTGCTTGCTTTTGCTCTTCTGTTCTCTTTACAGTGAATCGATGACCCATCTGACACCATTAGAGAGGAACAATCATCAAATTTCTCATCAAAAAGTGCAAAAACAAACCGGTCGATTGACACAGAATATATAGTCAGAGCATTGCAACAATTTACAAGGCCACAGGGACACAGTTTCAATGGATCATCTGTTGAGGTTGACAAATAGCAGCTGTAGAGAAATTTCATGTCGACCAATTTTGCTATGCCAATGACAATAATGGAGGAGGTAGTCAATAATGCATGTTGACGGATTAATTATTGATAGAAAAGCAGAATGAACCAAGAACGGAGAACGCAAAGGGTTCAATATATAACGTATTTGGGACGGAAACCCTAATATCAGCTCGTAGATTTCTTTGGGAACAGATTCAAAATGCAGTAATGGACAAAAGGTGAGTGATTACGCCCAGGTTAATAGTAAGATAAACTTATTTTGCATAGGAAAACATGTTAGTCTTTAGTGTCGCTGGAGGCAACAGGTTTGCAGCATCTTTCCAACAGCTTGGATGAAAATGTTTTAAAGCGCATGGATTTTATTTTTATTTTTTTACATTGGGCTTTAACTTCCAATTATAAGGTATTTATAGTTAATTTTCTCTAATATGACTCATTATGAGCTCACCATCTGCTACCCCCGCATTATCCTGCTTACAGTGCTATTCCTCAGTATCACAGGCAGGCATGAGGAGTTGGCAAATTGTTCATTAACAGAACTTCTGTTGTGGGAACGATGGTACTAAGGTTCATTTTGGCGAACGACCAAAACATGTTTAATCATCTGCGTAAAAAAATGACATCTCCATATGTTTTAACACGTAAGAGTGTCTAAAAAAAAATTCCACTCAACTACTGATAACTATGAGGAATTTATATCTATTTCTGCTTTCCCATAAACTAATTGAACACCTTAAACAATATGAAAATGTATGGTTATTATTCACCTTATTCCAGAAGCCGCCATACGACATCATCTTTCTTCCGGTTGTATTAGATTACATAGAGCTGCCGACCTCCAGAGAAAATAACTTCTACACGGATTAAAAAGTCGTTTCCGGCGTATCTGTACTTTTACTTAAAGGTGCACTATGTTAATCCATCTACACGGAGACAAGCAGGTGATGCCACCAGGCCAAGTTACAGGTCAGATCCGTGGGGAGGCAACCCTGCTCACACAAAAAATTGCATTCTTGTCCAATGTATATTTGAGCAATAAAAATACCCACATAGAATAGATAAAAGATATAAAATACAAAATGTGTTTAATGTCGTTTAATTCCAGGCTATGCTATAACCTGCTTACTTTAAGTAATAAAAGTGAGCACTTCATCTACCGCTGATAAATACACAGTAATTAGCAGCTCTTCAACTTTGATGAAGCTTAAAATGTGGTGTGCATATAAATACATGCATATCCAAGGACACAATTCATATTTCATCATTCTTCTGAATAAATGAATCCCACTTGAACACTGACACTAAAATGTTTAGTTGTTTTTTGGTCCGTTTGCCGTCTCAACATAAGGCTTTCTCATGGAAACAACTGGACTGTTCAATCTGCTCCTGAAGATGTTTTATTATAAACTTGACATCTATGGGACATAGCAACTTCAAAGATCTAACTGAAAGTAGCACCTACACACACCAAACTTTCCAATCTTGTACTTAACAAGATTTTGACGGAACGTACTGAAAGATTTGTCAATATCTAATACAAAGCCTGATTTATTAAAGTTTTAGGTCTAAAAAATTTGATGAAATTTAAACAGTTCAGTACTTTCTGTCCAAAATTAACCAAGAAATGTAAACCTGGCTTTGTCCATTTAGTCCGATTTAAATGTCCCAAATATGTGCAATTTAGTACGTTTTTACACATAAAAAAACTTATATTTAAATTCAAGTTGTTTTCCTATTCACCTGCTGTGTCTCGGCTTAATTCAACATCAGTGACAGGATAGTGGCACTAGGCCGGATGTATTGTATGCTTCACCAAATACAGAATAAGCTTAGGAATTATGCAGACTGTCAACACACGCACTACACCCTACCTGCCGCTACTCTTATTTCACTCATTAGAATGCAGAGCAGGCCGAGCAAGAGGAGCATGGCTGTTTTTGAATCTGCTAATTAGGCTCAAAGTCAAGACAATGACACCTTTTCATAACATACCAGAAGTAATGCTGACATCTCGTCCACACTTGCATAGATGAGAAAAGCAACAAGGGCAAAACAAAAATGGTCATCTTACCTGCAAAATAAAGAGGAGAGAAACTTACGTACGTATAACATGTCATTTTGTACAGCTTTTTAAAGATAATTATGTCCATGCATATTTTTTGTATTGTCTACAACTACAAATCTATTAAGTTCTGCTTTGTTTGAGTGAATGTCCAACCAAAGAGAGAAAACCAAAATAAAACCAAATGAATGGCTCCAGACTTTTCAATTTGCATCAAACAAAAAAACACATAATTCTTTCCAAATTTCAAGCAGCCAGGAGAGTCAGAGCTGCACAATTTTGTTGCTGAATTTCCTTTCAAAAATATGGTTCTGTGTCATTTGAGTAAATCACTGGGTAGAGCAGATGTTTTGCTCTGACAACCTCAAGACGGCAATGAGCAAACAGCTTGTATGCACTTGAAATATACTGTATGAACTGTGGAGTGAAGTGTGTAATCTCACATATAATATAACGGTTTCGCAGAATGGTGTAATGTGCCATGCTAAAGCGCACAGAAGCTTAAAACCAGATCGTCACTGGATTTAGAGAAATCCTTTCACGTTCTCGTCTCTGCTCAAAAACTTAAATAAAATCTGTTCATAAAAGTCATTGAAAGACACAATTTTACACAGTATATACATGTACACAGCAATTGGGCATTCATCTAAATAATAAAAGTACTAAATCCAACTTTTCAGCATTTGCCACCTACTTGGACTCAATGGAGAAGCTTTTGATTTGCCAAGAATGTTTTATAGAATACATGTTTTACGATAATAACCATGGACTTTTCCTATGAGTGATGTCACCTCTCCACAGATCTGACTGGTAAATTGGCCTGTTGGTGTCACATGCTTTTATCCATGAGAGGAGATACATGTGTTCCAGGATATGTCTTTTTTGTTATAAAGCCTATACGCGAGATGAAATATAGATGTTTTTGTTTAGTTTTTTTTATATCAGGATATCCATATTTCACAGAATACCTACCCAAGATCAAATAATTAGCTCCGAATTGATAAAGAACCAGCTGAAATGTGCAATACTATTGAGTACAAGACACGCATAAACTTTACGATGGATAATTAAACCTCTGTGAGTGGGTTATAAATTCTACAAGATTCTGCAGCACTTGGACCTACTTTACAGCACAATAATAAAGTAGAGTGGAACAACCTTTTCTGTTTAGAGGGGACAGTGGTTAAAGTTGCACTGTGTAACTTTTCATGTTTGTCTCCATGGTGATGCTATTGCTTTGCCTGGAATGTTCCAGAGTATGGTATTAAACAACAATCTAGCATTATAAACCATTAACAACTGCTAGTAAATGCCTTATAGGTGCATAAACATTTTTACTAAATTACTAGGGAACGCTATTTTAAAGATTTGGGTCAACTCTCCACAGATCCGACTTGCCACTTGGCCTTGTATCATCAGCAGTTTAATGCCATTGTGTGGAACATTTGAGGAAAAACAATATGTTGTTTCCTCCAGCAGAAAGGCTACATAGGGCACCATTAAAAAGTTGTCACATTCTTAAAAGAACTTAAGGTATTGATTGTGCTCTGAAATTCTCCTTGGTTACCTGGCTATCAAGCATATGAAAGCAATACACTATGACCATGTGACTGGTTTGAATACATCTCCACAAATGTCTATAAATCTATAAATGTAGCTAAATCAGCAGGTGTCACTCTGAGGGGAATAACACTACAAACTCTCACATACTATAACCTTGCCAGCTAAATTAATTCTCGCCATTTTTGAGAGTTCACAAACTCTGATTGCTTCGTAATCCGCACCAGTGGCCAATCACATGGCAGCAGGGTGGGTTGAGGAGGGTTGTCAGGGATGACGGCAGCAAGATAAGAGTAAAACAACAGAAACAAAGATGCCGATGCCGGGGGACGTACGTGTTGCAGCTGCAATTGATTCTGTTTAAGCTGAAATATAGACTATTTCTTGTTTGAAACAAGCGCAGTGGGATGCGCTTTGTGCATTTTTTGTTTGTGGACCCACTGGATTTAGCAAGAGTTTGATTTAGCAACGTTCTCCCTTCGTGGTTAAAGAACGTCAGTGGCTGCAGAATCCTATCATAGTCGTTGCGTCCCCACTGGTGGCTCTTATGGATGACCAAGTAAACAAGTCTGTAAAGCTGGAGATTCCTGCTGCGAAGCTCAGTGATACCGATAGCCACACCCTCAATGGTAAATGTCATATAGTCTTCGGTAGCCCAGAGTCTTGGTAAACAAAAATTAAGTGGATGAACATGCTTAAGTCTAAAGTATATCCCGAAAACCAAATTGGAGTCATCGTGGATGAAATACACTCAACGTGCAGTAATTCTCCAACATGTTAACTTCTCTGTACATCCAACAACAATCCAATGTGAGCAGTAATGATATTTCAACAGATCCATGACTGACACTTGTTGCATCCAATCTTCAATTTGGATACGTCATTATGAGTCATTGCTGCGATTGGTTAAACACAGATTACGGTAGGCGGGAGTGGCGTCCGGTGACTTTTATGGATTGGCAAGCAGACCTGGGGTGTTCATCAATATTTAGTGGATAGTAGAAAAGTGGAAAAAGAAATGAACCTATTATACGAGGGTGGGCTTTGAACCCATGTCTTCTGCGTGAAGGCCATCTTTCCCACTGAGCTAAACTCAGACCTTATAATTGCTAAATGGATAAATATATCTCACTTCATCGACCAATTCATGCCACAAATTACCACTCTATGTTGTTAAATGACTGCCTGTATTTCTAACTAACGTCTAATCATTACAAACATGAAGAGTCTTAGTTGCAAATGCAGACTTGTCTCTAAAAGATAGTTTTTAAGTCTGTTTGTTGAAACTTGGCGCTGCTGTTGCTTCGCTTCTCCTCTGCACATGCTCAGTTAGGGCAAAACCTGCAAACATCCTTGATTCCCACGCAGGTTTATTCAGTGTGGCGTGAGCATAGATCCATGGGTTTGAGGCTGTGCTGTCCTCAGAGCACATGTGCAGACCTCGAAAAGAAGCTGCTCTGGTTCTAAAAGCTCATGTTAGAGAGCGGAGCGTTCCCAGCGGCCTGTAACTGCCACTAAAAGACAAGGTGAGTTCAACCAAGCTTCAGCAGCAGAAGTGAGGGGGAAAACGGGCTTATTTGGATAAATTATAGAACATTTTATATATAGTTGTGACACACAGTCATTTTAGATTTTATTGGCCAATCACTGATTGCCTTGATTGCCCTGACCGCACGCCATTGGTAGGCGGGTACTAAATGACGCTTCACCTAATCAGCTTGAATTATTTCATTTAATGTCCACTTTTTTTCTCCAAGAGATTTTCCAGACTGATCCATGTGTAGAACTTAATTCAGTGTGCCACAAATATAAATCTGGCATGTTTGTCAGAAAGAAGGATGGCTTTCTTTACTGTGAGCAGCATCAGTGGATCGGTATCAATAAGCGTGTGCATTCATAGTGAACATAAAGCAGGGCCACCATCCTTTACCGAGACACAATGTTCCCTCTCAGTCGGATAGGGTCTGAGGAAAAGCAGGCAGTGGCCACAGAGAGGTCGTCTAGAAGAGTGGTTCTCAGAAAACTATTCAAGCGAATCATTGAAATGGAGCAGATTGGAGGATCACTCAACCTTGACTTCTTTGTCCAAGGAAAAATCACACAAGAGCTGATGTATGGATAGGAATATTTACGTCCAAAAGAGAATATTTTCCTTTTTTTACTGAAAGAAGAGTATTAATATAGATTTAATTTAAGTAATTAAGGGATATGAATAATGCAAGTGATCAGAGTTTGGCTTAATCATTTTTGGAAATTGAAATTAAATAGAGCTACAAATTGGCTGATAGTTTTAACCTCATAACTAAATCCAATCCAGGTAATAGATTTCCTCCTGACTTTTATTGCAGCGGTGTCCACGCTTTTTACACCAAGGACAGAGCTGAAGTTACAGTCCAAGAAATAAAAAGCGATACAACTGAACTTAGTTTAGAACGGATTAGTAAAACTTGCAATTTGTGAGACCATAAAAGTCTACAGGTAAGTTACTTCATAGAAATCACTATTATTGTACCAAATTACACATGCAGTTTTGAAAGGCAGGGAAAGTTTATTCGTAGAGCACAATTCATAAACAAGGCAATTCAAAGTGCATAACACAACAGGGAAAAACGCATTAAAATACAGAAGTCACGTGGAAATTACAAAGCTTCATTAGCTCAGCCTGGTCCGCCAAAGTACTTCTTTCCGCTTGTTAGTTTTGCATTGCTAAATGACAGTTTTGAGACACAGTACGAGCCTTGGCTGGATTGATTTTCAGTCGACATGCTTCTACCCATGCTAAATGCAAAGGCACACACAACTACTCTCATCAATCCTTCACAATTATTCTTTATCGTCTCTGTAACAGCCGTGACGCAAGCGTCCGCCATGTTTTAACACTAGAACATAAATGGAGTAGCAGACAGTTAGCATGAATTAAAACAGTGGTATTTGTTTTGCAGTTGTTGAGCATTCCTTATAAATCCATTAATCTCCCATTTCAGCGATCAACCCCATAACTCAAATTCCTCAGACTAGTCGATGTACATAATACAAAAAGTTGTTTGGCAAAAACTTGAATATATCGTGCATATGAGGATGTGCTCATAGGAATATTGTGCAATATATAGATATTGGATATCTGGATATTAACTGATGGAAATTACATGTGTTCCATTTTCATAATTTCTTGCATGAATTGCTTGGATGCACAGGGTGTGGAGAGGAAGACTCTGCAATTACCGGTAATAAAATATGAAATGAATTGTGATGGAATAGAACAGAGATTGCCATTTTTGGCCTGGGTTTTTTTAATTGACAGTGTACAAGCTGTCAACCCTTTTGTTTAATGGGCTATTCTTAAGCCCTGTGATTAAAAACATATGCAAACTTTACAGTTGTTCTATGTATTTCAATATATCTCAGTCAACAATACCAACAAATTAAAGTACATACAAAGTCATACTGGCCTTTCATATTTTCTGCCTGAAATATTACACATCACGCATCGTTTTTGTTTCACAGATAAAACATTTTGTTCCTGCAGGCTGACAATCCTTTGAATTTGTCAGATTTAAACGCACTTTAGTGCTCCATGCCGAGAATGTTTACACCTTTTTATCAAAGGAACTACACAGAAAGAACAAAATACTGTCATGTTATTAAGACTTACCTTTTAAGAGCCAAAAACAGCCAAACCTCTGTCAATATGCTTTCTAATGATCTAATGAATAATTAGCCCTATTGTGTGTAGTATTTGGACATTGAATAGGAAATATTGTCCATCTTTCTCAAGAGCATCCATCCAAATGACAGACCTTCGACTGTTCATACACAAGACTTTATTTATTATTAAGTATTTATAGGGTTTAGTTTGTACAGTTTGTCTTATCTAACACAAGGACTAGAACAGTAATACTGTCAAAGATATTTTATAGAAGCTTGTGATTGTGGTTTGAGCATGTTCAGACCAAGATAAATGGATGCAATAATATCAGGATGCTCGGAGTAGAAGATCAAAGAAGAGATTTATGGATACAAAGGCTAAATGCTGCTTAAAATGATGTAAACAGCACTTGTATGATCAGTGTGCTCGCTCCAAAATGAGCTGATCTGAAGTAGCTTGTGAAGTGGTGTATGAGTGCAATGAATAGAATATATGTAAAACATGTATAGTTATGGCTGCATTGCTGGTAATAAATCAAGTCCGTACTGTACTATTATTTGAAAAGCAAGGCCATGGCCACCTCTCATGCACAGTTCATGAATTATTAAAACAAAAATGTATAAGTATAAATTGCTGACTATAGTTATGTCTATGCTCTTATGTTGTGTATTCACAGATACAATAGCCTTTAATCTATTTAAACTATTCAAAATTACACTGTGAACAAAAAGGCTTGTTTACTCCATGTGCCATAACCCAACTCCGTGCCAGGACAAGAAAACTGGAAAATAACAAATACAAAGTTAAATAACCAGTTTAATTTTGCTCAAAAGTGTCTGAGGCATCTGCAGAGGGCAAAGAAATGGATGGTTTATCATCAACCACGCTAATGTCAGCTTCACATTTTCGATTTTTGTAAATCGTTTACAACTTCCAAGTTTGTAGTTTTTTCCCCCCGATTTATAGCAGTTCTTCGGTACACATAGTCTAAACTCCTTAGATGGAGACTCAAAAACGTCAGAGATGATGTTTCTCCAATCAAACACACACCCAAGTCAGAAATCAACGTGAGGTAAAGTGCTAACAGTACCAAATGTGCACCGGCCGAACAGCAGACCTGATGCCCCACTAACCATAAAGTCAAACCTCAATCTTCACACAGTTCTACGACTGGGTTTTAAGCACTTAGTAGGCTCGCATAGCAATCTGAAACAGATGACCTCACGAGGCACCACGGTTCCTGCACCTGAAAACACCACACAGCGCCAGGTGAACACTAACTGCTTCTCCGTGACTTCAAATAGATAGGCGGAGCCAAAAGTGTGGCATCAAAACAAACAAAGACACACTCAAAGGAAATAAAAGACAAGCCTCCAATCTGTTATAACCTGGCTCCAGGCCACAACAAGAAATATGCCAAAAAAAAAACAAAAAAAACATTTTCATGGATGATCTTGACGTGTTGTGAACCTATGCAAAGTTAAGGGTGTATATGCATGCTTGATCAGAATATATGTATGTGTACACATGTGTTGTATCATGTGTGGTAGATGAAAGAAAATAAGGAAAAGCTAGGCCGACTGGAAACAGGACAAGCGAGCAAGAGCTTTTAACGTTGCAGGGAGTCACAGTGGTGCACCAAACTCCACCCGCGCAAAAAAATAACACCACCACATGGCAACAACATGGGGTTGTGACACATGTAATAGATGAAAGAAAACCATCTCCTTGCAGCACATTTGTTATTGTAGAGAATGTATATCACTTGTACCACAGTACATTTGCTAGTTCTGAAATTGCAAAAACAGCAATTTCAACCTTTATACAACTGTCTGGGTTATGATAATATTCCCATTTCTAAAGCTGGATGGCAGTCGAAAACGTCGAAAACTGTGTGCAGATGACTACCTTTGAAACTTTTCTACCATGCACCATTCCTGGACGAATGAGGGATTTCATCATTTCTACCTAATTTCTGAAGATAAACTCTGCTCTCAATAATACTATAGGCCAGGGGAGCCCATTCCGTCGATCGCAATCTACCAGTCGATTTCGGACGCAGTGGCAGTCGATCTCAGAGGCAGTCCATACCAAAGCAAAGTTTTTGACTGGCATTAAGTGACATTATTTACACACGCTGGGCGAGTGTATAACACGGTGCGCATATGGGGGTGCGCGAGGAGCCTACAGTTGTGATTTTGTCCGCTTTCTCAGTGAGTTTCGGCAGGAGCACACGCTGGACAGCCGCGGAAAAGTAGAATGCTCACATGAGGGAGGATAGTGAGGAGAGGGAGTCAGGCCGAGGAGCAGGAGGAGGAGTCAGGCCGAGGAGCAGGAGGAGGAGTCAGGCCGAGGAGCAGGAGGAGACATGTAGGATTACGCTCTAAGCGCTGTTTCTGTCCTTCACAGAGCAGTTTGTTATTGACGCGACCCAAAGGAAAGCTGACTTTCTCGACGTCTCAAGCCCCGCCTCCCAGTGTTACCATTGAGCTTGTCTTATTATAATAATTAATATTATAGTTTAATAGAGCTTCAAGTGAGGTGATTATAAGATCAACCTTCTAACATTTAGTCTAGTTATTATTTTATTTTCAAAACAGTCATGAAAAAATTTGCCCCATTTAAAACTGAAGCTGTTCCTGGACCCTCTGGACCAGAAACAAATGGCTGGAGCCTTTGCGAAGCTGAGACTCTGTAGTTTTGGACTCTGAAGTCTGTTTTACTCTAATCATAAGAAGAAACAAGCTCTGCAAAGAGGAAATCAGATTTTAAATCTCGCCTTGATTTTCTCTGTTAAATATATGAATGAGTAAAGCTGGTGTTTGGAGGTGAGGACTCACTGACACTAGTTTGAGCATTTATTGGGTTTTGACCATTCTCCTTTAAAAGCTGAAGGTAAATGAGTTTTAGGGACTTGTAATGATGCAAAAAAGTCCAGGCAGAATCCATATAAAAGTCTTATTCATTTCTCATTTTATTTTAGGATAATTCTTTACTTGTGGGTTTGGAGTACAGACGGACCCTGATGCTTCCCAGAATGATTGATTTGACCAGAAATAAGAGGGTTACAACTTTATTTTTATGTACAGCATATCAAGGAACTCAAGAGTTTTCTTTTAGAAGATGGTGGACAAAATGGAATAACTAAAAAAAAAAGTCTTCCTTTTAAGGGATTAACAGATTTTCTCTCCCCTACTTTATATGCACGTCTATACATGTTTCTATAGCTGTTTGTTAAAAAAAGTAATATAAATCTACAGGTAGATCTTCAGGCTTTGCCGAATCTAAAAGTAGCTGAAAAAGTGTGGGCACCCCTGCTATAGGCTACGGTGGCTCCTCACAGTATAAAATCACCCCCCACGGTATAATAGCAGCCTGGACTATACAATGTACAACAAAATCCCACTTTGTTGCTCAATGTATTTACAATATTGATCAAAAAGGACTACCACTTCATGGCGCCGTCCCTGATTTTTATGTTCTCAAAAACATGATAATACTTCACTTCACACAGCCTATGATTCAAATGTTGTAAGTGATTTGCAGATATAACACCCCTTTAAGCACCCCTCAAGCTGTGTCAAAGGGAAGTGCTGAATCCAGTGTGTGTTGGCCTTTAGTCAGAGAGGAAATACAATGTCAGTGCTATGAAACAAACCAAAGTCAAATGCAGTGTTTACAATGCACGGTATTTACGATAGAGACACGAGTTCCTGCACAGTACCAGGGGGCCAGGTATTGACGTTTGTGTGGATTTGTTGAAGGTGTTCTGACGCGAGACAAGAGAATCCCAGGGCTGTGTCAGATGGTATTTTCTATTGTAAAACCTAATCAGCTGTGACAGACTGGAGCCCTGTGAATTCAAATGAACTCTCAAGGTTACAATGCACTTTTTGGTTTTATGTCAACATTGGCTCATTAGTAATCCATGTCCATGCTGACTAATCACGTAATTGTTTTGAATATGCAGTAGTCCCACGATAAAATAAAGGTCTTGTTCCTTTTTGTCTCTTTCCGGAAGATTGCCAACAGATCTATTGTTGGTTCCACTGTCACACTGAAAGCGATTTATGCAGCATTGTTCTACTGTGGCACTGTGCTGGTGGGATGTGTTCAGAGTTCACAGTGCTTTGACATATTTGTAAGGTGGGAATAACAGCATTTTCTGTCAAGACTGGCTGGCATTCACACTTGTTTACTAATTGCAATAAGGTAGATCATAGCCTTGCACATTATTTATTTATTCCGTAAATGTTCATTATTAGTGAACAAAATTGTATACAGCACAGAAAGTAGAGATCAAGGTTATACAAATTTATAGTGATTTTCCACAACTAAAGGAGCAGAGGTAACCTTGAAATTACATAAAACAAGTAAAAAATAATGATAAAATAAAATACAAATGAATGCAAAATAACAAATCAGAACATAAATAAATACATACATACATAAAAAAATAACATAAAATGCCACACAGGGGCTTTGGATTGCAGTTTGTTCTTAAATAATGGGTTTTTACAGCTTCAAATAGGAGAACACGGCTCGATATGCCAAGTCTAGAATGATGCAATGAGGAGAAAGAAATATTCCCAAAAATGTATTCATGAGAAAACACATTTAGTCATAAAGAAACTCCTATGACACTAACGTTTAGAGACATTTACATGTTTAAAAAACAACAATTGCATCACCATTCAAGGTTTTAACCAAAATCTTGGCTTTTCATATATACTTTGTTGCCAAAGTTGATATATTTTCTTTCTAATCACCACAATTTCAAAAGGTTTAGGCAAAGAGAAACAGGTGTAATTCCAATGACGCAAGTGAATGAAATGCATTACTTACAAACTATTATAACACAACCTTTTTCAAAGTCTAGCACTTATTTCTTTTCTTTTTTACACCAGGAAGCATATTTCAATTTATGAACAACCATTTTGAACATCCCATTCCTAACGAGCTTTCTGCTTATCAGAATGTACTGGAGCTGTCTGAACATGGAACAAAACATTCTACAAAAATACTGCAATGTAAACACAGGACATATCGATTTGGAGGCATTCTCCATTGCTTTGGCATACTGAATACTGAATACTGAATTTATCTTCCGTCAATACACTTCTGCAGATCTTCATATACCTTTTCATTTTTGGAACATATCTACAGTTAGGGCAGGTGATTACCTCAGATTACAGAAGGCAAGACGAGTTTATTTGTAGCACAATTCGTACACAGGGCAAGTGCTTCACACAACAGGAAAAAATGCATTAAAGACATGACAGAAATCACAAAACCTTCATTTCTATTCATTCAATTTAACGATTTTGCTGACATGAATCATACATGTCAGTATTGCATGCATTCACCATTTTTCACAGAACTATTTCTTAGATTAGAAGTAAAACACAACCAACACCAGTCATGGGAGGAACACATTTATCATCAACAGTGCAAGAGAAAAGCAACCATGCAACCCGTTTTGTAGTGGAAAGGGTTCTATTTATCACTAAAAAGCTTGCATAGGAGCATCCTATCGTGCATCTTTATTCCAAACTTCTATCACTTTATCCCAGTTTGTTTTAGTTTGTAGAAAATGTGGCTCTGTAAAGTGGCTCTGTAACCCTCGGTCCACCTGTGTGTTCTCGGAAGTAGGTTTTGTTGGAACGTGTTGCCCTCTCCTCTGCTGGTCACACACACACACACACGCGCGCACATTCCCGGCCTTTGACTCCATCACTCTGACCCCGCTGTGTCTATCTGAACGTCGCAGTGCTGTAGACCCGACCCGAGTCCCCAGTCTGGCCCTTACAAGAACCTTACGACCACAACGCCCGAAGCTCTACCTCTGGAGCGCACTGCTCTCAATGAACTGTGCGGCCGACAGAAGCTCAATAGGGTTCATTTAAAGTTTGAAAAAAGGGTTCCTACGCACGCAAGTACAATATTTCACAATATATGAGAGAAGAAAACTAACCTGAAAATAAATAATGCTTTTTTTATGTAACTTTTTTTTTTTTATCATGGTCATCTTAAATTGTATACGGTCAAAGTGGTTATATAAATTATAATAGTAGCTTTGATACAAAATGGTTCTCTCAACGTTTTCAAGTACCAGTACAATAAAATACTTTGCTTTCCGAGTACCACCAGATCTAAACCAGGTCTATAATAGGACTATACCAGGTCTAAAATAGGACTACACTATTGCTACAAAAATTCTAAACAAGGACTAACCTAAGGAAGAGAAAAATGTGGATGCAAATGTTAATGAAATGAATTCTAGAACTGCAGGTACAAGTTCAAATAGAAACAGGCAGACATTTATTTTAATAATTTATTTATTTTAACAAGTCAAATTTGTCTTGTTTGCTTTTCCTTACACATTTGAGTTTAGCAAAGTACAAATATGAGCAGATGGCCTGTAACACCCTGCCAAGTCAGTCAATATAGAGACGATTTGTATTGAAAACACAGCAGCATCTACTGAAGTTGGTCTTTACTCCACCAGGAAAAGATGACACACGTAATGCTTCTCTTTTCGACTGGGTTGGAGAAACAACAAAACCTGCACAAGTGGACATGACCATTCATGATTTAAATAAACAGTTCTTTTCTCTCTCTAATTTCCTGTTGGACAAATTACTCCACACATTAGGTCATACAATAGAGTCTCAATTAAAACTGAATATGCAAACCTTGAACCCAATCAGAGGAAAACAAAGACTAATGATAAAAACATTGACAACGTATATTGTACTTACTATTATTGCACTCTGGGTGGATGCTAAACTGCATTCGTTGCTTTGTACTTGTACATGTGTAATGACAATAAAGTTGAATCTAATCTAATCTAATCTAAACAACAAAATAGTTTCTTCATAAGTTTTATGCTGCAAATGTAATAAGTTTAGTTATCTTAGGTTCAGGAGCTAGACCACTTCGTACACATACTTCTTCCTGTCTCTATACCCCCCGCGCTCTTCTTCTCCATCTTCTTGTTTATGTGACCAGAGTTTGTAGAGCATACATTCACTTATTTGAACACTTGATTAGATTAGCCTTTATTGTCCCCATCAGGGAAATTTGCCCTCTGCATTTGACCCATCCTTGCCCAGTGCTGCTGCTATATGCTACATACTCGGCATGTTCAGGACTATCTTCGCTGTTTATAAAAATGTTACATCATATACTCATACGTTTTTTTTTAGCTTCAATCAGATCAGGGTTTCTAATTATATTTCATTGAAGTCATGTTTGAATCACTTCTGAGACACACAAAGTAGTGTCTTGTGGTAAATAATTTATGTCTACATGTAATGTAGTTCTTTAGTTTCTCCAGACTCCATCAGGTTTGTCAGAACCGTTTGTAGAGCAGGAGAAATGCTGGCCAAAGGTTGAATGAATCTTAACCTTTTAAGGAAATATACACCAAAGCAGGGTTTGTGAAAAGTCACGTGTACCACAACAAGAAAAAAATATATTAAGCTGAAAGTGAAAACAACAAACAGTATATTTCAATGAGTTTACATTAGTCACAATTGTGATATATTTTTTTCTGTCTGTCAGAATCTGCCTGATTGTGGATATGCAAAAGTATATTCTAAACAGCTCAACATAGCTGTAGGAGCTGCATTAAGATTTGGGACAAATTGTGTTAGAAGAAAAGAAATGAAATAACTGATTTAATTTTTTTGTAACTCTCCCTCTCTTTCCTTCACTAAGGTAGAATATAGGCTTCTTTAGCTGGTCTCTGAGGACTGCCCCATTTGAGTCTCACTAACTAGTATTTTCCATGGGACTCATTTTTTCCTCCCACTTTGGATGACCTAAAGCTCCAGCTAAAAGACATGAGAGGACAGTCCAAGGACTGGACACAGAGGAACAGAGTCTCTGGTTGAGTAAGAGAAGACAGTTCAGATCATGTGAGAACAGCTTTCAGGACAGAACTGGATAAACACTGAAGCACTGGCCTACATGAAAAGGAAACATAATGAAGAGTCTGTACATTAAATAGACTCCTCATTCTCTCTTCTTTTACATTTCTCTCCATTAAATCAACACGTGGACAATTCCAGATTAATCACATTCACCCTCACAGATTATTATTATTTTTCTTACTCTGAAAGTAATGCCCATTTATGGTAGTGACTCCTCACCCATGACTGCACACAGAGCAACTGCATTTACATGACGAGCGGAGCACTGCTTTGCTCTTGCGGTTACATACTTTGAAAGGAGCACCCACAAGACGATAACAAACCGTTAAGGAAAAAAATCCTGAGGAAGGCTGCGACGTCCGGTGAAAATAGACTCCCAAGATAATTAATACGGAGTAGTGTGGACTGAGATGAAAATCCCTCAGTAAACACATACTCTACCCTTAAGGCACAACAGGTGCACAGAGATTAGCTTTTTTTTTTTACCTTTATTTATCCAGGATTAAAAAGGGCAGTATTTTGAAGACATGATTGAGGCAGTTGGCTCATTGTTCAACTAATATCCCTGACGCAGTATTGGCAACAAAAAAACAACAAAAAAGAGAGTACAGTACAAAAACCACCGTCCACAGAAACTGTCTCATTTCATTCTCCTTAACGCTGGGTACAAATGTCTAATGTGTTTCTTTGCTTATCTGTCTTTTTTATTTTAAAGACTTCAGAGTAAATCCAGAGAGAAACTATCCAGGATGAAACATCCAAGATCCACAATTTCATCAAGGACAAGGCCCCAACAGATGACATAATCAGTGAATGTCTCAGGGAATGAGGAACAGAGGATGAGGTGCTGGAGGAGGGACCATCATGAGAGGACAAGCCCCTACATGGGATGTACCACCGGAACATAACTGAAATGGCTGATATCCAGAAATCCTACTCATGGCTAGAGCGGGCTGGATTGAAGGACAGCACAGAGGCACTCGTTATGGCTGCACAGGAACAGGCCCAGAGCACCAGAGCAATAGAGGCCCAGATCTACCACACCAGACAAGACCCAAGGTGTAGGCTGTGCAAAGGGGCCCCTGAGACAATCCAGAACATAACTGCAGGGTGTAAGATGTTGGCAGGGAAAGCATACATGGAGCGCCATAACCAAGTGGCTGGCATAGTGTACAGGAACATCTGTGCAGGGTATGAAATGGAAACCCCAAAGTCAAAGTGGGAAACACCTCCAAAGGTAGAGAATGACCGAGCCAATATCTTGTGAGACCAAATGTCCATTGAAATTACATCATGCTCCTCTTCCGGAATGGAGAAGGATTTGCATATAAGCTTTTAATGGGTCCACGAGCATCTTTTATTGAATGGGGAATGTGATTCCTACTTAAATCACACATTCAACATGCACTTATTTATTTAAACAAACAAATATTTTATAATCACCCAGGGGCATGAGGCACAAGTATAAATGTTCAACATACAAGTAAATGGAAAAGAGGTGCCCCCAGATTTAAAAAACACAACATGACCTGCAACCTTTTACTCAGTATATCACATATATAAGTAGCACAAGCTGCTGTAGCCTTTGGCAAAAATCAAAATGTCTTTGTATTTTAAACATCCATAAAACTCCCCCACGTTTGTCCTTCACATACTGACTATATTTATTCTATGTATTTTCTCTGATTCCCATTCATGTTGATTTTAAACCAGTGTATTTTGAGGGATTGTCAAGTGTCCTATTAAAAAAATTGCAATTTCAATTTACTGATTAACACATTAATTCATTTTAATACATTACATTTTGGAACCAAAAAAATACATTATTATTTAAAACTCCAAAGACAGATGCATTGGCACAGGGATCATTTGCTAAATTTTCATTCATGTTTTCTCAATAAGGCACAGTATTTTTTTCAATGCTCTACCCCCAGATTGTAAGCTTTGTAAAACCATTTTTATTAAGCTTTTTACTCACTGACCCTGATATGTTGTGTCATGTGTCATCTCCCTTGATTAACATACTATTAGAGCTGCCAGACTGGCTACTGTAGTTGGCTCACTGCCCGCCTCCTCTGTGTGGTGGAGGAAAAGCACAACAGAAGACAGAGCAGGTTAGTGGAGAGAGATTTTCCCCTAATAATAGATTATAGTCTTAATATAATAAATACCTCATTAGAAAGCATTATGTTCCACCGTCCTTCAAACAGGCAGTCATTAACCACTTTTGAAAAAGCCTAATCCTGATCCTGACCTGACCGTGGTAAACTATAGACCTATTTCAAATCCACTCTTTGTCTCCAAAATCTTTGAAAGAGTTGTAGTTAAACAGCTTTGTTGCCACCTACAGGACAATAATTGATTTGACTTTTTCACTGGCTTGGGAATTAAATTTAAAATTCTCCTCCTGACTTACAAAGCCATAAATGACCTGGCCTCATCCTACCTCAAAGATCAAAGAGCGTTTAGCTACCAAGCTCCTGTGTTATGGAATCAGCTCCCTGTCCAGGTTCATGTAAGACCAGGCCTAAAACGTTCCTCTTTGAAATAGCATCACAAAGCCACCTTTTTGACAAAAGACCCACTGTGCAATGTCTGCATCTGATAATAACATATTCCATCCATCATACACTGTATCTGGAAGTAAGAGCCAAGGAGTGATTGCGCTTTGGTGGTTTCCCTTTGTCGTCTGTTCGAAAACATTTGACTAAAAATGAATGCTTGGGAATATTAACACGCCAAATGTGTCAAATGTGTTGTTGTGAGAGCTAGAAAAGATTTAATACTTCCTCCTTTTACCATTTGAAAACTGCTTTTATGAATGAAAATTAACTAATGCAACATTTTTGCAATCGTTGTGCGAGGTAAAACCAACAAAAACTATTTCCTGCTCATATGTGAATCTGTCTGTTTGAAACCAAAGCAACTGCCATTGTTTTCCATTAGGTTTTCCTCTGTCTCTTGTTCCTTCTAGAGGCAGGAGACTATTAATAGCTCTGTGCTCGATTATTTCACTCGATAGGGAAGATTCATTAGTATTCTGTGATACTGTCTTTGAAGAGGAAGAGGAATTCTCCTAACCCACAAGCATGCATATGTTTGTCACTTCCACTAAACTGACAAGATATCACCCTCAAGGTTTTACAGTGCAAAATGTTTGCCTCTCCTGTCTCCAAATAGTTTGGCAGCGCATTGTCTTCTGATCGCAAAGTTCTGTTTCAACATTTAACATCGAGCTATGTAGTTTCAGCAATTGTTTCCCATTTCTCTTATCATGCATCTCAAATCATGATTATGGGTTAGATTTTGCTTATTTTTTGCCATCAATTGAAATGAATGTCACCAGCAGTCAACAAGGAATTCAACAGTCTATCATTTTGCATGTCATATAGAGAGTTAAAGCTGTCATTGAATATAACTTAACACAGCATCTCTGTACTGTGCTTATAAATACACACTCTAACCTCCTGTATGCTTCCATGTGTTGGTAAAATCACAGTCTGTTTGGGTCTGTGATATGAAATATGCAATAACCTGAAGATTAAAAGGTCTCCATCCCCCTGGGTTTCTCCTGTAATATGGAACAGATGGCAGTGCATTACAGGTTTGACATTGAAAAGACTAGAACATGCAACAAAGTCAGACTATTCAAATTTAGACCACATCAAAAATAGCTGGACACATGGAAAAAGTGATGTAGTAATAACTAAATACATTTAAATTACTTTCATCTTGATTTGGGTAAATCTGACTTATTTTAAAAGACACATATTATGCTAAATTGACTTTGTTGAGCTTTAAACCACGTTCTAACATTGTTCCTGCATCAAAAACATACCTGGAGTAGCATTTAGCTTCATTCACCGGAAGTGAGAGGCCAGCTTGATATGCTTTTAAAAAAAATTATCTTAAACTGTGTGTAATTCCCTCTGCAGCCAGTAGACAGCATCAAAACTCAGGAAGTCCCGGGTGAAACAACAGAGATCCAAATGTAATTTATTTATAACAATACCAATAATGCATACAATTTGCCCTTTAAGTTCATAACGCTGCCCTTTTTTCCCCCAAAGTGTAACAAAATGGTTCCATTATTTTAAGTTTATGTTTATTTAATTTAATATGGGACAGTGCACATTAATCAACATGTGTTAATCCAACATGCAAATGTGCCAGAGTTAGCCATGTAGGCTAATTTTAGATACATACACTTACTGATCTGTTTAAGTTTACAAGTCAAAGCAACTCAAATCCGGATCAAATAGAATAGTATTTTTATTCACAAACTACTCTTTGCTGTGTATACGTGACCATGCTGGTTAACAATTTTGGAGGAACTTGAAACTCATCACCATCGTCATCATTTATCCTCCACAAAGACTATTACCTTGCATTACTTTCATTACTTACACAATTATATATTTAGAAACATTATTTCTGTTATTGTACGTTGCACGTTCTTTTGTCGCTGTGAATAGAGAGGATCTACTACACGATCTGCTGGCATAGCAATAATGATTGATTTGTTCTGGTCAATAAGATGCAAAAATAATGTAATTATCTGTGTGTTGTTGGATTGTTGTACAATCATAACTATAGATTTGTTTTCCAGTGTGGCTATTGCAGGTGCATGATAAATATCTTTAGCTCCCAGCCTGTGTGGAGGAGCCGCTGAGCTATGGAAGATAGACTCTCTAAACGCAGCTAAAGGGAACATTCTCACGCAGCTGGGGTTACATATCACACAAAAAACAAAATTCTCCATTATTTTGGATGAATTTTCTGGCAAAACATTTTGATAAGTAGATACATTTTGGTGTCATTATAGTTGAAGGTTTTTCGAGCAATGAGTAATTTCCTGGAAAATCAAATTCACAATCCTTTCATCAACTGTTTATCTACTTCAGGCACCATTTTTCTTACACTAAAAGATTGTTTTTTATTTTTACATTTTCAGAATACATAATTGGTTAAAGACATGGTTTATTTTTTACCTTGACATTATTATAATTATAATTTACATTTGTGTCGAAGTAAGACTATAATATATTCACTATAAATATAATCTAGAACACAATTTCTATTAATCCGAACATCCCCCATTTGCTGTTAACAATGCTATACACACACATTTGCTCTTTTGAAATCTGTTCACATCTTCACACACATCAGGGTCAAAGGAAGCAAGCAAGCACTATGGAAGTAAAGTGAAGAGTCATAGAGTCCAATATGTTTTGACAGAATCTAAAGCAGATGATGCAAAAGCGCCTCTAGAATTAGCACCAACATAGTACCATTGTTAAGACTGATGCATAATGACAACGTAGTGCTAATAAAGTGCTCTCAGAGTCCCAGGCTGTAATTACACTGTCACTGATCCTAAAGAGGCTGCCGGGGGGCTGGAGGGTACATGAGAAAGCTGTATGCATTTAGACAAATAATGACAAAGCCAGATTTCCTGTGTTGGTCTAGTGGATAATGTGCAGTTAATTTGTAAGGGAAGATGATTTGAGCAATGAAATCACCCGAAGTGAAAGAAAATGTAGACATGCTTAATGCCATATTGTGAAACATTCCAGGCAAAGCTAAAAAATCCCCATGGAGACAAACAAGTGAAGGACCCGACATCAGAAAAGTTATGTGCACCTTGTAAAGTGTTTTGATCTAAGCCACTAGAATATGATTAAACTGCATATTGAGCCCTGCGCGCAGATGAACACATGTCAAGCTGAACAAGCAGCAGCGTCACTGAAGTCAATCGATTGCTTTAACCTTCAAATCAAGGCTGATGGAAAAGTAAGGCTTCAGACTCACGTAAACATTAGATTCACATAAGGTCCCTACATAACATCTTGGTCCATTTCTGCTAAATACGAGAGCAGCTGTGCAGGTTCCTGATGGTGTGACTGAATCACAACTCAGAAATGTGCACTAACAAATAGATAATGATTTGATGCTGTGCATGTCCACAACATGTTTTTGGCATAGACTGCATGCCACAGCATATGGCCAATAAGAATATCCTTCCTTATCCTTCTGCAACCAATCTATAAGCAATGAACACATTTGACTCAACTCAATATATTTTTATAGAGCACTAATTACTACAGTGTAGATTGCAAATTCAAATCATGTAGGACATATCAGTATACAAACTCCCTTTATTCAAACTAGACTTTCTTTCTCAAATTCCAAGTCTCGGCTGAATGATCTCCTGATGGACAAGTCCTCCAAATCGATCCTTGTCAAGTTTGACGTAACAGTCGCCTTAGGGCATATCCTGTCAGATCTGACCAACTCTTCTGGGGAAGGTATCATGTCTTGTCATCCATACAAAAGCTCGGACGGGCACAATAAAATTTCGAATCTAAACCGACGTTTCTATCACATAACTATGCCCTAAAATAGTATCTGTTATTGTCGTTGTTCAGCCATTTCAAAGAACAATAGGTTTTTTTTACCTGTTTTAGGTGACAACCAAGGGATGCAGAGTAGATCGAGTCCAGAGGCAGCAAAGGAAGAAAGAAACAGAAAAAAGAAGACATGGTTAGCAAGCGAAAATGAAACCAGTGTAGGAAGGAAAATACACACAGTTGACAACATTATGTCCACACAATGCTAATGTTGAACTGGTAAAGCATAATAAACACAATGGTGGGGGGGAACTAAAATCTATAACATTGGAGAAGCTGCTTGTGTCTGTAGAATTCTAAATAGCCTCATCTCTCAAGTACGAAGAGAAAAAAAAAACTGGCTACAAAACAGCCAGTGCTTTCTGAAGGATACACACACTCTGAAAGATGCAGACTGGGGAGAGCGATGCAGAGGAAGGGCTGACTTTGAGTTGTACATTTGAAGGTGAATAAATAAATACATCACTGGAAGAATGTCTAGATTATAGTGAGACGGCTGTAAAGCAGACAGACAAAACAGTGTGCGACCATAAAAATCCAGTGGCACCTTAGTATGAAAAGTAAACACGGCTCCATCGAATCCTGTCAAAAGAAGTTACAGCCTGGGAACTCTGCTTGTCTATTTCGGGAATGTGCGTCTCTATGTTGGCAGTTGGGAGTCATTATTTCAGAAGCATATTGTCAGGCTATATTAGCAGTGGGAGAGAATTCCACTGGGGAATTTGAATGCACATTACATGCTGAAGTGCTCGTAGATGATTATCAAATTGTAAACCCTGCAACAAAGTCGTGGTATATAATCAACAAAAAGTAACAAAATGATCAACAACAAGCGAGATTTATATTTCAGCCTCGCCCTCTTGGATGTGATTAAAATGTGACAATTCAAAATAATATGTTGAATGTAAGTGTTTTCATAGTTTCCAGTGCATTTGATGGAGTTTGAAAATGCAATGGTAAGTTATAGCTATTGTTTCTTTTTTTCCCCCATTTTTCTTTGCTACTGAGCTAGATACATCCATTAATCCAAACATCTGTACATTCATCCGCTTTTGCATCGCTGCAGTCACAAAACAATGGATTCGGGTCACAGGCGGTTAACTCAAAACCAATTAGACCGCGGTAAAAAGTGATCGACCAAACCACCGCTGTGCACCCGGACCCTTTTCCATGTCCATCCTTTTTACAGCAAGCTTTTTAGTCACTGAAAAGGTCAAAACATATGGACTGATTCGACAGCAATGCAGTTGAGTCATTGAAATGTACATAAATAGACAGTTCATTGAGAAAAAACACTTCTGAGGGAAACTGGGGCTTTCCTACACTTTAGGCTAGTTCTTTGTGTCACCCTACATTCCCATACAAAGAAAAAAGCTTATGTCATAGAGAACCAGCAGTGCAAAAGAAGAAAGCAAGGAATGTCTAGAAAATTATGATGATTGTAGCTGAGTGGTCAACTTTCCTGCGTCACAAATTGGCATTGGTGTCTGTCACTGTGCTTCTCCCAGGTGCAGAGTCCCAGTTTCTGACAGATTCACGACCGAAACTTTAATATTAATTTTGTTTGTCACAAGGAGTTATCCTCTCACCATCTGTTGTACGCGTAGGTCAGCTCGGTGTACTAATGGTATCAGACAGATTTGTGTAGGATGCAAAACAGTTCACAACATCTGTGTCATGTTTGAGTCAAGATGTAAGAACTACCATAACAACAACAACAGCAACAACAACAACAACAACAGGTGACTCCAGAATGAATCGTGTTCTCAAGTATTTTCCTGCGCAGTAACAGCTTGTCTCTCTGAAGTTGCAAATGTCTCCTGCAGCTTGTGTGCAGTGCTGAGCCTTAAGCTTTGAAGTCTAAAGTCTGTAAATCTCATTCCGCCTGTCGCTGCTGAAAACATTCAGAAGTCTGCGTAAGAGGGGAACTTAATGCAACTTTCATAAAAATATAAGCTGTTTGGGAGTGATCTAAACCCCCACAGTATGACTATATTACATGGGGTCAGGTGGAGCAGAGGAGGCAGAGGAGAAGGTCAAATGGAGCAGAGGAGGCAGTGGACAGGGTCAGATGGAGCAGAGGAGGCAGAGGAGAAGGTCAAATGGAGCAGAAGATGCAGAAAAGGAGGGCAGATGGAGCAGAGGATGCAGGAGAGGGCCAGCTGCTAAGTTACACTAAAACGATGCATTATGCAGAAAGAAGAAGTTTATAAATTGCATCATTCTTTTAGCAATTTATTGGTTATATATACACATATATATATATATATATATATATATATACATACAATGTATATTGTATGTATATATACACAGTATGTATATATATGTACATATACACACATACTGCATATATACATATACACACTATATGTATGTATGTATGTATGCATGTATGTGTGTGTGTGTATATATATATATATATATATATATATATATATATATATATATATATATATATATATATATATATATATATATATATATATATAAAATTTATTAAATAAATAAATAATTGTGTGTATATATATATATATATATATATATATATATATATATATATATATATATATATATATATATATATATATATATATATATATATATAATGTGTGCGTGTGTACACATACACACAGGTGTGTGTTCCGAGTTCTTCTCTGTGAAATGGAATAAAGGAGACAGAGCAGAATCAAAAGATTTCAGTCCACGGTACATAACAATATATTATTCAGACTAGTAAACAGAAACAATCTTGAACAAAATATACAGTATATAAATGTAGGGAATTCACCAAAACTTCCCAAGAGGAATCAAACTACTGTGAGGTTATTCTAAAACTATATCAGATATTCTAAAACTAACAGATACATATTTTATATGTTCCATATTTTGTAACTGCAAAGCAATAAAACATATTTGCCATAAAGTACAAAATTCAGTGAGTAAAACCTGTCTCGTAATGCTTCAAATAGTCTTAATTATTCACTGAAATTTAATAATAGAATACCGCTAATCAGAAACCCTCCTCACCTTCATTTGTAATGTCTCTTCACTGAAGAGGGAAAATGACAAGCATTAAAACAGAGGCGTTTGTTTGGAGAATCACATTCCCTTTCAACTGCGAAAAAAAGTTGCATTGTTAAAAGTGCTTTATAGAGGAGTTGTAGTTCTACTTCTATTTATCCCAAGGAAAAAAAGTAATGGAATTCAAAAATACCTCTACACACAGCTACCCGTTATCCAACAAAAATGTAATAAAAACACCCATAGTGAAATAACTCTTTTTTTAACTTTTTTTTGGTCTGAGACTTTTGGGGGAAAAGTATTGTATATAATTTGAACAAGCCAGAATCCTGACTCAGAAAAATCTCAGTTTACCTCACATGCACTCATGCACTGTAATTGCACACTATTAACCAGAACATGGCAGAACAAAAGAGGTCACTGGCCAATGTGGGAAAACTGTTGAAGGTCGGGTAATTGGCAGGCACATAAAACTGGATTGGACAAATTCCAACATTTAACTAACAATTAGCAAAAGACATTTGGACTTTAATTAAGATTTTGCTCAAGCATGAAATTACAAACCAAGGTTGAAGTTTAGTAAAACTCAAAAAAATCGATAATTTAAAAAATATGCTAAAAGGATGCATTAAAATTCACAAATTATGCACAATTCACTTGCTTGAGCTTTTATCCATATTATTACTTTGCTCATCCAAAACATTCCTGCATTGAATATAGCTTCATTCACTCTAGTCTGATACATCCTGATCAGAAAGTCCTCTCGCTTCCGAGAGTCAAAAAGACTCTTCTGAGGCTACGTTCACACTGCAGGTCAAATCAGATTTTTTGGCCCATATGTGACCTGCATCCAATTTTTTTCAGGATAACGTGAACAGCACAATTCAGATTTTTTCAAATCCGACCTTGGCCACTTTCGTTTTTGGAAATAAATCCAATATGTATCCGTACTTTTAGAATGCGACTTGGCGTGTCAATTCTGAGTCAAAGTGGAGGGAAACGGCAGACGAAGGAGACGAAAACTGTCAGTGGAAGAAGGAAGACGTTTGTGAACTAATCAATATGCGGGGTGACAAATCAATTTAGGCAAAAATAGAGGGTTCGTACCGTAATCGGGCGGATATTGTGAAAGAGTTAGTTGAGCGAAGGATTTACCTCTCCTGGCTGCATTCCGTTCACACCTGACATCAAAGGCATTTTTTTTTTGTAACGTGAACCACCACATACAAAAATAAGATTTAAACAAAAATCCGGATTGGGCCTCATACCTTGCAGTGTGACCGTAGTAGGGCTGAACTGGTGAAGTGAAATGTTGCTGTTTTGGGGACATACTTATGTGAAATTAAGAATAAAATGTGTTATTTTTAAGCAGAAACTCCGTTTATTATTTGTTTATTACTATGAACTATGAAGTTTATTAGCGTGGGAAAAGGTAATTGGTTTCGTTTTTTAAATCTTTCTTTTTTTTTTAACATGAGATACCTAAGTAAAGGTATTCAAGAGCATGTTTAAAGGCCAATAACAAGACAAATGATGAACAATACTTTAAGCAAAAATGTCTAGTGGTTGTTACATTCTTCACAACTAAACTATTTGTATATTTTTTGGCAATAGAATTTTAGCAGAGAATATTCAGAGTTGGTAGAAAACCGGTTTTAGCTTTTAATTTGACTGAAAAGCACCCTTCTTTTTTGCTTAAATAGAGAGAGAACTATACTCTAACGGGCGGCACTAGCTCAGAGTGCTAATTTTCTGATCCGAAGGTTGGCGGTTCGAATCCCGCTGTCAACAGTAACATCCTGGAAGCTCAGATGCACTGAATGGGCAAGATACTTAACCCGCCTTGCCCCCAGTGTCTGCGAACAACTGGTGTGTGAATGTGTGAAAGGATGCTATATAAATGTCATCATTTAGAATTTAAAGCAAGGTAAATAGATTTCTAAATGTTGTATATTTCCCACTAACACTGTCTGGCACATACACGCACCCACACACTAAATAAACCAAAGCATTTACATTCATATAAAGTGTTATTTTCATGTGACTTTCTATTATATACTTTTTTTTTTTGTAGTAACACTTCACCCAGATCATATTTGCCAAGCTTATTCTTTTTTCACGTTATTCTTTTGAGCATTGTCGTCCCTCTCCCACACCTCTTCTATGTTCTTTTGTCTCTTTTTTCTCTGAGAGGACCACTCAAAAGCATCTCTTGATCCTGTTCCTCATCATGGAGCCTCCTGGACATCACAAGGCGGTGATGCTCTGCGATGC
The DNA here is from genome assembly GCA_015082035.1 of Chaenogobius annularis. Taxonomy (NCBI): domain Eukaryota; kingdom Metazoa; phylum Chordata; class Actinopteri; order Gobiiformes; family Gobiidae; genus Chaenogobius; species Chaenogobius annularis. The sequence goes on from BJKM01000262.1 coordinate 479,914, forward strand.
TCCGAGAGGGAGTGGGTGACTCTCTGCTATCTCATTGTCTCAGTGCGCTGCGAGCCTGTAGAAAGAGAACGGCCGACAAGACCAAAATCTCCATTTACAGGAGCAATATCACTCACCATCCTCTGTCAAAGTCAAAGCGGCTGGGAGTCATGAAGTACCTCATATATTAGCAGGATATTCTGAAAGCTCTCCTGTTTGCTACTCCTCACCTTCCTGCAGCTATTTCTACCCCTGCTTTTCAAAATGATGCTTTGTCATCTTGGTTCACATTATTCAAATGCCCTCATACATATTTATGGCCCAGTCAGAGATGGGGAAGGTGAGAGGAAATGTGATGGAGACCGGGGGAAGCCTTTTATTGTCTACATGCCTGGTGATGGAGATTGTTCAATCCCGGCAAACAAGAGCACCGAGGATTACACATACATGTTTAGTTCAAGTTCTTCCATATAGGTGCAGCTGACTTTTGGCCTGTGAAACTTTCCGGTGGAGAGTCCGCCGTTTGCTTGTTTTCATGGAGAGGTTATTGCTTTTCCTTGAGTGTGGAGAGCAGCAAATAACACTACAAGGCCAATTTGCCAAATCACATTAAAATGCATTTTCTTTTACATTTTAGATGTATTTTTCAAAGCAATAAATCTGTACACCCGTAACCTGAGAATCATCCCAGGTAAAGTGATACATTTGGAGAGCATTTTGTTTTACAGCAAATGCAAAAATGTCTACGTGAACTAATAAAAGTCTGATATTTGTACAGCTAGAACATGTCCTGATACATTCTGTAACAAAAATTGTTACTGACATAGCTGACAAAATAATAACCAAAAAGCAGTGTGTTCAAGTGGGATGCTGAGACTTTACCAGAGGGAAGTCCTGGAAACTAAAATAAACAAAAGCACGAGGGCTGCTGGGCACTGAGAAGGGATTATGTCAGAAAATTAGGAACTGAAATGTCTTGAGAGTTAGTAAATTACCTGGATAGTTGCCCTCATCTGATAATCCAGCACTACACGGTGCCTTAAAAGATAAATGAGTGGAATGTAGAAATTCAGAACGTAGTGTTTTTGATGCTCGGTGGGGAGAGTACTTTCTAACCAGGACTCATCAAACTTGCGCGTATGAAGCTCAATGCAACTCCAGGTATGTTTTGGATGAGGGAACAATGTTAAAACATGATTAAACGCTCCAAAAAGTCTATTTTGAATTATATGTGTACTTTAAATAGAACATATTAAGCAAAATAACTGGCATTTCCTTACTTTTTGCTTACTCAGCTGTACATTGAGGGATTTGTGCATGTTTGAGCAATCTTTATTATCCGGAATTTGAAAGTAGAGTACTCAGGACATTTACATTCACAATTTTTAAACCAAATTAGATCAATTTTGTGGTTTAAAATTAACATTATATTAAATCAGTCCTTCTCAAATAGTGGTGCGTGATTATTTATGGCCACGGTAGGTTATTCGTGGGTTTTTTGGAATCTGTGGTTAACCGCAGAAATGTCTCCAAGCGCAACACAAGTCACGTACAGCAGCGTGCGCACACGTGCAGCCCAGCGTGTCAACAAGACTGGATAAATGCGCTGAACGACTGGTCCATGGGGGTCCACACTAGTGGAGGAGAGAGAGAGAGAGAGGAGGAGACAGGTAGTTCCAGAGCGTAATCTTACCTGTAAACACTTTTATAGATTTCAAAAATAAATCAGAATCAGAACCCATTCTGATTCTGATTTATTCTTCACAAATCTGTTTGTTGTTGGCGTGAGCCAAATTACTTTCTCAAAGTCTCAAGCCCCTCCCCCAAGCGTTACCATGGAGCTCATCTCACTAATAAAAATTATATAATGCTTAAAAGAGCTACAATGAGGGGCCAATAAGATTACATTCACATTATGTAATCCATTTGTGGCCATTACATTTTATTTTAATTAATATGCTGTATTAAAGAGTAGGGAAGTGAATTGTTATAAAACCATATTTTCCTCTCACAGGAATATTTGCAAGTTTAAACATAAAAAATTACAATATAAATGTTTCCTTTCTTTTTCCTCATGGTATAGTGGTATAGTCGCGGTGGAGAGTAGGGGGGCGCGACGTGTTTTCTTCTTCCTAAGGGGGCCTTAACAGAAAATAATTGAGAAGCACTGTATTAAATAATGATACACTTATGTTATATTATATCTTTTTCAGGACAAAAAATGTCACATTGTTAAGAACTGCAGAAGAATGTATGTATCCAAGTTTATAAACAAGTGCCCTACTGCCTGAAATATCCATAAGCTTCAATATCTAATTCCCCATATCAGATATCAACCCGCTCACTGGTCGTATCACTGTCACAACAAGGATCTGACTTTGTGGCACTGCCTCAGAGAAGATCAATGATCCTCTGAAAGTGTGTGGCTCAGTCTGGGCCAAATGCCAGCTTCCTAATTAAGAACTAAGTGTAGCCAACATTATATAGACACTGCAAGGTAATTTTATAATGCTCATATCCACTGGAATATCACCCACTGCACTGACCTTACACACAAAACGGTAACGTTTTAACGTAGGATTTTGCGCAAGTTTATCTAAAATGTAATCTTATTTAAACAATATCTGTGTTTCAATACACCACAACACTCTTCATTTGTGGTTGTATCTATTACCATTATTATAACTCACAAACATCAGACACAAGATAAAAAAAAATCATGTTAAAGCTTAAAGTGAATATCCTCTCTAGATACAAACAATAGGGTAAGGTAGTTCTCCTTTCCCCAAACCCCTTGAACAATTTTTCTGAACATGGAACTATATTGCTTTACTCAATATTTCAGATAATCGTTTTGCAGAAGTGATATTGCATTTTACCCTTTAGAAAATTGAGGAAATAAGATTCAGGTACTTGTGCTGACCTGCAGCACCGAACAAAATGTAATCCTGTGTCTCGCCCATTAAAGCACTTTAGATGAGAAGTGCAATGTTTTCCCATGGGGCCTTAAAGAAGAAAGAGCCTAATGTACGACAGCAGAGCAACATGGTTTTATACGTTGTGTACATTGAACGGATAAAATGGTTTGTAAAATGTTACAGGGGTGATGAAAGGACACCACAAATATTATACAGTCACTCTTATGTGTTCTCTTGCATAAATAACCCATGCATGAATGAAAAGCTTTACGCTGTGTAAATGCAAATAAACACATTTTTTTTAATGAATGTGCTGCAATCACATTACGGCTCATGCTTCCCTATTCACAACGCATTAGACTGATCAGCACAATGATGGTGTAAATGATGTATTTACTGTACTTGATGAACATGTTCAAAGTACTGATTCATAAAACTGTGATTATGTTGTCAAGCAGAAAACATATTTATTAGCAATTTCAGCAGGAGTAACTGGACAGTGTCATATTGTTTTTACAAGTCAAAGCTGGGTTGAAAAGGGCGTTGCAAGTTATGCCTTTGCAGTCGTTCGAATGACAGGCAGGTCTAAGAGAATACTGGTGTGTCCTGCTCCACTGCAGACTAAAGATGTTTTTCTCTGTAAATGCCAGGTCCTTACAGGAAGACGGAAAAACAGCAAAGTCACCAAAATATAGAAATGTGTGTTAAATGAACTAACTCTGCAGCTTTAGCTAGCACATTGAAAACAGTGCGGCCTTATCCAAACCCATCCATCTTCTTCCTCTTATCCGGGGCCGGGTCGCGGGGGCAAATTATTTCAAAACCCTTTTCAGCATAGATTTTAGGCTCTATTGTCATTCATCAATCTTGACAGTGCACCTTCACATTTTGATACAAAGCACTTTGAGGAGACATATTACGCTAAATCAACTTCATTGAGCATTTAACCTTGTTACGACAGTGTTTCCTCATCATTATCTTACTTAAAGTTGTATTTTGATTGATTGATTCATGCATGTTCGAGTAATCTTGTATTGGCCTGAAACTGAGGCTGGTGAGATAAATGTTTGTACCAAGCAATATAAAGATAATACAGATAGATACTGTTGAAAAAGAGCTGTACTGTATTGTGAGTGATGTCCCAACAATAAAACACAGAATACAAAGAACTGACTTCATGTAGTGCCAGAGCAGCACAGACGATCCTGGACTCAACCTTCTTTAAAATGAAAGCAGTTTGAGCTGAAGAAACAACCTAGAACCGTCGCTGTGAATGTTATTAGTAAAAACGGCTGGAAGATTGCCCATGAAAAAGAATCCAGCCCATGATAAATTACTGGGCTGTAATGCTTTTGTCTTGTTTTCCGAATACAAATCACGTCCGTTTGGTCATTTGTGGAGGACAAATCCAACTTAAGCCAAGATGATGTATTTTGTCGCTTTCTCCTCTGTTCTCTTATTATCCATCTCAGTGCCCTCAAAGATCCATCTGTTTTTAGAGTGTAACATTTAAATTCACCAGGGTAACTTCTGTGGGATTTTTTTTATTTTTTTACTAGAGGTCGACCGATATGAGTTTCTCTATGGCCAATATCGATTTTTTTCAAAGTTTGGTCAGCCGATAGCCAATTTTCAAGGCCAATTTTCTCAGGAATAAAAAACATAGCAGTAATGCAAACAAAAATGGTTGTGAATCATGCTCTCTTTATCCATAGCTCTGTTAACATAAAGAACATTTGGACATGGAAATATGTCCAAACTGAGCAATTTATGCAAAGGTTTGACCGGGCTACAAAGTATTTCTGATGCGATCAAAAGTGTATGACACTGATGGTCAGTTATGCAAATCCTGCTTACATTCAGCAAATAAATTAAATTTGCTATATGTGTGTGTGTGTTGTGTTTCTTATTCATTCATTATGTTAATTTAGGACCATGTATTCCACACAAAAAGCCCAAGAGTGTAGGGCCAATATCAAGCTTGAGGGCTTGTGCAATGTAGAACAACTTTTAATGAGACGGAGCCGGTTCAAAGGCAACATTTATTAAGGCCAAACAATGAGCCTTGCAGTTTTATATTTTTGCTAATTAATACAAATACAATTAAGCATGCAGGTTGAAGGATAGAACAAGAAAAAAGCCTGGATAAAAAAATAAATCATCCTAATCTGCTTGGTGGTTATGTAAAGCTGATTCAAAAGCATTTTCTCACTCAGATTTATTGATTTGAACAATTCCTTGAGGGTTAGGACTGTTATTTAAATTTGACACCCATGTGCATTAGGAGTGTCTCAAGATTGCCCAGAGACTCACAGAATGTTGCTGGTTCCTGGCCTTTGAGCAATCGATCTAGTCAACATGAAAATGAGTTTATGAACACAGGATTACATACATTTGAGTTGACACTGTGGAGGAACAGTTTAAGATCAATGGAGCAGAGACAGTCTTTAACTCTTTAAGAGATATGTACGATATGGTTCCTCTGCTCCTAGGTCCTACAAAAAGTCATTCTCAGGTATAATAATCTATAAAGATTTTTGGCTGTGACCACCTACAAATGACTTTTTCTAGTACATTGGAATTACACCCTTACCCTCTGTAAATTCAAAGGTAAGTGACTGAATGCCTGTTGTCGACTAGTTTTAGTTGGGGAGTGATAATCTGGACTAAACCCCATCTTGAAAAATATGTGGTAATGTGGCAACACTTCATGTATCATTATTATAAAGTGTTATATCTGGATCTCTTCATAGAACATCAGAGAAGAGCCATTGAATTCAGTGGGGGGATTTTAATAGCTTGGCTTCAGTTTTGACCTTGTTACATAAAAACGCACCGTCAGTGTCCTAAACTTTGAAACGGCCACAAAAGAGACAGCATTTCAGGCAGGCTCTGAATCTAATTAATCTGTACAATACAAATGACATTTAAATGTTCAAATGCGTTTTTAATGGTGCATTCATAACTGCATTGGATGGTGTTTGTAGTAAATTGAGCTTTGTGAAATTATAGCAGCAGCAAATTCTTTTAATATTTCAAGAGCAATATTGACTTTCAATGTAATTTATTTTCAATGGCAGCAATATTCAGGGACTTGAAGAAATCTTATGTAACTCATATAATCCAGTGCTAGTTACGGAGGATTCAGGCAATTCTCTTGGAAATATTTGCTTCTAAAGTAACGATTATCGTGAGGGGAAATATCACAATCGTAAGAATTCGGAAATATCACAATTGTAAGAAAGGAAACATTGACAGTGTCTTCAACTTGCAAATATGAACTAATAATGTAATGTATATACTGAAAACAATATTATTTTGGAGAGATAGCATACATAATAAAACAAAACATTATTTTATTGCACATCATATATTGATTTAACTTAATTCAACACATAACTCATAACATTTCTGCAGTATACTGTAGGTTGCAAAACTCCCACAATTCACCTTCCTGAGACTTAAAAAAATAAATTAAAAAAAGTTAAGCTTTACGTCACCATTTGGCCTTATTCAATTTGCAAACATAAGACCTCGCCCGACTTGAATGCTCTCTTAATATCAGGTAAACAATACATGACATCTTAGTGGAAGCATTAAGAGTTTGTGCTGTCTGTCTGTGGTTTTTCGGGAGCTGAACCACAGCAGGTAATGACAGGGCTTACCGAGTGTCTCATTACCCTGAACTAGAGCAGTGATGCCAAAGCTGCTCCACCGGGCTCCGAGTCATTTAAGCCACGGGCGAGAGAGTCTGCTCCTCACTTCACTGGACTGGGCCTCTCCTGGTGCACACACGCTCACAACCAGACTCCTGTTTATCTGCTGCTTGTTCTAATATGTAGGAATTACACTGACAAATACTACAGGATAATACGTGAAATGCTGTTGTTTTATAAAAGGGCTTTGGGGGAAATCCACAGCTGCACTGCAAAACACATTTCTGACACAAAACCCGGAGGCTGAGCTGGTATTTTTACAGGGAAACGAAGCATGTCAGTCATGATAACAGCACCTATTCTGGATTAGAAACACTCACTCTACGCTTGAGTTAAAAAAAAGAAAATGGCTGTTAAATGACACCACATTTTCTCTGGAGATCCAAGCATATGAATAATCTGAATAAAACCCAAAACACACACACACACACACACTATAATTTGCCCGATTTAGGCCCTGATTTGCTTCTCCCTGATTACGGGGAGGCGTAACCCAACTTATTATCCTCCTACGTGATTTTTAAACCGGTGCGCTCTGCAATGTTTGGGGTGTCAGTGCGACATCTGTGATACCATAACCATAACCATTACAACTACTACGACAGTGGAGTGTCAGGATCAAACGGCGCGATAAACACCGAAATACAAACACGGGAAATGGCAAAAAGGACAATGATTACTCACCTCTCGTAAAGCTATTATGTTAAACTGCAGCATTCTCAGCCATGTCCTTTTACCCAGCAGTATTTGACTCCGCAAATGACACCCAGTCCAAAATGCATCGCTATTAAAGAAACTGTTACTCAAATAAGAATGATTTTAAGAGTAATGTATATATGTAATTGAAAATGTAACTGGAGCAACAAAACCAAAATTTGGTATTTTCAAAGGACATACACATCAATGAGAGAAACAAATAATATCTGAAGGGGCAGTCCAAAAAAGCCAAATCATTTAAAATGATTACATATTGTAAACATCATGCTTTTTAGTGAGCTATTACAATAAAAATATGACTCAAGTAGGAGAGAGGATCATGAAAATTAAAATCTGATACAATTCTGCTCAAGTCTTCGGCCTGTGCTTTTTGTCTTGGTAAATTGTTTAAGACTCAAAAATCCTTTAGTGCAGCCCGGCCTTTAGTCTTTTTTCTACAATAACCCATACAATACTAAGGAAGCATTACAATACTAAATCCTCTTTTTGGACCTAACGAGGACTCAGAAAAGCTATTCTTCTTAAATGAAGCTAATGTGGCATATTCACTATTAGACTGCCATGGTTGACAGTTTTGTCCCAGTGGAATTGATGCAGATGTTTCAGAACTATGACACAGTTTTAGTGATTCAGGTTGGGTGGGTGTGTGGACATATGGGGCATGTCCCAGAAGAACACTTTACCTGTGGTAACATGACCGAATCAACTGGCCTTAAACATAATGTAAACTCTGGTAGTTATTTCAAGCCTGCGGCGCACAAAGACCTACATTTGATATGTGGTCTGAAAAGGGTTACGTCACTATTACAATACTGGTATTATGCGTTGTCCATTTTAACAATAATTGTTTAGGGTTCTTCTTTTGTTTTTGGTAGCACTGTGTTCACCAGTAAAACACCAAACATGTTTTTGTGGTAAAAGCGGTTTTCAGTTGCAATTCACTGAAAATATAAACCAAGAAAGACAAAGAACAATCACAAAAAATATTTCTACACGTTTTTCTTTTTATTAACATATCCAAAAAGATAATAGCTTAGCTCTGTTATATTTACAGCGCTAATATCGTGTTGGACATGGACAATTTAAATGAATGACAGCGCGCCACCTGTTTGTCTCCATGGAGATGTTAATGCTTTGCCAAGCCCATTAAAAATATTAATCTCCATTTGAACAAGATGATGGTGTGGAGACAAACCCGCTCTCGGGCAAGAATACATCAATTTCAAGGTGTATTTTTTGCAAATAAAAACATTCATATTTGAAAAATGATAAGGTTAATGCCATCCAGTGGAACATCCCAGGAAAAGTAATAACATTTCCATGAAAACAAGCAGTTAACTTACATAGCACATAAGCACACGTAATGATTCAAGCTAAGAATAAGAATAAAATGATAAGATGTATAACAGTTAATGCACGCAAGAAGATTTTTCCCAGTTGTATTTGTTAATGAATTAGACAATGAACCCAGAATTGCAAATGTAGTATTTCTTAACCATGTTTATTTCATTCCCATGGCAATTTTCAGGTAAACTGTGGGCCTTTATTACCCGCAGTCAATTCAATAGAAAACTGACTCTCATTCGCATGAAATTGGTCTTTTGTAGTGTGTATACACCCTTTTTAGAAGAAATGTATTTCAGATGGGCACTCTGCTCTGAGGCAACAGCAGTCTATAACCTCTATAAACCAGAGCCACAGTGTTCTGGAGCTCATTTAGCGCCACACAAATGTCCCCACAGTGCAGTGTCCCCAGGGGCAGATGTGAGCGAGGGACGCCGCAAATGAATCAAAGGCCCAAAGGGTGAAAAAATCCAATTTGAATTCACAGGTTATGAAAGAAAAAGCAACAGGAATATGGTGAAAAAAATACACCAACAAAACCATTCAATGCTGGAGATGCATTGCTACTGTATGTTTACACTTTGTAATCTGTTTTAAAATCCTTATGTACTGTATACTGCCTTGATTAACGGGTTAGCCTTAGGGTTGACATGTTCAAGCTGAAAGCCTAAAGTTTTGATACAACTGACGAGAGAAAGGTGGGTTTTATACATCACATTATCAATATTATATACTTCAATGCATCAATGAAAACACATGTACAATTTAAGCGAAAACAGCCCTCCATTAAAACCTTAATGCTTGCATGGGAACAAGTCGCTCCAGTCCGAGCATGTCCTGAAACCTGTTCAACTTCGTCCGTCTTTTCAACCTCAAAAGTTCACCAGAGGAACAAACAATCCAATAAACACTTGTGACTGTGTCCGCAGTCCATAGTCCATACAGTTTACATTTAGCAGTGTGGACAAATAATCAGGACGTTTTCCACATAAGGCCATGTAAATAAAGGCAATGTTGCTCTCAACCAACTTTTAGATACAAAACAGAATGACCAGTGAGAGGTTAGTCTAAAATCCTTTTTACCTTTTGTGTAGCATTAAATTACATAACTTGTCTTTAAACTTTAAACTTCCACAATTATCGAGCAGATATAAAGTAAAAAGACAATATATGGTGCACTGAACTGAGCTTCCGTTATGCAATAAACATAAATTCTGTCTACTGCCATGTAAAATGAGTTGGAGACGCCTGGGGGTGGGAAAGGAAAGCAGTCATTTTAATGTGGAAAGTGCAGTTATTACATCTCAAAGGTCTGTCTCGCTGAAGAATGCACAGACGCTGCAGATGATGGATGCTGTTGTCACATGGGAGACTTTTTTACGAAACATGCCACTGTGTCTTTATGCTTTTCTGGTATGATGCTGATAAACCATCGTTCATATTCGCAATCAAATTTCATGATTGAGTCGTTGGGGGTGAAAAAAATAATACATTATTCATAGACCATTGACACAAGGCAATAATGGTTAAAGGGTTCACGTCAACCAGGAATTCTGATAGCACGGAGGTAGAAATTTAAATGACTTTGTGTAGCAATGAGCAAATCACAAAGCAAGTTTAGTTAAGACAATTGGCTACTTCAATTGGACAATCTCTTAACATAGAGTCCCTTATCTTTAATTATGCTCATGTTTGCTTGCATTTATCATTAGAATTCGCATTATATCTGGAAACTCTTCACCCAATTAATCTATGTTTGGTTTTTCCTCACAAAACTGTCTCCACTTTCGCTAAATATACAGTATTCTACTCCAACTTAAGATCTACTTCCAATAAGATTTCTAAATAGACCAAATGGAGCATAACGTTACCTTAGATACCGCTCCAAATTGTTCTCCCTATAGACTTGTTATCCGGGCCTGAAGAATCATTGGATTCTTCTGCATTATGCCATTTGTCTAAAGAAATATACATGCTTAATCTTCATTGGCCATTCCACTTTTCCAGGCCAATTTCCATGTGTTGAAGTTAAAGTTAGGCCTCTGCCATTAATTGGTAGAAAACAATACAATATAGCTCACATTTTCTGGATGAAAACGACTGCAACCTAAGACTGGTGCGAGCATAGAAGTCAATGCAAGGGAAGAGAGATACTGCTAATTAGACAGAATTTTGTTACATTCTGCCATCGGCCTAAAGGCATACATTATACATTACAATGAACAGTAAGACAACTGACAGTAATGGCTGTGCTTTCCCTCACTTGAGCTTTTAATGAAATGTTTAAATAGCAGTTTTAATGCAAACTTATTGAACAAGCAGTAATGAGCCTTCATTGAGGATCATCTCTTTGTCACAGCCATGCACATAAAGCATTGCTATATTTCTTTTAGTTATATTGTGACAGACTACTTCAATATAAATCACCTGATAAATTATAAGGAATTGTGCCAGACAAACAGAAGAATGCTAGACAGGCGTCACACTTTTTCATTGTGGCACACATGTTTGACAAGATTCTGCAGCACACCACATACTAAAACATTAGTAAATTGCACCTAAATTAAAATCAGTGATATACAATGTGATAAATATACTGGTAGTCTTTTTTGGTTTGCTGAGGACAATGGGCACTTTTTTTCAAAGCACACTCATGTTCTCCAGACTCAACATTTCTGGTGGGGGTTGTTTGTCTTGTCATCGAATCTTGTGCTCTGTGTACTCCACTCATGGAGTACATATTTTCTTGACTCAATGTACCTTACTACTTTTGTATCTTGCATTTGTTCAATTGCATTTTTTTTTCTTCTCAAACATATCTTGAAAAATATTCGCCGGTCTCCTCTCCTCAGATCTGACCAGTAACTTGTCCTGGTAGCGTCACCTGCTCGTCTAAGGAATTGTAAGTTTAGAGCCATACAGTGAAAATTCTTAGCAAAGCAATCACATCTCTCTAGAGACAAGCAGAAAAGTGAGGGTCCACCTTTAACTTTGCCCACAATACTGTCCAACAAAATCCTATATCCCATATTTTGTCAGTGTTCAACTATTTCCCAATTCCTTTGATTTATTTATTTTTACCACTATGAAAAGCTGTTACCACTAAGAGTTAGTGATAATGACATTGGAAATACTCTTGAACAGCAAATTCCCTAGTGATGCCAGATGGATATTAACAATCCAATTTGATTATTGCACCGCAGGGATGGGAACTCATTTGTACAATAGAAAATAAGCTAGTGGATGCATCATGATCCAAACAAGCTAATGAATAAAATCAAGTTTGCGTGCTTAAGCAGATGTAAGTGGCCTCTTGGACCACAGTGACCCATTAAGTGAACTGCTGGAGAAAGTACCACCTGCTTAAATGGGTTTAGTGCTGTAATAGCAAAAGTGTAATGTAGCACGTTATCATAGGAGGATAAATGGGCCGACTATTTCAACTGGACTTTTATTCAAATCGCACTCAGGAGCTTGCAAAAACTAGTCAGAAGATAGAAGTGAGGAACCAATGAACCAATGCCATACCTGCTTGCCAATGCCCGATCTCGTCAGGTTTCGGAAGCTTAGCAGGGCAGTGCCATGATAGTACTTACCGTTGGAACACCAGGTACCACAGTGGGGCAGCTAGAGGAAATGTCATTGTGTCCTTATGCAAGACACCCATATGGCCTAGTAAAGCACTAAGAGTGCCTTGAAGGTGGGAAAGCGCTATATATATATATATATACATACACACACACACACACAATACATACACACACAATATAATAATAATAATAATAATAATATAAATAATAATAAAGCAAATTCAGTTATATATTCAGTTTGCCATGAAAGCACTTTCACATTTTCAAAGTTAACTGAAGAGACACAGGGCGTTTACATTTAGTGGACGGACCAGGATGAGCTCCTTTGAACTGTGATGGCAGGAAACGAAAGATGTCCAGAGGGCATCAGCCACGAGTGACAAGTGGGAATCAACCACAATTCAGTTTAATTAAACATAATTATCAATCAAGAGCTAGTCGACGTTTTTTTTGCATGGAGGCTGAGGGCCGCTGGAGAGCAGAAGTGTCCACTCTGAAAGATCTAATGGTGGATATTCGCCTACAAATGTCTACAAGTTCAAGAGCAAAAATGTTGTTAATCTCTTGTTTCCATTAATGGCCCTTGATACAAAACTACCTCAAACTTGGAATTCATCCTGGGCAATGGCCATTTACTGCAGGACTAATCACAAGAAATTCTGAATATTCTTTTTTCTTTCCGATAATTTATCTGTTAAAAATGAAGACTAAAATGCTGGTACTTTTACAAATTTGCTAAGAGACTGTTTTTCTTATACTTGCACCTCTGGGCACACTTAGATGTATTTAGACATGCTGATTACGCATTTTACACTTTAGGATCTTTGGGGCGACCAAGTCTCCCAGATCTCATCAAATGCGCAGTGTAACTTTGCTGATTGTGAGTATCATAATGCAAGTGTATCATATGGGGGACATTTTCTGAGGTAAGTGCATAGTTCACTCTGTTTGATTTTTATTTCCAATCTACCAAGGAGGCTGAAAACTGGTGATAGGTATTGATTAAAAACACTCCCCACTGGACCTAAACGACAGCCACTTTCCACATTGTAAGTAACAAAGTGTTTATACCTTCAGCGTGATACGGATGGAGTATATGAAGAATGCATTTAAGACAGGCCATTCTGAACATGAAAAACAGGAGGTCTTACTCGGCTCTGAGAGACATTGCCCACCTGGGAAACATTCAAGCAGCACTCGAAAATCAATAGACAAGACTTTCAATCACAGCTCCAGTCATTGTCTACAGCACAATCACGTTAGGAGCAAGACAATAGGGAGCACAGGCTGTTCTACAATGAAACGCAGCTTTGGAAATATGTAAACTATATCCTGGTGCAGTAGTTTGGAATTGAAATTATGTTATATGCAATAGTAAATATGTAAAAGCAACACGCAAAGTTACAGTGATTTATTTGCAACATAACAACTGCAATACTTTCAAGCTGGAATGTTTTAAGGCTATACTGTGGAACAATCCAGACATATCAATAACATCTGAACCAAAAACCAGAAAAGTTACATAAGCCATGGGTCCACTGGTTCACTTTGGGATGGTCTGAATTGTGTCCACTCTCTTAAGTGGACCGTACCGGCCCATTTAAGGGGACCCTGAGAAGTATAGCTTCCACAGTGCTAACTTTTTGCTCTTGAAATGTTTTAGCACGAGATGATGGGATAAGACAAAACGCTGACTCAGATGAAAACAGATATTAAAAAGCAGATATAAACAGAAAATAGTTATCACCTTACACTGTCTTTATCTCGTGATAAACCATCTTATTTCTAATTAGCAAATGTTTTGTTGTCCAATGAGCTCCTCTGTTTCACCTGTGTCACAGAAATAAACAAATCTGATTGCACAATACTCAAAGAGTTTGACTCAAAGAGTGACCAGATTCACTCGCTGTACTCTGGATCCCAGGTAAGCAGACCTCTGCCTCTGGACCAAGGCGCATTCACATTCCGCAATTACTAACAACTGCTCCAGAGTGCTCTAAAGCGAACCGGTTGGGGGTGTCATTCAGGGCTTGTTGGCTATAGTGCCTCTAAACTAAATTTCTTCATTTATTTTACACTGCATTTTTGCTAATATTTTAAAGAAAATTAATGCAATGAATGGATTATGAAATGATTATGTATATGCTTTAGCTATTATTTCTAGTGGCATTGATTATTTTATGGACTTAAAATAGAAAATAGTATAGTTATATTTGGATCAGTGTGCTTTTCTCTCCTTTTCCTGCCCCTCTGTTCTCCCACAATGCCTCTGGTCTCTGCCTTTATTTGTGATACTGTTCTTGACTAATGTCCTGTGGGGATCGATGGCCACGCTCAAATGGTGTAAAACTAATTGCTTTAATGGGGCTTGGGGGCGGGGCCAGAGTGCAGAGCTGAGGTCAGTATCAGACAGACAGAGACGTCGAGATGTTCCATGGCATAGACATTTGAAGGACAGAAGAGCAGAGATAATGTCCAGACTGGATATACCACTTTGTTTCTGCTGTTTTCTCAAGCACGTAGTTATTTATTCATTTCTCACACTGTATTTAACATGCACTACTTTTACTCAAAGTGTCTTGCTTAAGAATATAATGACAGTATATCTTATAATCTAACCAACATTTGTTCATAAGAGAGCAGCCCACAGAGACAGAGATTCAAAAATGATCTTTGCTAATCTTTTCAGTCCAAATGGCAGTAATTAAAAGAAAAAAGTAAATGTCTTCTGTTTTCCTTTTTAAAATGTCATTTAAAGGCATCATTTCCCTCCCACATCACATTTCTGTACTTACATTTCTAAACAAAGGACTAATGTGACTGAAGAGGGGGCATTAACTCCAAAGCACAAAGGATCCAAATTAAAAGTCACATTAGCAAAGAGAGTGAATGGTGCTGTTTAGGCTTAATGGACACAACACATTGATTTTTACCAGTGTACTTAGTCTACATTTGTTGCATTTATTTTAACAATCAATAGGCTTACTGGTCACAAGAGAACAGCATATTCAATTTAGTTTTCAACTAATCTGGGAAAGGGTATGCAAGCTGAATCAGAATTAGCACAGGAAATGTTAGTTTGATAAAGATGAAAAAAGTGCACAGCAGATTGCCTAGAATATTTGAACTACTCGTACACACTCCAAGATTGGAATGAAAAAATATGAACGAACTAATTTGCAAGAACAGATAAGTGCCATTAGGGTTGGTTGATATGGCAAAAAAAAGAAACAATATTTATTTCCTCATATTGAACGATTTTGATTTGATTAAATGAAACGTTTCCTTTTCCAAAAAGTTTCATTATCAATTTCATGGACATAAATCTGACAGACTTTGAACCGATCCACATTCATGCCGTGCCAGTTACAAAAAGTAATTGGTGACTTTCAGTTTACTCTTTTTATAGAAATATTTTCAGACTTGAGGTCATGGTGACGCACTGAGTGGACGCACCTCACACCGCCGCTGCAAAACTTGGTTTTAAAATCATCGTTTGATCCACCTAATCCCAAAGAAGAAGGACAAGAGATGAGTAAACAAGGAAGACAAAGCTGATGGCCCACGGCCCCATTGGAAAACTGCCCGCATCACACGCTAACGAGCCTAGCGAGGCTAACGAGGCTAACATAGCTAGCAAACCTGAGAGCCGCGATCCCTCCGGGCCGGAGACGCGGAGTCCCGCCAGCCCAGATGGAGATTCTTGCGACTTCTTTGCATTGGAAGGGGGAGAGAATGTAATTGGTCATCGGTTGAGGCTCAAGATGCCCGAAGTGCAGCCTGCCATGGAGTCTCTTAGAGTCGAGTTGTTAGCTACTGTCTTGCCCTTGCAACTGGCTAGACAGGTAGATAACCAATATCTCCATCTTGACGTTTAATTAATTATATCTGTAGGAGATGGTCACAAAAAGAAAAATACATACTTTTTGCAATTGCACTCTTATACATTTATTTTAACTTCCACTATGGGACTTACCACATTCATATGACGATCCTTAGACTTGCCAAAGCTCATAAAAATCAATAAAAACTATAATACATTCCAGGAACTAAATTATAATTTTTAATGTAATAATATGCGATTGCCACCCAGCTAAAAATATAACTTTAGATATAACTTGTAGGTCTTGTTGTTTATTTGTTATAGTTTTTAACAAAAGCTTAAGAAATAACAACACATCTGGTAAACCAGAACTAATAATCCAGAACTACCCGAGAGAACAAACACGGATGTCTTCAGGTACAAAGTGACTCATTTCATTATACAGCGCAATAACACAAATAACATCTGTAATTGCTACTTTGACCGACATTGACTTTGCCTTGTTTGCCTTTCATAAGCCATTAGACAAACAGGATGAAGCTGGGGCTTTCAGGACAAGGCATTAGTTTAGAAGAGCAAGTGAACATATGGTATGGTCTTGTTGACCTCATGACAAATCATGTTCAATCTGTACAAAGTGCATTTCCTCAGCTACATATTCACGGGTAGAAATGTCCATAAGTTTGCTTTTCAATTGCAAAAGTACTATTTAATAGCCTCAAAATATAATTGAGATTTAAAAAGTTATCATTTGAGGCAATATATATGTAGGTAAAACTAAAAACTATTGCAGGCTAAACATCTCTGTGAGTATTTGTAAAACCTAAAAATCCGAATGTTTTTGTTTACGCATTTTTAAAGGATCTATATTGAGAAAGACAATTTGGCAAACATAAAGTAGATAATTTCCATGACTTTCATTTTGTTAGCGGGATAAATACTGAACATAAGGAGGAGGGAATTTTGAATGGCATACTGTAGAAACTTAATGCTATAGTGAGGTACCACTTTAAAAAGTAACAGTAAAAACCCTGCATGAGACTTCCGGGTTATGGTGACGCACTGAGCTTACGCATTCTTCTCCGCTACTGCAAAAAGTGGTGTTAAAATCATTGTTTGACCCACCCAATCCCAAAGAACAATTTTTTGTTCGATGCCTGTTTCTAGCATGAACCCTTTTGTTTTCTTTTTTACTTTTTCAGTTGTTCTGTGTTCCTATGGTTCTTGTGTGTGTTTGTTATTTTCAACCAGAGGGATTAAAGATATTCGAAAGTTGTCAAGGGTGAGATCAATACAACCAACTCAATGGCATCGGAAGTGTTACATGTAGCATCCTTCAATGTGAATGGCATATTGAACCCAATAAAACGAACAAACATTTTCACAAAAATGAAGAGAGAAAGAATAGACATTATATTTTTACAAGAGACCCACTTGAATGACACTGAACATCAAAAACTAAAGAAATTCTGTTGTAAAAATCCTATTATTTATCATACAGAGGCAAACATAAGAGAGGACATGCAATATTGATCTCAAGCCGAATAGTTTTTGAAAAGAGTTTTGAATGCAAGGATAAAGAAGGCAGATATGTACTGGTTAAAAGGAATATTCATGGGAAGGTTTTTACTCTTTTAAATGTGTATGCTCCACCAGGGAGTGATATCACTTTCAATGCTGAAGTCATGGACCTGATTGTGAACCACTCTGAGGAAACCCTAATTTGCCCTAACCCTAACTGGACGTGTCGAACTCAAGAGGCACTGGAGGAACAATTAAGAGGTAGTTCCGTCTCTTAAAAACTATAGGATTGATTGACATATGGAGGGAAATGAACCCATGCCATGCCAATTTTTCAAATCCACAAACACTCTATTCCACAATAGACTACTTTTTTATTCTCAATAAAGACAGATCTAAAATCACAGAAGTAGATAAAGGCAAAATAAACCTAAGTCATCATGCTCCTATCTACATATCTATGGATTTGGAGGAAAAATGAAAAAACACACTTTGGAGGTTCAATGCCAGCCTGCTTAATGACCCTTTGTTTAAGGAAAAAATGTCCAACAACATTAAAACTTATCTGGAGGAAAATGATACCGTGGAAATGTTTCCGCCCATCCTTTGGGATGCTTCCAAAGCAGTCTTGAGGACAAATTATAGCCATAGCCGCCGAAAAAAAGAAACAGATGGAGACAAAGCTAAATCATATGCAAGAAAATGTCAAATTGATGGAGGAAAACCATACCAAAAAGGACTGTCCTAATATGCTACAAGAAATTACTAATTAATAGTTAAGAAAATGCTCTTTACCAAACAAAGATATTATGAGAGTGGATCAAAATTTTCAAAATTAACAAGCTGAAAGAACAATATTTATACGGGACAGGCAAAGTGATGAAATCTTAACCAAACAAGACCAAATTCAATGAGCATTTGAATCCTTTTATAAAAAACGTTTTGTTTTAAATTCCAGATGATAAAGAAGATGATATAAATTCTTTTCTGGACACCTTCAATTTGCATGTCATATCAGAAGAACATCATAAAAAATTAGGAGCTGAAATAACAGTTTTGGAAATAGAAGGCGCAATCAAAAGATTAAAGAATAATAAATCTCCAGGGAGCAATGGGTTCACCTCGGAGTGTTATGAAGCTTTAAAAGACACACTTACTCCTTTCCTTTTGGCAACTTTTAACTGGGCACTTAAGGAAACTCACACCCCTCAGAGTTGGAAAGAGGCCATCATATCCTTAAAACCTAAAGAGGGGAAGGACCGACTGGAATGTGCCTCATACAGACCCATTTCTATTCTGAATGTGGACTATCATTTATACACCTCAATTATGTCGAAAAGAATGGAACAAATTCTCCCAATCTCAATCCACAATGATCAGACGGGATTTGCTGTTATTTTACTGTTAGCTGGCCATATCTATTTAATGTGCAGAACAAATTTCAAATAATTCATTCATTCATTTTCTACCACTTTTCCCATTAGGGGTCGCTGGAGCCTATCCCAGTGCCTTTGGGCCTTAGGCGGGGTACACCCTGGACAGTGGCCAACTCGTCGCAGGGCTAACACAGAAACATAGACACACAGACAACCATTCACTCTCACGCTCATTCACTAGGGCCAATTTACAGTTGCCAATTTACCTAACACATGCATGTCTTTGGACGGTGGGAGGAAGCCGGAGAACCCGGAGAGAACCCACGGTAACACGGGGAGGACAAGCAGACTCCACCCAGAGAGATCATGTGAGGTAATGTACGCCCAGGAATCGAATCCATGATTTCCTTCTTGGGAGGCGAGAGCTCTAACGGCTCTGCCACCATGCACCCAAAAAAAAAAAATCAAATCAATGCTCTAATTATAAAGAATATTGGGGCTCTTTACAATGGTCCAATGTCAAGAATTAAAATCAATGGTCATCTGACAGATCCACTGACTCTGGAAAAGGGGGTGAGGCAGGGCTGTGCCTGGTCTCCCCTCTTGTTTGCTTTGTATTTGGAACCATTGGCCCAATTTATTAGACAATAAAAAACAATTCACAGTGTTACAATTGACGGGACGGAACATAAAATTGCCTGCTATGCAGATGATGTCTTATTGTATTTGACCAAACCAGAAATTTCCATACCCAGTGTGATGCATTTTCTTCAAGAAGTTGGTCCAATGTCTGGATACAAATTAAATGTACAAAAAACTGAAATCATCACTTACTGGCAACCCCCTCCGACCTTTAAAAAGACTTATCCATTTAAATGGTAAACGGAATCTATTAGATATTTCGGTGTGGTTCCGCCATAGAGTCCTAACAACTATGATGGAGAAAAATTATACCCCCCTTTTTACTACTATAAAAAAAGATCTTGAGAAATGGAACCTTATCCCCTCCTTAAATCTAAATCAAAAGGATTGAAACAATAAAAATGAATGTCGGTGTAATCCCTCATTCGTCCAGGAGTGTTCCATTTAGAAAAATATTTAGTTGTAGTTTGTTTTTTCTAAAACAGAGTCCAGATGACAACAACTGAATCTTTTTCTACTACATAAAAATGAATGTTTTGCCCAAGTTTCTCTATCTCTTCCAGACTTTTCCGATTTCCATCCCCAACTGGCTGTTTGATAAGTAGAACAAAGCAATCTCAAGATTCATATGGCAGGGGAAAAAACCTGTATCCGATTCAAAACCTTACAATTATTAAAAGGAGGCTGGGGTTTACCTTGTTTGAAAAAATATTTTGTCCTGATATCTGATGTGACCCAGAATATGAAGCTCAATGGAAGAATATTGAGATTGTTGTTGTGCCGGGAGCTCCTGTACAGGCCTTACTGGCAGATGAAAACGGTTGAGTCATTAGGGGGGGGGGGGTGGAGACCCCTGGGTGAAGTCCATTCTTACAACATGGAAGGAGCTGATCAAAACATACAAACTCAAACAAGATCTTAAAATCTTAATTGTTGGCTTATTAAATTTCACACCAACAGCACAGACTCAAGATTAAAGTCGTGATAACAAAAGGTATAAAGGTCTTTTACCAGATTGTAAAGGAGAATCATCTGACCTGAAGATCAAACCTGAAGAGCTATCAACGCTTAAGAGCTTTGATGAGTTAAAAGAATCCTTTGGCTTAGAGAAACAGGACTTTTATAGGTATCTACAAATAAGGAGTTATTATAACCAAGAAATCAAAAAGAGTGATGACCATCATTGCCCTTTGACTGAAATATTCAATAAATCATTATAATCAGAACTTTCAAGGGGATTATTATCTAAATTGTATAAATGTATAAAAAACTGGCCGTCACTCTACTAATTACATTAAGGGTAAATGGAAAAAGAGGGTCACTTTTGTTCTGGCTGATGAAGAGTGGGAAAGTATATATCATGGAAACCACAAAGTCACATGTTTGGAAGGATTCTGTAGGAAGTATGCGTCTCGCTTCATTATAACCCCATGTCAAAGTGCCCATTACTCACAGGGAATGCAGACTGTTGGAGAGGATGTGGCAGCCAGGAGGCAAATCACTATCATGTGGTTTGGGATGTCCTGTTGTTCACATTTTGAACTGAGATCAACAAAGCCTTGCACAGAATTTACGACATCACCATCCCACTGGATTTCAGAACTACTGTATGATTCTGGGCTCAGGACTCCTGCCATGGACACATTGGGTTATCTCGGAGCGTCCTTCGGCTGCAGCGAAAAAGGCACTACAAAAAAATGGATGACACAAAACACACTGACTAAAGGACTGGACTAACATATATAAGACATTTGACAAATGAAAAAATCATATTCGGACTCAATTTAAAAATGGACAAATTTGACAGACTGTGGGAAAAGTGGACGTTTGCTTGGGTTCATTTGTGTTTTAGTTTTGATCGATTTGTAAGGTAACTTTTCTTTTCTCTCGCTGGTCTTGTGTTTTTGTTTTTTGTGTTTTATGTTCAGAAATTTGAAAAAAAAATCTTAAATAAAAAAAAAAAAAAGAAAACCCTGCATGGACGACTTGGGTAACCCTATCCCTAAACCCATGGTTTAGCAGAGAGAAAGAGTTATAGAGCTGAATCATGTTTTAAGTTCTACAGACATCAATCTGTGGTGACACAACACTTTATATGCCTTATGTACTTTTTCTCGTGAGCAGGTTTGATTCTGTCCACTGCTCAAGGCTTAAACTTTTTCTGTTATATAACTATTTCAACTCTTTCTTTCTCCACAGTTTACAGGAGCCATATAAGGCCGGACAGCAGTAAGGAATGGCTCAATAGCTATAATTGTACTTAGGCAAGCAGGGCTGTTGGGGCTTAATGAAGCCTATTTAAAATAAAAAAAGAATAAGAACGTAGAATAAAGAACTTATCTTGTATTTATTTTAAGATGTAGTTCTTTGAGAAACAACTGCTTTAGCTGTAATGGTTTTGCATCTAACAGGAAAGGAATATCAGTAACTTCTTTAATTAGCTAGCTTTGTTTCAAAGAGGCAAGTTTCTAGGTTGTGAGTAATCATTATCAATTATTATAATAATTCAAATCTGTCTGTGAAATAATTATTTCCAATATTTTAACAGACTGAAGGTCCTCCCGAGACAGAAAGTGCCAAAAGGCTGAGTGTGATTGTTCGAGTGAGTAAACACCTCCAGGACAGCCTGCCAGTCTGAATAGAGGATTAGCACAGATGTGTGCAAGGCCAAGGTAATCCCCTAATTCTGTTTCATTTGGGCATATGAACAAACACCCCACAAAGCTCAGAGCTTGACAAAACAATTTGATGTAGATAACTTGCATACAATCAACTACTATTATTTACCACACAATCATCCTTTGTTCAGTAAACAGAGGAATGCACACAGCAGAGAGAATCACATTTGACTAAAGATTAAATGATCACGAGGACACTTACCTCTCGTGCTTCACTCTTGTGGTACAGAAGACTGACATTAAAAAGTGCAAGAGCGATGTTCCATTGAGACCAAACTCAACGTAGAATTTAATGTTGCTTGTGTTTAGGTTTATCAGGTCTAATTTCAGCACAATGGACAGAGTTTTAGCATTAGTCTACAAGCAGGAACAGCAAGCAACAGTTCTGCCTCATCAGAACTGAACAAAACGTTTTAGGTAAGGTTATGGTTAACTTGTCTCTCAACAGTCACCTTCAAGTTCAGCTTCAGTTTGTTTCACTGTTTGTCCCCCACTGTCTTTTAGTTACTTCATCCTACAACGTAAGAATCCTGGGAGTTAGCTGGTATAAGACGCTGTGATTCAAAATGCTATCCATCTCCACTGTTTTTGCAAACTCACCACTGAGACAGTTCTCAGTGGAGTCGTGTTCCTGATGTATTCAGTGTCAGACACTTCCTGTAAGACCTTTTGCTGGTCAATAACTCCACTGTGATAAATGAATATCAAGAGGAACAATTACTCACCCATGCCGTTTTGCCATCTTTAGTAAAGGTATTCACTCACACAAACACAT
This sequence comes from Chaenogobius annularis, assembly GCA_015082035.1. Lineage (NCBI taxonomy): Eukaryota > Metazoa > Chordata > Actinopteri > Gobiiformes > Gobiidae > Chaenogobius > Chaenogobius annularis. Next base: position 502,993 of record BJKM01000262.1, read on the forward strand.
TCATACACAGTGTACAGTACAATGTACTTCAACACACAAGGCAGTGTACTTTCGATTAATGAAAAGGTCAAGGTAAATGAGTCATAAGTTGTTTGAAACACAAACTCAGCAATGTATTCAGAAGAAAGTCAATTTATGCAGTTTGGGGTTCTTTTGCTCAATATTTCCAGCACATTGACGTAAAAAAGACAGGCTCAAGGAGAAGAGCTACTTTAAAACCCGGTGAAGAAGCTTTGGACATGCCCCAATGGGACAGAACCTCTGGCTTGTCCATGGGCAAGTCTCTAAATGTGTCCATGGCATTTTCCTTTTCTCTCAAGCTATCATTCATTCTGAACACATTCACAGAGAGACGTGTCTTGCTCGAGGATACGTAGATGATGAACTTGAACCACCAACCTGAAATGTGTGTTGTTGTTTTTTTTATCCAGACATATCTAAAATTATTCAGAAGAGGTTTGTGATTTTCAAATGGGTATCTATTTTCAATATTTGTTTTTTGCATTAACTGGATATTGATATTTTGGCTATTTATTCAGCCAAGTTCATTGTTTCAGCCCAATGAAGAGAAGCAATAAATGTTTTGAATATGTGCAAAGAATAAACTGGTGAATGCTTCTTTGAATGAGTTGGTGCCATAATATGCCAATAAAACCCTCTTGTGAGTAAACCTCCTGTTTATAGCTTACCCCTTATCACACCTTTCCATTTCTATGGCGGGCTGGTTATTGACAATGCAGTGATTCAGTAAATAGCGCTGCACAGCTCTGTGTAAATGCCAGGTTCATATCAGTGAGTCGGAGTTATAAGGTCTATTGAGCAGCAGGCCACTCTGAATGTGGAGCAGAAGAGCTTATCTCGAGAGGGTTTTCAACGTATTCATGAGCTCAGCACTCGCCTGGGAGAATTTATTTACCTCCAACAACTATATGAAACTATTTGGATTGGATTAGGCATATTGTTTATATTACCAGATATCTTGCCGAATATACAGTAGATGTTACAATAGCCAGTGTAAGTATGAGCTGTTAAAAATGAGTGACGGTGATGGTTGACTGTCAGGACTTGTAACAGTTTGATTGACAGATATTTTCAGTTAGTGGAGATATGCAAGGCATCAAAGACTGTTCAATATAAACTATCTCATAAACACATGTATTCTCTGAGTTTTGATATCGATAACAAGAGTCACAACTGTACAGAAGCTGGTTATGTGTACCTTAAAGTTGAGTGAGGTTCACTAATTTAAAGATTAGTTCTATTTTATCCCTTCTGACCGCCAGAGGCAGTGCCTTAAACACTGAATTATCATCTTATCAGGTTGAGAATCTAATGACAACAAAGTCACCTGTGACCTCTCTGTGACCCACGTGAGTCTTTTTAGTCACGTGACACTGAGAGCTCAGTCCCTTTTCTTCTTCTTACACGCAGGTTGTCGAGTTGAAGCGGAACATTGAACGGTTTTTTATCTGCTGGTTTGCTTAGACTTACGTCGAGGCAGCAAGTATTCTCGCCCTTCAGGGGCTGTGCAAGCGGCAGCATTCTGCCAGTCGACGATGTTGTCGACTGGTGGTTTGCTAGGTGGATGTAGCCGACTACACTGCCATTTATTTGAGCCTGATTACTGATTGTTTCAGAGCTACTTTAGCTGTCTTTTGACTTGTTTTGTACAGTTGTGTTTGAGCAGCAGGTTTCGTTCCTGCTCCCTTTATTGTGTGCTACTGCTGTAGTTGGCTCGAGCGGCCTCTTTCGTCGTATTTTAGTACTGCTAACACTCAGTTTCGAACCACTAGTGGTGTCTCCGGGTCGACCTGATTCGGCTAGGGTTGGCCTCCATTGACTCTTTTTTTTTGTTGTAAAAATCCTCTGGTTTAACGTGCCCTGCCTCCTCGGTTCCGCCCTCCCCAGAGCAGAAGTGGGACCACAGGAATTTGTCTGCCCTTATGGACCACCGCATGTCTGAGTTGGCCCAGATGAAAGCGCTCCTGCAACAGGCTCGCTTCTGGGCGAGCGTTGCGGTGATCCGGGTTTTCCTGCGGATGCCATATCGATGGCTGCATCCGATTTTGCATTTTCACCCTGGCAAAGTCGTATCACTGACGAATTCTTGTGCCAGGTGTAAGATGCGGGGGCGCGGATGGGTAGGATGGGGAATTCCCTTTCCTACCTGTTGCTCAGTCTTTCCACTACACTGGAGAAGTCCAATGTACCGACACAGGGAATGTTTGATGCGTCTCTGCACATGTTTGCTCTTATGTCCAGGGAGCTCAATCGCATGTTGTCCACTCTGACGCAGGCTCACTGCCAACTGTGGTTGGCACAGTCTCCCCTCACGGAACAGTGTAAGAGGAGCCTTCCGGTTGGGGGGTTAGGAGAGCTTTTTGGTGCGGCTGCGCTTGGCATTGGAACGCACTGGACAGGCTAGCCTGACAAGGAGCCAGTTGGTTGGTCTCCGTAGACGGACCCCTCAGCGTGGCGGCCTGCCTGCGTCTGGCCCTCAGTCCATTGCCCCATAGGCCTGTACAAGCACCACGACAGCCTCGATCAGGAGGGTGCCCAGACGGCTGACCCGCTCAGCACTCCGTGGTCAGGACTCCGACACTCCATTGGAATACTGCCCCTGGGTGTTGTGCACTCTCTTTCAGGGTTACCACCTTCAGTTTCACCGTCGGACTCCTGTACCAGGCCTGGTCAAGTGGACCATAATCCTCGACCCGGCCATGGCCCTTACTCGGAGATAACCATTTTGCTGGACAAAGGGGCAACAATGCCTGTGTACCCCCTGCAGGATCCATGGGGGTTATTACTCCTGTATTTCCTGGTGCCAAAGAAGATTGGCGATCTTCGCCCAGTTCTGGACCTTCGAGGTCTCAATGTGTTTAAAAATCCTGTAATTTCACATGTTGAAAACCATGAATGTTGCAGGCAATATCTCCCAATGAGTGGTTCACTTCCATAGACCTCAAGGATGCCTATTTTCATGTCCAAATTGCATCGTGCCACCAGCAGTTTCTGCGCTTTGCGTTTCGAGGTCATCCCTACAAGTCCGAGTCCTTCCTTTCGGTCTGTCTCTCTCACCGAGGGTTTTCATCAAATGCATTGCTGCAGCTCTGCACCCCTCCAGGCACACGGTTTAAAAATGCCTTACCTGGACTACTGGCTGGTCTGTGCTCCCACTTACAGCCAGGCTGTTCAAGACATCCAAACTGTCTTATCAAATCGGGCGGTTGGGTTCGCAGGTCAATCTGGCAAAGAGCAACCCTTCCCAGAAGACTGTTTTTTTAGGGATCACCCTGAATTCCGTTGTCATGACCGTTGTCCCTTAACTCGACAGCATTATGGACATGGTCAAGTGTTCCTTTTGTTCTTTACGTTTCAGTGCAATCCCTCATTTGTCCAGGAGTGTTCTATTGTTGAGAAATCATTCAGTTGTCAGTCATATGGATTCTGTTTTAGAAAAACAAACTCTTGGATGAGAGTCGAAACGTTTTTTTCTTTACCTCCGTCTCTTGGGAAAATTGACGGCTGTATCCACTGTGGTTCTGCTGAGGCTGCTTTCTCTCCCCCCATGCAAATCTGGGTAACGGCTTGCACTTAAATCCGGCACGGGCCTTCACGGGGGCCGGTGGTGTAGTCGGTGGGTGTATGTATCACCGCAGTGTCTCGAGTCCCTGTCTTAGTGGAGAGACAGGTGCTGGATAGAGCGGAGTGTTCCGTTAGGCTCCCTTCCGTCACGGAGGGAGATGGTGCACACAGATGCGTCACTAACAGGATGGGGTGCGACATGGCAAAGGTGCGCGACGCAAGGAACAACGGCCTCTACTAGTCAGCGGGGACCACATAAATGTGCCAGAGCTGATGGCAGTGTGCCTGGCGTTGGACTATTTCCTTCCAGTTCTGAGTGGCAGACATGCCATGGTTTGCTCCGACAACACCACGGTGGTTCATTACAATAACCGCTTGAGGGGCACCAGGTCGATGAGAATGATGACTTGACTAGACAGCTCCTTGTTTGGGCTGCTCCCTACTTTCTCAATTTGAGGGCTTACAACATTCCCGGCCAACGGAATGCAGTGGTGGATTGTCTATCCCGTCAGTGTCCACTGCCCGGGGAGTGGAGATTTCACTCGGAAGTGGAAGACAGCATTTAGGGAATGTTTGGCAGGACAGAGGTCAACCTCTTTGCGTCAAGGGAGACAACTCACTGTCCCTTATGGTTTTCCCTGACAGACTGAGCCTGTCCTCTGGGCCAAGATGCCGAGAGGTCTGGGTGGATTTCACTTTGCTGCACTGTGGCGCCCACTGTTCCAGAGAAGATGATTCAAATGCAGAAGACAAATTTCCTTACAGAGACAATAAAGTGTACCTTACCTTTAACCTAAAATTAACCAAAGTAAATAATTATGCCATTATAATACCCTGAAAAAGCAGAAAATATCTTTAATGTCTTTGGTAGTTGTAACTCATGTTACAAAATGGGCTTCACTTAGGGTTGGGGAATTAATCGAGGGATTGACATAAATAATGATATGGCTGGAGCTTTTGAATCAAGAGGTCATTATAGCTTGTCATTTTGCCCAGCACTAGCTCCATTGGAATTTTTGTTAGATTGCATTAACACACAAGAAGACAACTCATAATCTTTTAAAAAGCAAACTATCTCTCCAAACAGGCTCAAACAAAGCCCTTTTTAGTTAACCAGACCCAGAGTGGTAAATGAAAGATGTCATTAAAACTGAAAGAACATGTAAATCATAACCTGACAAGTTAAATCTTGTGAAACTTGTGTTTCAACTAATTTCAACAATGACGTTTAGAGTTGAATATCAAAGCCCGTCTGTTCTGTGATCAGACTCCAGCTGAACTCACAGTCAGAGGCACAAACAGCCAAACAAAGACAAACAACAAACCTGCTCTCAAATCTGTGTTGAGGGGATCAGAGAATTTGAATGAAAATGTGCTTACTGCACTGTCACTTTCTGCACTCACAACTGTAAAGTTAACTGTAATTCTTGTGTACATAGTAATGCCTATTTATTTTACACTATAGTCATTTTAAATTGTTTCTTAATGCATGGCCTTTGGATTGAATATATGTTGTTTTTATTATTGATCACTGTTTTATGTTGCACCTTCATGCCGAGACAAGTTCCTATGTTTGTGAATTTTGTTCATTGACAATGGCAATAAACCCTTTCTGATTCTGATTCTGATTAAAATTACATTACAATTTCCTATGAGTGTATATAAGGAAAACAGGGTTGTGTGTGTGTAGGTCCAGAGTACACAGTATCTCCAAACTTAATATAGATAGTGGCTAAATAATGTTATTTATCATTCTTTTTTTAACCAGGAGTGAATGGTTAAGTGGGTGTTGTTTAGGAATAAAACAGTCTGCTCTATATTTGGACATATGGGATTACGTCAGTTTACGCAAAGAGGTGCAGACTTGTGTTTAGACTAGGGCTGTCGGCCTTTAGTCGTTACATCAATTAATCGGTCGATGCCTTTTTAGTCAACCAATTATTTTATTTAGATTAGAAAGTAGAACAGCGGAAAGTAGAAGGTATGTTGTGAGCTAGCTGAAGATTTGGGAGTGACTCAAAAGTTTACATCTGCCTTTTACTTACACAATTTCAAAGTTGTTAAATTTAAATGTATTTATAGTTGTTTTTGCATCTTTTGTGCTGTTGTATTCTACGAAGTGCAGGTTTTGGGACAGATCATAGAGATGCCGTCTTCTACAGAACAAACGGATCGGAAGGGCATATATTTAGTCGGTCAAGAATTGTTTCAGTCGACTACAGTTAAGACCTAAAACAGCAAGGTTTTTGTCATTCATTCATGCTATTCCTTCACTCTCTCATGTGTGTCTGATTCTGAAATACATTGATAAATCATTATTTTTGTCAACAGTTTCAAAACGTACTCAACTTTGTGAACAGCTCAAAATAATTCAACTTTCTGGCAGATGAAATAAACCACTTGAAGACTGTGGTAAAACAAACACATTAACTTATCACAGCTGACCATGTTGCTTTTCATTTTCCATACGCCTCTAACCGTTTGTCCTTGTAAAAATCAAACTGCATTTCTGTAGTTAATGAAGCACTGTAAGCAGAACAGCCCCCTCACACACAGTTAATGTTGTGAATAACGCCATCACATCCAAAAGTGATCACTAAATACCTGCTTAGACTCTGCTCAGTGGGAGTCAAAGCCTATTAGCCATTTGAAAGGGGGCATTAAAGTGTTACCATTGTTTTGGACAATTACCCCAAGACTCATTACAGCACTTTCTATTTAAGGCTGACAAATGGTGTTTATTTTTGTCGTATGATGGTTATAATTTCAAAGGAATACCATTTTCTACATCTAACTTCATTATGCATTTCTCATTTTCTTCCAATCTGCCTCACTGGAGAAATAACACATAGAGGCAGTTAGAAGTCATGGGAAACTTGATACCAAATATTGATATAGTGATACTGACCGAAGTATTGAAAAGTATTGATATTTGTTCAAAAATATTGGCCCTTTAAATGTGATAAAAAATTCTGTTTTTAGATCAATTTTGTAGTTTTGGGGTTAATATTTGCTATTTTCTGCACATTTTTCATATTAGTTCAAACACAAAAAGGTTCTCATCGAGTAATGGTTTAATTTGAAAATCAGGGTTATTTCATGCAAAAAATGCCAAACTGCACATACTTGGGACATATGAACTTGGAAAAATGGATAAGGTTTAAATGTATTAATTTTGTTGATTTATTAGATTAGATGTTACGTTTTTACATTACATTATAGAATTCAAGTAGACTAGATAGAAAAAATAAAAATAATACTTTCTCTACAACATTTATAGTGAAATTAATTATTTGAAATAATCGTGATTAAATGGGACAAAATGTGCTGTACTTTCATTGCATGTCTTTTGTTGCTTGTGTATTCTTCTTTCCTTTCTTTCTTTCTTTCTTTGCTCTCTCTTGTGTTCTGTATTTTGTGTTTAAGGTGTTGAATAAACAATTTTAAAATGCAGGGAAAAATAACTACCTGTAACTGTAACTAACTCGCAAAGCATTGACATTACTTTCTATAATATGACTTATGACCTGACAATATACTGGGATATGTGTGTCCATAAAAGCTGCAGGTAAGACAGTACTCTAGTGGATAAAAAGTAGATACACTGCTTTACGGTGTGATTTAGTGTTTAGTTGTTGCACCGGGAAAAGGGACACCAAAAATCTATTGTGAGTTTCACCTTTTGAAGAGTTCCAATAAATCTCTTCCCAATGCAGTTAGTCAGACCATAAACACCATGTCTTTAGGTCTCTTCTCTCTGTTTTCTTTGATAGCTTGTTATTGTTGATATTAACAGAAGAGTGGACATTACATACAACTGTCATGTCTGTCATGTTATTATCTGTTTGTTCACATCACACAAAAATCCAGACCATACAAACAGAACTGTCCATAAATGTCCACGAACATTATCAAACATAGAGTGGCTACCAATTACAGCTCTATAACTATTGCTTGGAAAATGACTTACAATTTAAAATGGGATGTTTAAAATGTAAATGAAGCAGAATCAAACAGTAGATCAATTAGTGCCACACTTGATTTGAAATAATTCCTGATTCATTTTCATGGTCACACCTGGGGATGGAGGGTTGAGTGGCGGTATTAACACAAGAAGGGGTCTAATCTCTTTGACACACTTCATTTAGTCTGTAATTAACTGAATCCAAAGGGCAAATAACACCTTAAAGTGGGGATTATTTTAGCCACATTACCAATAGAACATTATGTGTAAATAATATGTTACGACATACTTGACCTGAAGTCTATAGAGGAAAACATAGTCAACGGTACAAAACATCTTGGAGATCTTGACATTTGTGCTAATCTCAGTTTCATACAAGGTGAAGTGTTGGAGAGAGCTATTTCAAAAATGAGAAAGCCTGACTTTTTTTACTTACACAAAGCAGTCTCTCAACCAACATGGAACACCGGTGCAAAAACGGTCACCTTACCTGCAAAATAAGACAAACAAAAAGCGATTGGACTCTCAGATTGTCATAAATTGAACGTAATACACTTTTGCTTAGCCAGTATGCGTCGAAGAAATCATAAATACGACTTTCCGAACAGAACTTGCACCTGAACACTGCACGTTGTTGATTGCTCAAGTCAGGAATTCTGGAAGCAGCGTGAACAGTCTGAGTTGTAACACCAGGGGCATTGGATTAGTGGGAGTCGAAAAGAGTTGACAAAACTAATTTCCATCAAGTGAATGTTAAGCTTGGGAGAACTTCTTTAAGAATCTCCTGAGCTTAAAAGAGATACAGTGTGTTCTCGGTACCCAACAAAAACCACACGAATGCACAAGGGTTAGATGTACGACCTGTAACTCACAGAAACCTTCCATCTGAACTTCCCGACATGCACACGAAAACATCATAACTCCAAATAAATCAGACACAATGCGAATAGATTCCCCACATGCTCCACCAAATGAAATATTAACTGTGCATTAATCTGTAGTAACTGAAACCTGGTCCACCTCAAAGAGCTTGTTTCATGTGCATTTTTTAAGACTAAAGCCAATATGTTAGTTTGAATTTTTCATCACCCTTTTGATGTACATCTGGTCAGACATAACATCATACAAATGTGAAAATCAAGTACATTTAACTCTCCAGATCTCTTTGCTCATTGATCATTTGTATTCTAACACCTTATTTCATGCATGCCTAAACTTATGTTGGTACAAATGGCCTAATATAGTTATATAGTTTAAAATAAAACCATTAAAAACTAATCGAAGTACTCTGAAGTGTGTCCACAGGTTGATGGCTTATTGGATATGTACCAAATGACCACGATACTATTTTGCACCAACACATTCATATCATATTTTGTCTCACTCTTAATGCTACGCAGTGGTTTCCGTTGTAGAAGCTTTGCGTGGAACTAGAGAAGGGGGAAAAGAAATGGAGGGAGGGAAGAGAGAGAGTGGACATACAGCTAATGCAGGCAAAGTAACAGAGGAGAATAATTAGTTTCTGCTTGGGTACTTCTATATTAAAGATATGAGACTGAACAGCTGCGGAGTCGTTTTGTAAATACGAGTGAAATAAATTAAGCTCAGGGAGACAACAGAGTCGCAGTGTTCACCCAAATGGAAAATAAACTGATCAACAGGAGATAAATGCTTATTAACTTTGCAAAGCACTCGAGGGATCAATGTGGCATGGAAAAAACACTGCCATACTGTACACAGGCGGAAACTCAAGAAAACTAGAAAAAAAAAACAATCCAGCTTTTTTTTTTATTTTGCAAAATATTCACATGCAGATTTTTGTTTTTGTTTTAGTGTGCACAGCTTTAGACGCATCTATCTATCTATCTATCTATCTATCTATCTATCTATCTATCTATCTATCTATCTATCTATTATTAATCTAATATATATATATATATATATATATATATATATATATATATATATATATATATATATATATATATATATATATATATATATATATATATATATATATAGGATAGAAAACCGTCACAACACTGCCTCATCCCTGCCTAAACAACACACATTGTATTTTTTACACAGTATTATGTATATATTGGACGCTTTTTGTGTAATTCAGTTCTTTTTACCTCCAGTACAGTCACCATACTCTTTGTCTCAGTCTAACTTCTCCACTGCTCTGTCCATCTCTCCAAGTCCATTACTAGCGATGTTTGCCCTGCTGTTATTCAGGAAGACAGGACTAAAGGACGAATGCTCTCCCAGTGGTGTGTTGTTGGCATGTCATTATGTTAACCCCAAGACCACTGTGCCATAGGCCATTTTAAAAGCACTTTGTTAGTCTTGCATCTTGGCACTTTCTGTGAAAAGCAAGGTACCATACATATTGAAACAAAGGTTAGTGTTAAATGTATCCTTAATTCATGCAAATTGACCAACATAAAATAATTCATCTGTGGTAAAACATTGCAGTTTTATGCAGCTAAACTCTGTAGAAGGAGCCAGTGCACCACTGTCCCTATAATGCCAAAAACAACTCAGACTTTAGTCACATAAAATTAGGGACAGGTATGAGATGCCTGCAGGGAGAGGCAGCGCAGAGGGAGCGGCAGCGCAGGGGGAGCGGCAGCGCAGGGGGAGCGGCAGCGCAGGGGGAGCGGCAGCGCAGGGGGAGCGGCAGCGCAGGGAGCAGCAGCAGAAGGAGCAGAGCAACGTGCGAACCTCGAGCAGAGCAGAGATTGCTCTGTTTTCAAGCGATTTATAAGCTCCTGGCCACACAAAAGAAAGGGAACCAGGAGCTAAAGCCATACAAATACTAAATTAATTACAAAAAGCATTTGCAAAAAATACTTGAGGAATAAAGAAATGATTCTAAACAGCAAAAATATAAACGCAATGATGAAGGAAAAAGTGCCCAAACATAATATTCGAAACCGCTTAGTAAGTCCACACTTTTTCTACATGGGAGGATATCACAGCATTGCATGAGATGCAGAATCCAGTAGCCTCAGTAATTACAAATCATTTATATTACTTAAATTAGTATTTCTGTTCCCATGATAATATTGACATCGAACATGTTCCCATTTAATACATAAATTATGCCTATCAAACCAGTAAAATATGGAAATAAAGTGATAGAAAAACATCTTGAGACCTTGGCAGAACAAATGCATTGACTTTTTCACTGAATACTTAAAGCAGCCCATTGTCAATGCATCAATGAACATGTTACTCAATTTCACTATCAGCTGCAGTAAATATATAATAAATAGGGGTGAGGTCTTGGGCAAAATTCCCCATGGGCAATCTTTAGTGTAATGGCTTACTGAGCCGCTTTAAATGTAATTCAGACTTTTCTTTGGAACCCTCAAGATAAACTACATACTGCAATACTTGCCGAAAGAGATGATTCATTGCAAAAAAAAAAAAGAAAAAGGAATTGCTCAGGCGTTATTGTGATCCTGTATTTTGTATTGTATTTTGCAAGTTTGAAACACGAAGAAGAAGGCAAAAAGTAGGAATAGCGCAAGAGTGCGTCTCCAACTGTCTAACTGATAAAAGTTGTCCTCTTGTTCCTTGGAAATAAATGTTTCACAGACATTGGAAGGACGCTGATCTGAATCCTCCATTTCAAATTCCTTATTTGAAGTCTGAATCTCATTTAACTCATGCATATTTATGAAGTTTGAAAAGTGATATCCAGGAAAAAGTCTGTAGACAAGTACTAAATAAATAACACATTTTGCAGCCCTATTATTGCATCATTGTTGCTAAGAAAACTCATGTCTTCATTCTGGATTCAGCGTTTACAATACATGTGTTCTGTTTCAACGTGTAAGTATCAGCAAATCATCCACTTTTTGCTATTTCAGCTTCATCATCCCCAAGCTAACTGTGAATAGAGGCAAATGAATACACCTAAACCAATATAATATAGACTAGTACTTGTTGTAGTACCATAAATTATAGCTATAGTTATGCTATTTGGCAAGGAAAGTTTATTTGTGGAGCATAATTTGTACACAAGTCAGTAATTCAAAGTGTACACAAAGTAATTCAAAGTACAAAGCGTATTTCCATCCAGTTAAGTTAAGCAGTAAAACTCTATGTGTTAGTCAATGGGGTACGGTCATGGCCCATCTGTCCATGTTCTGTCCTTGCCTGGAGGAAAGACCAGTGAACCCAAGTGTCGGCCAAAATAGTGGCACAAAAGGTGAGATAAGTGTTTGGCAAAAGTCCAAAGAGCGGGACCCACGGTTCGATGATCCACAGTGAGAGTTATCCGAACGGGAGAGTGTAAAGAAGATATGTTACTTTGCAGAAGGTGTCGATTTTGAGAAATCCATTCCAGGCAGTAAATAAGAAACCAAACAGATATGAATTCTCATTTGTAGTATCGCAGTAGTAATGGAAGTATAATATATATAAATAATAATATAAAATCAACTGTGGCGAATAATGTCCATGCCTCTGGTTCTTTAAGATGAGTATTTTGCAACATTTTGATACACAATCTTGCTCAAGACACTCAAAAATGGTAAATTATTTGATTCAATCGATGTGAATTAATTAACTCAAATTATTTATATTTATATTATAATATTTTTTCAAGGCGCTTCTGGCAAAACCTACAGGCATTCAGGCAAAAATCAAGGCTTTAACCAAATGCTGTATTATAAGTGTAAGTAGTAGTAGCAGTGTAGCACTAGAAGTACTGGAAGCACCGGTGGTAGTAGCCGCCACTGTAGTAGTTTTGGTCATCCAATGTGACAGTTGTTTCCGTCATTTTTGTGGCCAAGACTTTAAACTGCCTTTTGAGGCCGGTGTCTCTGTGTGTGATGGTGGGTTGCTGTTTTCGCAGGGGTCAGAAAGTTATCAGGTGGTATTTGTTCAGGTCTCCTACTGAAGCAGATAAGCTGTCCTTTATTTCTAACCTTTGTTGCTTGTGGTCAGACTTTGTAAAACACATTTGCAGTGACATCTTTCACTTTTTCAGGACACAGGAGGGTTCTGTATGAGAAAATATAACGCCAATTGAGTTACATTTTAATCTAAGCATAATGTTATAGTGTTTTGTATAACACTGCACATTATTCTAACTGTTTTGTCCAATGAAAACTACTCTTCTTGTGTAAATTTGTCTCAGCTAGTAATTGGCGACTCTTGATTCAATTTTGCAATGAAAAAACTGTTTATGGAGACCAAACTAGCCTATCCACCAAAAAATAACAATAATTGAAGGCAATTCTAATTAGGTTTGGCCCTCTGCATGCTAACACACGTTAATTTTGGCCCAGGAAGGCAAAATGTTCAGGCATCGCTGCTCCAGGCTAATAAAGTGATGCATTCGCGTACTTATATGTTTATTTTTTTCATGACATTGATTGATTACACTTCATTATTAAAATGTTCTGCTTCTCCAGTTTTATTTTGAGTGAGTGACGAGTGCAGTGAATACATCCTTCCTTTTTATTTCAATGTGCTACATTGATAAATAACTCCTCCATCCATCTTGTTTTGGCACAAATCCAGATTTTTGTACTTTCTGGCGCAAGAACAGTAACCAACTGTATCTAATCTACATTGAAACATTTTCTAAGTTATGCAAGGGCACCCCAATCACCTCTTTGTCTGCTCACATTCTCATTACAAAAACTATATGAGCTAGAACAATTCTCTCTCATTATTCAGTCAGGCAGAAGGAGCAGAGCGGCAAGGCCAACATCACTATCCGAGAACAAAAACCCAACAAATGACCTCTGGGTTTACAGCACACATCTCTTAACAAGGCCTATTTCTCGGTAGACAGGGGCTGGTAAAGTGTGCAGACTCAGGAAGAATTTGGCGGTGTAAAAGACAAGAGCACGGTGCAGTCCCAAATGGTTCAAGCTTCAGTGCTCATAAATGACAGGTTGCAGTAACACCAGACAGGTTGTTAGACCTCTGGAGTGGCAGTGATGGACATTTATGGCAAATAATACCAAAAGAGTACTTTAAGAGGTATGGGATTTTATTCAGTTTCAGGAGAACTGAGGCAACGAAGCAAACATTTCCAGTTACGTTACTCTGGGTGCTTTGCTTTTCCTATAATTCTTACTTTTATTTGACTACATTTGAGAGCAGGTATCTGTGCTTTCTACTCTATGTTTTTTACTGGACTAAATTATTTTTATATGGTTTTAGAACTTATTTTGAGCACTTTAATTGTGACGTCCTGCCTAAAGGTTTTGAGTTTAAGCGCCATCTTTTAGCAAACAAAAATATACACATGAAATTGATTTTAATTGCTCCTGTTGACCAGCACAACTCTATATTAAAAAAAACCCCAAACATAACATTTAACGCTTAAACAGTTTGCTCATTAATTCTGCAGAAGTCCACGATGTTTGTCAGTCCTCAGTGTTATTTTGTTTTTGTTTTGTTCCGTTTTTACTTTGTTTTCATACAGACTCTTAGCGGCTCCATCTGTTGCTCATCGGAAATTTGGACGCTAAGACCAGGGCCCAGACCACACAGCATATTATTGCAGAAGTGTGTAGTCTTGGCTGGCAGGTTTCTCCTTCCCCCACAATCAGATCAAGTTGGCTCAGGACTAACCCGTCATTTGATCAATATCATTCTGTTCAACTTATGTCAACATAATTTGAATTATAGGGCTCTATCTGAAATGCTTTGTCAAAAACCCATTCCCTTGTTCCATTTTTCTACACGAGTGGTCAGAACTTCAAACCTATATATCTCAAAAGTACTCAGCATGCAGAAAGAACTTTATAATTAAGGGGGACAGAAGGTCAAACAAAGCATTTACTTGACTATGTATTATTCTAACCCTGAAATGTATAATAAAATAGTTCACAAGAACAACAGGTAGCTATATACATCCAAATACTGTATGCACGGTATGTTTTGTCACTATTGCACATTGAACCTCATACAGTATTTGACATGCAGATAGACTGTAAGGAGGAAAGATGAAAGGAGCTGGTTTTAAACTCAGGGAGACTGAGAAAAACTGCCATTCAAATTCAAGGCACGTTCTCACCAGACAGAAAAAAGACCCCTATATCATAGTTTTTCCAGACATAACATGAAAGGGAAAGTGCTAGATAAAACAACAGCCAAAGAGAGATGTAAACATGGCGGACACAGTATGAGACCTGAAGGTTGTTCAATTTACTAGATTCAAAGAGCAGCACACAAGCTTCTCCTGGCAATAGTAAGGCCAGTTTCTGAACGCTAGAAAAATACCCAGAATGACAACTGATGTCGGTTCAACTCTGGCTGGATATCAGTCAAAGATGGAACTCTACTTCTCCTTTACAATTGTTGTGCCAGTCAAAAACATCTGAGACAAGAAACCTTAAAACACTGTAAACGGCATAACAGTTAAGAGCACATTACTTGCGTCCCTTCACTGGCTTCCTGTCACATTTAGGATTGATTCAAAGATTTGCATGTTTATTTTTAAATGCCTAAATGGATTGGCCCTTGTATACCTGACTGAGCTTTTATCAGCCTATGTCCCAGCCATATCAGTGAGGTCAGAAAACCAGTTGTTGTTAAATGTGCCCAGATCCCGATTAAGAACTGGAGGATTTAGAGCCTTTGCTGTGGCTGCCCCAAAACTGTCGAACCATTTAACTCTGCAGATCAGAGCTGCTCCATCACTAGAGTCTTTAAAATCTGCTCTTGAGACACATTTCTTTGCATTAGCTTTAAACACAAGTTAACCGTACTTTTAAATTGTTGCGTTTGTAATTACTTTGTACTCATCTGTGTTTTTTTTACCATGGATTGTGCAAGTGAAGCACTTTGGGCAGCTGGGGATGTTGTAAAGGTGCTATAGAAAAAGAATATATAATAAAAATGACATTTGACTGTGTTTTTAGTTTTTGAAGAGATTCTCAAGGTTTAGCTACAATCTGTATTTTCATAATTTCCTTTAGCATTGTTACTCCACTGGAAGAGGGATTGAGAACGTATCAAAAAACATATTTTATTTCCTCCATCTTTTTTTTTTTTTTCACCATAAAGAAAATTACTTTCTGCCATTTGTTGACAAAACTGCTTTGTGACAGACTACGAGCGGTTATTTATTCTGTTTTGAAATATCAAGAGGGGTGAGCACTGTTTCTTGAAAGGGTCTTGAAAGCAGCCCGCTCATCAAACCAGATGCACTTCGTCCAGGGTAAATTAAATTAACAGGACTGTAAATAATATTAAGAAAGTTACAGTAAACAAAAAGGTCTGTATACTGCAGCCCTATCTTTAAAATCATCTGTGGCATAAAACATCTGCAATGGAAACAATAAACTTAAACAAAAGATCTTTGCAATGTACTTTTGAGACAGCAGAAAGGGAGAGAGAGAGAGGGATAAAAAAAAGAAGAGAGTGCATCCAGGCCATGTGATGCCTCCTCACTGAGCAGCAGGTTGTGAAGTGCAAACATTGAGAGGATGGGTAGAATCAGACACATGTTGAGAATGACAGAGTGTAAAATGTGTTATCGTCAGCTCGTAGAAACCAGGAGCCGACGAAAACACATTTTGAAGAGTCTCCATCCTGCACGACACCTGCTTGATCAAGTGTCAATGTTTGTTATATATTTGTGCAAACTAACTACAACCAGCCAGGGAAACCAACGCTCTTTGACACTATATATACTATATAACCTAAAAGTTAGTAAATGTTAGGAACGCATGCAAAAAGACGTTTTAATCAAAGAAAACCAGCATCCACAAAACCCAGACATATCTAGATAAGTAATTGTCCTAAATGAATCAATTAATTAGGAAAACCAGTTAAACCACTTAGTTCCAGCTAAAGGTAAATATTTTCTTGTGACCATCATGTAGAATTTTTGAAAGTCTTATCCACATTCACTCAGACTGACAGATTTAGAGGAATAAGCCAGAGGGCAAGTAGAGGCTTTCTCCCCCAATCCCTTGCCATGAGCCTGAGAGCCTTTTCACACAAATTCTAAGTGATTTATGTTCACTTTCTCCAACTTTACACTTTGGCACAGGTGCTGGTGGGAGAGACCGAGAGTTCAGAGTGGAGTCACACACTGATCCATGGGAACAACAGCATTTACACTGACTGCATTTGCTGTCAAACTGCTGCGATACCATGCACTTTAATCATACTTTGTGGAGCTTCGGATGTGATGTGGTTGATACAGATTAAAAGAATACGATACTTAGTATTGAACTATTTTCTGGTTTGGTGTTTTTTCCTTGCAGAGAAGGAGCGACTAAGGACAGGGGATGCTGGGACTTTGGGCGTTACAAAAATAAATTGATAACATTGAACTGTGGTTTGTAGATCTGTTCATTAAAAAAAGGCAAAACGGGATCTAAAAGGAGAAGGGTGAGGACAACAGGAATAGTTGCAGCCCACCGTGGAAAGCAACAGATTTTCATTAATGGGTTTTTATTTTTGAAAAATCACTTTGTAGTTTGTAGATTATTTGAATAATGGGGGCAAACAGGTACCGGGGTGAGGATAACGGCTTGGCAAAAAATTCTGTATTGCCCATTCTAGGCACTCAAGCATCTGTATAGAAGTACTCAAACATGCATGAATCAATCAGAATACAATGTTGAGTATAAGATAGCATTCCCACACTGTAATTCATAACCAAAAACAGTGGTCAGCCTCTAACCTAAACTTTACTAGCCACTAGCACTATGTCTCTGTTTCTGGTGGTGCAGTGATGTACGGGCCGACAGCTCCTGCTTCCTCAAGACACACAGGGCTGTTATTTGTGCGGCGTCCCAGAAGTAACACCCTACTTCTGCTCCTGCAAAACACCGAGTGGACTGGGCTCTGAGAGGCTGTCAGATGACTCAGAACACCAGCATGTGTCTGATTGGTTGAAACATAGCACCAATATACAAGTCATCACCTAAAGCAAAAAAAAGGAGACCACATCAACCCGCTGAGAGCAACGCCATGATTATCAGCTAGGAGACAAAGATATTCCAGAGTCGATCCAGAACAATTTTCAAAATGACCTTATCTGTGGATCTGTGCAACTTTTTTCTCGTCACCGGAAGAAAGCCTCAGAGCCAGACAAAATCCAGATCAACGCGGCCCGACTTTTCGAGACAAAACTTTCGGCAGACGTAAGCTATCGCCTCTACGCTGGATATTTGGGGCCCCACGACTAAACCATCCTGCTTCTCATTGTAGAATGCACACATTTTTGTACCAACTTTAACTCTAACACACTAGACCAACTAGTATCAACTTTAACTCTAAAATACTAGATAGATCTAGAACAATGACATCTAGTTTCTCCAGCTTTTAATGACACGTTTGCATATTTCATATAACATATTTACCAGTTTAATTTTTTGGTCAATAAATCTTCATAAACCACAGTTGGTAAAGTGTTTTTTCCTGAAAAGGAGTCAATGTCACGATTATGTTCTCACAATCGATTAACTAACTATTCATTTTTGATGAAATCCTTGAAAGAGTTGTAACAGCTTTTAAGACCAGGCTTAAAACATTCCTCTTTGAAATAGCTTATGGTCAGTTAGCAACATAAAGAAAAACCTACAGTTTCTTAGCTACGCTGCCCTAGGAGTAACTATGCTTGGAAGTATGGCAGCTTGAGCACTATCCTCTGCTTCTTCCTACTTTCTCTATCAACAATATTTAATATTTTAATTTATTGCTGTTCACATGTTTTCCCCCTTCTTCCATTTCCCTCGGGTAAGATTCCCCATCTCATGACCCTGACCTGTAAACCTCGATGCTCCTCAACTGCCTGGAGGAAGACCCTCTACTCTCTATGAACTGCTGCTCATCTGCCTGGATAAACGTACTTATCTGCAAATCAACATCTGCATCCTGTCCATCCGTACGAGTAGGATCTCTTCTTCACTGTGGTTCTCCCAGAGGTTTTCTACTTTTTTCTCAGATTTTCCACACCAAGAAGGAGGGTCTAAGGACATGGGATGTTGAGACAGTTATCCTTTTGTTAAATTCCTGTGAACATTGTTTAATCTGCTTCTCTATTTCATTTTCGCCCATCGAGGCAACTGCTGTTGTGATTTTGGGCGTTAACCAAATAAAAAAAAAACAACACACATTTAGATATTTGAGAACTGGTAATTGCCTGATGCACCACATGACTTATAAAATACACCAAACAAACTCAAGAGCTGTGTGGTATGTTTGAAAATGTACTTCCTGCCTGTGCTAAAAATCAATCTTCTTCATTGTGCACCATATACTCATTCTCATGTCTAGACTTTAAATGGGGTGACATATTTCATTTTATGATTTTCAAAATGACTACCAAAGAGAAAATGGGTGAATCTCAATGATCTAAAACATGTTGGAAATAGGGTTATTATTTAGTCCAGTGAACACAGAAAATGCTGGGCAATTTTGTCGTGGTACAGCACACAAATAATCCACTTTTCTCTCTGTAGAATCAGAAATCTGATACCAGCTCAGGCACTCTAAATAAACTCTAAAGGAAATAAAACTGCAGTGTAAAAAATATGAATGTGGAATAATTTTCTTGCATATTATTTTTCCTCTTCCCATAATTTGAGGTGATTTTTCCATTGGGAAACAGACAAGTAAATATCGCCATTATTTCAAACACAAGGCCTCCCACCTCTCAGCCACATGGCTCATTTCAGCTGATGTGCTCCTTATTCAGATCTTCAGTCTGTTTTCTGCTCAAGGGGAGAGCATCGTCACATTTACACCATATGCTCTGACTCCGCGTGAGGTCTCATTCCCTTTCACTAACTCTATTATCACTCTTCTACTTCGACATTTAACATTTAAAACAACATTTTAGATGTTAGGTTAGGTGGCTCTTGGGTAAATTTGGCCCTTGGGTAAATTTGGTTTGCAGTGATGAGAACATGCATACATTAAATTAAAACAGACATAATGGATGAGCGCTTTCAGTTGTGCCGAATGACCATATTTAAGAGGATGGCGGCTGGGACAAACAGTCACTACATCTTTTGGTCCTGCGTTATGGCACAAACAGTCTCTGACCAATGGCACGTATGATGGAAATGCACATCGGCTATTGTAAGTGATTTCTTTTCATGTAGAATGTTGACTTATTTGGACATATACATGACCCGTCCGCGCCATCGTCCCCTTAGACCACCACTTATCACTCACACACACTCACTTTTTTACTAGATAATGTGGGTAAAGTGTCTTGTCCAATCCCGGTTTGCACAAGAGCCAATACTGTCCAACTGTGGCACCTGGTATTCCCAAAAATCCCAAAGATTTATATATGAATCCAGCTAGTTTGCAAGTTTATTCATGTTTCGACTGGTCATGACCCTCCAGATCGGTACATTTAGAGCGCTTTGGAACGGTTCTTTATTTGGCCGAATGTGTCGCCTTGCTCAAATGTTAATTGTACCTGAATTATACTTTTTAAACTGGCTAAAGCTAGAGTAAACAAGAAATGACTTCCTGTTTATCTGCATCTATTTCACCTCAACTCAATACAAGACTTGTTTCACAGATTGAGAATGACTCTTGGATGAGAGTCGTTTTGTTTTTCTAGCACAGAGTCCAGATGACTCCAACTGAATCTTTTTCTACAATGGAACACTCCTGGACGAATGAGGGATTACACCGACACGGACTAGGTTTGGATAATGATAGATGTATTATGAACTGGAAATGTAATATATTTGGCTTTGAGGAAAGTGCCGTGCATCAATAAACAGGAAATCATCTCTTGAAATACAGCGGTCGAGTAAGCATTTGGTGAGGTTTCTTGTACGATCATCTTGCTCAAACGCGCCCTGGGAGCCGAAACGCAAGCCTCTCACAGCCCCCTTTTGGGTCATTTAATGGACCAGTATGGTTCGCCTCAGACAGTGGGGACACTTACACAACTGCCTGATTTATTCCAAAGTGAACCACTATTGACTATGAACGACTATTTGGCAAATACTGTCCAGTCTCTTTGTAGATCTTTTTATCTTTCAACATTTAGGGCCAATTGTTCACAAACAATCCACTTTTTTTATCTGCTCTTCATTTACACAGCAATATTGTAAATAAAAGTGCTAGATCACTTTGAGTGTGTAATATACTATGACAAGGCTTGGATATTTTTTAACAAAGCCGAGAACATGCCACCACAAAAGATATACATTTGTCTTGGGTTAAGTAGAAAAAAGATCTCTGCTTGTATGCTAACGTACTAGCATATTGTTCAATGAATCTGGCAACAATGTTTGGGGCTTATTGTATATCGTTCTCCATTGTTTTCTGAACAAAAGGCTGAAATTCCAGTTGCCAAATGATTAATTTGGATAATCACTGCCAACTGTGAACTAGAGAATCCCTCAGGCACAAACAGGGATCGAGCCAGACGCATTAAGTGTATCTGATGAGAACAAGCTGCCAGATACTTCACACATGCAGACAGCAGTAACACCATTTTATCTGTCCTGTCTAGCTTACCCATTGGAAATTTTACGATACACAAGCATTCTACTCTTACTAGTTGCAGGGGAAGTGGTTAGACTCGAGCATTGCCCATGTGATGCTGCAAAGGTGTAACGTAATTTTGTCAAACTGTCATAATACTACAATTTCAAACTCAATCTAAGGAAAATACTAAATCCTCATTTTTTTTTTTAAAGAAAACAAATAACCCAAACAATAATTGTTTTTGCATTACCATGTGGTCTTATACGTTCTGATAAGACCATTCAACAGGAAAAGTTAAAATTTTCCCTTTTTCATCAGTACTGATACTTGTTCAAATGAGTTCTAGTTTCAAAACTAGTTTATTAATATCATTTTGTATGTGGGCATTGATCTTTTTGACAACCCTAATTGAAAAACGGTGTAAAAATATGTAATTTCAAAAATGCGTGGCTATGTTTGGAATCATTTATAAGTAAAATAGATATTTGACACAGAAGTGAGCATTTTAAGTATTCACATTACTTTACCTGGTTGTAATCTTTGCTTCTTTGCTACTATTCAGATTGTGGCCCTGCCCTCAGCCTGGGTCCAATACCATCAACACCGGCCTTATCTTCACAGCAACAGCCTCAGCTCCAGATAAATGCTGTACTGATCAAGTTCATTTAATATGTGATGAAGTGAAGTGTTCTTATAAAAGTGAAAAGCTCTCAGCGGGAGACAGGGGAAATAAACAATGAGCTCCTACATAAATACATCTGGGCCCTGATGATAAACTGTTTTGCATACAGTTATTTGTAATCCCTTTGTTGTCTTCATTAGTTATTTGCCTTGTTGTTTAATTCATAAGGGATTCTATTGTCAGAAAATACTACAAATACAATATGCAAGACAAGTCTCAAAGCACAGTGACATCGAGGTTAGCACACTTGTCTCACAAGAACAGATTCAAGGACAAGGAAAGTTTGACCTTTCAGTGTCGGTAAACTTTTTGGTTCTATATCCGGGTTGAGTACTCCGATAACATATACAGTGGGGCTGATAAGTATAGGGCAACTTACAAATTTGCAAGTTCACTTATTCTAAAAGATAAGAGAGGTTTGTAATTTTCATCACAGGTACACATCAAGCATGAGAGACATGAATGTAAGGGGGAAAAAATCCAGGAAATCACATTGAATGATTTTTAAACAATTTCTTGCATGGAGCCCCACTCCGTGGGAGATGGTCTGTGAGGGACAGAAGAGTTTTTTGTTTTCTAGCTGCCCGTTACTTATTGGCCACCCCTTTTCACAATTAAATTGTTTAAAAATCATGCTATGTAATTTCCTGGATTTGTTTTATTTTACATTCTGTCTCACACACTTGATGTGTACCTGTGATGAAAATTACAAACCTCTCTTATCTTTTAGAATAAGTGAACTTGCAAATTTGTAAGTTGCCCAACTTATAGGCCCCACTGTATAGTCATATCAATATACAGGACAAATGTATCTAAACCCAATACAATATGAATTCTCTCACCAATGGTGGAAAGTAATGAAGTACAAAAGTAAAAGTACAGAACTTGAGAAACATTTTAGGTATTTTACGTAGAGGGCGGATCCATCTCATTCTAAAAAAAAAAAAAAAGGAGTACAATAGAGTCCCAATTGAAGCCAGGACTCCCATGTGAAAGAGATTCTGAATGTCAGTGTGACAGTGTAATAAAAGTCCCACAAAGGCCAAAAAATGTGCTTTAATATTTAAAAGCCTGGAGAAACGGTCTCTACTCCAGATGAATGGTTCCTCATCTGCCTCGAAGAATGAGTTCTCCTCCTGAGTGTTTCCAGCTCCACTGTCTATCTAAACTGAAGCCCGTCTGCCAGTCCATCCGAGGGAGTCGGAGCGCTCCTTCACTATGGAACTCCTCAAGGTTTCAACTTTATCCCAAAGAGGTATGGAAGTTTTTCTTTGCCGAGAAGGAGGGTCTAAGGACAGAGGACCTTGGGACATTTTTCTAAGAACAGGGATGCTGGGACCTGGGTCCCTATGAACATTATTTAATCTGTTCTCACTGTCACCCTTCGAGTCAACCACTGTTGTGATCTCGCCGTTACAAAAATAAATTGAATTGAAAAGCTGGAGCCCTTCCAAGCGTGCTGTTAGCAGGGTGCCATTAGGCAAATCTGTAATAATGTAGCATGCTTTGGTCTAATATTTTGTCTTGAGTAAAGGCTCATTTATAGAAGGATTAAAGCTGAGGTGAGTAGTTAGTTGTAAATGTCTACCCAGCTGTTTTATCACTGAGCACTCACAGCACGTTTATGTACCGTAACACATATTCAATTTGAATACGCTGGTGAAACCTGCAGACAACAGATGAGAGGCAAAGAGGAGCGGCTCCATGATGTCATTGCCACATAAAGTCTGCAGCAATAAACCATTGTTTCTGAAAAATGGGTTTTACAAAAGATTTTTGTACATAAAGGTTTTTGTAAAACCATTAGCCACATATAATTATATGGCAAAAACAAATCAAACTATCAAATATGTTAAAGCTGGGGTATCTGATTTTTTTCATTTGTGAAAAGAACAGTAGATATTTAAATTGTAGTCCTCCACTCTTAACTTGTTCCTAGTTCTAAAACACTCATTTGCTAGATGGAATGTGCCGAATGCTTTCTTTTTGTTTTGCAATCAATAAAATGCTATGTTGACAGCGAGCAGCAATTGTATTTAGACACAAACCCAACTTTTAAAATATGATGAAAAAAGATAAATGCACTTTTTTACAAGAAAAATGTACTAATTAAGTACCTCATCTTTCAAACGAAGGCCAATCTGGATTTTTGGTTAGCCTTAACACGGTATATGACCTAAAGACATTTCTGACAGGTGGTGGGATTAATTTATTTTACATTATTGAATAAATAAAGGGCAAAAATGTTTTGTTGAAAATATCAATCTATTTTCTTAAACTTTTATCTAAAAAAGGGGCATTTTTACTTCCTACATTGTGGTATGGAAATTTGTATCGAGAATTGAGTCTATTTTTTCACCTAGTTTGAAATTTTAGAATCGAGACAACACTATCATAAGCAACTTAAACCCATTCATACATTGTTCCCAGGAAATTGTCATGTGCAGATTGGCAGAACACTCTGCTCTGACCACACTGCACTTCCAGAACATTGTCAGGTTTGCTCTGCTCACACTCAACCTGGCATTTGGATCTATGGATTCTACTTCTAAAACAATGTGCTGCATCATTTAAATTTAATGTTCTGTAAATTGAACTTCACTGCATAGCGTGACCTGGGAAACCAAGCTCGTAACCAAAGATGCAAGCATTGACTGACAATTTTCTGGCTTTATTCCCACATAACCCTTCCCTGCAATAGTCCTGGTAATGTTGCTATAGAGCCCCATTCACACATGCAACCTTACTTGGGAATGACCAGTTTTGATCTGGTAAAGACCAAGTAAAATTGCCAGAACTAATGCTGTGAATGTGTGAATAAAGCCAGTAAATTGCTTGTTTCATTGGTTGTGAGTTTGGTTTCTTTGGTTACGCTGTGCGGTTAAGTTCCATTTTCAGTCAATTCAAATGATGCAACACATTGTTATTGACCTTATTCCACCCCGCCCACTTTTGCCTCTTTTTGCCATGGATCACTTCTGGTGTAATGGCACTTCGGGTCGAGCGGGTACTCCCTTCCCTTAAGTGGAGGACGAGGGAAAAGTCTCGCCGGCAAAATATGCTAAAAAGTAGACTTATTTGTGTAAAATGTCCAGTGTTCATGTGCAACAACAAGTCAACAGTGCATCGACTCTCTGGGCCTTTTTAGTCTGTGTCGAACTTATTTTCTCTCAAGGTTGGAAGCCTTATGTTAACTAATACAAGTGGAAGAAGGGTTACGTCGTATGGCAGCGCTCAGACGGGCTTCCAGAATAAGCCGCAACCAGCCCGCATCCAGCCCGCATCCAGCCCGCATCCAGCCGCATCCAGCCCGCATCCAGCAGGCATCCAGCCCGCATCCAGCCCGCATCCAGCCCGCATCCAGCCTTCATCCTCACAATCACACAATGCGCTTTAAACCAGCAAATACATCCACAATCACTACAAACATTTTCAAACTTCTGCCAATTGAGTTTGTCATTAGGAGTTAATTTCACAAGCATTTGAAGATTCACACATAACAAATACGGACAGATGGGGCTCCGAGAATGTAAATAAAAAGTAATTGTCAGGATGGAGAAAGCCTGAGAAAACAAGAAAACCCATTTAAGCATCAACTCTGCTGATTTGAGGAGAACTTTCAGGAAATTGGAGCAGACATTCCCAGCTGCTGCTTCTTGTGGGTCTGGATGAGAAACAAGTTATACCAGAACACAAGATGGTAAAATGGTTTCATACTTACTGAGTGGTGAACGATTTTCTCAATGTGCGAGCTGAATTGATCATATCTCATGTTTCTATAGAATCATTCCCGTAAGTGCATGCAATTGCCCATCTTCAAACTAAAAAGGGCTAATGAATGTGGTGTGTGAGCGGTCAGAAAGGCCGATGGCGCAGATAGGCCATGAGTGTGGGGTGAATGAATAATGCAATGTATAGTGTCTGAGTGTCCAAAAAAGCACTATATAACTACAATTCATCATTATTATGAATGTTTAGTAGGACATTTTGATTCAATAGTGCAACTGTCTCTGCTATAAAAAGGTATTTTTGTATGTGTTTTAAAGTCTGCATAATAATTATGATGATCAAAACACAACTATATTATTTCTTTCTATAGTTACAATTAGTCGATTCATCGTTGCAGCCCTAATGTTTATTGTGCACCCTCCGAAGCCTATAATGACATTCTGAATACACCACAAACTTGAACACAAATGTTATTACACTAGTTAGAATAAGTTTCTTCATCAAGTTGAATGAAAATGCATTCTATTTCTTCCCAGTGAGTAAAAAGTTGTGATGAAGACATGTGAACCTACTCGATGCATAATAACCAATGTGTCAATCAGAAACTGATTAATATTGCAAAGGCAAAAAAACATGTTTACCTCAGACAAACACTGAATGTGCCAATCTAAACTCACAGCCCATGAGAAGAGAACAGGTGATGATGATCTGTGAAATCTGGTTTTTTTAGATTTTAATGAGCACATTTGTATCATTGTAAACATGTTCCTGCAGCCGTTTTTGTCATATCCAACAAGACAAGATTACAAACTCAAAAAGCTGGATAGATGGAGTTTATTTTATAGCCAAATAAACATGCTTCCCCAGAGTGCGGTGCATTGTTGTTTTCAGTCCAATATTTCCGAGCAACAGGACAGTCCCAAAACCCATGATAGTGGTTGGCCTCTTGGCTGCTACAGTTTCTCCAGCAGTTAGCATTTCCTTGTGGATAATAATAAATAATAACAAAAAGTGACATATTTTGCCAACAAAATTCCCTCCAAACATGTGATTTTGTGGTCCGACACACATTTCCCCAGTCTTCATCTATCAAATCAAGGTTACCTTCTTATTCCCATTTTATTGTATTTAGTAGAGCAGATTAGCAATGCATTGATATCATTGAGATATTATTCCCTTGAAAGTTCTGATTTATAAGCATTGATAAAAAGTTCAGTATGACAGATGACCAATAAGCTTGATCGTTTCCAATGGAGCTCAACAAGCTCTCATTCTCTCTCTCTTTCTGTCTTTTTTTTTTTTTTTTTTAAACGGTATAGCGTAAAACACATACTTTGAAGACGTACAACTACAGTAAGAGGCCGAAATGCACCTTTCGGCTGCCAACCACCATTAAAAGCAATACAACAACCACAACAACAACAACAACAACTATCACTAACTTTAGAGCCCTTTATGGCTCCGGAAGTCAATTTCCCATTAGTTTTTTGCATAGACTGTTTGAAAAATGCACATATTAACAGTTTAAGGGCATTCATTATCACAAAGCTGAATAGCTCTGAGCAAGCTTTCAAACAATTAACTTTTTCATAAAGTCTATAGTAAAAATTAAAGGAAACAAAGCGCAGGCCACTGTGGAGCTTGGTGTGTCACTGAAATAAACAAGCCTGATTGCATTGCTCTGTCTGAGTTTGGCCTTGAGGCACATCAGAGGAGATGAGATCTTCTGTATATAGAGAGATCCAAGGTTAGTTATTTTCAGCTGTTCCTGCAGGGAAAAAAACACTGACATTCTAGTTGCTGGTCAAACGCAATATAAATGTGAGTGCTACATAAGGGTCAGTGACATCTCAGAGTGAATGTGAATCTGTACTGAAACCAATCACACCAAACAACTCACCTGCCACTTCTGTAAAGCTCATCTATCCACTACAGCTCGGCTGTCTGCTCTCCTGGTGCAGTCCAGTCTCCACAGACTTGTTAGCTCATTCATTGTTCATGTCTTCAACAAGTCAACTTCAAACCTTTTATCTTTGCACTAGCCTCTTTGCTCAGAAGATTGAGTCAAACGTGGAATTCAAAGTTGAAAATACTATGAATTTAACACATCATACTGAAGTTGTCAGGAAAAATAGGGAAAGTATCTGAATGAAACAGAATGCGACATGAAAAGACAGTTAACAAAGAAGAATATTAAAGTGTTATCCCGCACGCAGAAAAGCGAGCCCGGACTGGGATAAGCTTAAGCATTTTGGTGCCCAGAGTCAGGACTAAACATGGGGAATCTGCATTTCAGTTTTATGCAGCTAAAATCTGCAACAGTCTTCCTGAGGATGTGAGACAGGCCTCTACTCTGGCAATGTTCAAGTCTAAGCTAAAAACTGTTTTGTTTGGCTGTGCATATGACGGAAAGGATTTTTCTGTGCACTCTTCTCTTTTATGTCTTAAACTATTTGACGGATAGCCTGAAAATGGTACCTTTACATTTCTTTAAATTAAGGTTTTGTGATTTCTGTTTTGCCTTCATGATTTGAATGCTTTTTTTTTTTCTGTTGTGTGAAAAGCACTTTGAATTGCCGTGTGTACGAATTGTGCTGTACAAATAAACTTGCCTTGCCTTGCCATTTTAGAAAGTGACACTCCTTCATGTGTTTGTGCCGTACAGAGAAGAGAAAAGCCAAGGAGAAAAGCACAGAACCAGCCAGACAATGTTGTCAAAGCTCAAATCACATATTCTACTCTGCATCAGTTCACCCTGAGTCCACCTGTATGAAAAATAAGCCCCAACACGTATGATTGGTTCATTTCATCTCATTCATAAATGGAAAATAGTGTTTCCCCCATGGCCATGATTTGCAACACAATCACTTCTCAATACAATATTAACATTAAACAGCCTACTTGATCTGCGGTTAGCTTTTATACTTTATTTAGGCCTTTTCTGTTTACAGTCTACAACAAAAATGAACGTTGTGTGACCCAAAGGGACCAACATTATTGACTGCGCTTGAACAGGAAAAAAATAAATGTTTGACAAATTTCTGTAGTAGATGGGTGAAAACATGTTTTTAATTGAATTGAATTGAATTTAAAAATATATATATTTATTTATTATTGACACCATCGTATGAGTAATACGTTAAAGGAGCCTTTTGTTAACAGTCCATTCTGTCGAAATGCAATTCTGAAAAATAGAAAAAACTACAAAACTGTTGCCCAACTTCAAACCAAATATTGAATCCTTCAGAATACACAATCCAATATACAATCCAGCCTTAAGGCATAACAGGTGCTCTGAAACAACAAGATAAAAACTTTGAAAATCTCAATTTGACAAAGACAAACACAGCTGTAACCAAAGATTTTTCTGTCAAACAATTTTAGAGGAAGTCAGGCCAAAGAAAATAAAAGTTTCCACACAAAAACTTAGTCATAACATGCAGCAATATATCAACTATGAATCCAACATTTCACCAATCGACCAAACAGAAATAGATTGTTCACGCCACAAAACTGCATGTCCTTGTGGTTTTGTCGATCTTTTAGGTGTCCATCATTTCCTACACGCCAGACACCAGAAACCTGCTTCAGAACACTTTTGTACCCATTGCATGCTTACTCGTTGCATATTTAATGAGGTTATTTTGTGATCCTGTTGAAATCCCAGCAGTCATGTCCTTCTCTGTGTGAATATGAACCATCAGAATAATGATTTAGCCTCATATCATGTTGCGAATATTACAACAGGCATAGTTTAATTAGACGCCTGTCTGTTTTATGGTCAACTAACTGCAGAGCTGCAAACGTGTTTACAAAAGATCACAGTACCCAACAGTTAATTCCATTGTGCTGTTGTATTTACCCCAAATATCAGTCTATCACAAATCAGAAAATGCTCTACAAATGATGGTGAATAAAAGTAAAGCCTTTTTGCGCCACAAGGTCAACATGGAACAGCCTTTACAAAGACTTATAGAAGAAGCCAGTCACACACAAAAATATCTCATTTCAGTCCCTTAAACTCTCAGACTCCTAATGTCTTTCATTGCAGAATTACCATATAAATAACTGTGTCTGCTTATCTTGCTTATTTTACAAACCCTGTGGTCAAACACACAGAAAGAGAACAGGCGCTCCACTGGGGCTCATTTAAAGTAACATCAAACACCTCTCTCTCGATACTATTCTCCCAAAGTGACTGCAAAGACAGGACACAGTGTGGGCATTAAGGTATTTTGTTATTTTAATGTATCAATTTGTCTTTGTAGTTTATTTAAAGTCAGAGTAATGTGCAAAAAAGATGTAAAGAAAAAAAAAAGATGCAAAGGTGTAAAGAATGTGTGTTATGAGAAGTGAACATGCATTATTTACTGTAGCCTGCGTTGAAGGAGCACCATAACGTGTGACTTCTCAAGTGGAGTGTCCGCCAGCTTCTTGTCCCAATGTTTTGCTTTGCCTGGAATGTAATACTGTGTGACATTAAACGTATCCATCTTCTTAAACATATGCATGGGAAGCCAAAGGGATACGCATGTTTAATGAATGGACGATAGATGAGTTTAATACTGTATATGGAATATTTTAAGATGCATAACATCTTCATGTTCATCAAAAACAGAACACAACAGGAACCTGAAAACTGTCCCTTCAAAGCTGAATTGGTTAAAGCCTTTCCACAACAGGGAGAGCAGCTGTTGACGGGCAGCCTGCGTTTGTTTAGTGTGAATAAAACCATTGCACCCCAGAGGAGCGCAGAGGTGGTCGTAGCTTCCTGCCATTTTATTTTACAAAACAGTCTCACGATTATGCAGACAAACCTGGCATCACAAATTCAGAAGCTACAGGGTTGGTGCTTGGGAAGTTCATCTATATTCTTAGTTCTCCAGTAAAATACTTCAACCCAGTTTGTTTAGAAATCGTATTGCCTCCACTTTGATTCGTAGTGCCACTTGTCAGTGTGTCTCTTTCCACCATTATCCAGTCTGGTCTAATTGAGGCATTATCATAATACTGCACACAGCCTTCATTACCATGCAGTGTCAGTGTGGCTGCCAGACTGGCTGATGACTTTGGCTTAATGCCTCCCTTTCTCTCTCTGCGGTTTCCCTCTCCGTCTCCCCCCCCAATCTCCCTCATTCTCCTCCTCTCTCTCACTCTCTCTGCCTCCCACCCACAGACAGACCAGGTGAGTGGAGAGGCAGTGTCTAATCTGCAGCAGCTTTCTCCAAACCACTGGACTGGATCACCGCAGTAACATGGAGCTCATAGACAGACACGTCAGGTGAATTATGGGAAGCGTTTCATATTCTCCTTAATCTTTTTTTCTCTCTGAACATTTTGAAGTGTCTAGTGCTGGATTTGATATATATCTAAAGTACGATATAAATAGAGTATGCTTTGGACGACACTCACGTCAAATCAGGCTGTAAAGAGGGTGAAAAAAAAGAAGCAAAGATAGCAACTGGAAGTATTGAATAATTTAGGTATGGACGGTACTGAGTGATAGCAGTCTGAACAGCATTAGTTGTACTGTAAATTAGAAGCCAGTATAACAAAGTGACAAGCCCTCACGTTGCCCTCACAGTTGCTCTATGGTGTACAGTATTATCGTTATGTAAGTTGATTAAAAAATAGGGATAGAAAACATTTGAATTTGATGAATATTCAACAGATTGTTTATTGAGACGTAGATCCCTAATGAACCTGGAAAAAAATGTGTAGCAAGGTTACATTTGAATTAGTTTGTGAAAAACGCTATTGTAGAGTGACAATGGTGAAGAAAAGGCAGTATCATGTATGGTATGTCCCAAAACCGGTTTAACAAGTAAACAAAGGCAGGGTTGGTTTCAGGGTACATTTTGTCATCTCAAAGCACTAGAAAAGTCGAGCTAAGACAAGCTCTTTAGATTGAAAATGACGTTTGGATCCAAATTGAAACGTCTTAACAAATGTCCAGATATCTACCTTTGAAACTTGATTGATTGTAACGTATTAATCAAAGGCTAATCACCTTATTCTGAAAGTTACGTTTGTCCTCCTTCCAATTGTACTTATGTAACAGACCACAAACCATGTTCAGGCTGCTCAGAGAATGGGTGCATTGTTGGCGCACATGACCATTAAACATTTTCCGCAAATAAACCTACTTTATACCTACTTAATATTTCAGCAAGCGTTTTCTCTAATCCTCCACAGAAATGATCAGACTTCCTGCTTAACCGGAAATGCCAAAACAAAATGGAAATGCCACTCAGCAGTTAGAAGTAAAACTGGGTGGGCTATAAGGTGAATAGCTCTACAACTATTACAACCTATATTACTGCTTACTACTACTAACTACTTATACATGTTTTGTGTCATTTAAGGCAGAATTTCACCAGCTGGGCTTTATAAATTAGGTTTGAAAATCCACTCCAAGCCAAACCGAGATGAAAAAGGATGACAGAAGCCTATCTTAAAATTAGCCCCTAAAGAGAAGCCAAACCAAATGTTAAGTCTGAATGACAGTCAATATGAATCTTTCTAATCTTAAAGCTATTTCCTGACATATCACCCAATTACATTCTGTCACTGCTCTCCAACTCTTATCGAGAGAAAATGAAATGTCACTGCTGGTCCTGTCCAAAGTATCTAGGTTTGCAATCAAAGCAAAACATGTTTGAAAACTGGCAATGAACTAAAAGATTGTTAACGCCGTCTGATTTGTGAGACGGTTTCATTTGTGTTCCTGTTGCCTCGTGTTCATTCTAAATCGGGCAGTAAAGTCTTTAGAACTCTTTATAGGTGCACTACGTAACCTTTTCCCTGCAGGGAACGGCACCTGCTTGTCTCAATGAAGATGCTATTGCTTTGCCTGAAATGTTTCACAGTATGGCATTACAATGCATTTATGAACTTTATTTTCCTCCCAGATATTTTTACTTCACAGAATGAATTTAATTATTCCTATTGCATCAGATTTCTCTGCAGATCTGACCTGTAATGATGTATTCCACTAAGATGCGTCATTGTAAAATACAAATTCTATTCAAATGTAAAGCACTTATTCCACAACATGTAATCCTTTTATTGACGATCTCTCGCCCTGACTGGAATTGTCCATTGTGAGCTTTTGACATCTCTAAAGCTTCCTGCACAGAGCATTTCCTTTCAAATAACACTATTCAAATTGAACAATAATCAAATCTGGAGAATGAGTCATGCACCAGTAAAATGTAATCTGATTATGTATATGGAATTTTTAAATCCATTCTTATTCCACATCACTTTTTTCTTAATATAGCTCTTTTCTTCACTTATGGTCAAATAGAATTCTGAAAAATATTCTCTGACCTCCTTCAGCAAAGTATAGAGTGCTTTCTATAGACCTTGATTTAGAATTTTGGTCAGGAATGCCATCTGAAGGAAGTGTCACTCTCAAAATATCTTGTTTGGTCAGTTGACATAGTAATTTCAATGTACATTCAAGAGTACAGTTTTCTTTCTTATCTTATTTCCACATTTTCTTTCCAGCCATCACTCACAGAATTTTGATGGTTCCAAATTCCTCTTGGATGACAGAACAAAGCCTTTTTCAGACAGGCTTCCTTCCGGATAAGAAAATTGCGACTGATTTCTAAATCAAATAATACAGCCAGCAATGCCACTCTGAACAATCACACCGCGATAACAAGCAAAACAACAGGGCTGCATTTGTGCTGTTTCTGTGCCGAGTTGAATCACATTTATCCATGTTGTGAGAGAAATCTAAAGAGGAGACAAAAAAGATGTATATTTCGCACTGTATACTGCTCCTGTGGGAGAGGCGGCAAGTGAAGACGGCACAGAATCTAACCGTGCAGGTAATTATAAGTCATTCTAAATTTTAAAGGCAATCAGGAAGTTATTAAACACCTATTTATTAGCCGCTCTGAGGATTTCTCTGGAGTAGAATCGGTCTGTCTCTCTGTATGATCCTCAGCAGCTCACAGCACAGGGAGGATGTGGCAGATCCCATTTGTGCTCAGAGACATTTGGAATACGTGACAGTCAGAAAGAGAGGGCGGGCCATTTGATTTAACGGCCACCATTACCATTTCGTGTCACTTACGCTCAATTATCAATAAATACATAGTGGGGAAATATATGCTTTGTGTAAGTCCAGGGCATGTTTCAGGCTGTCAGTCCTAATTTCCATTTAGGGCCGTATACTGTGCATTGTAGCATCTCAGAACAGTGCTCTCAGATAGAAAATGCCTTCAGGCTGGCAACTGAAACATCGCAATTATAAAAAAAATAAAAATAAACATTGTCCAGATGCCTACCTTTTTTTTTTTCTTTAATTAAATAATTAAGCATGACAAATAATCAATAAAAATAAGTAATAAGCATAAACATGACATCGAAAGGAGCAGCCTTGTCATAGTTGCTGCTTCAGCTCTACCACTGAGCCACACAGCAGTTTTTAGAAGGATATTCTACGATGAGGCCAGGCTGATCTTGATGAATGAGAATATTTCATTTAAAATGTAAGTACAATGTAATTGACATTCACAACAAAGTTAATTAATGGAAACCCATGGTTGTGCTTTGGTACTAAGCATCTTTATTATTAGCTTAGAGGGATGGTTTTTTTTCAGAAAACTCATGTTTAAATGTCCATTTCTGTTTCAGTTGATGTTTGTAGAAGATGGAAGAATATTTGGGGGTGGGGGGTTATGGTAATTTGCACCAAGCTGATGATAATGATTTAGACTGTTCGATGAGACTTGGAATGTCTTCATGCTAATCTTGCAATTAGCTTCAGAATTGCTATTGGACTTGTCTAACATGACCGTATGGATTTGTTTTCCTATACCAAAGTCCCTGTTTCTGTTGCAAACGCATGATGAATATCCTCTTCCCGGCCTGTGTGTGTGGATGAGCCGCTGAGCTGTGGAAGATGGAGTAGACTCTCTAAATGCAGCTAAAGGGAACATTCAGAGGCAGCTGCCAGATGGATTTTTCTACAAAATGACTCCCAGCACGAGTCTCCTGATTACGCACAGCCATCACCTGTTGTTTCCCTTTTAAAATGGCTTCCTGACGGTTTGTGAATCTGGTTGGAGTATGGCCAAAACTAAGAAAGATTCAATTTGGACTATGTAATTTTGACTATGTTGAAAGCTTCAGTCGCAAAGACTAATTTGCAGAATACATGGCAAGGTTATTAAAATTATCTCAAAATTAAATGAGAAATGGTCGAGAGGCTAGTTAAAATTCAAGAAAGACAGAGCGACAGAGAAGATAATACTTTACATGGAAAAACCTTATAGAAAAGAGCAAAAAGGTGTGATAAAAGGTAATGCAATGTGTACGGCACCTGCTTGTTTCCACTATTGCTTTATGTGGAATGGTTCATAGTATGACATTAAACACACTGTCGCTTGCAATGGTATTCGTACTCCTGCAACTTTTTCACATTTTGTCACGTCACGACCACAAACTTAATTAAATCGTACTGGCATTTGTTGTGAAAGAGCAACACAAAGTGGCACACAACTGTGAAGTGAAAAGAAAATTATACTTGATTTCCTGATGAAAAAACTAAAAAGTGCAGCTTGCAAAAGTATTCAGGGCCCCTAAGTCAATTCTTTATGGAACCGTGTTTCTCTGCAATTAAAGCTGAAAGTCTTTTGAGGTGCGTCTCTACCAGCTTTGCTCATCTACAGACTGAAATGTTTGCTCATTCAGCTCAACCTCAGTCAATTTGGTGGAGTGTTTGTGAACAGCAGTTTTTAGATCCTCGATTGGATTTAGGGCTAGACTAAGACTGGGTCACGCTAACACATAAATACTGTATTTTTGGTTTTAAACCATTTCACTGTAGCTCTGGCTTTATGTTTAGGGTCATTGTCCTGCTGCAGGTGAACCTCTGCCCCAGTCTCAAGTCTTTTGAAGACGCCAACAGGTTTTCTTCCAAGTTTGCCCTGTATTTGGCTCCATCTTCCCATCCACTCTGAGCAGCTTCCCTGTCCCTGCTGAAGAGAAGCAGCTCCACAGCATGATGCTGCACCACCATGTTTGACAGTGGGGATGGTGTGTTCAGACACATATGTCATGTTTGCTGTGTCCCACACATGGCTTCTGGCAAACTGCAAACTGGACTTTTTATGGCTGTTTCTACAATGCTCTTCTATCAAGGCCAGATTTGTGTGGTGCATGACTAACAGTTGTCCTGTGGACAGATTCCCCGTCCATCTGAACGGTGGATCTCTGCAGCTCCTCCAGAGTTACAATGGGCCTCAGACAACTTCTGACAGCACTCAAGGAAAGCTGTAAATCATGTACAAATTGTGTGCCACTTTGTGTTCCAGGGCTATGAACACTTTTGCAAGCAAACAGTATCTATCATGCATGTATTCCAGCTGTTATTGCAAAAACTACCTTTTAAAAACATTCTTACATAGAGTGGGCTCGCCTCTTCACAGATCTGACTTAGCCTAGACAAGACAGTGCAACCTGCTTGTGGAGGTAGATAAGTTAAACGCCATACAAGGAATAAGTGGACCCTTTGCAAAAAAAAATTACACATTCACACAAATCACACAAAATCACATATACATATATATATACATATATATATACATATATATATATATATATATATATATATATAGTATATATATATATATATATATATATATATATATACATACATACATATATTATATATATATATATATATATATATATATATATATATATATATATATAATATATTCATACACATATACACACATATACATGTCATGTGGGCATCCCCAGTCTAAAAGAGTTAAGCAGATACAGATACATTTTTGTTAAATTGTCCAGCCAACTGAAGAAAATTTTATGTTTTTTTATTTACTTCAATATGATTTTCTGCATCCTTGAAAAGCACCTGTGTCCATTCCGCTGTGTATAAGTATAACCCATTGAAGCACTACCACTCAAAATTATACTCTAAATAGAATAGGAAAGACTTTGAGAAACCAACAAATTAGTTGCAAGGCTATAACTGTGAAGTAAACCACTGCTCTCTAGTCTCCTGTTTCTCATACTGTACATCACACCACATCATAAGTATGTAACATTGTTAAAGTGAATGCAATCTTCTTACTCAGAGGGGGCTCTATTCTAGTACAGTGTTCCTCTGGGAGACAAAAGACACTCATTGATGCAGCTCATCTCCCTGTGATGTGCCAAACCAGCTCTATTAGTCCAGTCATGGAGAGGAGAGAGGAAACCCGAGCTCTCTGACAAAGTGATTAAATGAGGAAGTGCTCCGGATGAAATAAATCTTGTAACCCATGGGGAGGATGTACATCATGTTCTATAGGTCTGATTAAATATAGTGTAGACTACATCTAAACCTAGAAACTGGGTTTAACATGACATCACACATTCTATAGGCCTATAATATTTAATGGAGATGGGGAGAATGTATAGTTATGACAAATAATGCTGTATTATAGTACGTTACCTGGATAAATCCTTTACAAACCGCGCAGGAGTGACCTCTGTGTGGTGTCCCCGGTTTGGCCACTGCCTTGTCTCATACATACATGTCCATAAAGTCTGTGGTACTTGTGGTTTCTATATTTGCACAACTGAAGAGCACGTCCGTGGGTATCGGGGGGAGTAGAAGGGGCGGGGGATGATGTAGCTCAAAGTTTACAAAGAAACTTGCTGCAATACCAGCACTGATATTTGGGACCAGAGAAGACTGTACACCGACCTGCTCCTCCTCTGGACAAACAGCTGACCCATCTGCACTATAGAGCCCTGGTGACAGTATACAAATAACATACTCAACAACAGAACAGGCTGAGTGTGCGCGTTTGTAAAGGGCTATGGGGTTAAGTGATCGTGTCATCACTCTTACTTACGGGTCCAGCCCTATCCATGACCCAATAATCTGTGAAGTCTGGCCTTCTTCTAGAGATATTCTTGAAAAATAAATTATAACAATTAAATCCGGGCCTAAACATTTGAATGATGCTGAAGAATAGTTAAACCCACACATTTTTGTGATGTCACGCTTCACAATTGTATAGTAATCAACATTTTATCCACTGATACAATTCTATAGTTGTAGAAAAAGAGTCCGTTGTAGTCATCAATGGAACACTCCTGGACGAATGAGGGATTACGCCAACTAATTATGCAGTTGTTTTAAATACTGTGGAAATGTATTTTCTTCAAAACAAAATCTGATATCTTTGAATTGGCAAAAGTTGTCAGAATATCCCCTGCAGACAGAAAGCTGAAACACATACATTGTGGCCTCTCATTTGATTGACAGTTGACTCCCAAGATTGCACCCCTTTGTTTTATTTGACCTTCTACTTTAAATCAATAAAGGGCTCTTCAGATACAAGGGGGGCAACATTTTTTGGTTCTCAAGGTTATTTATTTCCTTTCAAATATTTAGCTTTTGGAAAATATGCGTGAAAAACAATAAACATTCCCTCAATGATTATTTGAAATTGGCTTTGAGAAGTGGTTTAACTTTAGAGAGAGTCAAAGGAGGTCATGCAATAAGGAAGTGCTGCCAAAAATCATGAAACTGCACTTTCATTTCATTTGATTCGAGAACGTCTGAAGAATTTAGAGGAAAACCAAGCCTCTAAAGACAGCTTGATAATGTAAAAATATCCAGAATACTTCAGTGCATTGTTAAGACTGATCTATAATGACATTGCTGTGCTAGTAAAGTGAAGTCTGGTGGTTGTTTTAAAGCTATCCAACTCAAAGTCTGTAATTACACTGTCACTGATCCCAAATGAACTGCAGCTCATTTAGTTCAGTGAGTGGAAAGAAAGTGACTATATTTACACAAGCAATGCATGTTGTCCCTCAAAATGTGTGAGCAAGTGTGTGCAGCTAAATAATACAACAAATAATAAGATAAACACTACATTAGGTATGTTGCAAATAGAATTCAAATCCCAGACTACCACTAAGTACTCACACTACATTCATACACAAGCGAGGTGGGTGAAGTGTCTTTTCCTAGAACATAAAAACAATATACACTAGCTGGTGGTAGGCAAAAGCACGGACCACTAAGCCCAAGCCTACCCCAAAGTATCATAGCTGATGAGCCAAATGAAAAAATACCTAAAACGTAGCATCATAGCTTACCTGTTTGTGTCACGAGCTTGTTAATAATTATGTGTTTTCTTTTTTAACTCACAACTGCAATTGGATTACACGTCCCGCCTTGCGCCAACTGTTGTGCGGACCCAAACTGACACCAAACAAGGAGGTGATCATATGCATGAGCAGGTGTGGAGGGTTCCTGATGGTGTGACTAAATGACAACAGAGAACATTTGTCACACTGAGACATGTGCATAGATGAATAGATAATTAAATGATTTGTATGCGTCTCTGCTGTTTGTTTATGTTGTACAATACAGTTTAAATAGCTGCGTCTGTATGTCCAACATAAGGTCCACAACGCCACATATTTTATTACGGAAATTAAAAGGGATAGTGCAAAATGAATTTGTTTTTGTTTTTTCAGCTGATATTTATTGCTGTTTATGGCTTTAACCAATTTACCATTATCTTTATCAATATTTTAAAATTAATGGGAAGGCCCACCCACTGAGGTAAAGTTTTAGTGAAGTTCACAAATGAGCTTCTCAATGAGTAAAATTATTACTATATGTTTTTTTCTTGGCCTATGATACACTTGGTGATACTTTTTATGATGATTGTGTAGCCACCTCTTTAGCTTCATTGCCAGTGTGGAAAAGCGTGAGCCTGATATGTCAGGAAATGTTGCCAATACAAATGAAAAAATATCCTGACATCACAGATTCCGAACCAGGAGTCTAGGAAACATTTTTCTTAATGATGAGAAGCCCCAGAGCAAACACTGTCCCTGTTTGTTACATTAGCTGTTCGCTGACACATGAGGAAAGCATTCACTTATATGTTGTTATAGAGAACAGCTTGAATATATAGAAAGCTGAAGGAACTCAATGTATGAAGGACATTTGCTTTATTTTTATTTATTTTTAGGTCAATGAATCCAAAATACCACATCTTAATAATGTCTGTTCCTGTCACAACAAAATGCTAGGGTTTTAAAGAACACATATTACACAAAGAATCTTTGTGTGTGTGTGCTTTTAACCATGTTAGCTTATGCCTCACCAAAACCCTTTGCTTCATTCATGCTTGTGTCATCAAGCCTGTTTACGAGGTCCTCGCCCACTGACCCTAAAAAAAACCTCAATTTAATACATCCAAAATGGCACACATCTTTAAGTAATTGGTGATAATGTAGACATTTTACTTGGATGTAAAATGATCTGTTCAGCTGTCATGTTTTCCCATGGCTTCCAGCTTTACTGAGTATTTGATGGGCAGGTCTCTGAAATAAACCATTGTCATCTGTCATAATGTCGAGTGATTGACGATCACAGAAACAGCAGCTTTAAGACATTTCCCATCCTATCATGTCAGCTCAGTCTTTCTGAAGCTTATCGGTGCTGCACTGAAATTTTAACAGAACATCTCAAATAAAATGTTATTCTGCACAAATTACAAAACAAGACCTCATTGGTCAAAGCTGAAACAAAAAATACTTATTGCAAAACATGAAAGCATGCATATATATATATATATATATATATATATATATATATATATATATATATATATATATATATATATATATATATATATATATGCTTGCACACACACACACACACACACACACATACATACAT
The DNA here is from genome assembly GCA_015082035.1 of Chaenogobius annularis. Classification (NCBI taxonomy): domain Eukaryota; kingdom Metazoa; phylum Chordata; class Actinopteri; order Gobiiformes; family Gobiidae; genus Chaenogobius; species Chaenogobius annularis. The sequence goes on from BJKM01000262.1 coordinate 543,154, forward strand.
ACATACATGCATAAATATATAAAAACAACACTGAGGTGCCCTTGTAATGCTGGAGTATTGATTTCAAAAGTGCTAGATTTGGTTTACAGGCTGTCAACATTGTTTATTAGAGGGCATGAAAATCAGACACTTTATCTCACCATTGCATTAAACCCTCATATAATTACAGTTCTGGAGTTGTAGCCTATTGATTTCACGCACTGCTGCTGGAGGAGATGGAAGAGGAGACACTTTGCCATTTGTGAGTGCACAGATGTGATTATAAATAGCCAATAATCAGGATTGTGCATGGAGCGGAACACATTATGGACTGGAAATTAATTTCAAAGCAAAAAAATGTTATCTGGCATTTTGAAATCTCTTTACAGGCCGGTCGGACAGTATATTTTTGCTTAAGTTTTAACAATGTACAGTATTTTTGGATTAAGCGTCCGCCATCTATTACTTTGCTTGAATGTTCCACAGTTTGGTATAAAACTTACTGTATCTCTCTAGTGTCACTTGCTTCTCTCCATGGAGGTATACAATTTTAATGCCACTGTACGTTTAAATAGAAAAATCCCACACAGAGAGTATTATTTACATTATAGAGTAAAAATATTATGATCATTATCATTATCATTATTATTATTATTATTATTATTATTATGTTAGTATACAGCCAATTTCAAACATCAAAGAAATAATACAGCCGCTCTCTGTGCCAGTTCTTCCTGGATCATTGAATTTGGGTTGCGCACAGGGCTAAATACATTAAATAGGGTATGAGCATATTAACCAGTCAATGAGAAGGTAAATATGAACATTAGACAGCATGATACTCATATTATGTAAATGGTAAAACTGGTAAAGCATAATAAACAGCATGAGCAATGAAATAAATGAGGCATTCATCGACAACAGAGCCTGCTGGAGAATGCCAATGGGAGTATCTCTCAAGTGCAGAGAAAAACAAGCACACAAACGCACCACACTTGTCTGGAAATGAAGAGGGAATGGGAGCTCAGGAGAGGGCATGACTTTGAGCTGGAGCAAGAAAGACAATACGAGAGAGGGATACAGAGGAGTGAGTGTGGAGCTCTATGACAACAATTTTAGAGAAAACACAAAATTAATGATATATATCCTATAGGCCTGTACAACAAAAAACTTTCAAAAGTGGAGCATGTGCCAATTACAGAGAGGTTTGTAATTTTCATCATAGGTACACATTAAGCGTGAGAGACAGAATGTAAAAAAAAAAAAATATCCAGGAAATCGCATTGCATGATTTTTAAACAACAACAAAAGTATTGGGCAACTAGAAAACAAACAACTCTTCTGTCCCTCACAGACCAGTCACTTGCTCTTTAAGAAGTTATTCCGGCCTCCACTCGTAACAGTTGTGGCACCTAACAGTTAGAATGCACACACACTTCAAACTGTCTGACTCCTCCAGTCTTCACCATGACCAAGACCAGAGAGCTTCCCAAAGACCCCAGAGATAAAATTGTACAACTGTACTAACCTGGGATGAGTCAAACTGCAATTGGGAAACAACTTTTCAACAGTTGGAAACATTATTAGAAAATGGAAGAAGTATGACATCACTGACAATCTCCCGGATGGGGCTCCATGCAAGATCTCACCTCGTGGGGTTCAAATGATCCTGAGAACAGTGAGGAATCAGCCCAGAACTACACAGAGGGAACTGGTCAATGATTTGAAGACAGCTGGGACCACCGTCACAAAGATGACAATAAGTAACACGCTACGTCGTCATGAGGTGAAATCCTGCATTGCCCGAAAGGTTCCCCTACCACACAAAAATCATGTAAAGGCCTGTCTGAAATTTGCTGAAGACCATCTGGAAGATCCAGAGGAGGATTGGGAGAATATGATGTAGTCAGATGAGACCAAAATGGAACTTTTTGGTTTAACACACTCGCGCGCGTTTGGAGGATGAAGAATTCTGAGTTGCATCCCAAGAACACCATACCTACTGTGAAGCATGGGGGGGGAAACATCATGCTTTGGGGATGCTTTTCTGCAAAAGGGACAGGAAGACTGGTCCGTATCAATGGCAAGATGAATGGGGCCGTGTATTGTGACATTCTGGGTAAAAACCTCGGTCAGAGAATTGAAGATGAAACGTGGCTGGGTTCTGGAGTGGCCTAGCCATTCTCCAGACCTCAACCCAATCGAAAACCTGTGAAGGGAGTTGAAACTCTGTGTTGCCAAGCGACAGCCCTCAAACATCACAGCTCCAGAGAAGATCTGTACAGAGGAGTGGGCCAAAATACCAACTAAAGTGTGTGTAGACCTGGTCAAGAACTACAGGAACCGACCCCTGTCATTGCCAACCAAGGCTACATTACAAAGTATTAAAAGTAACTTTTGCTGGCTGCCCAATACTTATTGGCCACTCATTTTCACAAATAAATTGTTTTAAAAATTATGCAATGTGATTTCCTGGATTACATTGTTGTTTTTTTAACATTCTGTCTCTCACGTGTACCTGTGATGATAATTATAAACCTCTTATCTTTTTAAATGGGTGAACTTGCAAATATTTAAGTTGCCCAATACTTATTGGCCCATATATATTATAAAATTATAATAAAATAATAATGTTGGGCCGTATAATGATTGACTTGAATCTTGATATTTGTAATGAATTAAATTGAGGTTTCATGAAAAGCTGTTATCAAATCAAAGTATTTATTGAAATTCACTTCTGCTCATCAGTTTGTCAGACTAATAACTTTTACACAAATCACTGTCAGCATGACTAAACTGAGAAACTCTCCAAACTTTAGCAACAAGACGCAAGTGCTTTCATCAGTCAATTTTAATTTACTGCTGTCAGAAAGTGAAATGTCCCACTTTCTTCAAAACATATTAAATGTCGTTTGAAAGTCACTTTTCATAATTGTATCTGATTGTTCCCATGTGCATCAAAATCTACCTGTCAACCAGTGAATAAAAATAGACTGAGAAATAAGCAAGGCTACTTAAATAATGAAGTCAATTTGTCAAACAGTGACCCAATAAAACACAAAAGACACAAATGTGTAGTTTACAGGAGCACACTTTCTCACACTTTACAGTTTGTTTCTCTTTGTGAAGTTCCTGCTGCAACATTTATGCCAAATTACAATTGGCTACATGAGCTCATTGGAGAAACAAACATTGGATTACAATATTAAAAATGGCTTGGTAAGGAGGCATTTGATTCATAACACTCTGCAGAGAGCATCAGGGGGGCAGGAGATTAAAAAAAAAAAAAGGGGGGGGGGCATGCATAGAAAAACTGTATATCAAATATTATCTCTTTGTCTGAAGTATAGGCATTCATAAATTTTTAAATGGGCACAAGTTAGGCATTTGCTCCTTTTTGCATATGTAAAAAAGTCACTTAATGGGCAAGGGCAAAAGGGGCAAAAGGGGCAAAAGGGGCAAAAGGGGCAAAAGGGGCAAAAGGGGCAAAAGGGGCAAAAGGGGCAAAAGGGGCATTGCCACTCCTTCTGCATGTGCCAGATCACATTCCATCCATTATCCATCAAAAGTTACAGATTCAAATATTTAGCTTTTAATGTTGCCTTTAGATGGTCATGTTAAAGCATGACTGTTATCTTGAAATAAATTATGAGTTAATTTGTGGGGAAATGTGTAATTTAGTGTGCACTGTGTGTAACTTTTCTGGTGGAGGGTCTGCCACTGGTTTTTCTACATGAAGATGTGAATGCTTGGCCTGAAATGTTCCACAGTAAACTACACTAAACACATTTATGTCAATAAAGACAAGGTGACGCCACAAGGCCAACTTACAGGTCAGATGTCTCATTTATAAAGCATATGTACGTACAAAATGGGGTCCAAACATGACGTACGTGAAGTGGAATTTTGTGGTTGTGTTTGCAAACTTCAGAGTTTTCAGAGATGAGGCAGAAGGTGATCTGCGCACAGTGAGGAGAGAAGAAGCCAATTTGAGCACATTTGTGTTTGTGAGCAATGCATTTAGAGCCAGTTACTTTATATTTGCAAGAAATATAAAATAGCCTTTTACTCATTTAATCACAGCTGACTGTGTAGGTAATTACGAGATAATTTGTCTTCATGTTTTATCATTTCAAAACCATGCACGTGTGGTTTTATAGGAGAAGCTGGATATAAAGTTATAAAGGCAAGCATCTAGCCGTCAAAATGCTGCTGTCATAGGCACGGACCGGACCTTCCTCTGACCCCCACACACACATCATGAGTCGCCTTTGTGCACACAGCACATGCACTGTGATGCCGCAGCTGTCCCGTTCACACACACGTACAAACACACACACAGTCACGCTGCGAGTCCTTCGCCCGTACCCACGTCACACACACTGTGTCCTCCATTTTCACACACACAGTGTTTCGTCCTGACATGCTCAAACTTCCGAGTGCACGTACAACGCACACATCATGTGAAATAAAACTTTATTAAACTGTGTTTAGGCTTAGGTAAAAAAAAAGGCTAAAGGTCATTGCATTTGCACTCTACTTTTCGAATGTATAATGACTGGGCAAATTTTGTCCAAAAAATCAGTTTTCAATAAAGATCACGCACCTGTGTCTCTGCTGAGACTCTCTGCCCCTCCCTCTTGGTCCACGTGTGTCAATCAAATCCGCTCATTATCGGCTCATTTGGGTAAATCAAGTCATCAGTCACTTTACATTGTCCTTTTATATTGTAGAACAAGATTCAGGTGTAGTTATCTGGACTCTGTTTTAGTAGTCCAGATGACTTCAACTGAATCTTTTTCTACAATGGAACACTCCTGGACAAATGAGGGATTACACTGACATTGTCCTTATATGGTCAAATGGAGGGGCGGCGGAGGTGTGACGTGAGGCGGACTCATCTGCGCAGATTTCTGTTCCAGGTGTGATTTAAGAGGAAGAAATGACCTACTGGAGTTTGCGTACGGAGGGTTTTACTAATCTATATTTATTTCTCCATATGTGAAGTTTAAGTGAGACCCCAGATCTGTGGAGACCCTGTTCACGGTAAGAATGCATGATTTTCAAGATATTTTGAGCAATAAAACCAGGAATTTAATAAAAGCAAGATCAATGAGTTAAAGACCAAAGTGTGGAAGATTATAGGCAAAACAATAACATCTCCATGGAGACAAACAGGTGGCAGACACACCATACCACACTTCAAATGAGAATACAACAAGAGATAAGATATACACAAGATCCAAAAAACTATCCAAAAAGTCTCTAAAATAACCTAAATCTACACCCACAGGACTAAACATCCCTCAGAAATTAGTGCACTACCATTTGTACGTATAACACTAGTGCTATATGGATTTGACGGATGGCCAGATGGTGAGACGTGAAGCTACAGAGCATGCCTAGCCGACCTAACATCCCTGACACAGTGAAGTCACAGCTCACCTCTGCTGCATTCACAAATGATGACACACTTTTAAAAAGGAACGAAAACTAATATGGTGGCATAAACAAGGACACTGAACAAAAGCAAGGAAAGGGAAAAGCAAAAGATGTGGCTGAAGGTCAGATTGTTTTTACTTGTGAGACTAAGTGGCCATCACAGAAAGAGATTGGATTTGAGGAAAGTACAACCTTTTTCCTACCAATTACAAAAAGGACGACAGAGGAATTCACATTTGGTGAACCATGAAATTACAAGGTTAAAGTAGATTAAGGAGAAGCATTTTGATTGACTCAAATAGACTATTTAAAATGGCATAGCTGATGGAATGGAGAGTCAAAGTCTACAATATTAAAACATTGCAGTCCATTATTTGGGGGATTTTAAAACGCATAATAAAATAGATAATCAAAAACATTATAGTTCCATAATTAAGGTTTGGAATCAATACATTTCAAAGTTCAAATGGAAAGCTGACAGAAAACCAATTCAAAATTACATAATTGAATAGGGTAAATTAGTTTTAGGAAGGTGTGTTTAGCTGGCTCATATTCCATTTGTGTGCACGTGTGTGTGTGTGTGTGTGTGTGTGTGCCGTGTTTGTGTGTGTGTGAGAACATACAAGTTTAAAGGAATAATATGTTTTTTTCAGGTACTTTATGTTGAACTGTAACTTAAGTAGATCATGATGTGTTTTCATTTTTTCATTATAAAACTTACATATTGATCTCTAAAACAACTTGTCCATTGATTTCCTGTTCAAAACTGCAGAACAGATGAACCTCTTCACAGTGGCAACAAGCAGCGAAGGTTTTTTGTTTTGTTTTTTAAAGTGGCAAAGCATTTTTTTTTTTTTAGAAACATTATACATGGTCACATAATCGTGACTAAGTACAGGGATGTGGGCGGAGATGGGGGATATAAGTGAGACCAGGAGTTTGAGCAGGACAATACAGGATTACTCAAACATGCAGAAATCAATAAAAACAGAACTTAGAGTAATGAGGTGGAAACACCGTTGTAACACGGTTAAAAGCTCATCAATGTTGATTTTGCGTTATACGTCCTCTTTACAGAACAGAAAATGTTGTATGCAAAATGAAAATGAATGATGAATCAGATCATGTTCTGTAGTGCCCTCTTTCTTTTGCACTTAATTTATGCACACAGTTTCACAGACTGCTAAACACATAATAGTATATTTACATAAAGCATATATGGTTTGAAGTTGAAACAGACTGGAGTAGGCATCTACAGTGCTCCTTTCTACACCCACAAATTATTCAAATCGGGTGTTTCTGATGTTAGGATGTATGCTAATTCCTTGATTACAATTTCTTTGTGCAGATGCTGAAATGAACAACAGATTTCAAACCAGTGCATAAATCAGCGTGGAAAATTATGCATGGACACAAACAAAATGGGCTTGTTCATTTCTTATACAGAAAGCATTGCCTATTTTCACTTTAAAACCAGAATTAGAACATAAACCTGGACACGTCCGTGGGTCTTTTTGGCAATTTTAACACAGCATGTTCCTCACGTTAAAATGTAAATTCAGAGGCCTTCCTCAAAATCTCAGCAAGTCACATCTCTGTGTGTGAGATCTTTGTTAAAGCTAATTCACATGGCAAATTGTATAATATTTTGTACCACTCAACAATTCTAATAAATTGCCTCTCTCCTCTGTCATACTAAGCCTCCATCACGGCACCATAGTGTCACACACTGATGATCTCAATTCAAATATATTTTCTACATAAACTAATAGTTGTTTCTTTACCAAGATCATTCTAAACCTATTCAAAATGTTTTATTAGTTTTAGAATCAATTGGTAGCGTGAACATTCATCTCCTCAGCCATTGTTATCCCTCCTCACATGTTTTAACTTCATTCTGGTGGTAAGTTTTCCCACAATGTTGTTTTTTTTTTTAGACATTACTTACACAGTGGAGTCTAAGTACAGGGGAGGGGAGTCTTGTAAAGTCCTTTGAGGCGGATGTTGGTGTGATCAGGGGCTAAAAATATACAACAAAAGCACTGTAGTCGGGCCTCTTACAGCAGAACGGGCATGAGCTTATCGCTGTGACGATCAAAGTAGCGAAGGGTGAGTGCTCTGACAGATATGACTGAGCTCAGAGCTGAACCTCCTCCTGCAGCGATGGAACAGTGTGGAGCAAAAAGAGGAATCTAACATCATAGTTAATGTCCCAATCATGGCCATAGTTTCAGTGTGTAATGAAAACTGTAATGTCATCTGACAATGCTTAATGACAGAGAACCCCCCCCGAAGAGAACCAACAGGAATCTAATGAGAACGTGGTCAAGAATGTTTCCCAAGATGAAAATGGGTTAAGACCAGATGCTGTTTCTAGCATGTCCTTTATTTTCATCGGCCACTGGGCTCTGTGTTTGCGGAAGTGTCAGTAAACAGTCATGAGCATGGCCAAAATCCTCTAGATTACAAGTTTAAACGCTTGCTTCTGGGCTCTAATCATGTTTGTTTGCGGTGCACACTTGTAACAGCTCTACACTACGAGACGGTTTTCAGCTAGAGATGACTGGGACTGACTAGGGCACAACTGAAAATCAGGAAAATCGGGCTAAAAATGTCATCCTCAGGTCTAAATGTGAGAAACAGCTGTTTAATTGATAGCTTTTTGCCACCCAATACAGTGTTTGATGCTATTTATGAGAAATCCCACGAAATACAAAGCAATATTTATTATTTACACAGGAAACTTTTTGTTATCTAACTTTTTTTTTCTTTCTTTGTTATCTTGATATTTTCTGTCAGAATATATTGCACACGAAAATGTTATATATCGTGACAGGCCTTGATGTGCTTTTGTAATTACGCCGATTCATAAATTGTCATTACTGTACTATTTTTAAAGAAAAAAATAAGGATAAGCTATTAATGGCTTTTGACCTGCTTTGCACTCCGGTAACAACACCACAACAACACACCAGCAATTTTCACAAAAAAACAACACAAAAAAAACAAAAACAAACTTCCTTAACTGTTGTTGGCGCTAACCAAAGTCAGCAGGGAGGAAAACAACAAGAAAGAAAAGGGTGTGTATAGAATATAGCAAAAATCAACCAAAATGAATAGCACTGGCTACCGTTAAAACAGAGAAAAATACTGGATTTTGTGACCAGCTTTCGAAAATCCTCACATTAATTGAAATTAAAAAAAAGAAATAGATTCTGGAAGCATTTCAGAAAAGAAAATACAATACACTGAACACAACAGTAGAGTCACTTTTTTTTTAACAAGGTAACCACAAGACTTTGAAAAACTTAACTTCAGTTCGACAAAACTCTGCAGTCCAAAGGCAAAGGAGTTCAACGTTTCCAAGTGAATATTTCCTCCCACATATTTGATCTTTAAATCCATCACATTCTCTGACAAATTGCCAACACTCTCTCAACCGAAATATTGTTGATCAAAAATACATAAAGATGCACATGTTTTACTCATGTGGCCATTTTCACTTTCAAACTGGCTGCTGTACAGAAAACTCAAGTTTGCTCCTCCAACACAAAGGAGGTCAAACTAAACGCTTAATGTTTGCCTTTTCACTGCGTTTCTAATACCAAATATATGTTCTCAGCAGCTTCCAGACCCATGAAGAGAGGTGGCCTGGGACTAAAAAAACGAGCTCTGTAGAGTCAGGTATCTGGAGCCCACGAAGAATATCCCAAAGAAAAATGAACGGAGCCTGCACTGCGCTGTTGGTGATGTCACAGCACTAAAATACAGAATACAAAAAGAGCTGACTTCATGTTGTGCCAGAGCAGCACTTCTCCAGATCCCTGAGTCAACCGTCTTTAAAATGAGACCCACAACTCCACACAACGCACACACGCAGTATAATAACTATAACTACAGTCAACACAGTGTCAGTCCAAAGAGGATTAAGCAGAAGGCACATTTCAGGCTGGATGATCAGAGCACTGCCTCTTCCTCACTGTGAATGTTATTAGTGAAACAGCCGAATAACCCTCCATGAGAAATTACTGGTGTATGGCGCCGTTGTCTACTTTGGAAATATTAGTTTTATTCGCTTAAACAGGACATCAAATATGTTCTTTTTGTTGCATGGTCATTTCACAATATACTGTATCTACATTACACTTACATTAATGCATTGGATTTACACAGCATATTTTAGTCGCTGAAATGCTTTGAAATGAATCATAACTATAAAATTAAAAAAACTTGTCGACAAGGTTGATGGTGCATTCAGACCGCGGCATTCAAATTTGCAAAAAATCCACCATGAAGAGGCGGTAATAATGTGGTTTGCAAAATATTAAATTATGATCTATGTATGAGTTAGTTTTGTACTAAATACCCTCAAAAAGCATAAGGAGCAACTGAAGGGCTGCACGAGTACGTGTTATACAGTAGGAAGAAACCCCTTTTGTTTCTGTTAAAAAAACATGCATTCATTGTTTGAACTGCATTAACCTGTGCAGCAGCTGTCAAACTTTCTTTTGCACTACTTTGCAAAATTACTTAGAGATAACACCAATATGCCCTTTCGTGTGGGCTCACCTTTATGCTTTTAAAACTACATTTGCATTTATCTTGCTTAGAGAATAACTCCTTTCTATCCTGTCTGCAGCCTAAAGCCTCCTCCAGAGAAAAGCTGTAGGCACCGCTAAAGGCAGTAATATGTGGAATAGTTGACATGTGCTTCTTGTGTTGTGTTTTCTTTATCAGGGGAGTTTTGCTGCAGAAAAGGTTTTTAAAAAAAATACAAACTGAAAGAAAATTTGTACATTTCAGTTGCTGTCAAGTGGTTTGTTTGGAATCACATTACTACGTCATACACGAACAAACCGCACTCAAAAACTCTTTCTCAAGGTCTACCCAGAGTGCAATTTGCTGGGGGGGATTTGCCTAAATTGTTACACAGTGCATCTTTAAATTATATCCAAATCAACTTATTTATGGATGAGATATGTAAGAAAAGCCATGTATTAAACCGGGGGTCCGCTGCACAATTTGGTAAATCCGTGACGGAAGATTTATGATCGTGGGAAAAATCTTGAGTCATAGCTCAAAGTCGTGGGTCGTAGGTCTCAGAGTGAGACGGGGACAAAGACTAAACTTAGAACCCTTGTATGACCAAAGACAAGCTACGATTGATTTCAAACCTGAGTCCTCCTCTCGCCGCCATCAATCTTTGTCAAACATGTAAACCCAGACGCTCCTCAAAGTGCAGCGGATGAGCTGTGCCCCGAACAGTACCTTATGGTATCATTTCTCTTTCATTTATTAATGTTTACAAATGCAAAAACGCCGCAAGCATGGCATAGAAGTTTGTCGCGCTAGCCTCTGCTAACAGGTAAAGTGCTGACTTTATCACTCGGAGCCTAAGCAAACATTAGCTTTTTGCACCAAATGTTCAACTTTCTGCCAAAAATAATCCAAGAATGCTTTTTTATTGCTTTCAGTTTGGCGTAGATTGGGTTTGATATGAATATTAAATGGAACAGTAATGTACACCAATGTATTGTAGATGTGCAAATGATCTGCATATTAAACAACATTTGGAATAGAAAATCAGCATGCTGTACAATCAAATGATGCAAAGAGTACAGTGTTTTCTCATTTCTCATGCCCAGAGAGCAGAGCAAGTCTATAGTAAGAGTCCTATAGTCAAGTGGGTGAGAAATGTAAATTATTCCTGTTTAAGCATGCACAGAGTGTCCGCACTTGCATTATTCATAGCACTAGACTGACACATGTTCTTATTAAACAGTGAAGATCGAACTTAGATACTGGAGCAGATGGAAAGATCTTAATCAGTTAGTTTTAATGTTTGCTCAGTGAAGATGAATTTAAATCAGTGCTGGTTTTCAAGCTGTATAATTTACACACATATTATACACTTCAAATGAATACACAGCATAACAGAATGTAAACCTAAACATGTTGGTACTTTTTGAATGTTTGTAAACTGTTGGAAGGTTGAGACGCATACTGTAAGTTCACGCACGTTTACTGACTCCACTACTCCATGGATATGTGTAGCTCCCTGTCTAAACTTCTCAAGTGCCGATCAATCAAATAATGCATGGACCATTTGTATCAACAAACATGGGCTTGTAAAAAGGACAAAAAAAATAATACAAGAAAAAGAAACATTGTGAACTTCTGCAGAATCAATAAGCAAAACACAAAACAATGTCAAGCTTAGAAGAAGTATGATTTTGTGCTAAATGATAGATGTGTCACTGAAACAAGTGAACCTGATTAGGAATTGCAGACTGGATGGCAGGCTGCCTCTCTAAAATGTAGATCTGAATCTGATCTTTTTTGCCGCTCAGCCACATCTGGTTTAAACCAGTAGGAAGTAGGAAGATGAGGCAGCTGCACTAATTCACTCTCCATTCACCTTGTCAAGATTTAATGCATCCCTCTCGTGTGGCTTGTAAACTTGATTGCCACTGTAATGCAGTTTATGAGCTCTTTAAATGAGATTTTAACATCAATTTGTCTCCCAAAACAGGTTTACCAGAATTGGCAGAGGTGATATCTTGATCATAAAATATTGAGATATAAGGAATTGCCAAATACTTTTATACTGACATGATAAATGCGTTTCAAGAATATAATGAAGAAATATGAGTGCAGTAATATGTTGAGGTTTTCGAAAACAGGATCCTGTATTCTAGACTGACACAGGGTTATGTACAAAACCGTCTGATTCGTAGCAGTTTCTCTAAACAATAGACCATGGCATGAAGTTTAGTCTTTTAAATATAGACCACATGTTTACTTTTACAAATCAGCCTTCTTACATGTCAAGGCACAGTGAAGTTTAGCAGAGAGTAGCTCCACTTATAATAGTAATACACACAATCATACAAAATAAATGAAATCATGCTTTCAGTGATCCTTTGTGTACTGTAAATTATAGCAATGTGATAAAGGGGTTCTGAGAGCTAGAATTGTGTTAAAAATATACTTACTCCATTTACGGTTTGAAAATCAGGCACCCAAACTTTCATGTCTCACTTTTAACATGGTACTTTTGTCACTTAATTGAAGTGACAAAAGTGATATATCAGTCTGAATCCTGCAGAGCCTTTCTACACTTCTGAACACATTTGAAAAACCCATTCAGGATTCATTCTTTTTATATAAGCCTTGGAGAAAAGTGGAATCTACAAATGTATTACAATAAAGGCAAGTCCTCTTTTCACAAAAATAAAATAAGCTCCAATATCAGTTTCCGTCACATACTTGGACACAGGGACCACATGCTGCAGATGTAGGACACATCCTTCTTTAGTAAAAATGAAGTCTGGTTCACCTCAAAATCTCACACAAACCATGTGTCTGTCCGCACAAGAGGAAAACACAGAAATAAGATGCAACTGGGAAACGCAAAGTATCCAAAGCCACAATAAGAAATGAGATCAGACTATTCACAATTAGGCATAGCAATACAATCGCTAATTTGAAAACCGACAAAAATGTTCAAACATACAATAGGGCAGAATAATCCTTCGTCTACTCCTGGCTGAAGATCGTGTAATTGCAATAACTGTGTTGTAACTGAGCCAGGTAAAGACATGACCTCATATCATTTAACATGAGTGTATTTATTTATGTATTAATTGTTTTATTCAGGATTGCCACGCCTTGTTAAGGAGCTTTAGTAAGATTTCCCATTGTCCAAAGTGAGACAGCCATGAGCAGCTAGAACACCCCATAAGTGAAAGATGATTGACACTTTGGGGAGTGAGGTACAGACACATGGCAGTTCTGTTGTGAGATCCACAGTCCACTGAGCTCTCCCTACTCTGCTGCTGCTGCTGCTGCTGCTGCTGCTGCTGCTGCTGCTGCCTCTAATGAATGAAATACAGCCAGAGTAACACCAACATGAGGTCATTTACCAGGAAGTGACTCAGTTCATTATAGAACACAGTAACACAAACAACATCCATGAGATGTAAAGCATCATGTTAGTAAATAGTACATTTGACCGCAATTGACTTTGCCATTCATGACCCATTAGAAAAACAAGGATGAACCGCAGCCATTAGTGTGAGCAATTCTCTGCAAAGTGCACTGATTGACCTCTGTCACGATGAACTTGTTGTCTTGTTTTAAAATCGAGACGGATCTTCTTATGTCTGTTGCAGTGGCAATTCCCCAATTCCTTTTTAAATGTTTACCATCGCCACGAATGTAGAGATTATACCTTTTTTTTTTCTTTTCTTTTCTTTAAAAGCCTGCTAAAGTGTTTGACTATGTTGCTCACAACTTTGCCTTTTTCAGTGCAATGTCCGATGCGCTGTCCCCTTTCTCCATGTGTTTGTGAGAGACACTCTGCCAATCAGAGCAGGGAGAAAACAAGGTGCTGATTAGATAAATGTGATCAAGAAAATTAAAATTAAAAAGTTCCGGCCAGACATCATGTGACTTGAGTGATGGAGACGCTCCACAGACAGGTTCTGATTGGAAGCTCTCAACAACATTTTTGACTGATTCCATCTTTGCACGTTGAAGATGTCTCACGCAGTTTCACCTGTTTTGATTGCTAATGCTGCTAACATGTTAGCGGTAGTGAGTGGGACACACCCACTCACTATCAAAACGTAAATATCGTTTGTCGTCTCACATTTAGCGATCCGTTTTTAAATAAATAAACGAGGTTCTAATGGACCAATGTGTGTTTTTATGTGCACAGTTAATGGTTGCATAATGTATGCATAATAACACCTTGTCCAGTCGTGATGACATTGCCTACTCAAATACAGCAGCCCGGTAATAACAGAGAGGTAAACTGTTTAGAAAGGTAAAAGACTGACCTGCAACAAAGCACAACAAATATCCACATCAACAGCAGACACTACAAAACCACACACTCAGAGACTGTCTGAAGTGTAGCCTTCAGACAAGAAAAGTCTACATGATGTTTAGAAATAGGCATCAGACCTGCTGTACCACAAAATAAGGGGGACATAATTTCAGAGCCTGGTGTGGAAGGAAGATTTCTGTTCCTAAAGGCATCACCAGGAGCTAAGGAACTACTCTAAAGCTGCAAGTGCGGGGGGGGGGGACGCTATTGTTTTTTGTTTTGTTTGTTTGTTCTGAAACTAAAACCTGATGTACATGCTCTAAGGTCTGGCCACAGGCTACAGTACATCATTGATGATCAGACAGTAGGAGATGTTGGAGAGGGCCTCTATATGCAGGTAGGTTACTATAGCTTTGTAATAAACAGTGCAAATATGAAAAACAGTTACAAGTTAATGTAGGCCCAAAAAATAAATGAAAAGCAATGATAAAAATGTATGAAATGCTAATGTGAATGAATGAGCAAATGCTGACCAACTGCAGTTCAATATAGATTGGTCGGCCCACAGAGATACTTACAGTCTGTCTGTCGGAAATACTGGGTAGATCATAGTTTAATGATTTTCCATTCTAAATCATTTTATCCTAACAGCCTGATGCATTATTGACTTCACTTGAGTGCACAAAATCTCCCACTGAGAATAATAGCACATCGTATTTCTAAAGTGACAAAGGCAGCGATAGGAATCTAATTTCTTCCAAATGTGTGTGCAAAAATCAGTATCTAAAATAAACACAACAGGAGCAATGAAAATAAGAATAATTTTGTGCTAAAAGCCTAAATTGATTCTCTACTGGGGTCGTTTTCAGAAAATAACTCTGAATCAGCAGAGTCTCAAGTGTCTCCCGCTCCTGCTGAACCTGCACACGTTTTCACATTCCAGTCATATTCCATAGAGGAAATAACATGAATAAAACAAAAAGGTCAGTTTAAAAGGAAACTTCACAAGAGGTCAGGCTTCTGCAGTAATATACTAAGAATATACTCAAAAATTAAAAGCACAAAAATGTGCATACATAACACTCTAAAACACTCACACAATGATAGTCTTACTACAATTGTGACTATGGGTACACCAGGACAACAAGACCAAACCCCGTCGACAGAGTGTGAATACAGCATCATTATTTAAGTAGGCCAATAATTTACATTTAGTTATTTGCTAAAAAAAAAGGTTGTTAACTGGTACTAATAACACCAAACTTGAAAATCTTATACCCGAATGACTTACAATATGCATAAAAGAAAGTGGGTCCTCCAGTGTAGTCCAGGCCTGACAACATGAATCTGAGCTGAGGAGACACAGCCGCAAGAGCCACAAATGACTGCAAATACACAGCATTAGTATATGGCACACACACACACGTACATACACACACACACACACACACACAGCCTGTTACTGCGAAAGCCCCTAGACCAGAACCATCCATTTCTCCTCAAGCACTTTCCTCTGACCGTACAGGAGCTGTCTGTGCTGACGTGTGTGTGTGATGGATAGGACTGGACTCTATATGTAGCAGACAGGGCTGCACCTGATCCAGACCTTAACGCAAGAAGGAGTCTCCTATAAAATGTTTGTATAAAACTATGTCAATAAAATGAGATTCTTTGAAAAAGTAAACAAGATAAAACTTATTATGGTACAAATAATTGAGCCATTTTTAAATGATCCATTTGGATTCTTTTCAGGATTATAACCATGATACTCATTTGCAACAATGCGCTGCAATAATCAGTGGTAATGAATTACTGGACTTGTGTGATGGACCATAACATTAATTTGTTACTTTTTGGTCCTGTTACCCCAAGAAACAAAGTGTATAACATGTATATCTACTCGCTCTGCAATAAAAAAATAAAAAGAATAAAAAGTTGGGCAATAGCTGCATTCCTGTGAAAAGCATTCCCTTAGACTCCGTTTAAACTAGTTTGCTGTGTTGCGTTCACCCGACAGACCTTATGGCACAGGTGAGCAGAAGAATATTTACATCTGCACCTGTTCTGTAACCCTCGTTTGTATTTTTAGCTGCGTGGTTGTAGACGAATGCTGTTTTCTGTGTTATACCAGGGCAGCTGGAGAAAAAGAAAAGGTGAGATCTGACTCAATATAATATTTTCAGCCAGTTGAATTGGAGCATGTCAAGAGTCAGTGGAGTGTGATACAGAGAAGACAGGTCAAGTCTTGTTTCATGTTCAAACTGCAGGAGCCATCAATCATATGGACAAATGTAAATGGGCTCTCCAAACACACTGCCTGTCATACATTATTCATGACACATGTATGTTATTAGAACAATGTGCATCCGGCCTTCCTGATGTACAGGTCAGAGATCATATTCAACTGTATCATTTAAAACAGAAGACAAAGAGCTTCGCGTCACAAATCCACTCTTGACACGTACAGAGTTCAAAGACCGAATGTATTATATTAAATCTGAACATAGTATTTAGCTTCAGGGAAAATAGTGGAGTATCACACATATCTGATTATTTTGTATATTTGTGATGCCAGAACATTTCCAAATCCTGGCATGCACCATTATGCACCATTAAGTTGTTCTACCCTGTAGCAGTAGCACTATCTGTTAGTACTTTTGGCCGCCTTTAGAGCTCAGAGATTGGCGGTCAAAGGGAAACTGAAAACTCTTTATTTTTCTTTGTATTTTTTTTCTTTTTGGGGGGTTCGTAGGCTTTATTCGACGCGATAGTGCAACGTGAAATGGGAATGAGACTGGGGAATGACATACAGCAAATTGTCAAAGCCGGATTTGAACTCATAACCCTTTTTTAATTGATTAATCCTTGACCTGGATGGAATTACTCTACGTTTAACCGCTCTAAAAACAATGTGAGCAACAAAAACTCAGAAGGCAAAACTGTAAATCACCTTGGTCTCTTAACAGTGACCTTCACAAGTTAACGTCTCCTGTGAGCATTCTCTGTGACTCTAATGAGAGCTCCAGCTCCAGTTTGTCTCACTGTTGGTTTCTGCCCTGAACACAAAGCTCTGTCTATTTCTAGTCACTCCATCCCAGTGGTTTCTTCACACACAGCCCCAGCTGATCAACTAGGCCTCACAGACTCTGATTTATGACTGTTTTGTTCTTATTAAACTTGAACTCTCTCTGTTGGAGCAGCATAAAGCACCCACACGGGACTTACCGGGGAATCACTACTTTGGGCCATATTTCCTATTAGCTGCATTTTGATAAATAGTTTGTGATCTTTGTGTCTTATTTATTACAGAATACATATTTGGGACTTACAGTGGCTAACTATAATCAGAGCGGTCAAGAACACCACAATGCTGATGCTCAGGGAGATTTATATTAACAATAAACAAGATGTTGATTTGAGAACTAAAGAAAGCCTGAAACACTGAAGGCATGCAGCAGTCATTTGAATATATGTCAATGTCACTGAGAGGAGACACATGATGATGGTTTATAAAATGTTTTTAAAAAGTGTCTGGGACTGCTAACAATCTTTTTAAATGAAGAGATCATATTTTTTTCAGACCAGTATGCTTTTTCCCATCCCCCATACTTGACAGTTCAACTCTTGTTTTGTCAGGTATAAAACACAAACGCCGGTCTGAAATAAGCTCTCCAAATTGTAATATTATTTTTACTCCTTAATCCTATTTAATGTACTGTTAATTTCCTAGGTGTTACTGAGCTTGATTTTTGACTGCATATTTTATTATCTGCTTTTTTTTCTACTCCGTTACAACACTGACATTTTCCCCATTGTGAGACGAATAAATAATCTTGTATCTCACCCTGCGGTTGCCCACTTCTACAGACAGTTTGGCCCTGCGGCACTAGTTGATTTTCCACTGGGGGACAATTAAGTTTACCTTAACCATAAAAAGTCAAGCAGCAATTAGTGCAGTGAAAGTGTGAGCTCATTAAAGCAGATGTGATTGGATTAAACAGACAGAGCAGTGGCATCAGTCTTCTCCTGCTGTCTGCCTGTCTCTGCATCCTTCACTGCCAACCACACAAACCACTCATTAGAACTACACTGCCTCATTTGTACTCATTAATTGGATGGAATTGCAAGAAAGCGTCACACATGTTCCTGTGATCAGGCAGTAAAGCTGGGCAACACTATACATCCAAACTGCTTGATTCTGATTATGTCCTACAACTCCAAATATGCTAAAATGTTTGATTTTCAAGTATCACACAAAAAGTCAATGAAAAACACAAAAAGGCCAACTTTGTACCCTTGAATGAAAGGACATTTATTTTTTTATTAATGAAAATGCCATTGTTATTCTAATAATAATAATAATACCATTGATTTGTATCAATAGTTCTACATTTAGCATAGACTAGACAAAACATAATTATACACATAACATAACATCATTATATTTAAGATTTTACCATTTTAATTTGCCTATTTTTCAGTCCCAGTTTGACAATTTTGCCTCCATTGTTGTTTCATTCATCCTCAACCCTCACCTCATTTTGCAGCATGATAATGTTACAAGGATTTCTACACAATTCCTGGAAGCTGAAAACATCCCAGTTCTTGCGTAGCCAGCACACTCACCGGACATGTCACCCATTGAGCATGTTTGGGATGCTCTGGATCAGCACATACAACGGTGCGTTTCAGTTCCTGACAATCCATGCGTTTATATTGTTCGGTGTGTACTGGTAATAATTTTTTTATCTTTCCTTTTTTCTTCAGTAAATGCAGCTTGACTGATGTTAAATATTCACCACATGGAATATGTCACCAAACAAACGAATAATTAGAAACCTGTCATATGACCTTTACATTTATTTCAATGATGTAAGAATCCTCATACAAGAGCCGGAAGTTTAGCTGAGCATTGAGAGTCATCTCCTACTTTTGCTAGACAACACTGATAGGACAACATAAGATAAGTGATAAGAGATTGTGAAATATGCTACAAAATGTCAAGTAATCCATTTGTAGATATGAGTGGGTGTATGTGTTCACCTAATGAGCAGAATCTGGGAGAGTTTAGGCTGCCATTTGTCTCCCCTTAGGCTGAAAACCTGTCAAACACATTTCCATTACAAGAAAACGCTGCATACTTCAGCTAAAAAATGTTTTTTTTTTTAAAGTCCAATTTTCTGTCAATGAAGGCAAACTTAATAGTAGATCCACATTTTTATTCCAGCACAGCAACAGAATGTATTGAAGCAGACTGGTGCGTGGGCAGATACATTAGTTCCTGAAGCCAGTTTCAACATTGTTTAAAATAAAATTGATTTGTTCAAAATATGGAGAAGAAACAAATCAACGATTATGTAGCAATCCCAAACATGTACCCACAATGATTCACCTGAGGACTGTTGTATTGTAAGCAGCAAAATAGTATCAATATTTGTAAGCAGAGGCAAAAAATGTCTAACAACAACTTGGCCATATATTACGTGCACTGATTATGATGGAGAATGATGGAGGAGGGAATCAATACTAATACCAACACACATTTCTATGAGTTATTGCCAAAATGGGTCAATAATGCAACAAAATCATTTTTGTTCTTGTAGGAGGTCAAAACAACCCATGTGTGAAAAAAGTCAAATGAGAAAAAAAAAAAGTATATTGCAACTTTCAGTCTCGTCATAATACATCATGACTTCATGGGCATTAATGAGCAAACAAACGTACGGTAGGCTGCTGGGAGTTTCATCATTTTCAAGCGATTTGCAAATTACAACCTTGGTCAGGGGAGTCTAAATGTAGGGCAATATTCTTCCTCATTTTTGGTCTGAACTGGTTTTACACTGTATTTTAAGAATAAGACTCATTTTATAATTATGTCTTCCTAAGAACTTGTCCAAAAAGAACTGCAGTATGCCGCATTCATTAAAGATTTTAATAATACTGTAGATTATGTTGTCTAATAAAAAGTTGGCAACTCAAATGAGAATCTTTACAAATATACTATACTGTATATAATCTTATAATGCATTAGTTGTTCTTCAGAATAACACATTCCAATGCTGTGTACGCACTGTTTTTCAATCCTAATAAATGAAATCAATTTAAATGCAACATGACAGAAGAATATTTATTTTTTTATTTATTTTTTATTTTGTCTCATTAAAAACTAATAAAATGCCTTTCACAATAAACTTCCAAAACCAGACAGACTTCTAATCAATGTAATTTAAGACAAAGTAAAATCTCTCTGAACTCTGCTCCAACTGTTCATTTAAAAAGACCCACGCTGATCACTGATGATTAACAATAACTGAATCTCAATCTCGTTTAACATATAAATGCATAGCTCATCATGATGTGCATTTTGGTCAAATGCACATGTTAAAGAAACGTTAACCTCGACAGAAATAATGACTCCAAAACCCATCATCTGAAGGGCTGTAATCGTCTTGGTCAACTAAAGACCTGCCCAGAGCAGCAACTAAAAGGGGACATGGTTTTGTGCGGGCAAAAGCTCTCGAAATGATTAGGATCTCGCACAAAAACAGCTATGTACACAGAAGTACGAGTAAACAGCATTTTCATAAGTGACAAGGCAAATTAGTTAATTCCCAAAACTCCAGTTATCTCACTCCATGCTTTCTTCTTTCTGCTGTTGTTCATAAATCCTTATATTCTTAGTAAAAATGTGTGTCCATTAATACAAAAATTGGTTGACAAAGATGCCATATAATTATTAATCGACTAAAGGACTACAGCCCTAATAAATTGTAAAGTGAAAATTAAAATTTTTTCTGAGTATGGTTATGGAGAGGTTCAATAGGATACAGTTTACTTTTTTTTTTTTCTTTTCTTCAACTGTCTTTGTAAGAGGCTTAAGTCACATTTCAACCGCTCAGGTTATCCAGTGGGTGATGACTCAGGTGCGGACAAGCTTTCGTCAAATATAAGCTACCAAATAAATCCTTTTTATGTCCCTTCTGTACTCAACTGTCTTCTCCTATTCACGGATTAAGCTTGATATTGTAGGACCCTTGGACAACAGTTGGCAAAGGAAATTTAAGACTCTGGAGTTCAAGTTAATAAGCACAGGGTGAGACACATTGCTTGAATATTGTGAGTTGACTGTGAGCTGATTGTGGTTTTTAATATTCATTTTAGTGCAAAGGTCGAGAAAATGAGAAACGAGCAACGTTCAAACACACAAACCCCATTCGTTTTTCCTTAATTTGACGGAGCTGTGTTTCTTTTGTGAATTACCATATAAATAACTGCCAATGTTTATCAGACTTAATTTGAGAGTCACAACAAAGTGAGACAGAGGTGACGATGAAAGGAAAACAAATATGCAACCATCTAAAAGCAAACCATTTTCTGGTTGCAAAATGTTTGGGTCACTCTATAATTTACAACACAGCAACAAAGGGTTAATAGGCTATAACTGGGACAATGAAGGATAAATGCATTTCACTTTGCATATCATTAACAAGAAAATAGTAACGTTTCCTGGTTATTTTCAATCTTCATACTGGCTCATGTCAGGACTATACTATTGAAATCCTATTACCATACTATCTATGCTTTGCCTAGAATGTTCCATAGTACGGTGAAGGGGACATATTATGCTAAATCAACTTTAAAGAGCTTTTAACCTTGTAACAACAGTGTTTCCCCATCATTATTTCAATTGTTTTATATTTGAATAATTCATGCACGTTTCAGTAATGCTGTGTTGAGGCTCGAGCAATCAGAAAATTCCCGTTTCACCTACTCCATATGCCCGCCAACATCGCTGTACTTACTTGCAATTATTTGATTCAAGAGATACATGTAGGGCTTTTAAATGTCGTGTACCGCTTTTCTTTTCTTTTCTTAACAGAACATGACACAGAGAGGGAACAAAACGTATAACAATAGCACAAGAAATCCAAAGAAAAATAAAGAGAACGTAATAAATTAAATGTCTGTTAATTAAAAGATAGCTTTTCAAATTGAGTCTGAAGGTCATTTTTTCAATTTTATGATTGTCTGTTATAATCTATGTCCAGTTTTTTTATTGCTGGTTCAGTTTATGAACGTAAAAGTCAATCCGCTGCTTGTTACAGTGAAAAGGCTTATCAATTCTGCAGTTTTGAACAGAACGTTGGTTTATATTACCAAGCTGCTTCAGATAAATATCAATATTTACAATGAACAAAATGTATAGTGATTATAAACGTATGCTATTTCAATACTACATTAAGTACCTTTAAAAAACAAAACAAAAAAAAGTCCCCTTTAACTGTATCTATTTAGCATTTATTCATGTATATAAAAACACCTTGAAAAACATGTATTCTTTCTGTGATTTTCCACTTTAACGCTGGTGTTCTGGTGGTGTCACATGGTTGTCTCCATGGAGATAGATAGGTTTGATGCCATACCGTGTAACATTCCAGGCTAAGCTACAACATATCCATGGCGACAAGCAGGTGGCGTATCCTCCGCTCATGTACATATGGGCATATATAGCCTCTTTAAGTAAAATGTTACCGATATTTAATGTGACAATGCTGCAAATGCAATCACATGCCACCGTGCTTTCACCACACTGAGACTAACTACATCACATTACGGCTGGCAAATGAAATAATGTCATACAACTTCTCAGGTAATTAGCTTCTCCATAAACATTGCTCCACCACCATAGTAGAAAACTGACAGTAATTGCTTCATGTAGGCAGGGAAAACAATCTTGTCTAAACCAGGAGTGGTTTTACACTGCTTCCACAATAGCACCTTTCAAAAACCATAATTACAGGCTCATTAGGCCTTGTATTATGTAAATATGACAGAATGCGCTATCCCTTTAAAACTTAACAAAGTGGCATCAATCATTTGGAATATGCAATAAACTTGTGCCATTAGGAAACTGAGTCATGGCATATTATTTGGAGTTACAGAAAATGCTTATGATAATTTAACAATCTTCTCCATTTGTCAATATATAACTAAAACAGCAAGTGAAATAGACTTCCTAAACTGCTAACAGGGATATAAAAACAATACGGACGATAGCATACTTTTCACACTTACAGAACAGCAGCACAGTCAGTCCATTTCCATTTTGAGCACTTAAGGAAATTGACATCTTACCTGTAAAAAAAATTAAAATAGAAAAAAATAAGGAAGTTGTCAATTTCTAAGACAAAAAGGTTTAAATTGCACATTTCATTCAGCTTCATAATAGTAGAAATGCAAAGTGACAAGCGCTAAGTTGTAAAACAAACGGCAGCATTATGTGAACCTCCATTGTAATGTGTGCAGAGAGTCAACTAAGTGTGACTGGCCGAGCAGGAGGCCCAGAGGAGCTAAACTGGGAGTGGCAGTGGGGAAGTGGAGAGGTGGGCAACTTCAGAGAAAAGATGGAGAGGGATATTGAAGAAGACACAGGACTAATGGCTTCAGCATCCACTAGACTCCTGCAGATATTCACACTGATCATTGTGCATCACTGTCATTGTAGCGGAGCAATGAAACGTGATGTCCACCACGGTGACTTTAAGACATTAGCATGAAGAAAAAAAGAATAACGCTCAACAGCCAAGAACCTCCATATACTAGCACTTAACCTTGACAGTAATGCAAGTTAAACACTGTTGGACCTTATGTTATGACAGAGAAATGGCAAAACACGACACAGACCTTAAACTTGCATGCAAAACAGTATATCAACAGGTGCCTTAAAAGGACAAATTTGCATATTTTCAAATGTCAAAGACGTTGTGTGGGTTGCGTAGTGGTTGTTCACAGTGTGGGGCGCTCGAGCTACAGTGAAAATGAGATGTGGCTATGGCAAAGTCCATTAAGAAAAGAGAATGATTTGTTTCTGCTTCAGCACTTGTATATTACAGATAAGAGACTGAACAGCTGCACAGTTGCTCTACAAACAAGAGTCCCACAGCATCCAAGCGTTCATCCCAATGGAACATAAACAGATCAAGTCAAGATAAATGCTCATTAATTGTTTAGTGTATTTGGGGAACACTGTAGTGTGATAAACAAAGTCAAATTTATAAAGAGAGTTGTTCATTTCAAGCGACAATATTCAAGAGTCGAGACTGATGTGTTTGGAGAAACTTGTGGACAGCAATCGCAAATAGTAGTGTCACAAAACTGAAATGGCAAACTCTTTGTAAACTTTGAAACTAAGGAATTAACTCAATGCTTGATACCAATTGTGATACTCAATCATTTTTGGTTTTTTTTTAGGGCAAGATTTTAGACGGAAATGTTCAATACAAAGTAATTGTATTGGACTACTCAAGATAATGCTAAAACTTTTCAGGAAAGACACATTTTTTTCCTATTTATGTGTTGGTTTTTTAGAATAGATACTTGCTGAAATTAGTAGTATTTATTAGTATCAGATTTTCCAAACTTTTGACAACCCTAATTGAAAATGACAGACATATTGTGAATAAATTGTGAAGTGCCATTGCCCATGTTACATTTGAGACCGAACAATTCCATGATATAACATAACAGGAAACACTCTAACACTAATTGATCATAATCATTCACAATCCATCGTGAAATTGGGTGGCCAGCCTTTTGAGCTTTTGGATTACAAGACTTATCTGATTACCCACAATTCCCTGGTTTCATCAACAAAGCAATTATCGCTCATTTTCAGTGATCTGTAACAGCTACAGAGCATCTGATCTGAAGCTTTGAGAACCAACAATGTGGACACTTTTGTAAACACTTTTGTAAACATCTTTAGCAGTGACAAATCTGCTAAATTTTATAAAGGCGTATGTGTAGGTTGGATTTAACACACTGGACTTACAAGTTCAAATTTAACATGGCACATATTTCTGAGGGAAGTTCATAACATTGACCAGATTGGTGCACTGGAGTATAATTCAAACGCAAAGGTGCCAAAAGTAGGATCACTACTCAAGTAGTACCAAAAAAATGACAGGGAAAGTCAAAGTACAGCTGAAACTCCTTTACTTGAGTAAAAGTACCAAAGTACACCATTGTAAATGTACAATGTACAGTAAAAAAGTAAAAACATACAGTTGATGGAATGGTGTTAAAATGTAATCAATTGAATAATGAGTTTTTAATGAATGCATTACAATTAATTAGAGGGGTAAAATGTATATGTTAGCGATAAGACATGTTTTGATTTTTTTTACCTACATTTTAGCTGATTAAGTTTCAATAAAAAGAAAACCCAACAACGGCACTCTTTCCCAAAGCTTTTATTCACCTGAGGAGCTAAAGCCTGATCTATTCATTCTTCTGTCTATTTTAATGAACACACACGTGCTCGGCAACACCGAGACAGACTGACATATGATTCAGTCAGTTTGTTTAAGCATCTACCTGTACCGTCGCCATGTGAACACACTCCTCGCTCTCAGTGCCTTCGCTCACCCCTGCAGCTCTCTTCTCTCTCCGCGCGTGTGAGTCCTTGAGCCCAGAAATCTTCAAACTCACTGGTCCCACGCAGATGAGTTTGAGGCCCTACGGACCTGAGAGGACCTTTCTTTGTTTTTGGTTACCGAATACGTAGACTCTCAGTAGGATTCATGTTGTTAATCTGTTGGATTATGTTTTTTTTCCCCCCGGTGAACTGAATTTTGCATTTTGCGAAAAAAAAATAAAAAATATTTGTACTGAACCGAACTTTCAAATTTGCAAAAAGCCAAAATGTTTTGAACTGAACTTTCAAATGAATTTGACCTAAACCTCAAGTCAAAAGGGTTTTTTGAACCAATAATTTTTTGGTTTGGCCTTTCTATTAATTTATTCAAATAAATATTATTTATCTACTGGTTAAATTTGGTGCCTTATTTGATATATTTATTTAATACAATTATCATTTAAACTTCTGTGCCTGTTGCCTTTCACTCACCACAAGTCCCTATAACAAACCTGGTCATACGCAACTCATTGTAATAATTCAGTCCCAACTCTAAAGCCAAGTTCACACTGCTTCGGCAAAGCGTCCAGTTTGCATTCAAAGTGTATGTCGAGACGCAAACTGCGAATCCAGCGTTTTTGCGGCCCAAATCCTGCGTTTTGAACGTCGAATGCGGCACGACAGGGGCGTTTGAGCACCGAGCGCTCTGACGCAGAAAAGTTGGACAAAGCTGAACTTTTTTGCGGCAGACGCGGCGCAGCAACCAATCAGAGATTATGCTCCAGTGACCCGGAAGACAGTGACGTACCTACGCACTACCTGGAAGAAGGACCAAAGCAAACCCCGGACCGATAAAAAAAAAAATCAGCCAGACTGCAAATAATGATATTCACTAAAGTCTGCTCACCTCTGAAGTATCTGACCCAGACAAGCCGCCGAGCCGATCGCCTCTGTTTTTGGATTTGTAAAGTAAATACACCAAAGCCATTCTCTTAACCTGAACTACCATAGGGCACAACTCCCCCACTGCGCATGTGCGCTAGACGCCTTTGCCGTGCGTCCGCTGCGGAGAGTTTATTTTTAGACCGCTCGATCGAGGCGTCCAGGTGGCGTGGCCAGGGCGTCTGCCTTCAAATGTACAGGCGTTCAATTTGGGCGGGCAGCGCAAATTTGGACGCCGCGGTGTGAACGCCCCTTTACATTCTAAATTAGCGTTACATGAAGGTTGGAGGCTTTATTCTCTATGGTGACTTTATCATAAATACTTATTGAGTCGCTCTATGTAATCCTGCACTGTCGTGGGAGCACAGTAAAGGAAAAACAAACATGATATTCAACGAGAATACAAGCAAGTCGATGTTATGTGCTTAGGAATGAATTATGGCAAAAATGATCTTTACACCAGCAGCTACTCAATAAGCCAGCATGGTATCTTTTTTACTGGGAGTCTCAAATTATTAAAAGTAAAAAAACAAACTAAGAAATCGAAAGTTGAAAATGTTGAACGTTGAATGTAGGATTGTTTGTCTCCAGCTGTCAAACTGATAAAAGCCGTCCCGTCTCTCCTTGAAAATAAACGTTTGGCAGACATTTGCTGAACTTTCTAAGACTCATCCATTTTACACTTGATGCTTAAACTCCTTAAACCTTAAAATGCCACTCATGTATTTCTACAGCGAGAATAATCCAGTTGAAAATATTCACTTTAAACACGACTGAAGGTCTCTGCACAAAACAAGAAGAGTATATCCACATAGCACCGGGCTTGTTTCCTTCACCTTTCTCTTCTGGTGTAAATGTAATAGTCTCCATGAAGAGGTCATAGTACCATCTGCTCATAATCTTGTGAACTGGAACACCTTGCATCGAGAAAGGACCATCTGACCCACACAGACCTAACCTTGGGACAGTAGTATGTCCAGTGTATAGGTCATGGCTGCGTACCAGATGATCGACCTGTGAGACTAAACAAACTCATGTTGCATTGCCCTTTGTCTGTACATTTAATTACCATTTTGTACTGATGAGGACATTGCACAGTAACAGCTGCTATAGTAATCCAAATGTAACTTTTTTTTTTTTTTTTTTTTACCAAATGTAACTTTTTTTTTTTTTTTTTTTTTAATCCATTGCACTGTCCAGCATGTGTGCAGGTGTTCAGAGAGCTTCTTTAAATAAGCAAACAGGATAGGGCGGGGGTATTTGATGACAAAAATCGAATCTCTGCTTTGACGATAAACTAGATTCGTCATATCACAGTGAAGTGGGAACTGTCAGTAGATGCAGATGTACGATACAATCATAATCTAGCTCAAAGAAAATAGTGACACAGTTTTCACCCACTCCAAAACTCACTGTAGAAGAGATGAGAATCAGAATCGGACCAGAATCAGAAAAGGTTTATTGCCATTGTCAGTGAATAAAAACAAGATTAACAAACTAGAAACTTTCTTCGGTGAAAAGGTACAATATGAAACAACAAATATAATAGCAAAATATAAAAAAACAATAAGGCATGAATAAAAAATGGGGTTACTAAAACTAAATAAGATAAAAATAAACGTATACTAAATACTGAATATAGACCGTACTTTTCGGGCTATACAGTGCTCCTGAATAAAAGCTGCGCACACGAAAGAAAATAGAAATTGTACCATATATACGTCAATACCTGTCAATAAACCGCAGATGCCCACGTTGTAACATGAGATACTTACACATATACTGCACGGAAGTGATGCATCTTTTGAACCAGGGGTCTGGCGGTGCACCTGCGGTCCGCTGCGCCGCGGGTCTAATTAGAATAATTTGTCAGTGAATTGAGTTGGATTGTAATAAAACACACAGCATTTTAAAGTTTAACATACAAAGAACACGTCTGAGCTGTCCCTACTGTCCCCTCTGTCCTTGATTACTCTGTGTGAGCTGATCAACCTGTGTCTTTGTCGTCACATCTGGTTTTAATCTGCTGCTTAGCAAGTTTTACATTGTAACACGAGATATTTACACATAAATATGTTCCACTGTAATAATGCAGGGTTGTCTTTTGACTCGTGGGGCAGGTCGGGCCAAGAAATTGTCATTTCCATGTGGCAGGTTCTAAACATGCAGGCCGCCGTTCATCGCATTTTCGCGTTCCGTGCATGTCTTTGCGCTTCGTCACGTCTAGTTTCACGTCCTCATTACACTAATGTTTCCGTGACCACTGTCCACTGACATCGTCTTCTACAGTGTGTCAAATGCTTGTGCTTCCTGCTAGAGTGCCCCCCAGTGGCCGTTAGCCAGTATAATCTCTAAATTAGACACACCGTTCTAATGACCGCAGGATTCAAAGCGTGGGAAAAAAGTAGCGGCTTAAAATCCGAAAAAGTACGGTGCACACAATTTACAGTTTTGTCAGATAGAATGCAAAAACTGGCAATACAGATGGAAAAGTTGTTGACGTGATCATTAAGTGACAGGTGTTAAGAAGTGTTCATGAGTCATGAGAAATGAGCTGCACTGTATTTTAGTCCGTGTGGCTTGTGAATCAGAAAATTTACCTGTTAAGATTTCTAACCTAGAAACAAGCTTCTAATAAGGTTTAGCAAGGAAAGTCAATAAAGTCTTAAAGATAAAACATTAAATATACGAGCTGTACGAGAGGTCAGACATCCTGACAGTGACTTGAGTGCACCTCCTCCATACATAAGTGGGCAGCACCCGTCCTTCTGAAGTTTCAATTGACTTTTAGATGTAAGTGTAGGTGGAGAGATGAGGGAGAAAAATATTCAAATACTTGTTCCTGTAAAAGAAGCGACTTGAAGTGCTCGAATGAAAGTTTCAAGGTTTTCTTATTCTATGTACAATGTTGCACGTAGTCAGGAGTTTACCTCAGTGTGAAAAACAAAATCATTGGGTTTGGGCTATAAAGGTTTGTGGATGTACATGTTTATCTTTCAACAACATTATACTCCACAATTTTCAAGTGAACAGCAGCAGATTTCCTTTGGGTATTACTGACAACATCCCCTCTTGAAACTGTAAATTACCTGCTTTGATAACTAGTCTGGTTCTACACAAAGAATGTGGAAAAAGACTATTTCTGTAAAGATGGGACATGAAGAAACATACTGGAGAAAAAAAAAAAAAAATCAGTGCTTTTTATCACTGGTTTGCTTTGAGCTTAAAATCTGCAACATCGCCATTATTTAGCATCTAGGCATTGAGTGTGAACCATTGGTAGCCCAATCAGCTAGATAATATTACAAGAATTCATCATCATAATCGTTAGGATATCACTAAGGATTAAAATATTAAAAAGTACAAAAGGGTTTAATCTTTAAAACTCCTGGTGACCATCATCAGAAAAGCCAATGTGAGTTTAAATATTAATTAGAGACTTATAATTCAGCCCTGGAGCAAGACAACAGCTCTATGAAGACATCCAGCTGAGACGGTTAATAACGTTATTGCCCATGAAGCAGGAACTTGGATGTAAGAGCGAGGAAAATGGGCTGCAAGTTCATTTCCCATTAGTTTAAAGTCACAACAGAGGCTAAAAAGCTATGTGGTAACTCATTTACATAATGTGATATATTTAGTCCAAAAACATATTTAACATGCTTTTTAAGTTTTATGGAATTTAATAAAAATAGATTACCCGATTAATCGAAGAAAATAATCAATCAATCAGTACTAATTTGCATTTCGAGCCACTCCTTTTTGAACTATTTTCTTGTAGAGACCTAATATACAACTGTACATCACATTTTTAGACAACTGTACTTTTTATGTACAGTGGATACTTTTACTTCACGACATTTGAGAGCAGGTGTCTGTACTTTCTACTCCATTTTTAAACTGGAAGTAGAAAGTGCTGAAAACTGCACAAAGGTTTTGAGTTTGTGCTTTGAGTAAACAGAAATGTACCCATATAATTCACTAGAAAAATGACATCTACTGTTACCAAAGCAACAATGATTCTTCATCAAAATCACCAGATTTAACACCTTAAGTTCTCATAAACTGTGAAGTTAATAGTAATAAACAAATAACAAGCTTCTGCTTGAAATAACACATTTTATTGTTAATTTAACATAAATATGTCTCCAAAACAGCAACATTTCACATCTATAGACAGACACATCAGCCCAAATGTCCATGAAGAGTGCATCCATCCCATTTCAGTCTCTTTGAGATAATTTAGTTGTTTAAGGGTTGGTCTTCCACAGAAACTTCCATAGAAACTTCAAAGTTAGAATAAGAAAGAACACATTCATTTAGTCAAATCAATTAGCAATTAAAACTTTTATAAGAATGTCAAAATCAGTTCACATTTCTATACACAGTAAAATACTATAGCCCTCCTTATGCTGAAAGAAAAATCTTTGGACACTTGTTGGTACAAAACATTTACTACATTAGTATTAGTGTACAATGATTAAGTCAAATGTAAGCAGATGAGACTTTAAGAAGAGTGGATCCGTATGGTCCCATAGATGACTCTTTTTTGGAGAGTGACGAGTGCATTGCTCTAGTTAATACTTCGTACCTCAATACAATGATATTAGATGTGGTAACACTTCATAAAGTGTGAAGTGGTTTATGTAAGTGTATGCTTGACTTTATTTATTTTTCAAATTCTTTAGGCAATTTTAGCTTGGATAAGTTTGATATGTGGCTTGCAGCTCAGTTCACTGCCCATTATTACCCCAAGGAATTTAATCTCTTTAACCTTTTCTATAATTACCATTACCAATTAGGATCATTTTTGGCTATGTGCTATTTTTTTTTTTTACAGTTACTGTATAGCATATACATTAATATATCTGCAGAGTTCAGACTTTGTTAATTTTATACATCAATGACTTAACCAATTTTGGACCCAGTATCCAGTACTTTTACCACTGCCAACTTCAGTGTTCAGACGGCTCAACATGTAGGAATCACAATTTCTCTTCAGTTAGTTTTATGATTTGTTATTGAACATTCATTTCTTTAGATTTGTCAAAATGGAAAAAACGGAAACGGCAGTCTGTGTTTACCTGTGTTAACTTGAATCTGCAGCAGCTCTTCATTGACAGTAGTGTGTGCGCTGTCACAGAAGGACGCAGCTGAAATCTATTCACAGCAATGGGAGAAGAGAGAACAAAGACAGAGGGACAGAGGAGAGGACACACATCTGCAGGAAGTAGAGACGTACACTGAATATAAAATCGATGGGATTGTGTCCCAATTGTCCTCAAATAACTGAATAGTATTTGACCAGTCTACCACACACCTCACTGTGACCCTAGAAGCGTGAAAGGTGTGTATACTGGACTATTGGGCCTCAATTTACCTTAGAGCAGAGTAGGGCCCATTTTCATTAATATCCACTAGTCCCGCTTTGGAATACAGAGCAATGGTGGATCGTACAGATGTCTGGAAGAGCACTGAGGCCTTGTCTTTGAAATGTAGAGGAGACACAGTTGAGGGAAAAAGATCAAAGAGAGAGCACTGGAGTGAGTTAATACTTGTGTGTGTGTGTGTGTGTGTGTGTGTGCCTTGGTCTTTTTCTCCAATGTTCAACTTAATAATTGCATTATCATGCAGTGCAACAGTAATGGGCGATATACTGAAAAATATTACAATTGACGGTTTGGAGATATGTTAAATTAGAATATCGAGCATAAAATAAAATTAACAAAATTGTCTAGTGTAATATTCCAATCAAGGTTATAAAGTTCTAATTCATTTTGTGGTTATAATTTCACAATACTTGAATCCGGCACAATTTAGCACATTTCTGATGAATTGTTAAAATAGTGTGTGTTGTTATTGAGATAAGGAAAAGATAGAGTTTATTCAACTTTGTCGTGGCCTTCCTGGGTGAAGTTTGCATGTTCTCCCTGTGTCTGCGTAGGTTTACACCAGGTACTCCGGTTTCCTCTACAACTAAAACATGTACAAATGTACGCAAATTGTGTGCGTGAATGCGGGATATCGGATGAAAATTAGCCCATAGCTACAATCCGGCGTGTTTACATGTATTGTATGTTCATTAACATGCAGGGTCCTGACTAAAAAATAATGCAGTGAAAAATACCACTACCAAGGGCCAAGGCATAATGTCATAATGTCAGCTCAATGTTTGTTATCTTGGACTACGTCATCAGAGGTATAATGCTCCCTACAACAGAAGCATAACCAGGCAACACGTAACTGTACAAAGCTATAACAAGGTCTTGAGAGTTCATGGTGCTGGTCTCATACTGATAATAAATCGAGTATAATGATATGATGGATTAAAATACACTTTGTTATCATGCTACATTCAATATGCAGGGTCAGATAACTTCACGACCAGTACAACAGTTAATCGAAGAATATCACAAACACAGCCACCTTTTACTAACATCACAAAATCAGGATTATGACTTTATTCCAAAACCTGCCACAATCGTTGAATTTGAGTGCACTGCCAATCTGTTTTACCCCATTTGTTTAATACAATGGGATTTGGTGTTTACGGAAAAGCCTAACACAGTTTTTCTTTAAGTTAATCACATTACCTTTCTCTTGTTACCTCAAACTATTTCACTGGACATTTATTGGGCACTAAGTAGATTTGGTGGAGAATCCAGTTCAAGCATATCAGCCTGGACTCTTGTAAGTAAATTAGAAATGCAAATGAATAGGGCAGTAACAAAAACTGTTGCTTTCTCTCACTGTGAACTTGCTTAAGTGTAAAGTGAATGTGATGCCTCTGCAGTGAGCAGCCCTTTGTGAATAAACAGAGCGACAGGTTTGTTCAAAATCACAGAGTGTAAAATGTAAATGTTCCTCAGCTCCTGTTCTCCGCAGACTTAGAAAGAAGAGGCATGGATTTAAATTACACCTGCTCGGTCACTCTGAACCAGTGTGGAGAGGGGATTACGGAAGGCTATGATGTCTTAAATTAGAGCCAATTAAAATGTGCTCATATCAAGAACACCCAGAGGGAAATGAATACAAGGTCTGAAGCAGCCAATCACAGCCTTCTCTTAGTATGATTTAGCACAGTATGGATCTGTGTATCAGGGTCACAGGAGACAAACAAACATGAAATATATACATATATATATAGTTTTGTGAAGAAAAAAAAAGGGTGAAAAGACAAACATATCCTATATAAATGCAAAACAGAACAAGCACAGTGATGCCACTGATAAAACAAAATATATAATATGTTTTTGTCTGTTATATAGTTATCATCAATGAATAATGATGATTATTTCAAACATTTGAAACTACAATATTGATCTAAAATGACTTGATAAAAGGAGCAACTCAAAATTGCAGAGCTGATTTTCGATGCAATGTCAAGGATAGCCACATTTCACTCTGGCAAGCTGTGCCAAAATGGTGGCCAAAATGGTAGCCACAAAGTACATAGCAGAGGGTGTGTATGCTGGGGTTGGGGAAAAATGAAGAAGATTTTTTGGCTAAATGCCATCTTGAAAAAAGAGAAATCATTATAACATGGTTAACATATCTTCAAAATAAATCTAGCATAATGTGTCTCCTTTAAGCAACACAGCTCTGAAGAGATAATTACAACTTTATATTACGATTTGGAAAGACAAGTTAACATTACCAAAGCTAGGTCGGGTTAGGTAGTGCAGCGGTTAGTACTCTGACTTCACAGACGGTAGAAGGTAATGTTTGACTCGTTGACTTGTTTTGCATGTTCTACCTGTGTCTGTCTGTGTAGGTTTCCTCCAGGAAATCAGCCCATGGCTATAATCCGGCATATTTACGGCATGTGTATCATGTACGTCCATTAAACAGGCACTGTCCCCGCCTTAAATAGCTTACCACCACCAAGCAGTTGTACTCGGTGGTGATAAGAAGGTAGTAGTACACCACAGTGTAGCGCCTTGAAAGGCTTCAACAAGCCTGTAAAGTGCATTACAAGCGTAAGGCATTAGTATAAGTATTATTTAAAGACTCTGGAAACACAATGATTTCCATTGCACATACAAAATCTGTGTAATCCCTCAGTCGTAGTATGAGAACATTTAATACTACAGAGGGAAGTCAAGCTGATATAATTGTAATACGTCAAAACTGCAAAGACTCAAACTCTGTCCTCTTGTCATACTGCCACGAGCTTGACAGCTTTTTCCACACACATGTTCTGAATGATTTATGTTCACTTCCAGTAAGTTTGCCTTTCATAACACTTAGCTGGCAGGGCATTCCCAAAGTCTAGAAAAGGTGTTGTACGATGACGTTATAGGGAAAATGAGAAGTTGCATGTTCGGAGACGGCAACTGTAGCAGTCATTTGTCCTGTCCCCTCAACAAAATACAAAAAAAAAAAAGAGAAAGAAACCTACTGATCTGCTTCTTAACCGATCCCCACCACAAGCCTCGAGCACTATTCCACTTTTCCTCTGGTGGTGCAGTGATGTATGGGCTGACAACTCCTGCATCCTCCAGACACACATGACTGTTATTTGTGCTGTGACCCAAAGGAGGAGTGGGTGCAAAGTGTAGGACGTAAAAAAAAAAAAAAAACAGGCAACATTGAGTGTGTGGCTTGCAAGTGTTCCAATTTTTTTTTTTTTCAGTTTTTGAATACAACACAAAATAACAGAATCAAACAGAAACATCTACACACATATGAATAGTCCTAAATAAATTCACCCAGGAGAGTCTTAGACAAAAACAGAAAGAACCGTTTATCAAGCTTTATTACATGGGTTATTTGGCGCTCAGACTCCGGCAGAAGACAATGTGATTATGGGCGCTCCATAATAGAATTGTATCAAATGTCTCTCCTCAGGGTCTGGAGACTGGTGGTGGTAGATATGAGGGAGAGGGTAAAGAGGATGATGAGGATGATGTAAGGGATGCAGAGGAGGAGAAGGGGAGGTGGTGGGTCACAGCACAGACTGAAGAGGCCGAGCCGACTGCAGGAGGGTTTAAATGGGGCAGGCTGGGAGCTGGGATTGGGAGCAGAGGAGGCACGCCGTGCCAACGGGGAGGAGTAACTTGGGTGCGTTGATTGAGGCTGGAAAGCAGGTGGCCCTGGTGTAGCAGTGGACGTAGATTGGGTTGAGTTAGGTCTTCCAGGCTGAATTTACGCAAGCTTCATTAGTCTGGCATAATTGTGCCATCTGGTCCTGTCTCTATCAAATTTGTCAGTTTGCAAATAAAGTCAGAATTTATATTTTTCAATTTTCTGAATGTCAATTGTGCTAAATTATTTGTGTCTCGTCTTTGTTAAGTTTGTTTCATCATATATATATCCAATATCCGATATTTGGCATGCAGCTGTGGCTGATGAAAATTTGAATAGTATTTGAATAGTATTATATATATTTCAATGTTATCTTTCAAATCCATGATAAAATATAATTCAATATATTTATCTGGGTTATAAAATAATTTGTTGTATGATTATATAAACATGCAGCCATATTTTAGCATAATTGTTCTTCCATTTTCAAAAACAAAATCTACATTTGTTCAAAAAAAAGTGAGTAAGTGTTCAACGTGATAATAAAATACTTACAGCCCCTCAGATCTCACAAAATACAAGATATTGTAATGTCAAAATAAATATTTTGTGATCAACATGGCTGTATAGATCTTTACACAACTTGACTTCTTCATACTCTGAGGTTGGCAAATCAATACAGTTTGTTTACAGCAAAGCATAAATATTTCACTGTGTATTTTAGCAATAAATCATTATACAATGTATTTTATCTCAAGCTGTACTTTTATCAATTACCATTAGTGTGCGCAGTTCAGATTTTCTCCTTCTTTACCCAACATCAAGAATTGCATTCCCATAGATCCAAACTAAAGCCAATATTTCGTCCATTATATTTTATGTGCGAAAGAGCATCTTAAAAAGTAGATTATTTATAATAGAAATGGGTGAAATACAACCTTATCTTTAACAATACAGAAATGCACAGAGGTGGGAGATCTTTTTGTTGGGTTTATCCATCAAGATGAAGCACATTCACAGATAGAAGTCTCCAGAGAAAAAACACACAGAACTAAATGTGAACCTTAATAAATCTACAGAAGACACTCTCCCCTATCTGCACATTTAAAACCACTGTGTTTCATCCTGTCTGGAATAATGAAGTCTCCATCTATTCATAACGAACTAGAGAAAAAAATGAATCCAGATGTGAATTACTTCTGCAGCTCTGCGTTCTTCAGCTTTTTATCACTGCGCTCTTTTTTTTATTAGATTTCAGATAGAAAATTTACAGGACTGCACGGAGGGTTAAGACTTGTACTGCTCACGTTATACATTACAAAACACATGGTTGGATTTACATTTTACACTTACACAGAAAACAATCCGAGAAATGTTTTGAAACTTCTGTCAATCATCAGGGGCAAGGCTTTGATTTCCAGTAGAAAGAAATAAGAATCATTTAAAGAAGTTCAACTTGAGCATATCCAACTTTGAGTCAAAAAAAACCTGTTGTTTATTTAAACTTGAACTGGCTTTAATATCCAAGCATATTAAAAACTTTCAAGCTTTACCATTCAATAAAATATTCATAGGCTGCTGACAGTGTATACAGTGGAATTTAGGGGAAGGCTGAAGTGGCTCCTACTGAGAAGTCCATTTGCTTCCATTACCCTCTACATTATACTTTCTCACGGGCCGTTAGACCATAGTAATAACTGCTGGGGGTCTTGGATCATTGTCTTTGTCAGACACTGAGGACTGACAATAGACTCTCTTATATGTTGAATGTTAACTTAATGGCATCTTTAAAGGCCATAGGGAACAGTTTGTGGAAAATATTCACTTAAGTTCTCTGTGGTTTTAGTCCTGGTGAACCTAAAACATGCAGTAGGCAGATAAGCTATTCCTTATGGACCATGATTGAAAGGTCAAATACCAACAAATCATTTCCCCACAAGGATAATAAGAATCTACCTCGCCATACGTGATCATCACTGTTCCTAAAGGAGACATATCTAAAATGTACTTTTAAGAATGTTTCACCATGTTAATATTTCCCTTCTTATCATTTATTCAAAGCTGTATTTAGATTGATGACTGTTTTGTCCCAACTCCCATACACCACGACTTCTCTCTATTTGCTTTCACTTTTATCTTAATCATGTTAGAATCAGAATCAGAATCAGAATCAGAAAGAGTTTATTGCCATTGTCAATGAACAAAATTCACAAACATAGGAACTTGTCTCGGCCTTAAGGTGCAACATAAAACACTGAGCACTAATAAAACAACATATATTCAATCAACATATACATTCAATTACACATACAATTCAGCTGCGTTATGTGGCCATTTTGGCACAAAAACACTATTCTCTACCATCAACTGCAGCTATCCATTGGTGTGATGACATTTAAGGTGCTGATGTAAAGAGGCAAATCAGGGCTGCAGTTGTCAATCGGAAGTCATGAAGTTGTTTTAGATCAATATTGTGATTTAATAAAACAAGTCCAAAATATACAGGTGTCAAACTATAACTTTATAGCAGACAAAAGCATATGCTTCTTTAACTAACCATTTGTTGCAAGAGGTACACTGCCAACATTGCATTTCTTAGAAGAAAAATCATCTAAGCCTTGGTCAGACTGTATCTGGGTCAGTGAAGCAGAAAGTGTTGTCCCTGTTGACTGAGTCACACATGTCGTGGAGCAAACCATCTGGAAAATAGAATGAGTGTGTATGTGACAAGACAAGAGTATGGTTAAACACTGGCCAGAGAGTGTCAACAGCAGCCACCATACATTTCAAGTATGTGTGTAGAAAAACAAGACAAACTGCTCATGGTGTTGTTTATTATGCTTAAGTTTATGTTTTTTTTAAATACTTTTTTACTTTTTCTTTTTATTACTGATGTCTAACAAGTCACTTGAACATCGTGATTTCAATCAAATCCAAACTGCCCACACACAAAATATATTTTATCATAAGATGTTAAACAGCAATTACTCACTGTCTGTATCTCCAGTGTTCTTCATTCAGCTTGACTAAATAGCTCATCTGTATTCATCATTACGACTCTGCAAATGGCATGTCTGACGATTGTGATGTAATCTCCAGGTAAACTCATTTCCAAAGGTAAAACTCACAAATTTCCAAACGGACAAGGGGTTGTATATTGCACACACTTGACCTTGGACTAAAGTAGTAGCACTAAAACCGTGAAAAGCAACGCACTCTTTTACCAACTGATGCAATAATGAGCAACAAAGATTTCTAGAAAGATGTTTACACTATTCATGAACAGACTCTCACAAAATACATAATTGAAAATAATCTATTGGAGATGCAAGAATTTCAAAGTAAAATAAAATTGCTGTAGTAAATGCTTTAAAGGGTTCACAGATGGACTTTAATGACTGCTCTGCATGCGGTGGGTATTTCCACCACTGATACCTTTGGGGCACATTTAACCATTCCTGCAGTGACTCATATCTCCAGCCTTCAGCAAAGAGGCTAAATGCACTATTGAGATGGTCAGAGCTGGGTTGAGTACCCAAAAACATGCTGCTGTTACTTCAAAATATTATAACTGAAATTCCAGAAATCACTATAAGTATGATAAAAATAAAGAAGGAGTAAAAGGATGGCTGAAAACTAAGAACAATTGCATCAAGAAAGATAATGATTAGGGCTGCAACGATTACTCAAGTAAATAAAATAATTTGATTACAAAAAAGCTTTGATTATTATTTCATTGCCTCGACAATTTGTTTAATTTACATATTTAATTAAAAACACGTGAATCTGTGGCGCGCACAGTGACTTGTGGCGCTTTTGTTTACCACGGAGCTTGTTCCGGTCGGACCTGCTGCAACGAGAGCTAAACAGGGAAGAGAGCGGTGTGTTTTAAACTCACGAGTGTGACTGGGAAGCATTTTGATGAGTGTAAGAGCAGAAACTCTAACCACTAGCTCCGAGCGCGCCACCGCGGACCCCCATGTACTCGCCTCGCCATTGCGGACCCCCGCGCTCCCCAACACAACAAATCTGCTTTGCGGCGTGGGCCAAAATGCAAAATGCAGAGTTATTGCTCAAAACACCAGGATCACTGGTCCCACTCAACATGAAGTTTTACAGACAAATGTCTTATTTTAAGTGACGTGACATAAATGCTAATTAATTCATAGTGACTGTAACTGTTGACAAACAGTATGGTGAAGTTAATTAGTCCTTTATATATATTCTTTATATAAAACAGAACAGTTTGGACTGGTGAAGTGAAATGTTGCTGTTTTGGGGACGTACTTATGTTAAATTATCAGAATCAGAATCAGAAGGGGTTTATTGCCATTGTCAATGAAAAATATTCACAAACATAGGAACTTGTCTCTGCATTAAGGTGCAACGTAAAACACTGATCAATAATAAAAACAACATATATTCAATCAAAAGGGCATGCATTAAGAAACAATTTAAAATGACTATAATATAAAATAAAAATAGGCATTACTATGTACACAAGATTACAGTTAAATGTACAGTTGTAGTGTAGAAAGTGATTGAATAGTTGCAGTTAAAGTGGCAGGTGTTTTGAAGTGTTCATGAGTCCAACGGCAGAGGGAAAGAAACTGTTCTTGTGGCGGGAGGTTCTGGTCCGGATGGACCGTAGCCTCCTGCCTGAAGGGAGTGGTTCAAATAGACCATGTCCAGGGTGAGAAGGGTCAGCTGTGATCCGACCTGCTCGTCCCAGAGCCCTGGAGACGTACAGGTCCTGCAGAGATGGAAGTCTGCAGCCGATCACCTTCTCAGCAGAACGCACAATGCGCTGTAGTCTGTTTGTCCCTGGCTGTGGCTCCAGTGTACCACACGGTGATGGAGGAGGTGAGGATGGACTCAATGATGGCCGTGTAAAACTGCACCATCATCTGCACTGGCAGCTGCCGCAGGAAGTACATCCTCTGCTGGGCCTTCTTGATGAGGGAGCGGATGGAGGGCTCCCACTTGAGGTCCTGAGTGATGGTGGTGCAGAGGAAGCGGAAGGAGTCCACAAGAAAAGTCTCTGTTTCGTCTCATCAGCAGCGCCAGTTCATCCATTTTGTTGGAGAGTGAGCGAATGTTAGAGAGGAATATTCCAAGTAAGGGCGTCCGTGCTCCGCGCCTGCGGAGCCGCACGAGGACCCCTGCACATTTTCCTCGTCTGCGGCTTCTCACTCTTTTAGCCAAAAGAAGTGCTAAAAAAGAGGCTAAAAAAAACTGGAACTAGGTCCGTAGGAGTTGTTGTTCGGAAGGACATGAGCTCTTCACGGGTGTAAGAGCACAATTTACAAACAAAAACATGCAAAACAACGAGCACCGAAAAGCCAGGGCGGCCTTCTGCAGCGCCATCTTGGTTGTAATTAAGAATAAAATGTGTTAAACTCCTCATTTGTTATTTGTTTATTACTATGAACTATAATGTTTATTTTAAAAATGTATTTAATATGCTTTAAAATGGTTAAAGGAATGTACAAAAAAAATTCCCAATTATTCAATTCATCGAAGAAAGAATCGATAGATTACTCGATTACTGAATAATTGATAGCTGCAGACCTAATAATAATAATAATAATAATATAATAACTACATATTTGATAGCCTCAATAAAGCATGGACAAAGACTCACAATTAACAAACAGCTCATTAAGTGTGAGTCAAGCTTAGAACTATTAGGTTTGGAGTTAGGGTATTAATTTAGTATTTCCTAAGCTTGAATCTTTACTTATAAACTATTCAATTGTAGTTATCTGGACACTGTTTTGATTTTAATAAACGTTTTGAAAATGTTAACACTAGTGATATCTTTACTTGTGACACTCTTCTTAAACCATTTTGAGAGCGAGCGATATTATTTGCGGACATAAAGTTGAGTAACAGGCAACAATAAATCAGACTTGACTGAATCACATTTCACTCTGAGAGCATAGGTCTCTGTTGGAGCTTTATGAATCTTCAGTTCCTGTAAAGTGAATCACAGTCCCATAGATCTCAATGTTGGTTGCTACAATAATACCACACTGACGCCGAGGCTGCTGGGAAATCAGAACAGTAGGTTGTATTTTATTTTCTGTCAGGTTTGTCTCTCTTTAGAGCTTTCTACTCAAAGACCAGTTATGTATGATTGCACTGCTCACCACACAAACATATACAGAGGATTTAGTCTTTAAGCATTGCCTTTATGTACAATACACACTATAAATGCAATCCAAGAGTAAGACCATTGAGACATATAAACAAATACCATGTACCAATGTAATTTGAATACATTTCATCTTTTCTGTTTTTTAAAGAAAATTCCTCATTTGAAAACTCACGACCAAAATCCCAGCGCCTACAGCCAATATTGTACCTGGGTTTTCAAATGAGACATAGTCTGTCAATATGCTATGAAATTGGAAGCTCAAAATACACAGTAAGGCCCTGGCAACCAAGATTCAGTTGTGATTGTACCTTTTTGAACCAAGAGCACAGCCCGCACACCCTAACTTTACGTCTCCAAAACTTCTATACATCACCATATTTACACTATTAAGAGTGTTTAAAAAATGGAGGGAACTTTTTGTTCAACT
The DNA here is from genome assembly GCA_015082035.1 of Chaenogobius annularis. Lineage (NCBI taxonomy): Eukaryota > Metazoa > Chordata > Actinopteri > Gobiiformes > Gobiidae > Chaenogobius > Chaenogobius annularis. The sequence continues at coordinate 585,380 of BJKM01000262.1, forward strand.
ATATATATATATGGTCAAAAAGTATATGTATATATATACTTATTGGCCACCCATTTTCACAAATAAATTGTGTAAAAAAGTATGCAATGTGATTTCCTGGATTTTTCTTTTTTATACATGTGTGTATATATATATATATATATATATATATAAAAAGCACATACATATTTAATTTTTTTTCAAAGTCTGATTTAGTTTAGAAACTCGAGCAAGCAATTTGTGGCCAGCTTTACAGGAGAATTTATATAGACGGGCTGAAGTCGGTCTGTGCACATGACATTTACTTAAGTTCATATTAACCTGTGATATTTACAGTGGGTGAACTTTTGGTTTGTCTATGTTTTATTACCACCTGAATAAAACATGACAGAGGTAGGAAAGACGTATCAGCTCAACAGCTGGAGCGTAGCCAGAGAGGAGTCGAGCCAAAAGAAGAGCGGAAATGTCTCCTTCTACTTCACACTCCAGCTTTGGCCTCACGAAGCACAAATCAATAACAGCACTGGCAGCATTTTCAAACTTGTGCTGAGTGTTCAATCTGGTATTAAAATGCAATTTTCAATTTTAATTTTAAGTATTTAAACATGTATTCCTAACAAACATAAATAGGGGCTAAGTTTTTTCAACAAAGGCAAATTGCAAAACAGGATCTAAACTAAGTGGACATAAAGTATAATGTATTCATGTGGCTTTAATTTCTTTTAAGTGATGCTTCTGGTCAACTTAGCATTAGTATTTATTTATTTTAAAAACCTGTGTTTCCAGCATAGTGTTTATGCGTTGGAGAACTGTCAACAGAACTAAATGAAGCCATAGGCAACGTGACCAACATGCTCGTTGAGCCATTTGTTTGAAATGAACACAATTCGATCGCAGAAACTCTCAGAACAAGACTGACAATGGTTTATGGATTTAAAAGTGTCTCAAGAAACTAGGTTTATTGTCAATTATGTAACAATCCTGGGGAAATTTTAAATTACTGAGTGCTCAAAGAAAACAACATTGTAAACAGGATTAATGAGCCAACCCCGAATGAATACAACTCCTGGTATGTTTTTGAGGAGGGAACAACCTAAGAACATAGTTAAAAGCTCAACAAAGTTCATACACCCTTTTATTTCAACTTGAGTAATATATTTTACAGTATTTGAGTAAAAATAGCATGAGCTGTCCTCTTTAATACCAATTCATATTCTTCAGGAATCATTTATTTCAGGAAGAGCGGGCAAGAATTGTGATATATGTTCACTCTATCATGCTGCAAAGTTGAGAAATAAGCTGGATCAACGTTCCACAGAAACTCAGTGGGCCAGGATGTAGATATCCATCCAGATCACAGTTTAATTTACTGTAATTAGAGGACTTTGGACCAAGCCTTGAAGTGTCAGAAACTTCCTAAAGCAAATTCTGCTGGTAAGTTTGCCTTGCTATTGTTGTCCCTCCGAGCAAAGCACTCACACTAATTACTTCAGCTGTGCTCATTAATAACTTCATCAGTCACGTTGTGTTGATCAGCCTCAAGTCCGTCCTTGAAATAAATATGGGCTATCGCAGCACAAAATAGCCAATAGAATTAAAAGTTTTACTCGAACAACATTTTAATAAACTTTAGACAACGGTAACTTTGGTTTAAATGTTAGAAGTCTTGTAGCGGTAATTATCTTGCCTGACCAAACCCTGTTGTATTCTCACATTGCATCAATGCCAACGTTATTTTTAAATGTTAGAAAAGGCTAGCTTGAGGTAGTACATTTCCCTACTCTTATTTTTATAACCATTCATTCATGTATTAATTTTCTACCGTTTGTTTCCATTAGGGGTCACAACAAAGATGGCTAGCCACTCTGCCATCATGCCGCCCTTTATTTTAGTGGGACTTGTTACTGGTTACACTGGAGAGATTGTTGATGAATCATACACAAACGCTCCATTAAAGATCAACATCTCTAAACACAGCTCTCAGTCTGCCTCTTGAGGACTGTTTTCTTGAGTCTCAACAGACCAGTTAAAGCCAGTAAAAAAGACAGAGACAAAAATGTAAAAGTTTGTTAACGCAAACATAGAGTTTTTTAGTGCTGTGTTCTATTGTAAGAACCTAGAAAACTTTAATGATCCAGAAACAAAGTCCTTTTAAAAGGACACAGAGTTAGAGGACTGTCCCAGCCCTCTGGATGTGACAGAAGTGGATCAGGAGGCGACTCAGTCTCACATGTTCCACTTTGGATGAACCAAAGCTCCAGATGAAAGAGATGAGAGGACAGTCCAAGGGCTGGACAGAGAGGGACGGACACTAGCCTCTGGCTGAGTGAGAGAAGACAGAGTTCAGCTCATGAGAGAACAGCCTTCAACAAGAATGAGATGCAGCTTTGGCTTGACTTTACTATGATTTGCATAAAAGGATCTACAGAACCTTTTTCAGCTAATGAAGAGCAAAATGGCCTATATAAACCCAGAATGTGTTTGATTACCACTGACTCAAAGAAAACACATGATGAGGCTAACACTGTGTTGTGAAATATGCTATGATTCAAATCATTGGAAAAAAAGATTTTTTTTTCTAGAAATGGTAAGTGGATATAATTGTAGCTATATAGGCCGAGTTTCTGTAATCACTGTTAAAGGTTAAACCTGCAACGTGGGCTTTTCCTGGTGGAACAGACAGCCTGGCCTTGTTTTATTAATTTAACATAAACACAACAGAAGCGTCCCAGAGTTTCTGCTGACACCAGAGAGAACCAACAGTAATTTTACTGCACCCACTCCTCCTCTAAATCCACCTGGGAAAAACTATGATAACCTCTTAATGGAATGTGTTATTAGAAACAGAAAAACATGTATTGGCCCATTTCCCTTGTAGCATAGCTTTTTTTTACTTTCTGGTTTGCTTTGATTGCTTATAAAACCAGACAATGGTGACCGTGACAACCACAGGTTATCATTTTTATAGTGAATTGTTGAGTTGGCATACATAGTGATGATGCCATTAATATGACTGATCATAAAAGGCTGTGCAATTAATTATATTTTTCACTTTTAATTATACTTATATAATTGATATTGAGATTGGCATTTCTAAAAATCAATTATATCCTTGGGTCTTTTTTAATGAATAAGGTCCACAAACAATACTCCAATATTAAAAACTGTGACTGGAACAGATTCCATCCTTTGGGGGAAAACATTTGTGGTGTATATTTAAAAAGTTAAAATGTTCAGGAAATTAATAACGAAAGCCATTTGTATTTATTTTTTTAATGAGACAAAACTAAGTTGAATTGAACATTGTGATTGGTCAATAAAAGGGAAATAAAAGGTGATTACTTGGTCAAATCACCAAGCCCTATGCAGTGCCCACATCACACAGTAGCCTATTTGAATTGCCCTGTGCATCTCTAACATCTGTCCCACTCACATCTGAGAAGCTGTTGATTATAAAGCCCCATCAAGCAGAGGACACGGCTGTGCAAGTGCTGCCAACTTAAACTGGAAACGCCACATCTCTGACATGATTGCTGTAATAAGCAGAAATAATCTGGAGCAAACACAAGGTCTTTGTAGTCCTCTTTCAAAGCAGATCACTTCTAATAAGGTTTGATGGAGATCCATAACTTTCTTCCAATTGCCTCGAGCGCTCTGTGCCTTGGTACCTTACCATATTCTGTCCCCAGTTTTATTCCAATTTATTAGTGAAACAATGAAATTTTGTGCCAAGTACTTTTCAGTGCTTGACAAAAGAGACTGGAAACCCTTCAAGAAATGTGGAGAAGTTCAGACCACAAAATATAGTGAGATGAGGGGGTGTATCCACTTTCTCATACTTGGGAAACCAAAGAAGAAAATGATGTTTACATTATCCCACTAGACATGTTACAGTGACATCAAATGACAAACTACAGGTAAAACCTGTTTGGCAATAGTGAATAATAATAATAATACGATATCAGAATACAACCTTATCATCTAACTGATGTTTTTGCATCAGTTAATACATTAATAGCAACTATGAGATATTCATAAGCTTATTTACTAATCAAACAATTATTATCTGGACGATACACCTGCAAAACATGCATGTGCAGCTGAGGCTTTATGACTCAGACAAAGCGAAAATTACATTAAAAAAAGACACTCATCACAAAGTCTTCAGGCGGCATGACATTAGCTTCATCAGGGTCACATTTAGTAAAGAAAAATAATCAAAATTGTATGAAAAAAATCAAGTGTAAAATATATGTATGTAAACATATTAGTCGCGTTAAAGGCAATAGATAGAAAAGAAAGATCTACTAAATGCCAAGATGAAATGGATCAAAGAGATCAAAGTGCAGCTGTGGTGCCGTTGTAAAATGATGAATAAAACATATAACTTGTCCAACACCTGTTCATGTCTGCTCTTTGTTTCTGTGCCAGGCCCCTCCCTCGACACCATGACCCAGGTTGGCAGTTCAACCCTCCATCACAGTCCCAGTCTGTTGTTGGACCGCTGGGACAGATTATGTCTTTTTGTACCTGCTGTTCATGTCCAGTCCTCTCATGCTGCGATAGAGGATGTTAATGTCAGTGTGTTCATCAGTGGGATCTGTACTGGGTGCTATACTGTGAATATGCACTCTGTCATATATTTGCTAAAATGCCATGTCATCAGAATGTTCAAAACTCGGAGGCGACTGGAAGCAAAGTGAAGTCAACCATCACACAGGTCACAAAAAATTAGCAACACTTCTGAATTCCCCAGGTAGTGATTCAAAATGGGTTTGCTTTTCTAAAACAAAAGATTAAAAAGATACCATTTTATAGCCTTACATTTGTGTTTGAGCTTCATCAAAAAGAATAATTTGTGGTAATGTATGTAATATATATATACACACAAACATCTAGAAACAGGGAAACAATTGCTAAAAAGCGAAAGTGCTCCAAATTTCAAATCCATCCATCCATCCATCCATCTTCTTCCGCTTTATCCGGGGCCGGGTCGCGGGGGCAGCAGTCTAAGCAGGGACTCCCAGACGTCCTTTTCCCCAGACACTTCCTCCAACTCCTCCGGGATTTCAAATCATTACATTTATTGCCATTTACTGTAGGTTAGCCCTATGGTTCCAAACCTGGGTTATTATTGTTGTTACATGGTTTAAAATAGCAGAAGCGCTCTTGTCAAAAGGCAAATAATTTATATCACAACATAACAAAAACAGGGGGTACAATAGAAGCAAAGATACAGCAGAACTATTAAAAAAGTGAATGCTTCTCATCAAGTCCCAGCTTCTCGTAAAAGTGCCACGATAAGCAGATCATTTTCTCGTTTTACATCTTTTTTATCTGGAAAGAGCAATTACTTATATTCGAGTACAACTATGGTATTGTTCCCTGTTTATTTGTATCAGTTCTTCTATTTTCGTACATTTTCAAATTTGTATGTATACTAAATCTATTTTTATTTTATTTTTCAAATATATATATATTTTTTACTGCATGGCTTATTTGATATATGTTGCTTGTATTATTGTTCATTGTTGTATGCCTCACTCAATCATCAAAGCAAGTTTCTAGCCTGTGAATTTTGTTCACTGACGAAAGCAATAACCCTTTTCTGATTCTGAGTGTTTTCACCATTATGCAATATCCCCCACATTGAAAAAGAGGCACATAAAAAATTTTAAAAAACTGTACAAAAACGGGGAAGCATACATACATTAAATGCCAAACCCTGTAAGTATATAAAAAGTGTACCAAAAGTAAAAGAAATAAAAATAAAAATAATGCAATTTAAACTCTTAGTATTCAGAAGACATGTTTTCTGTTTCCTCGTGAAGCATTGGTCAGATGGCACACAGTGTGATTTCAGTCTGTGACCTCCTGTCTGCTGAGGCTGCACAGCGTGGCTCCGCTCCTGCTGTTTTGACCTAACCCGTTTCCATCTCCCCAGGGCTCTGCTGGTTTCTCTCTGCAATGATCCTTAATCCTTATTTTCTCACTTCTCCTGTCATCTTTCACCGTACATTTCTTATAGTCCTTCCATAATTTCCTCAGTACACAGCAAACACCACAGTGCACTAAAAGGCTCTGACTCAGTGATTGACAACACATCCATTTAGTTTGGGACAGAATCCAATTGGACCACAGTAAATGCCACACAAACCTCGTCTTCAATCGCCCCTTTCCATCAAGCTTTTCACTCACCGGATTTGTCGATACAGACCAGCCAAATGCATTCCAACCATTAAGGAAGAAAATATATAGAGTGGTGAAATGCCACCGGAGCCAAAGTGTTCACATACAGGGTTTAATGTTACCAAAACAGCAATTATTATTCATTTCCTTAATAAAGGCCATAGGTACAGAAATTAAAGGGGAAAATAGCCCAGAATTATCCCGTTTAAAGCCATATGTTTAAATCAGAATTTTAATATTGTATATAAAATATGAGTTGGTAAGATATTATTGGATGAAGAGTGATAGGTTGGCGGTGCAAAGACCAGATGAGAAAGGACCCCCGAGGCCTAGACACTGGTGGTGGTCAAAATTAAAAATGGCCTGAACAAGTGAAAACTGACAAATCTTGTGCAGAGGTGGTGCTGGGGTAGAGTTGAAAACAAGTTGTCAGGTCGCTGATAGGCCAACGCTGAGCTGAGATGGGCACACAGGGTGTTCGCACTGAGCGCTGACAGGCTGGTGCTGGGCAGGGCAATGCAGCAGCTTTGAGCATGAGGCAATGAGCGAGTATAAACTGAGCAGTCTAGATGCTGAAGGTGAAGCTTGCTAGGCCAGCCTTTCAGTCTAAACATCCCATTCAGCTCCATTACGAAAAAACTGGACCCCTGAGGGCAAAACAGAGGATGCCCAAGACTATCTGGAGGCAGACAGCGGAAGCCATACGAACAAAACATGACACTGGACAGAAAGGGATGGAGTTTTTGTTGCCGCCCCACTCAATCGAAGCCTAACAGCTAGTAAGTACTCTATAAACTGAAACTCGCACAAATCACACAGGCAACAGGCTTACATACTTTTATGAAATGATTCCTTGCTCAATAATTAAAAGGCCTTTTTACCAGAGACGTTTTTACTACTATTTTAAACTGCTCAAGTCCTCTATTCAAAGCTAAAATGATTGGTCCTTTTCTATTGAGGATCATGTGGGCTCTTAGTATAGACTGTTATAACCACGAAAACATTTCGCTATGAAAGTCTGATCTTTTTAAAAAACAGAGAACAAAATGAAAGCATGAGTTCTCCATTTGTATCAGGATTTAACAGTAAGGTCAGTCCACCAAACACACATGGGAGAGAACCCTTCTGCAAGAATGACTCCACGCTACTTGACATTCAACAAAAAGTGGACTGTCAAAAACTATCCACACATCAATTTAAGTGGCAAAATAATAAAACAACCAAGAAACTACATTTGGATTAAAGATTAACAAAGAATTTTATTGGATAGGAAAGAACATATGGAGTAAGTGAGGCTGAGTATGCACAGAGAGCTACTGCCTGTTCTGGACACACCACCCTATAATAATAATAATAATAATAATAATAATAATAATAATAATAATAATAATAATAATAATAATAATAATAATAATAATAATAATAATAATAATAATAATAATAATAATAATAATAATAATAATAATAATAATAATAATAATAATAATAATATTGTTATGTAAGCAAATCCAACATTAAAAAAATAAATAATGTTTTGTTTTCTTTTTTTATGAAATCTGATACCTAACCTTTTATTTGTGTTCAGCAAAAAATAATCTCCGAGGCACTTGGACTGCATTCAATATCCTGAAGTGCACCTGACCATACAGTCGATCAGCCCACTGAAGCACACATCTATTCTTATTTATGTTGTTGTTCAATTCAAATGGGAAGCAATGCCGGCTTAAGGCAGTTTGTTACTTTGAAATACTCAGCGCAAGGGCACATTGACATAGATTCAACCTCTTAATATGGGCAGGACTCATATTTTGAATCTTAAATTGAAAGATCCATTAGGAGTTGTGACAAATCATTTGAACAACAAAAACAGAACAACCTCCTTTCACTCCCAAGGTTAATAAATTAAACAGAGATGAGTAATTGCTCACATTTATAGCCAACAAGAAGCAGTACAGATGCTCGCGTACTCTTGAGAAACCCAATGAATAAACCTTGCTCTGCTGAGAACAATGGTAATTATGATGTTGCCAACATGGAATTGGCTTAGTTAGAATTTCTTAGTCAAGTCAAAGGCCTAAAGAGCACTGGAATGTTAATGGTATTTTTAGATCTCAGTATTTGACAGCAGCTCTCAATCATGTTTCTCCTCATGGGGCCTAAGCACATTCACAGCAAAACCCATTGTTCTCGAGTAGATATAAAGAATAGGGAATATCAAACATGTGGACCAAGATAGTCTAATAACATGTCTGAGTTCAATAGAAAAAGACAAAAAACAATCTATTGCCAAAATCAAACCATTTTCTATTAGGAGTCATGAGATTGTGCATGTCATAATCATATTTTCAGGAGGAGGTCTCCCCTGTTTACTACTCCTCACCTTCCTGCTATTTCTACCCCCTGCTTTCCAAAATGATGTTTTGTCATTCTGATTCACATTATTCAAATGCCTTCATAAATATTAATGTCCTGCTCTGAGATGGGAAGGTGAGAGGAAGGAAGATGGAGGCTGGAGAAAGCTTATTTCTTGCACATGCCTGTGGTCATGGAAATTATTCAATACAACATCTGAATAGTAATTATTTGATGCGGCCGAGTTACAGACAAACATAGATTAAAAAAAAGAGATGTATAAACCAACTCTCTGCATAGATCAACCGTAACAATACTTACAATGGCACAACAGAAATGACCAAAATTCTGTAGGTCACCACATCCTTTTTTGTAATGTTTCCTTATGTATAAGTTACTAACAAACAATATAACATGATAATATAATAAAACTAACCATATAAAAAAAGCTGTATGCAAGTAGCCCTTTCTAATTTAAATTCAGGATACAAATCTAGGAAATGTTCCATCTTTGAATCTCTGTTCGTGTTTGTATAAGAAACCTTAGATTTAACAATTATATTGGACACAATGATCCATTGCAGAAGACAGAACTGTATATGACTAGACTGTGCTATCTACTCTGCTTAAATGACGGTCTCAGCTATAATGCAGACAAGATGAGATGAAACGTTATTGATCTCACAATGGAGCAATTCTCTTGTCGTGACAGCTCTTAATGCACAATTGAGAATATAGAAGCAATCAAAATTATGATAAAACTATGTAAAAAGGAAATTAGTCTGTATGATTAGCAATAAATGCATACTATTATGAATTTTTGAATTATATCTCAACAGGATTAGGTTTAGGTCTATTGGACATCAACCGTCTCACTGTTCATATCACTGCTACAATAGACTATAATAAATCAGGGACATGACATTGTGACATAGCCTAAGAGAAGATCAATATTCCCCTGAAAGCTCAATACTTTTGTGTGTTAGTCTGGGCCAAATGCCAGCTCCATAACTGAGCTGTGTAGCCAACAGATACTGACACTGATCATCGCATCGTCGCTGGCCTTTTCATTTCCACCGAACACCCACTGCACCGACCTCAGAGTTCAAACCGTGACAAATGCTTTCATAACCCTACAACCTCCACAAAATACAAGGGACAATGAGGAAAACAAACTAACGGCGTTAGAGTTTGTTTTGCTTCACAACGCACAATTGTATAGCGGGTGGCCAGTGGGCAGGATTTACTCAGACCAGAGCCGCAGATTGAGAATGACTCTTGGATGAGAATCAAAATGTGCTGTTTCTCAAAAAAAAAAGGTGTCCATATGACTACAACTGAATCTTTTTCTACATGAATGATTCAAGACTAAAACGTAATGTTTTCCATTTTAAAATAGGTCAAGGATGTTGAAAATAACCGAATTAATCAATTGTTTTAAACTCATGGTATTGAATACAGTTGTGTGCTGTAAAAACCATACTATAACCACAACTACTCTAAATGCTGTAGAATCAATAATATGTAATTAATTGTACGTTCATCAAACATTAAATGCACACATACTGGTGGCCTTTTCTTATATATGACCAACACAAAAATAATAATGGCATTTTGAAATGTTGTTTTGTTAAAAGATAAGGGCTTTCAATATATTTTGAAATTCTGATCATAAATGAAACATTTTAATCATTACCATTTAACTCAAAAATATGTGATTTTTCATCCTACAAAGTTTGACCTCTACAAACCACATGCTTTTACGGACAGACGATTAGCCTTGTACCTCTCCAGAAAAGACTGAATCTCAATACTGTATTTAGATAAACTATTTGAGATGTTTAAACCAAAAATCCCTCACAATATGGATGGATTTAAGTGTCATTTTTAGCTTGAAAACCATTGGATGAATTTTTTATTTTTTAATGGGACAAATTGCATAGTACAGCCTCTTAATAAAATAAATAAATAAATAAAATAAAAAATAAAAAAGGTTTTGTCTTATCTTCTAATCGCTGAAGACTTTTAAATCCACGAATGGTAGTAATGGATGAAGCATATACAGAAAGTATGTTTCCTATAATATAAAGTCGACCTTAAATAGTTATGCAATGTACAAGCTTATACCTACTAAGCCCCCTCAAAATCTGTTCTGCACGTTTCCTTTTATGCTTACCTCAAAGGCATTATCAGAGAAATGGAGTGACGCATTGACCACCAGCAAACTGCTCTTACACAGACCTAGATTTAATATTTAAAAATATCTAAATCCTGTTATCCAAATTAAAATATTTGATTTGAAGAAAAGAACACCATTTGGAGGTTTGGAGATTGGTATGCAGCCATTTTTGCAGGTACTGTATTTCATATTTCTATTATTCTCTTGGTTCCATCCATCAGTAAATGGCACTTTACTGAATCAGGGAGAGGAGCCGAGTCCACATTGTGTGACCTCCAAAGTGAACCTTCACTATTTTACTTCATGCACATACTGGATAGGACAAGCTCTCGTTTGTGCTTTAGGAACATTGTCTTTTCCAGTATGAATAACAACAATTTTAGTTATATGCAAATAATAAGTATGCCTATCATGTGTAAATTTCATAGACTAAATGACAACTATTAGACCTTTCTTTTTATTTTGTGCTATTTTGAGTTCTAATTGAAAATGTAATATGTAGTTTTGAATTGTCAGAGAAGACATATTATGTTTGTTATATAGTTATACTCTGACACCAGTGGTTTTGGAGCAGTGGCATCATCACTGTGGGAGAATCACTCAAACATGAATTCATAATTAAATACAATTTTTAGGGGGTAAGCAATAAATAAAATATACCATTATAAAATAATAACACGGTTAAAAGCTCTTAAAAGTCTAATTTATAATATATTTCCTTTTAAATATAATGACAAGGGTGTTCATTCTCTGAAACCCTTTGCCTATAACAATGTATTTGAATATGGGTTGAATAAGTTTAAGCCCCCCAAACATTTTTGTTTTCTGCGTGACTTAAAAACAACAAAAAAACTGCCTAATTTAACTTACAAATCCTGTATGAGGGAAGTGAACTACTATGCAAAAAACCATGTACAGAGGAGTTGGGATTTCACTTAACATCTGCCATAATGCAATAAGTACAAAAATGATCTTGAGATCTGAGGTGAAAGCCGTGGTCTGCTCTTTCACACAAGAACAGGAGAATATATACCGTGATCGTTCTGTGTGGATCAAAGTCGAGATGGATGAGTGCTCTGACAGATATGACTGGGCTCAAAGCTTAACGAAGAGGCGCTGTGCATGGGAAAAGGTTCCATTGAGCCTGATCTCACAGTGGTCTCAGAGTTAACCCTGTGGGGAAAAGGCACATTCACCCTCCAACATTCTGAAGGGATTAGACACTGCTGCTATGAATACTGATGTGATGGAGTCATTTCATCGCAGAGATTTTTCAGAATTATTTCATGCTATAAACAGCCTTTGTGAAATAGCTATTGCATTAAATGTGTTACACCACATTTGCTAAATCAATTGTAATATAGCCATAATTGTATATAAATATGAAGCACAAGCGCTGAAGCTATAGGAAAAGACCAAAGCAGGGGGTATCATCAAAGCATGCTGTTAGAGGGTCTCAGCCCTTCAAAGAGAATGCAGATTTACTGTGCATAAAATTAGATGCGCTATAGGAACAGGATAAGACCATGTGTCCTTGGAGTAAGTATGAGAAAGAGATCCAAACTGAAAGGGGCATTCTGGGGGAGTGAGGGCCACCTGCTTGTCTCCATGCAAATTCGAATGCTGTGCCTAAAATCTTCCACCGCATGATATTAAACGTATGTGCCACCAGGCCAAGTTCCTGTCAGATCTGTGGAGAAGTGACCTGCTCACAGTAAGAATGCATGATTTACATTTTCTAAAGAATGGCGTCACATAAATGCTAAATTGACATTCCATGCAAATACATAATAATAAAAGGACAAGCAGGCTCACCTTTTTTTTTTAAATTAGTGCCATTTTAATGTTGAAAAATTCCCCAAAAATACCCCAAAAATGCCCCCAAAAAATGTCAAAAAAAAATCATAAATAAAAAATAATTAGCATTAACGAATCAAGTCAGCCCAAATGAGACATAATAGCAGTGATTAGAATCTATATTTTTAAAAAAGCAAATTAGTGTTAACTGTAGTACAACTGGCTAAAATAAATGCGTGTCAAGCAATTACTGTGTAGCTTCAAACATTTATTTCCACTGATGTCCCTTATATCCAAAGTGGTGTTGCCAAGGGCTTTCACTAAACTGGGTCAGAACAGTGAAATGTTACACACTGCTGTCCAAAGTCAAAGGAGTTCAAATCTGAGTGCATCCTTTTACCCCGCTTTGTCAGCTGTTTACTGTAACCAAACCGTATCCAATGCAATGCAGCGCTATACGTTACTTTCAAAGCATTTTCAAAGCATACCGCCAAACCATGCAAATGATATGCCCTGCAGTAAACTTTGAGTCCTCTCATAAATCAGTTTTCACATTGTTCACACATTTGACTCAGTAACAAATCCTAATCAGATGAAAATTGCACAGATGCAAATTACATCAAATCAAAATGGCAGGATTCCAGTCATTTGAAAAGACAGGAAGTCATGAAAGATCCTCAATAAATAAATTAACTACATTACATGAATTGCATTGGTGACATCTGGCAGCAGCATATGCATACTGGAAACATAATGATCTTTTAACATTTGACAGCCCGGTTTTGTTCAAGCTGAGCATTTGTTGCACATATATTTTGACAGTTTTCAGAGCAGAAACTTCAAGGGAATGATGGATTTGCCACTGGGCCCAACTTAATAAATGTCTGCCTGTGCACCTCTAACCGTGTACAACTATTAACAAGAACCAAGAAAGGGTTATGTTTTTTGGAGAAATATATTGAAACAAAAACACTGTTTCAATCTGTGTCAAAAAAGAGAACAAGAACAGCGTGTCGTGACAACCTGACAAAACTTTCCCTGAAGCAAAAATTTTACATTTTCCAAAAAGAGTACACACTTTTTTCCCCCCCTTTTTTATTTTTCCACATTTAAAACAACAAAAACAAACAGGGCAAGACCAGAGAGCCAAAATAAAATAAGTGAAAATAAAAAAATAAGAAGAGGTGACGCATGACACATGAAGTCCAAAATAAAAGTCACATTTAGTCCAGTGTCGGTCAGAATTGTCTTTTTTTCTAATTGAGTCCAAATGTGTTTTTTTTTGTGTTTTTTTATTTTATTTTCTGTATGTCAGTTATAGTGTCGGTCCAGTCCTTAATCATCTGCGCATTTTGTGTCATCCATTTTTTTCACCATGGCAGAGGCTTTGAGGCCCAAATACATAGTTCTGAAATTGAGTGGGATGGTGGTGTCAAAAATAGTCTGCAGTGCCTTGTTAAATTCTAGCAAATATTTGTGTGCACCAGGACAGTCCCAGAACACATAATGATGTGCCTCCTGGCAACCACAGCCTCTCCAACGTTTAATTGCTTACAAAAGTGCTCACTATTCCCTGTGAATGGTGAGCACTTTGTCGTGGTGTTATGAAGAAACGGGTCACATTCTTCCAGACATGTGATTCTGTGGTCCTCCAATATGAAGTACATATATTTTCCCATTCTTCATCCATCAAAATGACCCTCTCTTTCTCCAGCTCTTTCTTCTCAGACAAGACTGAAATCATCGTCTTTGGCCCACAGAAACAAAGAGAAAGTGTTAACTGTCACCTCCAGAGTCTCGCTCTAAAACCTACAAATCAAGTTAGAAATCTGGTGGTACTAATGGACTCAGACTTGAACTTTAACAGCCAGACTTGGAGAGATTTATCCATGCGTTTGTCTCTAGTAGATTAGACTACTGTAACGGCCTGCTCACTGGCCTCTCCAAGCGAGCTGTAAAACACGATCACATTAGTCCTGTGCTCAGGTCTCTGCACTGGCTCCCTGTGGCTCAGAGAATAGACTTTAAAGCACCTCTGCTTGTGTACAAGTCTCTCCATGGACTAGCATCAAAGTACATCTCGGACATGTTAGTGCCATATGAACCATCTCGGACTCTGAGGACCTCAGGGACCGGCCTCCTGCTGGTGCCAGAGTCAGGACAAAACATGGGGAATCTGCGTTTCAGTTTTATGCAGCTAAAATCTGGAACAGTCTCCCTGAAGATGTGAGACAGGCCTCGACTCTGACAATCCTATGACTGAAAGGATTTAATTTGCACTCTTATGTCTTAAAAGCTTTTGTGATTTTTGCCATGTCTTTGTGATTTTAATGCATGTTTTTCCTGCTGTGTGAAGCACTTTGAATTGCCTTGTGTACGAATTATGCTCTACAAATAAACTTGCCTTGCCTTCTCTTTTAGTTTTTATATATTAAGTAGATTGTCTGTCCAGATTATCAATGCATTTATATACTTTAGATATTATTCCAGCAAGTGAATTTTCATTTAATTTAAACTGATTAAAAAAGCCCTCATTGCTGCAAAATAGAAAGAGTGAAATTTTGTTTTTAAGGAAGACTTCACACAGGCCCTAATAGCCCTACGTTTAGGACAAACTCTGTGAAACATCAATTTGGAGGTAAATTGAGTAGTAGTAGGATTTCAGTTGATCCAAATAAACAGCCACTTGTTAATATAATAAATTCAAATGAGACAAAACACGAAGATTTCCTGTAGGTTTAATGGACTAGTAAAGCTTTGAATCTGTTTTTGCATGCCTAGTTTTCCTTTTTTTTTTTTCAAATTTGAGGAGATACATTACTACAGCCAAAGACAGTGATAGATGGGTTTGCCTTGTGCTTTTCGCTTGCATCATTGAGATCAGAATACGGTTTGTGCTGTATGACCATTTTCACACGAAAATGATGGATGCGAATTTTCCATTAGGATAAAAAAAATCCCTGTTGAATGACACAAATCTGTCAGTGATGGAGTGTTTGCTTTTTTTCTCAGTGTACAGAATGTGCTTGTATGGAATATGGGACTGATGATTCCAAATGGTTATATAAGCTCAAATCTCTAAGGCCCATCTTGTTGTTCGATAACACACTTGCTACAAGTCATGTATGGTCTTCTAATATTCTACCTGCATCTGTGTCTGTTTCCTTTGAGTGCTACAGTTCTTTTCAACCGCCCCAAACACACAAAGCGAAGGCAAAGGCTAAAGCGCCAGCTAATACTCCCAACCTTTGCAAACTAGAAAATTTACAAAATTGGAAAAGCGTTGTTTACGGTCCCCCCAGTTATCCTGGATGATGGCGATGAAAAGTACTCAGCGTGTACTAAGAAGTTTACCTTAAAGATGGGGTATCTGCTTTTCATGGAGGAGGAGGAGGAAGGTATTTAAATCTTGTTCTTCGCTTTCACAAACCCCTTAGCACATCACTAGTGCATAAAGTCATCTTTGAGCAGCAGCACAGCTTTAAAACAACTTTTTCAGACAGAAAAGGGATGCAAAGTGGACCACTCCTGCACAGCCAATCAGCTCCTATTCCAATCTGCCATATAGTGACTCATATGGCTCGCTCTTATACGTTTGCAATTGATAAAATGTTTTCTAATTAGTTGAAGACAGCGTGCAGAAGTCTTTGCAGAAGACAAAGATCTACTTTTGCAATGTACTTCCACAACCACAGTCCAAAAAAGCTGTTAAACCGAGTAATGCCTGGAGGTACTGGAGGACCAAAGAGAGAGGGGGAGGAAAAGGTATGAGGAAGTGTGATGGTTCTGACAGGAATAAACACCTTAAACTCTTCTGCTATGTAGAGACACCTGCCTACAGAGGAAGAAGTGTGTGATTTTTCTGGCCTTTCAAAATGTATTGGGGCCTTTGGAGGCAGCACACACTCAAATTAAAGTTTCAAAAAGTTGTAGGGTTTAGTTCCACAAAAAAAAAAAAGTTTCTGTGTGCACTAAAATAATCCCTCGACACAATTTTGTTACATACATTTACACACAGTATGTGTGTGTAATTACATATAAAGTACTTTCTGAATAGTCAGTGTAATCCCTCTTTAGTCCAGGAGTGTTCCATCGCAGAAAAAGATTCAGTTGGAGTCATGTGGACACTGTTGTTTCAAAAAGAAAAGACGCAAACAAGATCTGCTTGATTGTTCCACAAATACAAGTGTATAAAAAACCAACACACACGGATCAGTACCTGCATTACAGTCTTAATCTGTTTGTTGGTGAAGGGCATTTAGATGTACAAATCACCAATATGTTGAGCTTTTTGCATAGTTTTCGAAGCGAGGGAACAGAACTTGAAAAGGAACAGGAAATGTACTTATCCACAAAGTCTGTTTTGAATAACATTTGCCAGAATCTGCCATCAACAAATCAGTCTCAGGGTGCAATTTGCTTTTAAATCTGCACATTGCTATCAGCAATGAGGAAATGAAAAATCTATCATTTAACTTGGAAACTTTTTAACTGAGGACAAGTGCCACAAACTGTTAACGAAAAGGCAAATCAGGAACATTTAAGAAACAGAAAGTCTCCATAAAGATACATTGTGTTTCAAGTCTTCTACACATTGAAGCGGGTATGTCAATCGAGACTAATATTGATATGGGTGAAAAAATGCAGTTTTGATAGTGACAGTGAGCTGTTGCATATGTAATTTGTCCTTATGGCATCTTCAGTGACTCTTTTCCCAATATTTCATATTACAAACTTTTCATGTTTTAAGTTGTCACTGTGTTCAAACAGGATTAATTTAATTTAAATTACCCGCATGGGACAAGACATTTCAGTGATTCACTTGTTTTTACAGGCTTTAATCCACAAATGGCAACATGGTAAACACATTGAAATATGACAAGGACATTTTAATTATGAAATCATATTGTTGTTGGTGAATCAGGTGCCTAGTCCCCCCTCTTGTTTTCTTTGTACTTGGACCGTTGGCCCATTGGAAGACATTGGAAGTTACAATTGATGGGACAGAACATAAAATTGGTTATATTATTTATTATATTTGACCATGCCTAATATGATGCATTTCCTTCAAAATATTGGTCCAGTGTCTGGATACAAATTAAATGTACTCTTAAATGTCTCTTTCTGGCGACCCCCTTTGACCTTTAGAAAAACCTATCCATTTAAATTGACTTAAATATTTAGGTGTGGTCGTCCAAAAAGATGATCGATAATCTTAGAGAAAAACGATACCCCTCTTTTCTCCACTATAAAGAAAGACCTTGAAAAATATAATCTTATCCCATACTTGAGTCTAAGTCAAAGGAATGAAACGATAAAAAACTATTCCAGACTCTTCCCCAACCGGCTATTTGATGAGTGGCATAAAGCAATCTCTAGATTTGTATGGAAAGGCAAAAAACCCCGTATCTGATTCAAATCTCTACAACAATAAAAAAAAAGAAAAAAAGAAAGGAGGTTGGGGTTTACCTTGTCTGAAAAAAATACTGTATTTTGGAACGTACTTCTGGCTGTGGGGGAAAAAGGCCATCACAAAGATAAAACAACCAATAATCAAAGACTGGACTGATTTAGTGACAGACATTGGACAATAGGGAATACTTAGTGATACTGTTTTTTTTTTTAAATTTCATTTAAAAGTGCAGTAATTATATACATTTAAAAATAAATCATTAACTGAGTGTTGAAAATTATGCAAAGACGTGTGTTATGTTGTGCTATGGTTGGTCATGCATGCTAAAGCTGCTAATTGTGACACATTAAAGACCTTTGGTGCTCTGAGCCTTTTGTGCCCTATATTCATTCATTATGCTAATTTAGCTTCATTTTACTCCCACGGATGAAGCCTGGCTGTGAGCCAGGCTCTCTGTATGATGTGCACTGCATGTTTTTAGTCCACTGTCTAATGACCTTAATTATGTTGTAATGAGGATTTCAATTAATATAAAAATCAGCATTTCATCAGGTATAAATGTTTATCAAAGCTTTACGTCTGAGATGATCAGGACAGTGGATAGATTTTGTCCATCACCGCAAGAAACTGATTTGAAGTGATTTTGTAGAATCCAAAGTATCGTCTGTGTCACCTTATTTCGGAAGCCCGAACTCGAAAGAATATAAATTCACAGACACAGACTAAAAAGCTGTTTTCGGGCCACCAAATAAATCTACTTTATAGCACGTTTTAGCAGCGAGACTTTTCCCTTGTTCTCCATTTAAACCAATAGTGTTCCAGCAGGACCGGAAGTGCAATTACAACGGAAGTGCCGATCCGTGGGGAAAAGAGAAAAAAGTGGGTGGGTGGGAAAAGAGGAAAACGTGGGTGGGTGGAATAAGGTCAAAAGTGGTGCTGAATGGACAGGATTACTTAAGTCTGAGCTGACACTGTGGAGAAACAGCTTCAGATCATTGCAGCGAAAACATTTTTAACTGGGACAGAGACACACCTCCAGAAATACAAGATTAAACAGTAGTTTGTTTTCAAGAGCCTTTGTTTAAGAAGGATGATTACCATTTAGATTATTTTTCGTCTATGAAAACTCATTGAATTTTTGCAGCAGTTTCTGTGTAATCAGTTCTGGGAAACCAAGTGTACTGTAGACTAGAGCAAGAAAATGATTTGACGACACAGATACAGCCAGCAGTCACAGATGTGAGATCATATCCTTATGATATACATGTTCGCCTTATATTGTTTGACCATGGTCAACGCATTTTATAGTTTAAAGTACATGGTATACTTGGTATATAAGATAAGATCACCTTTATCTGTCCCACAATGGGGAAATTCCAGTGTTACAACAAAGGGTACAGAAGCAGATTAGACACAGTATAATAATAAAAATAGATAACTTAGAAAAAAAAGAAAACAGCAGACCACAGTAGGGCTGATGCCGTAGAAGGTCCTCAGGAGTGGCCTTGTCACTCCAAAGGACAAGAGTCTCCTCAGAGGGAGAGCCAACTGGCTCTTCCTGTACAGCACATATTATATATATATATATATATATATATATATATATATATATATATATATATATATATATATATATATATATATATATATATATATATATATATATATATATATTATCATACATACATACATACATACATACATACTAACATACAACAATACATAATACAACATACATACAACATACATACATACATACAATACATACATACATACATACATCATACATCATACATACATACATATTATATATATTTATATTATATATATATATATAATATATATAATATATATATATAATATATATTATATATATATTATATTAATATCTATAATATATATTATATATATTTATATATTATTATATATATTATATATATATTTATATTTTAATATATATACTTTATTAATATAAAGATCGATCTGTAGTAGATAAGAATAAAATGACCTTAAATACAAAAATATATATGCAGCAAGATCAGAATGGATTGTGTAGTTTTATTATATGGTTCAAGCCGTATGAGAGCAGCACTGGGAGGCCTAAGAGAATCCACAAAAAAGCACACAGGTACAAATCAGAATTAATCCCAGGTGTGTCAGCTGAATTTCCATCCTAGAGGGAAATGGTGTGTGACAGACGTTACTAGCACACACTCTGAATAAAAAAGTAACTCCCTCTTCCACTAGAGAGACGCTCAAGGTTACTCTGCACCTGTATCACAAAGGACAAGTGAAAGGATGGGAGAGACGCTGGGTATACAATGCAAAAGAGTTTTGAGAATACAAAGGGCGTCAGAGATCCAGCTTGCAAAAAGTAAGAAAGCATGGCAGATTTATACAAATGTAGGAAAGAACAAGCTAATTCAAAAAGCTAATTTGGGCAAGACACAGTGGTTGATGAAGCATTAAAGTTACAGTTTAACAGATTTCTTAGTAATTGGGGCTGGAATTAATTTTAACAGAGTTTGAGCAATTTATGTGTTTGCATGCATCAGAAGAACGTTCTGCCTGCAGAAACACTACTGGAAATATAGAAATATACTATGAAGTAATGTCCCAATACAAACTTTTAAAACTTGATTATGACGCTACAATAAAAAAAAAAAAAAGTAAGGCAAAATGTAAAAACTCCTTGCTTGCTCAAGTCTGAGTTTCCTCTTGTATTCATCAACAAAATAAACTTCATGGATTGTATATGACTGCTGCTTTGTCAACTGACAACAAAGAGCAACATTAACACCAGGGGCCGCATTTTGCACCCGGCGGTAGCGTTAATGTGGGCGCAGCAGAGCTCATTGCGTCACACCTCGCAGTCGGCGCAATTGATGACAGCATAAGGCGTGGAAATCAAATCAAGAGGTGTGATTATGCCGGGACAAGACATTATCATTTCATTGCGGGGCAGGTTTCCTGTTTTGGCTCCTACAAAGAGGCTGACTCGATTGAGGCTGCAACTGTTCTAATTTGAACTCTAATTTGATGTCATTTCTTTGGTGAAATTAGTAAATCAATCTGGACTCTGCCTTTGAGATGAATGCCGCTTTAATCAGCTTCAGATCTGGAAGGCTGTTCTGAGAAATGATTAGTAATATAATTTTAGTAACCATGACACAAAGTACAAACAAAATAAAATCTTACCAACTTTGAGCTATCTTTGGAAAAATAAAAAATACTTTAGATTAGACATGCAAGTCTGTTGATGCACGCGTTTATAAACTAGCTGAACATTTTGCAAAAAATGTGGTTATTCTCATCATTTTTGGCCTTTGGTGTCTATATATTTTAGATTAAACACAAGAAAAATAAGACAAACTCTGCCATGTATAAAAAAGTTTAAGAGCTAAGGAACAAACCGATAAGATGCTGGGCTCGACTTGAAAATATAGATTTAGTACCCACCTTGGAGTACTTTGTAATGACGTAAGTAAGCATCTTATATATTATAGGTTTATGGTGAATTCCAGACAACTTGTTTTCCCACCTACGGCTTTTCTGGAACGCTACTCGATCTGGTAATTCCTACTTTACAAACGAGTTAAACAGTGTCGTATTACAACAACGGTCTTCACCACCAAAGGTGGATCCTACCACATAGATGATGTAAACATTTGTTAGAGGATAAATTCAACTATAATCTGTTATTTAGCATGTTTGAGACATTTGTTTAACGTTTACATTCATTTAGAAGATTGTATTGCGTACGTCAGCATTCATTGAGCTGGAATGAAGTCAGAACTAGTAATGTTCAAGTGGGAAATAATCTCCCAGTTGCCTTGAACGCAGCAATATTATTGGGCCAACAGGTGTTACCATAGATATTAAACCCCATTTCTGTAGACGTGACATGAATTCGGCTACACTTTCCTCCAATGACCTGCAGCTATTGATCTTCAGAAGCCAAATGTAATAATCTGGCGGCATCCTGACATGCACCATGACATCATCGATCATGCATCTTTGTATACCTCAAGATGTTGGATCTGAATGCACACACCGGCCTTTACTGGGAGTGTACCGCATCCATCCAATCAGCTAAAAGCATCCACAGTTTGAGAGTAGATGGCATTAAACAAAATGCATCACGTCGACTCCTCTGCGCTGACCTGAGGCTTTTGGAGCAGACTCGTAATTACATCCATCAAACGCAGCACAGACAGTGATTGGTTCATTCAATATCATGGCTGTGGGCTGAACATATATCTAAACAAGCAGGATGTGTCCTACTTTAGAAAACACAGCAGGGCAAACACTCAAGTTGATGTAGATAAGGAAGCGTCTAACAAGAAAATGCTTTCAGGAAATAGAAAAGATCCTTGTTTACTTCTGTGCAAAAGCCCTTAAGGAAATTAGCACCACTGATAGTATAAACAACAGACTAATGAGAGCAAAACAACATCTGTGGAGCCCTGATATTTTTCACATTTCATTAAATTGGGCAAGCGTTTTAGTTACTTTATTCTTTGCTTGTATAGACAGATTTACAATGCATGGAACAACAAGTGAATTAACGGTGATGTACCTGATTAAAAACTTGAGAAATTGTTTATTTTAAACTGTTTGCAGCCCCTCCTGCCTGAAAGCAGATTGAGCCTGTCCAATTTTGGGGCATTCATTTGTAACACTTGTCTCTCCTATCAAACCTCTTTCTAATCTCCTGGTCAATCACAGCTATTGGAAATCAGGGGAGACAGGAGACGTTCCAAACCATACATATTTTGTAAACCATTTTAAAAACGGTGGCTTAGCCAGATGAATTCAAGATATTTGTGAGTTCTCAAACTCTTGACAATCGATCTGGCTTGTCTCCCGCTGTTGGGTTTGAGCTGTGATTGGTCCGCTGTGTGGTGGACCAATCACAGTGCAGCATTGAGGTTTGGGAGGAAGGTATAGGGACAAACCTAAACAAGCACGCCTATTTTAGAAGATCTGTGGACTATTATGTTTTTGAAAAACAAGTACATAGAAACGCTTTGTGCATTTGAGGAATTGTTTTGCAGCTATTACAGACACAAACTGCGGTATGAAATTAGCCACAACGGTGACACAGTTGTAAAATTAGTCGTATTTGTAAAACATCATCACAGAATTAAATAAAACATGTCAATTTACTTAAAACAGGGGCAGCTGGACAGATATAACTTAAAAGCAACTTTTAGGGTTAAAATAATTTTGATCATGAGCTGTAGAGCACAGCACTAAACACCCCAAACACCTTCGGATTTAAGTGAAGCACCATTGAGCTCAATGTCAATACTGTGAAAAGACTATCTGTTAACATATGGCTGTCCACCTCCCATTGATTTTAGTGTAAATGAGCTGATGACAGAAACAAATGCAAATTTGCTTCAATGAATCACTCCCTCATTTGTTATTATTTGTTCGCAGATAGGCCACACACACCCCCTGTATTGTTTATGGAGACAAATTGACTTGTCTTCTCATAAAAGGGTATTAGTCACTTGCCGGAAATATAATGAGTTTTGTCATCAGGGGATTGTCTGAAACACCACCGCTTTGTCAAATCATAACCCAGCTCATTAGTTACCTGTTCTAAACAATCATCATTGTACAATATAACTTTAGCAATCATGTTTCAGTTTAAATAATAAAACTGAAAGAAACTACATTTAAGATGGGAAACAGACCAAAAAATAATGGTTTTGAGGCCAGTGGAATGTTAACAAAGGCACAACAAGAAAAAAGTGGTTGGTTACAGGTCACCCAGAACCACTGATCTAACCTGTAACTTGGCTTGGTGGGGTTTAAGTTTAATGCCATACTGTTGAACATTCCTGGCAAATAGCATCTCGGACCAATAGGTGACAGATCCTCCACCTAAAACGTAACAAGTTCATCTTAACTTACGCTTTCTTGTCTGCTTCTGTCTTCGATCGCGTGACGCATGTAGCAACTATGGACTGAGAACGACACGAGTGTGCTTTGACGTCCTTCTCACAAGTGCAAGACAGATAATCGTTGCAAAGTGTACAAGAAGATTTAAAACTGTCTAGTGGGCAACCGGCTTTTGTGAACAATCTTATTCATCTCATTTTAAGTATGTAAAATGTGGATTGATAATGATGTAAATAACAGAAAATGTATATATAGTTATTCTCAGTAGTACCTAGTTGCATACAGCTCGTCCTCAGAGACATTTCTTCACACCGTCTTGTCTTGACGTAATAGGAAGCCATTTATTATCATCTAATTATGCTTTCAGTCATGTAGTTTCCCTTTATAAAGTGAACCATTAGCAGCTTGCCATGTCCAGCCTTATATTCGATAAGTCTACTTGTCTGCATTCTTAAATCCTTCAATAAAAACTAGACCTCAGCTCCTGTTTTCATGTTCTTTCCCTGTAGACTTGTTAGTCCATCTCCTGTCAGAACAAATCCTCTGTCTCTTTCTTACAGCATACAGTAGGTAAACTATGGTCAGTGTTCCATTCCACAGCTGCAGAAACAAATCAATAAAAGACAGAATAAATGTGGCTTTACCTTCATCGGTAAATCTAGATAAGTTAGCAGGTTAGCAATAAAGAAAAGGGAAAACAAACAATTGTCAGAAAGAAATGCACCAACAAAATTCAAAAATCAGTTTGAAAGATTCATGTCAATAGCACTTGTGTAGTAGTAGGTGACATTTTATCAAATATAAAGCAAACAGGACAAACTGAGGTGGAATCCAATTACAGTGCACAGAGCAGCGTTACAGCCATACTTCTTTGGCTTCTACAGCTCTCTTTTGTTGGGGACAACATCTAAAGTCAGAAACGGAGAAATATAATTACACACTGTACACAACATAGCTATATATTGCCATAATTCTAAGTATTAAATTCTATTATTTCTATTGGATAAAAGTGAATCCATTTGGCCTACATTTAAATAAAACGAGATGTGTACTATAGTTTGCATGTTCTTCCCGCATCTGCATAGGTTTCCTCCGGGGGAGCTCTGGTTTCCCCTACCACTAAAAACATGCACAATAGGCTCCTCCCCTGTGGGGCCAGGACTCCTCTGAAAAAGAGATGCTAAAATCTCACTTGGACTTTCCTGGTAGATTAAAGGTCAATAAATAAAAGGTCAATATATAATCTTGTCTGATCTCAGAGGCTAAGCAGGGTGGGGCCCGGTTAGTAATAGTATGGGAGACCGCTGGCAATACCAGGAGCTGTAGTAGCGTGGCAGTGGCTCAGTGGTTAGAGTGCATCCTTTCCTTAAGAAAGACACTTCAGTCAAATTTCAAAGCAAATGCGGATAGAAATTAGGCTGAAATCCGGCGTGTTTAAATCATGTATATTATGTGTGTATTATGCTGTTTTGACCAACAAAATTAAACATAATTCAAATCCAATAAATATTATTATTTTTCATGTTTATAGTCTTTGTAATTGTTCCCCCTGGTTAAGTAATTTTATAGAACATATAATCTTCTTCAGTTTCCCTCTCCCTCATTTATGTCTCCCTGCGTACACATGCATTTAGAATTAATGCTGAGAGCTTTTTTACACTTTAGCTTCCTTGGAATGACCTTATGAATTTATCAAACGCACAGAGTTACCCTGCTTGGATAACACTGTGCATATACTATTGAGTTTTATAGAAATAGAATGTGTATGTGTGTGTATGCATGTGTGTGTGTGTGTGTGTGTGTGTGTGTGTATTTTTTTATCCTTGATTTCAACATTTTTCAACCATCTCAACAAAACAAAGAAAAGGGACATTGGTTCAAAGTCCTGAGAGCGTAGTATTGATGAAAAATGTCTGGGCCATTTGTCCTTGAATAGGTCCTCCAGAGTCCTTGCACGGTGTCTCCATCCCAAACGAACACAAAGGTAATATGGAGGAGGGGGGTTGTTGTAATCATACTGCACACTTCATTCGGCCTCTTAATTAATTTAAAAAAAACTTTACAATACCTTTTGAGGAGCGACATAGTGATAAGCATGCCGTTTGCTCCTGTCCTTGGTGGAGAACAGGGTACCACCCATTAGGGCTGCTCAATTATAGAAAATATGATAATCACAGCTATTTTTGTTATAATTGTAATCCTGAGTATTCACTTTAAAAAGTGGTTTTATAAAGTGTTTTTTCTGCCCCCAAAGGCTAAAAGATAAAAAGCCGATGTGTTTATTAAACCATTTTAATAAAAAAATAACTCATTATCAGTTTGGGACACTTTTAATATACCATTTCCATTGACCTATTATTAGTGATTTGAATAGAATATAGCCTTATTTACTGAACTAGCTTGACCTTTGTCTGTGACAGCAGCTATTTTGAAATTGAGGGGTTTTATTTGTGTGCCGTGTTTTTGTGTGACAAGTTTAAAGCAGCAGGTGAAAATAATAAACAGCAGCACAGTATGTTAGCATCACTTCATGCTATTAGCTCCAGGACAAACTTAATGAGGACAACAAGCGCACATGGCTCTGTCCTCTGCATGGAGTTAGTTTAGGAGAGGAATTTTAGATTTAGGAAATTTAGCACTAAATCTGCTTTTCAAATGAAGCAGTTTGCAGAGAACTCCCAAAGGTTTTGAAAGAAGCTAATGCAGAATTGGGGCTTGTGCTGTCACGTTCGTCGACTATATGTATATTTGCATCTCACTGGTAAAGACTTTTCTTAACTTAAATGAGAACAATAAAGCCTCAGGAGAAGAAGGAAGAGGCGGCAGCGAGAGGGATGAAGCAGGCGGCTTTGTGAGCGCGTAGTGAAGACGTTATTACTAACATTAATTATTAATCGCCGTCTCTCGATTATGCAATTTTTGGAATCATTTAGCGGAATAACCAGATCGAATGTCGATTAATTGCACAGCCCTTCCACCGTTTTGATGTCGTTAGCCGGTCTAGCCTGTAATAATATGCTTTTGGAAAAAGTAGCGCTGTATATCTGCTTTTAATGCCTTATTTCTAACACTTGCATCATCTGACATCAATCACCTTTGTTATGTTTTATTGTTTGTCCTTCCCATGTGTCTCCTCTGTCATGGTGTCATCAGTCTTGTGAAGATCTGAAGCTAATGAAATATTACACTACAGCATGCAATCATAGTGAAAAGGTAACCTGCGCATTCAGCCTACATTAGACGTGTCGAACTAAAGAAACACTGGAGGAACAATAAATAAGAAGTTCTGTATCTTATTGAAGACTATAGGACTGATTGAAATATGGAGGGAAATTAACCCTAAGGCACGCCAGTATACTAATGTTTCAAATCCATACACTCTATTTCAGAATAGACTACTTTTTTATTCTAGATATTTAATCTAAAATCACTGAAGCAGATGTAGGGCCGTATTTTGCCCCCGGTGGTAGCGTTAACGTGGGGGCAGCAGAGCTCATTGCGTCACACCTCGCAGTCGGCGGAATTGATGACAGCGCAGAGCGTGGAATTCTAGAGGTGTGATTATGCCAAAATATGAGGCGGAGTGAAGCAAACTGAGGGCGTGGTCTGGTGCATTCTGTGAATGGCCAGAATCTTAACTAATAAACTAGCGTTAATAATAACTTGGGGACGTTTATGACTTTTAGATATTTGCCTCAAGCATAAATTACCAATATTAACCTGAGTGGGGTTTATATTTGAGAAGAGAACTTTGCATATGAGGGGAACTCCCCTCTGTCTCGTCTGAAACGCAACGCACAGTGGGAAAGACATGCACACACGGCACATACGCACGCACAAACCGCGCACTAATGATGCGCGGTTGTGTTTTGACGCACAGGTCGGGATGGGCCGGGACAAGACATTCTCATTTCATTGCAGGGAAGGTTTGGACGGTTATAAACGGCAGACCACGTCTCGTACGTCCGCGCTCCGCCTGTAACATTGCGTTTTGCTACGTCTGAATTCACTTCCTGGTTCGGCTCGTTTCTCTGTGAATATGTGACTGATTGCAATAAAACAGGAAGCTTTATGTATCTTACTACACTCCTCTCCACAATCTCTCCACTGAGCTAGATCATGTGATAATAATCTCCATGCAACGCGTGGAGAAACAGCCATTGGGGATCACGGGGGCGGGGTCTAGCTGTCTGTTGAAGTATGAATGCCAGAGCCGAAATGAACTTTGTTCTTGTTCTGGCAGTCCTATAGGTGAACGAACAAACTTCTTACTTCTTATGAAGTATGAATTGGCCTTTAAAGCTCTTTAAAACTGGCACAGACTGACATAACAACACGAGATCTGCACATACGATCAGACTGAGCTGATCACAGTGTGCTCTCCATTCTCGCTCCCTCTGGACCGTAGCATGCAATCGAGCACTCGGGTCCAGTCGATTTGGCACAAGCTCATCTTGATACTCCGCATTGTGCAAAACAAATAAAGGTGAATTAAAAAAAGAAACAATGCTCCAAGAATGTCGGTGTAATCCCTCATTCGTCCAGGAGTGTTCCACTGTAGAAAAAATGCTCCAAGAATGCATTTTAATATTTTATTTATTTATTTTTTAATTTTGGGAACTCATTGAAAAACGGGAAATCAACCTGTTTTATTGCTCAATTCTTTGATTGCCTGTATATGAGGCCATGACAAACATCTCCCACACAGGTGGTGCTTTTGAATGCCACAGTTCTCAGTCATTGGTTCAAACCCTATCACCATATTTGGACTGGCACCATCCCACTCCAGCCTCCAGCGGCCAAGTCAAGCCTCTTTATGCCAGCGCATCGGCAAGGTAGCTAAATAGGGCCCTGGCCCTGCCCCCTTGAAAAGGGGATCATACTCCTATCTACATCTCTGTAGATAGGACAAAGTCTAAAGAAAAAATGTCCAACAACATTAAGACTTATCTGGAGGAAAACGATACTGGGGAAATGTCTCCACCGAGAGGACAAATTATTGCCATAGCCTCAATATGCAAGAAAATTTTAAATTGTTGGAGGAAAACCATGCCACAAATGGGTGTTCTAAAATGCTACGAGAAATGAAAAAGATAAGAGGAGAAATTAATGATCTGACCTCACAGGAAACAGTTAAGAAAAGGCTCTTTACCAAACAAAGATATTATGAGCGTGGATCAACATTTTCTTAATTACTATCTTGGAAAGTTAAAAAACAACAAGCAGAAAGAACAATTTTTAGAATACGGGACAGGCAAAATGATGTAATCTTAACTACCGTACTTTTTGGGCTATACAGCGCTCCTGAATAAAAGCCGCTCCAACGGAATCTACAAAGAAACAAGAACTTATACATATACGAGCCGCACCTGTCAATAAGCCGCAGGTGCCCACGTTGTAACATGCCGGTTGTCTTTTGAAGCGGGGGTCTCGGTGCAGTGGACTGCGCGGCGGACCGCGTGCCTAATTAGACTAATTTCTCAGTGAATATGAGTTGGATTGTAATAATGTCATTTGACTCGTGGAGCAGGTCTGGCAAAGAAAGTCTCATTTCAATGCGGCAGGTTCTAAACTGCAGACCGCCGTATATCGCATGTCCGCGCTCCACGTGTCTTTTCCTTCAACCGCGTCTCTTTTTACTTCCTCGTTAGAGGCCTTTCCCCATGAATATGAGTCTGATTGTAATAAAACACACAGCGTTTCAAAGCTTCAAATACAGTGACAACTGTCCACAGACGTCTTCTTCTACAGTGTGTCAAACGCATGCGCTTCCTGCTGTGCCCCCCGGTGGCCTTTAGCAAGTAAAAATCTATAAATTAACCGCACCATTGTAATGACCACGGGGTTCAACCTGTGGGGAAAAAAGCAAGCCCCCGGAAGCCAAAATGGCGCCCAATTCAAGCCTATGGCGTGTGCTCATTGGCGCATGACTCCAAAAAAGTTCCCTACTTCCGCGTTACTTCCTGAATAGGGAGTCTAGTGCCTCCCCTTTTATGACGACATCGCCAAGTCGCTTTGGCGTCGGGAACGAGCACGGCGACAGCAGAATGTGTGAAAGACTGAGGACAGTTAGAGCGGACTTTTGGAGTCTACCGTCTTGAAATGATTATGAAATGTATAATGATGAATTGTTATATCTATCTATAAATATAAAGGCATCATGTTGTAAAGCGAAAATGGTTTCTTTGCAGAAAGCATGAGCTGTGAACTCATGAATGCTTCTTTTTGTGTAGCTAAACGTAGCTTTTTTTGCTGTGAACGTATGTAAATCATTCATTTACACTTCATATTGAAATGACATAAAACACAAGTTACGTGTATCGTTTGTCTCGTCTTCTCTGTTTGGTTTCCGTCCGAGACGCGCTCTTTCTGATGCTCGTTCACGAGGAGTGCTGTGCGTGGTCAGAGCGCGTACATGTTCGCCGTGACGTTAAAAATTTGATTTAAGGATTCTAGAAACGGTAAAAGAGTGAAATTCCTTCTATTTTATTTTTAAACTAAAAATAATTTCGCACTTTCGGTAATTTACAGCCGAAACTGTTGAAATGGTTGGTGCCTGAAGCTGCAGTCCCGCGGAGCGGCCACTACTCAATTTGGATCGCGGACAGAGGGGGCGTGCCTTATCCAGTTATTATAATAGATCCATGGAAAAAAGTAGCGGCTTGTTGTCCAAAAAGTACGGTAAACAAGACCAATTTCAATTAGCATTTGAATCCTTTTATACAAAACTTTTCAAAAATTCAAGATGATAAAGAAGACAATACAAATTCCTTTTTGGACACCCTCAAGCTGCCTGTTATGTCAGGAGAACAAAAGAAAAGATTAGGAGCTGAAATAACCGTTCTAAAAATACAAGGTGCAATCAAAAGATTAAAGACCAATACATCTCGAGTGGTATAAAGCTTTAAAAGACACATTTACTCCTTTCCTTTTGGCGATTTTTAACTGGGCACTTAAAAAAACTCATTTGATTGTACTTCATTAGGGCTGCAGCTATCAATTATTTAAGTAATTGAGTAATCTATTGATTATTTTCTTCAATTAATCGAGTAATCAGTAAATTTTTTGGACATTCAGTAAACCATTTAAAAGTATATGAAATCATTTTTATAATAAACCTTATAGTTCATAGTCATAAACAAATACAAAATAAGGAGTTTCTGCTTAAAATAACAAATTTTATTCTTAATTTCACATAAATTTGTCCCCAAAACAGTAACAATTCAGTCCAAACTGTTCCGTTTGTATATAAAGAATATATATAAAAGGACTAATTAACTTGTCACAGACTGTTTGTAAACAGTTACAGCAGCTATGAATTAATTAGCGTTTCTGTCACATCACTTAAAATAAGACATTTGTAAAACTTGATGTTGGGTGGGACCGGTGGTCCTGGTGTTTTGAGCTCTGCATTTTGCATTTTGTCGTTTTGGCTCTGTGTGCCGGTCACTTTGGCCTCCACGTATCGGACTTTCTGTTTCACAACAGATTATTCTAACATAACCGCGGTCCTCCGTGCTGTTTCCATGTGCATTGGCCGTTTAAAAGTACGAGTGTGACTGGGAAGCAGAGTTGTTGAGAGGGGGGAGCACGGGGGTCCGCAGTGGGGTGGCGAAGGCACGGCGCGCGGAGCTTGATGCAGTGTTTAGAGTTGCGGCTCGGGATTTTTATAATAGATCCATGGGTCTTTGACTCATCAAAACTGTTCCCATTTGCACTCGAGAGTTTAAAATACGCCGCTCTCTTCCCTGTTGCGCTTACGTCCAGGAGGAACAAGCTCTGTGTAATCGAATTGTTTGATTTCCTCGAGTAATCGTTTCATATTGCCTCCATTTCTATTCTGAATGTGGACTATTATATATACACCTAAATTATTTCCAAAAGAATGGAACAAATACTACCAAATTTAATCCACAACAATCAAACAGGATTCATTACCAAATGACAAACAAGACAACATAAGACAATCCTTACACATAATGAGACAAAAAACAACAAAATAAGGCCATAATAATTAGTTTGGACACTGAGGCGGCTTTTGATTCTGTTAGCTGGCCATATTTATTTAAAGTGCTAAAAATTTTTCAAATCGACTATTTAATTATAAGAAATATTGGGGCTCTTTACGATGGTCCAACATCAAGAATTAAAATCAATGGTTATCTGACAGATCCACTGACTCTGGAAAGAGTGGTCAGACAGGGCTGCGCCTGGTCTCCCCTCTTGTTTGCTTTGTATTTGAAACCATTGGCCCAATTCATTAGACAATCAAAAACAATCCATGGTGTTACAATTGATCTCTTATCCCATACATGAGTCTAAGTCAAAGGACTGACTGCAATTATCAAAAGCAAAAGGAGGTTGGGGTTTACCTTGTCTGAGAAATTACTTTATTTCAGCTCAAATCAGAGCATTGCTGTACTGGTGTGATCAGAATATGAAGCTCAATGGAAAAATATTGAGATTAATGTTGTCCCGGGGATTTCTGTACAGGCCTTACTGGCAGATGACAGACGATTGAGTCATTTGGAGGAAGATGAGAATCATTGGGTAAAATCTGTGCTTACAACATGGAAGGAGCTAATCAAAACATAGAAACTAAACAAATTGGTACTTTAAACAAAAAAAAAATAAGAAGACATCCATTCACTCTGATGCTGCCTGAGAATGCAAAGTGTTTCCTGATTCCAACCCGAGGTTTTGTACCAAATAGAACTGACTCGAGATTCAAGGTCTGGATTACAAAAGGTATAAAGAATTTTTCATAACCAAGAAATTAAACACGGTAATGACCATTGTAGCCCTCTGATTGAGATGTTTATCAAATCGGAACTTTCAAGGGGAATTATATCTAAATTATATCAATGCATTTCTAATCTGGACTAAATATATTTTTAAACAAATAGGAAAGAGAGAGTTGTCTTGTTTTGACAGACAAAGAGTGGGAAGATGTTTGTACATCCCTGTGGAGGACTACAAAATCACAAGTTTGGAGAGAGTTTTGTTTGAAGAATATGTCAAATTTTTTCATAACACCATGTCAAAGTGCCCATTATTCACAGGGAAATACAGACGGTTGGAGAAATTGTGGCAACAAGGGTGTAAACCACTATCACATATTCTGGGACTGTCCTGCTGTTCAAAAGTTTTGGACTGAAATAAGAATGCACTACAGTTGCATCCTTAACAGTTTTTGCCATTCCACTCGATTTTGGAACTATGCACTTGGGCCTGAGGACTGCCATGGACACAAGATACCTCTGGAACATACTCTGGGCAGTGGCGAAAAAAGGCCATCACAAAAAAGTGGATGACACAAATTACACCGACAATCAGGGACTGGACAGACACTACTTTGGACATTCATAAATTGGAATAGATCACATTCGGAATTAATTTGAAAATAGACAAATTGGGACGTTTTCTTTGGGTTCTGTGTATCATGATTTCTCTTGTTTTGGTTTGAGTCTATTCTCTTTGGTCTTGTTCTTGTTTTTGTTTTTTGTGTTTGTTTTCATATGTGTATACATTTGAAAAATAAATAAATAAATATATAATATAAGATAAAAAAAAGAAAAGGTAACTTGCAAGATGCTATACATAAACAAGCCTTCATATTACACTTTGAGCTAAATTCTGCATGAGGTAAAAATAAACTATGCGTTACCACTGCCTACACTCAATGGCCATCCCAAACCGCTGAATTCCCTAATAGCTGAAAGATGATTGACAGTTTGGGGCGTTAAAGGCACATGGCAGTTTAAATGAATGCTGTATAAAGTCCAGGGAGATCCACAGAGAACTGAGCTCTGCCTCACTGAGCTACTGAATCTGTAGCACAGCAAATAATGATCTACAGCCAAAAACATAAACATCGCGGATGCACGCACACGCGCACACTTTTATATAGTTTAGGATAAAAGCAATTAGGAAATTCTGCAATTAGGCTAAGTATATTTGTAGCAGAGGCAAAAACGTGAGCAGTGTTAATATAAACTCAATATACAATAACTAATGGACCTTTATTATGTTTTCTGGTGAAGGGATTTAGAGCCACCTTCTTGTCTCCATGAGATGTTATTGCTTTTAGGGCTGCGGTCGACCCAGCAAATCGATTAGTAGATTAAAAAGGGGGCATGGTTAAAGCTCTCAAACTATTCCGTTATCTGACCTAAAGTCGCTCACAAAACAACTGCACAGGGGTTTGTGCATAAGCAACTATTTAAACAACAAATGAAAATATGAATATGAATAAACATAATCCAAATGGAATAATTAGTCGACTAATATACATTTTGCACACAGTAATAATGTTATTTTTGGGCTGTGATGGCGTCCTATGTTTACTGGCTGCTGTCAAATGGACATTAGGCTGACAATATCAATCTGAGTTGACAGGACAGTGATACAGAGCTACTTCAAAAGAAAAAAGTTAGTTCACACACAGATACAAAGTCTAAATACATGGAGGAACATGCACCTGTCCAAAAGCTCATCCATTTTCTCCTCAAGAACTCTTTGGGACAGATGTTGGTCTTGGAGGGCAAGGAAGAAGTAATACTTTTTTAACGTTCTAGATTAGTAACTGACTCTGCCTATTTCTAATTACTTCCTTCCAGTGGTTTCATCGCACATGGTCCTTGCTGATCACCTAGGTCTCACAGAGACTCTGATTTATGACTGTCATTTTTAAATGAAAACACCTGGAGTAAAAGTATCAGCAGTGTCACATTTACTATGTAAAATCATATTGCACTGGCTTTTTGCTAATATCAATAATGACAGTAACCTCAGACCCAGCGATTGCTTTTTCAGTAGTACATTTTAAACTCACAATAGAAAGTAGTATAATTCAAGAGAAAGATGTAATGCAATTGTCTCTATTGCTCAGGTCATGACTAGAACCAGGAAGTACGATCCCATTAGTCCTGTGCTCAGGTCTCTGCACTGGCTCCCTGTGGCTCAGAGAAAAGACTTTAAAGCCGCTCTGCTTGTATACAAGTCTCTCCATGGCCTAGCACCAAAGTACATCTCGGATCATGTTCGTGCTATATGAACCATCTCGGACTCTGAGGTCCTCCTGCTAGTGCACAGAGTCAGGACTAAACCTGGACCGGCCTCCTGCTGGTGCCCAGAGTCAGGACTAAACATGGGGAATCTGCGTTTCAGTTTTATGCAGCTAAAATCTGGAACAGTCTTCCTGAAGATGTGAGACAGGCCTCGACTCTGACAATGTTCAAATCTAAGCGAAAAACAGTTTTGTTTAGCTGTGTATATGACTGAAATTATTTTCTTTGCACTCTTCTCTTTTATGTTCTAAACTGTTTTGTGATTTCTGTCATGTCTTGGTGATTTTAATGGTTTTTTTTTTTTATTGCCTTGTGTACGAATTTTGCTCTACAAATAAATTTGCCTTGCCAACATTTATGCATACAAGATTTTACACGGCAACAAAGTTTTAAACAATACTAAACTACAAAAAAAATGAAGCTGTAAACAAGAGACAATCAACATCAGATAATGATACTAGACTTTTTAAATAAAGTATTTTAGCGTCTAAAAGAAATTGCGTTTGACAATGGAAGAAATTGTATTCTTGGTAAAAATGATTGTTTTTAGTTGTGGTCACGTTTACTTGGGACTGATCTCGTCAAATTGGTACTTTAAACAATATGACTGACTATATCGGTATAAACAAGTCTTCTTATTTTCACGTCCAGAATAAACATCAATTCACCCTGATGCTGCCATGAGAATGCAAAGTGTTTCCTGATTTCAACCCGAGACATTGCTGTGTTGACATTTTAATCCGACCCAAGCATAAAATATGCCAGAACCACAAATCTATCTCTGGATCAAAGGTTTCGGTCGAAAATGTACAAGACTGGAATGAATGCTGAATGAATGACTGCATTTGCCAAATCTGCCGTAAAACTCTACAGCACATGTGTCAAACTCAAGGCTCGCCAGACATATTAATCTGGCCCGCCGAACATTTAAAGTTTATACTCATTCATTTCCAATCGATATACAGTATAGAGTTGTTATCGCTAGAACTACATTTCCCACAATCCTTTGCAGCCGCGGCCCCTCCCCTGCGCTGCTCTGTGCTGAGCGTCGCGAACTTCACAGACTTAAGTAGAGGTTTGAGCGGGGAAAAATACAACTGGTTTTGGGAAACG
Organism: Chaenogobius annularis; assembly: GCA_015082035.1. Lineage (NCBI taxonomy): Eukaryota > Metazoa > Chordata > Actinopteri > Gobiiformes > Gobiidae > Chaenogobius > Chaenogobius annularis. The sequence continues at coordinate 621,384 of BJKM01000262.1, forward strand.
AGGAATAAAGAAAGGAGGCGGTTTTGTGAACGTTAGAGCTGTGCTAAAAGGGGCGCTAATGTGAAGCTAACAACAACACAACACACTTCTTTGATGACAGCTCTGTGAGGAAAACATCCAAACCATTGCAAAACCTTGACAGATCATGAGCCACAGGTAAAAACACAGGTCAGAGCATAATTAAGTATGAACATGACAGAGTGAAGCTGCTGTGAGCTCTCATTTGATTCACTACATGAACAATTCATCAGTGAAATAAGCTTAAACTATCAAAATAGTGAGCTCATATTGAGTTTGTGCAGCAATATCAACATGTCTGAGATACCAACATTTAATATCAGAATCATATCACAAGTCCATATTCCTCTTCCTGCTGCTGAATCATGAATATGGACTCAGTCTTTCACTTTTGTGCATCAGTGTCCACATATAACTATTACTAGGCTATATAAAATTGGTTATTGTTTTATTTTTTACATTATGTTCGGCCCGCGACCCACCCTGAGCGTCGAAATTCGCCCCATGGCCCAAAATGAGTTTGACACCCATGCTCTACAGCAAACACAAGTTTATTTATAGCACCTTTCACAGACAAGGAAGTCACAAAGTTCTTCACAATAAAAGTTAAAATACAGAAAAATAACACAACTTAAAGTAGTCAATGCAAATGCAACAATATGGCAGTCAAATCAGTCCCTGATGCTTGAAGAAATAAGGTTTTTTAGTTGGCTTTTATCAACAAAGTGTAGATATGAGACAATATGAGACAATACATTCTGAAATTGCCTATAAGGTTTATTTTTTCATTAATTTTGCCCTTCTAAAAACAAGTTTAATGAAAAAAAAATATATATATATATATATATATATATATATATATATATATATATATATAAGATTAAAAAATGTCTTGTCCTTTCAGTTAAGAGTATATTGTTATTCCTGGCTACATAAAATAAACTATCAATGTTGCAACAGTTTTCAAAGATGAGACTAATGATGTTTGTGCATGTGTAATAATGTTTGGGCTTTACAATGACTTCTGCAGTATTGCTCAGCACCAGCATTGAGCTTGATCGTTTATTCAGTAAAATATACTTACAATAAAACAGATATATTGCATAATGTTAGGGTTTCCAAATAATTTATTTTAGAGTGTAAAATCAGCACTGAATAGTTGACGACCATTCTGACAGAAATGATAATCCGTACTTGTCTGTGAAGTCCACATTTCTGCAGACTGGATGCTGAGTTTGCACTAAAAGCCATTTCCTGATTACAGCTGCCCTCACTGTACATCAATCAGTGGATTTACCAATTCATTACAATTCACCTTAGGGTTGCGCTAAATGTGGCTTTTTAGTACAACTATTGGCATTTCAGATGAGTTGTATTAGCGTAAGCATTTTCCCCTTATTTTCTTTCGGTTTGAGTGGTCAGCGTTTCGTACTATTAATGGTGTGTCCTATAAAAAAAATCACGTACATACACATAGTAAAACAAAACCATATTCAATTTATTGGTGAATTTATATCCTCCACCTGCATAAGACACGTGCACATTGTCCAGAGAATACACACAAAGTTTTCAGGAAAAGAAAAACATCTCTGAGATAAACTAAAAGCAGAACATGTCCTGTCTGAGTGCATTCTCCACATGGCATCAAGTAAAACTTTGGTATCATTGAAGCGGATGTGAATGAATTACACAAACACTGTCTTCTACTGCCGTCTCTCAGCTCTCACTACACATCACACACCACCTCATTAACATAATGTTTGTTCTAATTGGATCAGATCATTAGCCCTTGAGGACTACAACATAAATCCCAATCAGTTGCTAGTTGTTTTTTTTTGTTTTTTTTAATCTAAAATCTTCACAGTAATACATCATCTGTTGGAGAGAGGGGTACATTTATTTTTTAACGTTATTCAATCTAAAAATGGCCCTACAACTGAACCTGAGCAAAATGGTAAGAGTCATGAGTTTTTTTTGTATTAAAACATAACCAGTATTCATTTTTGAAATGATCACCAGAATCATGGGGAAAGGAAACAAACTCTCATTTTGGCAAGTATCAAATACATGTGCTCAGAAGGAGATGGTAGAAAGGAGAGCTCATGGAAAATAGATCAGTAAATAAACAAAAAATACATAACTGCATAACTACATTTTCCTTTCCTTAATTTGGCTTTATGTGTGCATAAAATCAAGTTTGAACCACATCAAATTCACCCACTTTCAGTGAAAATATTCATGTATTTACAGCTAAAGAGTCTAATAGAAAAAATAAGTTGACATCTCCTCTTAGCGTATCCACTCACTGACCCCTCAGCCACACTGCCAAGTACTCCAATTACACGGCCACCACTTCTGCCTTCCCCTTCCATTAACTGTACTTTCAACAGTTATTTTTTTTATTTTACATCTTATAATTCATGTATTTGTAGCAGCATGGCCTCATTCCCAATGCTCAGGTTTTCAGGGAGCCTGTCACAAATCAATAACCAAATACTAATGATTGTAAAAACAAAAATAGATACTAAAAAAAATAAAAGGACACATTTTGACATTTCCTGAATAGTTTAAGAACAATTTACCTTTATCAGCAAAGATATAAGCACATGTTAAAATAAAAGTATTCATATCAAATTCAAGTGACAACCTTATTATATAGTAATCAATTACCTAATTTTGACAAGTTCTCTTCAGGTCAGGCCTCAACACACACAAACAATGCTCACAATGTGAGAAACATGCTTATCCGATGTCATTATTTAATCAAAAATATCATATCAAATCCCCAATCACAACTTGTCCTTTTGTTATTTCTACAACAAGCTCAGACAAAATCTGTGTGACTACAAATGGTGTTAGAAAAAAGTTGCTTCAGAGAAAGTGATGCACAGACAGAAACAGACAAGAACACAAATCCACAAATCTCCTTCTTCTGAATTGGATGAGAGTGTTTGGTGAATTACCATATAAATAACTGTCAGTGTTTATCAGGCTTTACTTAAGAGCCACAGCATAACAAGACGAACAGGGAAAGTGAAAACGGAGCGAGGTTCTACTTAACACACACAAGTTTGTAATGTGCGCCTTCATATTATTATTGCAATATTTAGTATTGTTTATGTTGCAGATGCTAGCAGAGGATGTACTTCCTGTAGCAGCTGAGGAAAGCCAAGCTGCCAGTGCAGATGATGGTGCATCTACACGGCCATCACTGAGTCATCCTCACCTCGTCCATCACCGTGTGGTACGCTGGAGCCACAGCCAGGGACAACAGAGACTACAGCGCATTGTCCGTTCTGCTGAGAAGGTGATCGGCTGCAGACTTCCATCTCTGCAGGACCTGTACGTCTCCAGGGCTCTGGGACGAGCAGGTCGGATCACAGCTGACCCTTCTCACCCTGGACATGGGTCTATTTGAGCAACTCCCTTCAGGCAGGAGGCTACGGTCCATCCGGACCAGAACCTCTCGCCACAAGAATAGTTTCTTTCCCTCTGCCGTTGGAAACTACAATTGAACTACAATTTAATCAATCACTTTCTGCACTATATCTATAAATTTGACTTTAAATTCTAGGTTACATAATCAGTCTATTTTTATCTTATATCATAGTAAATTTGAATTGTTTCCTAATGTATGCCCATTTTGTTTTTATTATTGCTCAGTGTTTTATGTTGCATCTTAATGCCAAAACAAGTTCCTATGTTCGTGAATTTTGTTCATTGACAATGGCAATAAACCTTTTCTGATTCTGATTCTACCTTGGCACAGCAAGAAGGTTCCGGGTTTGACTCACGGGCCGCCCAAGTTTGGTAAAAACAAGATTTTTTGGAGCAATGGCTTCTTGAATGGAGAATAATAAAGAATACTCAAACATGCAAGAATCCCTCAGTCCAAATACATTTGAGAATGGAAAACTATTATTGTTAAAATATCAATTTAGCATAATATATTCATATTAAGGAAAAACAACACATATGTTTAGATGAAATAAAATGTTAATTAAATATTGGTGTCAAAATGTAGAAACAACTGTCAGGTGAAAACCACAGACAGAAAACCTGCCTCAAAGTAACAATATCCAGACAAGTCAACTTAAATACTGTAAATTTGTTATCTCAATCCAAGCCGGTGCATGCCACATTCTTTACTTTAAAACCTTGAACACTTGTCTTGTTAAAATAATCAACAGTGTAATTTTTGTGACTTTTGAAAACTCTCTAAACTGTGAGAAAACTGTCCCTATAAGCCAAAAGCACGTTTCCTCAGGACTTTGAACCCAAATAGTCTATTAGTTTTATAAAACCTCCTATAGCATTAATATTTGGTTTAACTAGGCATATGGTTATGGAATCAGCCAGTCATACACATAAAAGACGGGACACATGCCACTTCTTTTTTATCAGATCCAAAACTGTCAAAATGTGATTTCTGAATAATTTCTGAGACGCTATTTCTTCAGATGAGCTCCAGTGCCTTTCCAGTGAGCTCAAATGAATATTTTATGCATCATAATGAATAATAATGAGACTTGAGTGAGTGGATCACCTGCTCAGAAGATGGATTAGACACGACCAGATTAAATACATGGGGGAAATTTCCTTCAAAAGGCCAGGCATGACTTACATCAAACAGTATGAATTCCTACCCAACAAAACTCAAACCGAAATATTTGAGTCAACATTATATTTTAGTGCCTCAGGATGATAAACATAACTGGTATATGGGCTTTAAATGGCAACGATGATGTGTTATTTGAATTGGTAATGGCCTTTAAACATGCTCTTGAGTACCTTTACTTCGCCATCTCATGTTTGAGAACTAAAAAAAAAACTACATGAGTTTATGTCACTTAGGAACTTGCCTTAGGGCTCCATCTACTAGCAGAAAAGGGAATTACATAGTTGAGATGAACAAATGCTTGCTTGACCCCAACACGCTAATGTAGTTACTCAGTTGTAATGATCATGATTTTATGAGTCAGAGTCTAGTGATGATTAATGGACTTAAAAAGCCATGTCATAGGAAGAATATGAGAATGGATTGTTTTTGACGGGGAGAGGACTCTCTGAACAGAATTCATCAGACTAGCGTGAATGAAGCTAGATGCAACTCCAGGTATGTTTTGGTCAGGGTACAATGTACATGTTATTTTATAGTGTTACAGAAAAAAACCGTTACAAAGAATAAAGTGTAATTGCACATCAACTACAGTAGGTGGCAGTGGCGATGTCATTGTCAGACAGAGCGCGGGGAGTATTATGGTTTAGGGTTTTTTTGCATGGAGCACGTGTATACACGGCGTGAGAGCAGGTGATATGAAGTGCACTGAACAAACCCTCAATAGACACCATGGAAAAATATTTAACAGGGATTAAAGAAAAGCAGAGAGAAACAAAGATAATGAGACAAATAATAGTTACCCGAAAGCTAACGCACTACCCGGAAGAAGGACCAAAACCCTGCACCAATAAAAAAAAATAAAAAAAATCCAGACACAACTGTTGGAACTCTGCTCACCTCTGAAGTAACCTCTCTTAACCTGGACAGCCATAGAACCAAAAGGGAAACACAACTCCTCCACTGCGCACGTGCGCTGGACGCCTCGGGCGCGCATCTGCTGGTGAGTTTATTTTTCCAGGGCGTCCTGGACGCACGTCCAACGCGTCCGCCATCAAATGTACAAGCGTTAGACTCGGGTGTCCGGTACGAATTTGGTTGCAGGGGTGTGAACGTTGCTTAAGGATAAACACAGTATGTAGCATTTCAACAACGAAACACATTTGCGCCCCTTCTTTTGTAATAGAGGATTTTTATTCTTACCTGTTAGAAGGCCAAATACCTTGCCTACCCTGCAGAACAAAGGTGCACTATACTGTAACCTTTAGTGCAGGGGACTGCATGCTTGTCTCCATGGAGAAATAACTATTTGGTCTGGAATGTTCCACAGTTATATCTTGCATTTATTCAATGACTGATGATTTGTATTGCATCAAACATAAATTCAAGTTTACGTCTCCACAGATTCCATGCAAAGCAATAATATTTCCATCAGAAAAAGTTATTTAGTGCATCTTTTAAAAGAAACCTAGTCTCTCAAA